>CM076065.1:25257500-25980000 GCA_038088235.1 Zacco platypus | reverse complement strand
TATCTATCTATCTATCTGTGTACATACACTCTATCTATCGAACTATCTACCTTTCTATCTACCTGTCTATCTATCTATCTATCTATCTATCTATCTATCTATCTATCTATCTATCTATCTATCTATCTATCTATCTATCTATCTATCTATCTATCTATCTATCTATCTATTTATCTATCTATCTATCTATCTATCTATCTATCTATCTATCTGTCCTTCTGTTGCATGCCTGCAGATTGAATATGTATAAGATGTTGGATCACGTATCCCAAAACTGATTAGAAAAGATTGGATTGTTTGTGTTCTCACTGTTCTGGAAGAATCACATCTGTCACAGACACACACACACACACACACACAGACACACACACACACAAAGGTCTGATTTGGGACATTTTCACCATGTAATGTGAACATTACACCAAGGATCCAGTATGAGTATCCTCAGGGCTGAAGATGGGCAAGTAATTATATCCAAGGGCCAGCATGTCGGCATCTGACCCACCCCTTTATGTCTGGACCACCCTGGACTGAGACAGTCATCAGATGACCCTCTGGGCTTCTCACTGACTTACAGTGGCTCCAAAAGGTATTTGGACATAGTGTCAACAAAAAATGTATACATTTCATTGAATGCATTTTATAGTTCATAATTGTTGTATATTTAAACTAGTCATTTTTTTTAAACTATTATTTAATTATGTCATTGTTTATTCTAGAAATGTTTGGTTATATAGTATATTTGATACAATCATGCAGTTAGGCTACATTCCCATGACCTATGTTGCAGAAACTTGCCTTGGCTCATGCCACCCAAATTCGAGACTCTCATACCATCTGTCGTTTCGTCATCTTAATTTCTCCCACCCTTACCGGATGAAAATAATATCAACTGGTTTTATGAAATACCCCCCAAGTCAAGCCCCCCAAGAGCCTACTGTGAAATATATGCATTTCACTCTGTTGGACCAGCATAGGAAATATTATCTGATCTACAGCAGCCAGCCATTGAAACCCTGAGCTGGAGACACCCAACAGATGGGACCCATGGAGACGGGAGGAACTACCATAGGAGACCCCCTCCCTTCCCTGAAGTGTCCTGGAGTGGGCCGGTGTGGACATCTGTCAGGGTCCCCAGACAGGTGACCGACAACCCTCACGCAGGCAATGAAATATGTATGAAAAGAGGACGTTATGTCTTTAAAAGGATGGCGAGAAAAGGGACAGAGAAAGACACACGGCCACTAATCAATGATTCGATTCTCTTCGCATTATACATAATTTTCATGCAGTCAGATTCCACAAGCTGTGTCACCTGAAATGTATAAAAATAAAAAAATCTTTTTAAATTTAAAACAGAGCTTTATAGCCAAGAGGATGCTCTACCCTCTCGTTCACTGCACAAGCTCCATTCATTTTAGTCAAATTATACTGCGTACTGTAAATTATTTGTAATATTTTCTGACTATCTAATGTAAATAAAGGACACTAACCAAACATAATACATTCATATGTCTCCATATCTCTTTCACATCATGTTAAACATCAAATGCATTGATTACAGTATTTACAGTAAGGGTTAGAAACCGGTTCCATAGTTCAAAAACGACTGTTAAAATTATAATAGTTATAGTGGATTAACTATGGCATTTTATACTACTAAAACAAACAGACAAACAAATAAATAATATTGGAATAATACTGGAAATAGCAAAATTACATTCATTACAAATTAAGCTAAAATTAAAAGTATGACATTAAACCTAATATAAACTGAACAGACAAATTAAAAAAATTAAATTAAAAATTAAAATCTGGATTCTTTCACCAACTTGATTTGGGATCAAATGGCTTAAATAAAAAAATAAATAAATAAAATAAAAGTCAGAACGGCTTTTGAGTCATTAGTTTGAATCAGAAACTATTTACTCATAAATTCAACACTGATTTATAAATTTAATTAGCGAGTCGGTTAAAATATTAATATATATGAACTTACCAAAAAAAAAATGTTTCTCAATTTCTTTGGAATATAATTTGGACCAATTATTGGGGGTGTTTGTGCTAAAAAATTATTAAGGCTCCAAAATCATTAAAAGTCAAAATCGTCACCAAATCTGTTACGATTCCCAACCCTTCTTACAATGACTTTCACTCTCATCCAGAGCACAATATCATTTTTTTCTCTCCAGATGGTCTCGGCTGCTATGAACTTTCTAATTAAGAGAAAGTACCTGACTTGGTCTAGCAGATAATTGACCTCAACTGGAGTTGAAGCAGAGGGAGCCAGGGGCACTGTCAGCTAATGGAAGGCAAATCCGCTACCTGGGGAAATGGCTGTGTTCACACTAATCCTCTGGCCTGCAGGCTCGGGCCTGATTTAATAGGGGCACTGAGGGGATAGGGCATTGTCCACACTGCCTGTCAAGAGCACAGCAACACGTGAGACAGGCTGCACTGTCTGTCTCTCCATCTCTATTACCAGCAGTGCCGGGCATTTTTCATTCATGAGGAGAACGGTACAGCAAGACAGGGAAACGGATGGTTGGGCAGTAGAGTTGTTTACATTTTTGGGGGGAAGAAATATTATTCAGGGGTGAAATTTTAAAGATGCACAATGCAACTTTTTTTTGTTCAAAATTGACAAAATGAAAATAATGAATCAATGCATGTCTTACCTGTTTTTATAACCTGACTGGATGGTTTCGTGGGGAATTGTGTACATATATATATATCCATAAATAGAGAACAGTTGCTCTGGCTACTTTGACACGTGTCTGGCATGGGAATGGCATTGGTTAGTTGTCACAATGAGCAAGAAATGGATAGGGAGCAGCTAAATTTCGAACCTCCAGGGAATCACCCGTTGCCCCAAATATGGAGTGTCTATTTACACTAAGTGCAAATAGCATCCTTTGTTGGCAAATGCTATTTACACTAGCTCCGCCCACCAATGTCTGATCAAGTCAAGTTTTAAAAAAGAAACACAGGATTCAATGTCTCCAGTGGTGCAGCGGTGGGCGAGTCAGACTTGCAGACCTTGATTTTAATGCGATCGATGAGGGTTCGAATCCACTTTTTGCTGAGCTCGCGTTTATTTTCAATAAAAAATGAAAATAATGTTCTTAGAGTGGAAATAAACTGCAAACGAGTGGTTAATAGTAGTGTTTATTGGGTAGGGTTAGGGGAAGGTGTAGGGATGGTTTTTATTCTCCCAATAAGGCAGCATCTATTTAATAAATATAATCATTTATACTCTATGATATTATTGCATCTTGTTAATGAACAAAATTACTGAGCTGCAAATAGTTTCTGCCAATATTAAGTATAGATAGAAAGAATGCACAATCTGATAAATCAGAATTTATTCCTGTGATCAAAGCTGAATTTTCAGCATCATTACTCCAGTCGTCAGTGTCACATGATCCTTCAGAAATCATTCTAATGTGCTGATTTGCTGCTCAAGAAACATTTCTTCTAATTATCAATGTTTTACTGACCCCAAACTAGATAAAAATAACTAAACATCAAATTTTTCCACAAATGCGCAAAGTTTTGCATGTGATCTACTGCTGACATGCAAATTAAAGAAATCAGACGCAGTCAAATCATTTACATAATGACCAACGCATTCTAACAAGAGCAGCGCAAATTAGCGTTGAGTCGCAAATAAGCAGAGCTGATGTGGGTCGACACAGGCACAACTTGTTACATGTAATATATGGATATATCATTTGGGCTTTAAATAATGGCGCAAATACTAATAAACTGACTAGCACAAACATTAGTAAATTACGTGGCGCTATTCATTTAATTACTCTTCTCACATCTGAAAGGGAAACTCCTACAAATGCATGTGCAATAAGTTCAGCCGCAAAAACAACTCAGTCATTCCTTTTAAGGGCTAATTTTGTACTGTGTGTCTTTAGTAAATCCTGATAGTCGTTTTTAAACGCCAAAAGAGAGTTTGCGCCGGCGCAATCATAAATATGGCCCTTAGGGTACATTTACATGATGAACTAAAAATGAAAAAGTTTTTCTTTTGCATTTTTCACATACAGACAAAAACGTTGTCAAAATGATCCCCAATCACACAGATCCACTAAAATGCTGTATTCTGTTGCCCAGCCAGTAGGTGGCGATATCACTTTGTAAAGAAACACTGCGCGCCTATAGACTGAATGCGTTTTTACAAATTTGCGTGTTTGTAGTTTACATGGAGACAATAATATCGTTTTCAAAAACGTGCACTTCGAAACACATTTTCAAAAGTTTCTGTTTTCAGGCCTCGAAAAACAACCCGCTTTTATCCGCTAAATGAACGCATTTTTTAGTTAAAACGTTTCCAGTGACTACACAAAGATTGACATCTGAGATAATTCTTATTAAATGTGTGCATTTACATTTAAAGGGGTTTAAGCTATCCAGAATGACTAAACATTAACCTTCAAGAGGGCTAATTCAGTTAACTCAAATACATATAGAATTTCCTGCATCTTGTTTGAGACTTGAGTGCTTATTTTGAGTGCCTACACAGCTGCCAATATAAACATTCACTGAACTGGGACGTCCTAACAAACAGCCTCATGCCTGTAATTAGTGTTCGATGGGGGAAACATGTCGGATCATGACTTAATTAGTGACCCCGGTAAACAAGGCAGACAATGATATGTTTCAGGAATCAACCGCCAATCATTCTGCAATACACACGAGTGGGCGTGGCTTGAGTTACAGCTCTAAAACCACCAGTATATGCCATATATGCTCTGAAATATTTTTTTATATAACCAGTTTTATAAAAATAAAATAAAAGATAATCTATGTCTAGGTTTAGTAGATGCTTTATGGAAATATTACCTTTTTTATCAGTCTGCCTAAGTAATATGAATTGATTTTTTGGAAGAGAGGGTGTGCATAAGTTGTTGGGTAGTTGTTTTTAAGTATGCATCATGCACATGACATGACTACATTTGATTTGACATTTATTATCATAAGTATGTTGTGGTTAGCAGTCTGTACCGCGCTTTCAGAACGCATCTGGAATCCACATCCAAGATAAGTGATCGATGTTTTATTGCTCATCTCTGCTCATATTGCGTGGTCCGGTTAATAATTCCTAAATGGAGAAATCTTTACTAGATTTAAACTAGCTTTATGTGGGAAATGTTTTAAACTAGCATCATGTCAACAGTTGCACGAGTGAATCACTGAAGCACAGAAGCAGCAGTGTTTTCTGCGTGTGTTTATGCAGCGGCAGCGGCCTATTGTGTGTCTTGCTGTTGTATACGCTGTTTAGCACGGATATTAAAACAGTTATACAAGCATTTGAGCTTTAAACAGCGTTCACCAAATTTGGAGGTATAACTTTAAGGATTTCACTTCAGAAATACAATTTCCTGATAATTTACTCACCCCAAGGACATCCAAGATGTTTATGTCTTTCTCTCTTCAGTCGAAAAGAAAGTACGGTTTTTGAGGAAAACATTCCAAGGTGGACTTCACTGGGGTTCAATGGGTTGAAGGTCCGAATGTCAGTTTCAGTGCAGCTTCAAAGACTCTACATGATCCCAGACGAGGAATAAGAGTCTTTGACCGATTTTCTAAAAAAAATAAAAAAAATTAAAAAAAAATTATATACTTTTTAACCTCAAATGCTCGTCTTAAACTGCTCTGCGATGCGTCACACAGTACGCAATCATGTTGGAAAGGTCACGCGTGATGTAGACGGAAGTACCAAGCATTTACAAAGCAACGTGCAAGGACTACGCCAAACAGCGTTTACACAAAACGGTAAAACAACGATATCGGACGATTTTGAAGTTGGAGGAGAAAATGAGATGGAGTTTTTTGCCCTACGTGATCTTTCCTATGTGATTACGTAATGCAGGCCACAATCACAGAGCATTTAAAAGTATATAGTTTGCTTACTTTTTAGAAAATAAACAATCGTCTCTCTAGATAACACCCTTATTCCTCGTCTGGGATCATTTGGACCTTCAACCCGTTGAATCCCAGTAAAGTCCACTATATGGAGAAAAATCCTGTTTTCCTCAAAAACCTTCTCTAATGAAGAAAGAAAGACAGTAACAACTTGAATGACATGGGGGTGAGTAAATTAGTGAACTCATCCTTTAATGAACTAAATATAACACTTAAGGTGTTAGAGGTGTGTTCAAATCACATTTGCTAAGGCAAACTATACGACACGCAGTGAACCTTCAAAACAGCGGTCCAAAAGTCAGCTGTGATTCCTGAGCGTGGCTTGGCGGCATTCTCTAACACGGTTAATATTTAATCGCTGAGAGGTGATAAAGCGGACAGCCATCACTCTATATGTAAATAAGCGACGTTTCATTCCCTGCCCACTCATGTGTGACCTCAGCAATCTGCCCAGCATGAAACACGTCGCAGCTATTGCTGGAATGAAGGGGTCAGCGTCATAATTAACCTCGCTCATTTAGGAGACGGCATTCCTCAAACTCATCCTTCCTCTCAACAGACGGGTCCGCTTGCATGAGAGACCATGGACGACAGACACTGACAGACTCTGTCAAATCCAAGTTTAAAACAAAGGACTTGTAACCTTGATGTCTTATTAACCTGAGGTGTCGTGGGAACGCCGTCAAACCTTTTAATCACTTCAAACTGTTTAACCTCAGACAGGTATGCTGTTGTTTTTTGAAGCATGCAGACAAGTTTTTGTCATAAAACAAGCAAAAGAATATATTTAGAAACCAGAAAAATCATAGAGACATGGTAGTAGACTGGTTTGTCTTAACGGCACAATACTGTATGTAATATTTTTATATTAAAACATCCAGAAACCACTTGCACAGCTTTATACATTTCATTCAGCTGTGTACTTATGTTATCATAAATGTTTCCAAGAATTTGTAAATTCAGAGAAAGTCACAATCTTAAATAGCGCCCGTCCCTCCCTTGTCGCCTATCAATGACGTAATATCTGCGTTGTCCCTGGTTTCCGCTTATACTGCACTATAACCACGACAAGAGACGTGAACAGCGTCTAGCGGCACACGGTTTCGTTCAAACATTATGGAGCACTGCAAGCAAACTTTGGAACAAAAAGAGAAATAAAAAGAGGATCAATATCAGCATGGCGTCTCCGAGAAACTTGACAGAGACGCGCTCTTGTACGTTATTAGACGAGGTAAGCAGATGTGGGCTACATAAAACTAATCAATGTTATAAAGCTCAACACGACGAAGTGTTAGAAAATCATCAGTATGATACTGTAATGTTGATCTAGTTTACTGTTAAGTCTCATACAGCCAACAAACTAATACACAGAATAGCATTACAACTTCCAACACACTCAAATACAGTTTAGCATGATAGCATAACGTTAGACTAAAGCTGTGTCCGAAACCACTCCCTATCCACTATATAGTGCACAATATCGGGTGTCGGCCATTTTGTAGTGCTGTCCGAATTCTGAGTGAACAACTGCATTCCCTACATTCGTTCACTACTTTTACCCACAATCCTCTCTGATTTTGAGTGTACATTCGATGTACACTCGTTAAAGCGCCGTTACCCAAAATCCAACGCGATAAGACGATCGAGCGCCAAAGAAAAATAAATATGGCGGACGGCAATACGGGAAGCGGCGACTTCTACAAATGTAAGTGTCATTTTTTATTAATTAGAACATCTTTGTGAAGATATTTTGAAGCGAAATGATACAGGTTTATATCATAATATATATACTTATTATCATATGATAATTTGGTGGATTTTTCTCATATGTTAGTGAACTGTTGTACAGTGTATTTAACGTCTTAGAATATGATGTATTGACGAATTTTTATTTGCTTTAGGGACGGATGAGGATGTTGTCTCAATAAACATGACAAATAAACAGTAATATACAATTCATTAAGCTAAACGGGACATACTACAGATGGATATAGGAAATGTTAATGACGAAATTGTCTGGCGCTGGCTATTAACGTCAGCGTCCGAATTCGCGCACTCATTTTCGTTCACTCTTTGCTGATATAGTGCGCTCAACTGCCATGCACTATATAGGGGTTAGTGAACGAGTGAACGAGTGGGCGGTTTCGGACACAGCTCAAGTGAAACAGCGCTGCGTTACCTCACATTTTTAATTTGTCAAACAAACTGACCTGTATGAGTAGTATTTCAGCACGTGTGAGTAGTTAGAGTATGTCCTCTTTCCTTTATCCCGCGGGACTCGCGTGTGTCACTGATATCTGTCTCTCATTAGTAATCGTGTCCGCGATTCTCAGCCACGGTCCGCTTCATACCACAGTCATGTTAAAAACATGCATTCACTCATCCATAAACATGATTAGATCCATCGGCAAGTTCCATGATTCCACATTCACTGCGTCATCAAACTACACCTGTGTTGTTGTTTTGAAGAGTTTAGCGACCCCTAGTGGCGAAAATTACAGACTGTGCCTTTAACCTTGTTTAGCCTGACATATCTTTTTCTTTTCTTTTTTTTTAATTGAACAGTTTCTCGAACCCTTATTTTTGTTTTACCAAAGAACCTTTCAGTGAACATGTTTTTCTTAGGCTCTTTAAATTATTCAAAAGCTTTACACATTTTTTTCACTATAAAGAATCAACAAAAATGTTCTCCATGAAATGGATGTAGATGTCAACAAAGAGCGCAAACGACACACGGAACACTTCAGCAGAACCCTGGTAACTGTACAGAAACATTTGGCATCACGAAGCTTGAGTTTTTCAGAAGCAACCACTTACATGTTCTTCAGAAAGTAAAAATCTAGTTAAAAATCTAGTTCTGCATCTTTAATGGGACAGATAGTGAGTCTCATTTTGCAGAGCCTGTGGTGGATGTCTGGGCCGCACTCCGTGATCAACTCCAATCGTCGCCTGTCTGTTTAATTGAAGGCAGGGTTGAGGTGTTTCTCGCAGACAGACAGGCGTGTGTAATTATTTCAGCTTGTCAGCTCTCATCCTGTCTGTCTGTCAGCTGCTGTAAGACATCCACTGCTGCAGGGATCATGGAGATACTGAGCTGGGATACAGGGATGAAAGAACGGAGATCTGGACAGAGGAGAAACTGGAGGTCAGAAGAGAGAGAGTGACGGAGGCAATCGCTGCTGCCTCTTCATCCTGTCTCCTTCCATCGGTGCAGTTCGGTGAATGTCACGAAGACCTAAAATATATAGAAATAAGAGGGTATGTTTTACATAAAGAAAATTAAGCTTAGTTTAGGGAGCATTAAGATTATTTTGCATTGTGACATTGTTTTTTTTTTTTTATTTCTCCCCAAATGCTCATAATTTTAATGTATGCTCTAAATAAATGCCGCGTAAACACAACGAACAATACTAAAAACTAAAATTCTGACTATTATAAATTAAACATAACAAAATAAAGAAAAAATCTTACTCAGTATTGTGTTTCTGTATCCAAACATTCATAAATCAAGATGCATTTACTTGAGAAGGAAAGTGATATCTAGTTTTCTGAAGATAAATATCTGCCAATGAGGAAAGAAAAATATTCTTGTTTTCCATATGAATTAACTTTATTTTCCTGTCTCCTTTGGAATTTTTTTAAGCACAAACTTGATGTCTTCAGTCAGTTTACTTAATGTGATTTAAACAGGTCCTTGATTATGATTAAATTTTTTAACTTTAGTTAGTGTGTAATGTTGCTGTTTGAACATAAACAACATCTGCAAAGTTACGACACTCAAAGTTCAAAGCAAAGAGAGATATTTTTAAGGACTACAACAAACGGCTGGTAGGGACTACAACGAGCTTCCTCCTGGGTTGGTGACATCACACACCCTAAAATTTACATAAATCCCGCCCCCGAGAACACACAAGAAAGGGGGCGGGGCCATGTTGGGCTGCTTTAGAGAAGAGGAAGAGTTGTTGTAGTAGAGTGTTGTTGATGGACTGCTTCACAAACAAGGATCAATTCAACGCTGGATTTGCACAAAAGATTAACATGACGGCACAAGGTAGTGATGAGTTGAATCAACATAAATTTATCCACTAACCGTTCAGAAACATCTAAAAGTTGTAACTTCTCTCCATCAGTGTCGACTCCGGTTTGAACAATGTAAGTCTGAACACCGTTACTGACAATCCTCATTTTGTCAGCTTGAGATTCTCCTGCTTTGTTGTTGTTGAGCTGTTAAAGCTCCGCCCTTTTCTGGAAAGGGGGCCGGGAGCAGCAGCTCATTCGCATTTAAAGGGACACACACAAAAATGCCGTGTTTTTGCTCACACCCTAATAGCGGCAAATTTGACAAGCGATAATAAATGATCTGTGGAGTATTTTGAGCTGAAACTTCACAGACACATTCTGGAGACACCATCTTGTGAAAGGGGCATTTTAGATCACCTTTAACAATGTTTAGATATTTGTAATGTGAAATAAGACAAAAATGCTAAGTAAGAAAATCTTTTTGTGTAGTGTAGTACACTAAATATTTACCTACAATTACAGATATGTAAATGTCATGCACGGGCTCGAGTGAGTCACGTGATCACTTTTTGAATTAGTTCACTTAACAGTCAGAATGAACCGACTCACTGAACTGAATCATACTCGAGTGAGAGAGTATGTTTGATCATTTCCTATGCAGTAAATGCAACTCTGATATGTTGTGTTACTGCTCATCATTGGAAAAATAGTTTGTTATTGATCATTTTTATGAAAATCACCTTGTTTCGACATCATACTGAATTCGTTTTCATGATTGAAGACCCAGGATGTTTGCCTGGGTTTCTAAAAATACGTTGTTTTGGTTCAATAGCACGTTCAGTCCTGGAGCCTCGTGATATTTTGTTCCACCACCTGCAATTAGTATGTCAAATCGAACACCATAAAAGCAAATAGCAAAACAAATGTAGCTTCTATTTCCAGCGTTTGGACCCTAAAGCATGGTTTTGTGGAGACATGCGCACACTCATGCAGACGAGGCCTTTCCTTTCTCACAACGGTATGGAAATTACCCAGAGTGCATAACAATGTTTAAACTCTGACCTCGAGACTGTCGCAGGATAAATTTTCCCAGTCGAGCCCGTTTCACCCCTGTGACCTTCCACACCAGGCCATGCGGCTATCAATCAGTCAAAGCCGTCCCTCCCTCTGACCTCTGGGGCTTCACACATACACACACTCTATCCAACACACACGCAAACACATACACCAGTCATTCATGACTTATGAGACCTATAATAACCGTTGACTGATTAAGGAATCAATGAATGATCTTTAAACACTGGTGTGCGATTGGTTAGGTGAGATTTTCGCTCATAATAAATAATAATAATAATAATAATAATAAATAAAAAAATAAATCCCAACGATCTCACATGTCTCACACTTAGACATACATCACAATATGAATCACAATATAGTCTCAAAATAAATAAATATCTGAGCTATGCATGCACGTTCATTTCATAACTTTGTACTATTAATGTATTTATTTATTTTGGCACATTTTATTCCTCATTTTGCATCTCAATTATCTCTATTAAGTTTCCAATTTTTATGTATGTGTCATTTTGGATAAATGAATGAAAATGAAATATATATTTTTTACTGAAATTTATAGAAATGTTAACACCTGAGGCAAAGTTGATACCGTAACATATGAAGCACAATAAAACATAACTCGGATTGGAACTGGACGCATTATTATTTTTAATGCTTTTGAAAAAAAAAACAATCTCTTATGCTTATCAAGCCTGCATTTATTTGATCAAAAATACAGAATAAACAGTAATATTTTGAATTATTATTATTATTATTATTATATGGTTTAAAATAATGGTTTTCTATTTTAATATATACTGTAAAACATCATTTATTCCTGTGATTAAAGCTGAATTTCAGCATCAGTCTTCAGTGTCATTCTGATATGACGGTTTTATACTCCGTTATTATCAAATATTGCAAATATGCATCCTTGCTGTATTAATTTCATTCAAAATAGAAAGAAAAAAATAGTGACTTATTATATTATTATTCTTACAAAATATTTCTATTTCTGTTTTCTTTGTTTATTCATCAAAGAATCCTAAAAAAAGTATCACAATTCTGTAAGAACTCATTTAAATACAAACACCTCTAAGTAATTAGATAGTATCTAATTGAATTGATGAAGATCTCCTCTAATGAACGGACATAAGCTCTTTCAATAACGCTTCTGGATATGATTTTCAGATGTACTGAAAGTGCCCCTGCAGCTGGAGTCTTTGTTTAGGGTTCACTCAGGGACATGTAGGAATTTGCTCCAGTTAGAGCAGGGCTAATGACTGACAAACGGCTTAATTACGGGTCACTTCCTCTGAGGTCATCTATCTGGGGCTCATCTTCCAGTCTAATCAATCTACTGCTCTCACTCCACAGCAGGTGAAGGCCGTGAGTGGCAATATTAGCACCGGCGGCGAGTTCTCTCTTCTTAAAGTCGTAAGAAAATAGATTTATGTCCACAAATTTGGTATTTTGGTTCTTTATCATACCTTTGAGACACATCTGAGATCTGAAACTCTAGAGGAGACACGAGGGATTATTAGTTTGAGACTCACCAAATCTCCATTTACTCTCCATTTTGAAACACTGTTTTGAAATACAAACTTTTTTATGCATTTTGGCCTTTCATTTACATGACAAGTGTTGTGAAAACCGGTTTCAAAGTGCAAGATTTTGAAAATGGTGACGTCATGCTCGTGCATATTACGTGTTCAGTCTAAAGGCGCGTCGTGTTTCTTCACAAAGTGAAGCAGACTTCAGTTGTGGATCAGTGTGAACGGGGACCGTTGTGACAATGTTGTCATCTATACCCAAAAAAATGGGAAAAACGTTTCTGATTTTAGTACACCATTGTCATGTAATCGTGCCCTAAGACAGAGATGTGATATTAAAGAGATTTTTCTTTTCTAGGGTTGTGTGCTCATGTAGCGCGGAGGTGAACTCACCTCGGCTGTGATCTGCCAGGGAAGGAAGCAGTAGTGAAGGGGTGGAGTGTGTGTGTGTGTGTGAAGGGTATGACTGCCCTCCTACAGACACCTCCTGATGTGATGACAAGTTCCGAAGGCCTCCTGCACAGCGTGAAGCCCCCAGCCCCAGACATCTGAGGCATCTCCTGCCCCGCCTGAGCAAAAAAAACGCACACAGCTAAACGTTTTGTACTCTTTCCACGTGTCCCCTTCACTACTCACTTCCCTACTCTCTCTCTCTCTCTCAACCTACTACTGTAGTTTAATTTAGATCTGATACTCTCTTAACAGAAATGAAGAAAGCAAAGATCATGCATGACTAATGGACCTGTCCACATGTTTGCAATTTAATGACATAATCTCATAATACCTGTTAACAATATGTCATATGTCACCTCAAAATCCAAATAAAAAATCATTTATTTATTTCTAAATTCAATTTCTAAGAACTGCAAGATTTAAACTCACAATTGCGAGTTATAAAGTCATAATTGTGACATATAAAGTCAGAATTGCGAGATATAAAGTCAGAATTGTGAGATATAAAGTCAGAATTTTGAGATATAAAGTCAGAATTGTGAGATATAAAGTCAGAATTGTGAGATATAAAGTCAGAATTGTGAGATATAAAGTCAGAATTGGGAGATATAAAGTCAGAATTGGGAGATATAAAGTCAGAATTGTGAGATATAAAGTCAGAATTGCTAGATATAAAGTCAGAATTGCTAGATATAAAGTCAGAATTGTGAGTTATAAAGTCAGAATTGGGAGATATAAAGTCAGAATTGCTAGATATAAAGTCAGAATTGTGAGATATAAAGTCAGAATTGCTAGATATAAAGTCAGAATTGTGAGATATAAAGTCAGAATTGTGAGATATAAAGTCAGAATTGGGAGATATAAAGTCAGAATTGGGAGATATAAAGTCAGAATTGCTAGATATAAAGTCAGAATTGGGAGATATAAAGTCAGAATTGCTAGATATAAAGTCAGAATTGCTAGATATAAAGTCAGAATTGTGAGTTATAAAGTCAGAATTGTGAGATATAAAGTCAGAATTGTGAGTTATAAAGTCAGAATTGTGAGATATAAAGTCAGAATTGCGAGATATAAAGTCAGAATTGTTTGATATAAAGTCAGAATTGCGAGATATAAAGTCAAAATTGTGAGATGTAAAGTCAGAATTGCGAGATATAAAGTCAGAATTGCAAGATATAAAGTCAGAATTGTTTGATATAAAGTCAGAATTGCGAGATATAAAGTCAAAATTGTGAGATATAAAGTCAGAATTGCGAGCTATAAAGTCAAAATTGTGAGATATAAAGTCAGAATTGCGAGATATAAAGTCAGAATTGTGAGTTATAAAGGCAGAATTGCGAGATATAAAGTCAGAATTGCAAGATATAAAGTCAGAATTGTTTGATATAAAGTCAGAATTGCGAGATATAAAGTCAGAATTGTGAGATATAAAGTCAAAATTACATGATATAAAGTCAGAATTGCGAGATATAAAGTCAGAATTGCGAGATATAAAGTCAGAATTGCGAGATATAAAGTCAGAATTGTGAGATATAAAGTCAGAATTGTGTGATAAAAAGTCGCAATTCTGAGAAAAAAGAATTTTTTCATGCAATTTCGAGTTTATGTCTCGCAATTCTGACTTTATATCATGTCATTCATACTTTATAACATGCAATTGTGAGTTTATATCTCCTAATTCTGTGAAAAAAATTCAGAATTGTGAGACAAACAGTCGCAATTATGTTTGATTTTCCTTTTTTTTTTTTTTTTTATTCCGTGGTGGAAACAAGCTTCCATTGAGCAAAAATGCCACAAACGTATTCTTAATATTTAATCTTAGGATTTTTTTTTTTTTTTTTTTTGTCCATTCTGACATTTTCATGACAATTAAGTTATTTCCTGGCAAATGTATCATTCATTTTACAAACACACACACACACACACACACACACACATTTATATAATATATACAATATACAATATATATATATATATATATATATATATATATATAAATTTCGGTAATGCGAGTTTGAGGAGGAAATGTGCTCAATTATCTTGTAAGTGTCACAATGCTCTAAAAAAAAAAAAAACAGTCCTAATGGTCCTAAAAAGACAGATCTGAACATGAACCCCTCCAGCACAAGTGCCTTTCTTTAAAAAGCATTCTCACATTCCCATATTCTGATTCCCAAGCTCTTGCAGTGCATCGGCTGGCTTGGAGAAACAGAATGAGCAGATAAGGAGTAAAGTCAAGGGGTGAGAGGCCAAGACAACTGCTCACAATCAGTGCTGTTTAAGCTGCCACCCTCTCAGAGTCAGCCTACAGGCCATCCTGTGACCACTGCAGATGTCTGACATGTGGAATGTGCCGTTTGCTGGCCGTATGGGTGGACGGAAAGACCAAAGGACACCAATTAGCATGTTGGGGGAAGCGTCTCGACTGATATTTGCTGCAGCTGGAGGGTTGCAGAGTTCACATATTTATCAAATATCTGCTAAGAAATAAATGCATACACATTTAACAACACATAGCAATTAAGTTACAATGGCCGCGCTTGTCTTGCATTAGGAATAAGGTGAATAAAAGAAAGATTACAAAACATAGTTTCAAAATTTGTTGTGTTGTGATTAGTAGCTCCGCCCACACTGACATTTGATTGGTGCAATATCCGATTGCACATAAAATATATTCTGATAGCTGTGACTGTAATATTTGACTTTTAGAAGTGCCTAGCTAGCTGTTAAACTTTACTACAAATCACAGAATGAGAGGTATTAGTTGTTACGCAAAAGATGCTAGCGTTGTGCGCTACACGTCCTCCTCTATTGTGTCTCGTTCACATTCGTTCGGGAACTCTATCTCAGTCACTGCGTCTTAATCAGCAAATGGAGGCTGATCCTCAGTCCCGGCCGAGCCTCCTCACACCTCCTCTTCTCTGGGCCCTTTGAATGGAAATGGTGCGTAAACAAATTCAATCTAACCTGCATTGTGCACAACTCAGGGGGAGCCAAAGCCGAGCACTGCAAATCGCACGGCAATATTGGTTTAAGGTGCAAAAGATGCTGCACAAGCCTGCTTTTGGTGGTAATCCAGGTTTATTTGTGTTTAGAGTGGATTACAGTCATTCTTAGGGAGACTGACTGACTGGAGCCGCTCGGTGTAAACCACCCAGACCACCAGGATGGAGTCGAGATGGAAGTGCTGATCTTACAGCCGATGACTCAGAGGTTTGAAATATGATAATAAAGCACTTGTAATTGTTGATATGCCTGAGGACCTTTAAAGGAGCCATTCGCCAAAGTTAAAATTATAACATTATTTTCTCACACTCATGTCACTCAAAACTAGCAATTGCAATTGCGAGGAATTTAACTATATTTGGACTATTTAGTTTTCCTTTTCTTTTTGTGGAATCTGAACTGTCTTGACTAGATGTTAGAAACAGACAGACAGCAAAATAATGCAATATGAAAGCAAGTGGGAGTTTTAAAAATATTGTTCTCCATTCCTCCCAAATAATCTGATTTCTAGATAAACGTGAACGTGCATTTACTCATCTCACTTGCACAAAATCAGTATTCCTCACGATGAATAAAAATTGTGAAATGCAAACTCTGATTATTGGATAATATGCACAGCTGAAAATCAGATGCATGCAAATTGTCATGATAATGGCCCCGACTCTTATATTGCATATTGCACGTCCATGTCTGCCTACATCGGAAAATTGATGCACCTCTTCATGGAAATAACATCACAACATTCATTTCCACAACCGTGTGAATTAACTAACATGTTGTACCTAAAATTGTTCTTGTCTTCCCACAGCCAGAGAAAACTAACATTAAAAAGTCAAGGGTTAAGAGCCCAACTAAAGCAAACACTGAGCACCATAATAGTGACTAGTGGTCTATGTTGTCCCAACACTCTTTTGTATGTCTTTGTATTAAGAAAAACAATCAGTCGATCAGTTTCCACACATTGTAAAAATGTTGCATCGGTTTAACTCAAATGCAACAATTGGTTTTAACATGCACCCTTAAGTAATAACAACCCAACTGTAATTATAAACTCAACTAAGTACAAAGTGATTGTTATTTCCATCAAGAGGTGCATCAAATTTTGGTCAAGATGGTGTCCAGCACTCTGTAAAATCTCCTCCAGCACATCCCAAAGACTTTCAATGAACTTAAGATCTGGACTCAGAGGTGCGAATTCATGTGTGAAAATGATTCTTCATGCTCCCTCCCAACCATTCTTTCACAATTGAATCAACCTGATGAATCTTTGCTTTGCCATTCTGGAATATGGCCATGATGTGTTTTCCTACATGGTTGTTTAAGACATGAAAAGCTACACACTCCATCAATTAGGGTTAACAGATCTATTCCCAAACATATAATCAGGGCTGGGTAGGTTACTTTTAAAATGTATTTCACTACAGATTACAAAATACATGCTTTAAAAAGGAATTTGTAACGTATTTTGTTACATTACTCAAGTTTAGTAACTTAATCTAAATACTTTAGAATACTTTGGAATACTAATAAGTGTGAAACAAACACAAAAAGGGTCATTGCAAGTTTTTATCTCACAATTCTGACTTTTTCCCTCAGAATTGCGTGATATAAAGTTGCAATTGTGAGTTATAAAGTCAGAATTATGAGATATAAACTCGCAATATTGAGAAAAGTCAGAATTATGAGATATGAAAGTGAAAGTCATGACATATTGTCAGGTATGGTGACCCATACTTGAAATTTGTGCTCTGCATTTATCCCATCCAAGTGCACACACACAGCAGTGAGTAGTGAACAAGTGCACACACACACATACAGTGAACACACACCCGGAGCAGTGGGCAGCTATTGCTACAGCACCCAGGGAGCACTTAGGGTTAGGTGTCTTGCTCAAGGGCACCTTAGTCATGGTATCGAAGGTGGAGAGAGTGCTGCTTATTCACAATCCCCACCTTCGATTCCTGCCGGCATGGGAATCGAACCGGCAACCTTCACGTTACAAGCCCGACTCCCTCACCATTAGGCCACGACTACCCTTAGATATATAAACTGACAATATTGAGAAAAGTCAGAATTATGAGATATAAACTCACAATATTGAGAAAAGTCAGAATTATGAGATTTAAACTCACAATATTGAGAAAAGTCAGAATTATGAGATATAAACTCACAATATTGAGAAAAGTCAGAATTATGAGATATAAACTCACATACTAAATTCATAATTGTAAGAAAAAAAGTCAGTACTGCAAGTTTATATCTCCCGATTCTGACTTTATAACTTGCAATTGTGAGTTTAAATCTCGCAATTATGAGAAAAAGAAGTCAGAATTGTGAAATGCAAACTCACAATTGTGAGGGAAAAAAAACAAATTGTGAGAAAAAGTTGCAGTGACGAGTGAATTATAAAATGACTCACAAAACATGAAAACAGTCGTGGATCATCAGGTCATGACAGGACAGTTCAGTTGACAGCAATTTTTTTTTTATAAATTCAGTCATTTTGTCTTGTTCAGGACAGAACTAAATAAAAATAACAACATTTTTATGATCTCTGTTAAAAGTATTAAAATGTTGATGAAACTTAACTCCGCTTTTTCAGACGGTCAGAGTCAGAGAATCACCAATTGCTGTTTAAATGACATTAAAATTCAAAGTAATCACTTTGGTAATCTAAAACACTTTTCAGATGTAACTGTAATCTGATTACCACCCATTTAAAATGTAACTGTAATGAAATACAGTTACTCAAATTTTGTATTTTAAATACGTCACTAAGTTACTTGTATTTCATTACTCCCCAACCCTGCGTATAACATGCTAGAAACATAACAATTACTGTAATAATGATCCAATCATAGACTCTTAAGTATTTGCCTATTTAAATGCAAACAGCATTTTTAGAGTTTTTAGGTTGGGCAGTGTATTTTACCATTGCAGTCTGTCTGGGGTGACTAATAGCTGTAGTTGGGTGTGTGGTCATCAGCGTCTGCATCTATTGTGCATATCATGCCGTCGTCTGCCGTCAGGGAGGGTGTGGAGTCGGAATTAACACACTACTGCTCCAACCATTTCCTGTCCTGCACGCTCGGTCGACAGGGCCGTCGCCAAGACTCACCGTCTCCCTGGATACGGCCCAACAGGGTGCGGTGGACTGTCTGCGCGGACCACTGGGAGAATCCTGGGCCTGGGCCAAACCACAGATATGAGCAACAACAGGGATTTAATTTTACACTCTTGTCAATGTGACAAAAGGCCAGACAGTTGTTTTAATACGTTTTCTCTTTTTTAAAAAAAAAAAAAAAAAATTCATAGCGGTGTATGAATAATACTGCCATTGTTGCTTTTGTCATAGTCATTGTTTTTGTTAGTATTTCTCCAGTGCTACATCACAGAATCCTGGAAACCGTGGCAGAACCTTGTTTCACTGCCAGGTGAAATATAGGTATAGTAATGTAATCCAAATAACAGCAATAAAAAATAAAAGTCAATGGAAATGCATTTTAGGTTGTTATTGTAATAAGAAAACATGATTTGGGCTATGGGCAAAAAAAAAAAAAGGATTTTTTAAAATGTATTTAATTATTGAAATATAGCATTTTACAAATACCCTGAAGCTGAAAAACCTACAAAAAGCTCATTAAAATAATATATAAAAAATAATGATTTAATAATTAATAAAAGGCTAATAAAATTCTTCAAAAAAACTTAGGTTTTTTTTTTCAAAGTACTTTCTTTGGCATAATCTCACATTATTTATACTTCAGGAAAAAAAAAAAAAAAAAAAAAAAAAAAACTTTTGCCATCAAAAATCAAAGTCATGTGGTGCAACCAACATGCAAAACCAGAAAAAAGAAGGAAAAACACACACACACACAAAGGAAATAATATAGATTTGTAAAAAATTAGTTTTATTTTAATTTTGATTAAGATGCACACACCCAAATGTTTTCAAAGTGTGAGGAAAAAAGGTTTTTTTTTTTTTTTAGAGTAATTTGATAATAAATAAATAAAAGGCTAATAAAATTCTTCAAAAAAAATTAGTTTTTTTTTTCTTCAAAGTACTTACTTTGGCATAATCTCACATTATTTAAACTTCGGGGGAAAAAAAAAAACTTTTGCCATCAAAAATCAAAGTCATGTGGTGCAACACACACACACACACACACAGACACAAAGGAAATAATATATATTTGTAAAAAAAATTGTTTTATTTTAATTTTGATTAAGATGCACACACCCAAATGTTTTCAAAGTGTGAGGAAAAAGGTTGTTTTTTTTTTTTTTAGAGTAATTTGATCTAAATTCTTTGTAAAAAAAACCAACAAGAACATAAGACTGGGTTAAAAAATAACAATAATTCCCTCATGGACACTCTTATACACCTTATGTAGCCCCGCCCCTTTTCAGCGCTGCATTTGTTCCAGTTTATATTTCCACAGCATGAAGGTAAGATCTTACACATTTATGAATGAACTCATTTTAAAATATTTCTAGTCTACTGACATTTTTTTATGACATACGCTTCAAACATTACATTGCTCATGATAACTTTCGTTAACTCTACAATAAGTAAATTCACCAGCTAATTACTCTTCAACAACGATCCCATAGAAATATACAAAGCTACCGCAAAAAAAAAAAGACACTCAAACATAGTATCTAAAGATGGCTATGTGCTTGTTTCTCTGGTGCATGAGGTCTATAGAACATTCACCATTGGACTAGTAAGAAAGCACCTAACAACCAGCCAGAACACCCTAGCAACCACTCAGCAACATGCTACAAACAGCCAAAGTCATTTTCAGGCAAGTCATTTCACTCAGCAGCCATCTTTAATCAGCTATTCCAGTCATGCAATTGACCCTTCGCAAAGCCCCGCCCCCTTTAGTTACTGTTGCTATGTCCGACAACACGCCACACATCACGTTCTCACGAAGTGAAAAATACATCCCGGAGCAAAAAGGACACTGACAACGTATGATACAGTTTAATATTTAAAATATTGTAATTTTTTAAAGAAGTTTAATCAATAAATAGCGTCTAGTGTGTGTTTAATGTGTGGTGACAGATCGCTGTAGCTCCTCGATCATCTCTTCATACTAGTTCATTTATAGCATCAAATAAACATGAATGAACATCAGAAGGAATGTTGTTTCAAGCGCGGAAAGACGTGAGTAAACACACAAATATTCAAGTTAAAGTCCACTAACGACAATCTACTACCTGCTTCGTCTGACAAAATGGGTTATGATTGGTCAGATCGCCTGTCAATCAAACTAGTTGCGAAGGGTCAGTTACAGCTGCCATATCTTTGAATAGGAAAACATCAAAGTCTCCAAAGCTGTTCACCAAGCTTACATTTATATTTCATATTTGGAATCACAAATCAAATATGACAACAACTGTCTGATAAATTTTGTTTCCAAAGCTTCAATTCGAGATTGGCTGTTTTTTTTTAGAAGGCGGGACTTATTCAGCCATATTGCGTGTTGCACTTTCTACCATTCATACTAATGTGAGTGCACCATCTTGCATATCTAAAGTCTTTGCTAGCAACCAAACAACCACCTACGAACCACCCTTAGCAATCACATAGCAGCGCCCTAGCAAGTTTTACAGCTCGCGCATGAATTCGATTAAATATTTAACTGTTAAGAGCCAGGGAATTGCCTATCCAGGCCACGTTTATAACTTCCTGACTATCAAAGTTTCTATTCAAAGTAGATCTCAGACCTCTAACCTTTTGAAAAACCAAAACAAAAAAACATTTACAAAGAAGCCTGTGAATAGAAATGGCCTTATCATATTCCAATGCTTTTGATTGCCACTGTATGAGCCCAGAAATACAATTAAGGCAGACTTACTGTCTTTGTAAGCCGTCTTCATGAAGGCATGTAAGGCGAGCTGTAACAGTAAAGCCCTTTGGCGGTGTAATTACAGGAGGAGGCTGCATTTAAATACAGTCAGCGCATGCCTCGCAGCAAATAACATGGCTCTATCCTAATTAGACCAAAAGTCTTGATTCGTGCGCGTTTTGATTTTTTCGCCCTCTTCCTCCAGGGTGCCACTTTTTAGGCACCAAAAATTGCGAGAGAAACACAAATTTCCTGGGTTGACGCCACCCCACGCACCTCGAAAAAAAAACAATCCAACTCCAAATCCCCTTATTATGGATCAGGATCCTTAAAAATCAACAAGAAGGGCTTTTTGCAGAAAACAGACGTAACGTCGCCTAACAACGGCGGAATGTCACACTGCAGATCTAGGGCCTCGCTGCCAACAGCTGTCAAAAGTCGCATCAAACTCGGGTCGGCCAATTAAGAGAAATTGACATGTAGATTGCCATGCTGTCAGAGCTGGCTGCTCTCACGCTAAAGCTAACAAATCACACTGACATTTGTACATGTTTGTATTATTTAGAAGATGTTCATCAAGGCTTTTTTCAAAACCTGCTATAAATATTCAATGTGACAACAATCCGCTGCTCTCAAACGTATGTGAGAGCAAATCTTGACGTGACGACGTGACATACAGAGATGAAGCTCTGAATTCAATCCGGTTGTAAAAGTCTGTTTGATAGCCGTGAAGAGGGTCGAGAATATTAATTGTGACAGAGAAAAATGAATGAATGCACATGTGTTATTAATAGACTAAAACATGTATCTGTGTAATGCTGAGTCCTGTCAGGTTCACTGACGCTTTTAAACAGTCTCTAAAGGCCCATTCGCACAAAGAACGATAAATGTTATGATATATATGCAGGGTTGGGGAGTAACGAAGTATTTAAAATACAAAATTTGAATAACTGTGTTTCATTACAGTTTCATTTTAAATGGGTGGTAATCAGATTACAGTTACATCTGAAAAGTGTTTTAGATTACCAAAGTGATTACTTTGAATTTTAATGTCATTTAAACAGCAATTGGTGATTCTCTGACTCTGACCGTCTGAAAAAGCGGAGTTAAGATTCATCAACATTTTAATACTTTTAAGAGGATCATAAAAATGTTGTTATTTTTATTTAGTTCTGTCCTGAACAAGACAAAATGACTGAATTTATGAAAAAAATTGCCCAACTGTCAACTTAACTGTCCTGTCATGACCTGATGATCCACAACTGTTTTCATGTTTTGTGAGTCATTTTATAATTCACTCATCACTGCAACTTTTTCACACAATTGTTTTTTTTTTCCTCACAATTGAGAGTTTGCATTTCACAATTCTGACTTCTTTTTCTCAGAATTGCGAGATTTAAACTCACAATTGCAAGTTATAAAGTCAGAATTGGGAGATATAAACTTGCAATACTGACTTTTTTTCTTGCAATTGTGAATTTAGTATGTGAGTTTATATCTCATAATTTTGACTTTTCTCAATATTGCGAGTTTATCATAATTCTGACTTTTCTCAATATTACGAGTTTATATCTCATAATTTTGACTTTTCTCAATATTGTGAGTTTATATCTCATAATTCTGACTTTTCTCAATATTGTGAGTTTATATCTCATAATTCTGACTTTTCTCAATATTGCGAGTTTATATCTCATAATTCTGACTTTTCTCAATATTGCGAGTTTATATCTCATAATTTTGACTTTTCTCAATATTGTGAGTTTATATCTCATAATTCTGACTTTTCTCAATATTGCGAGTTTATATCTCATAATTTTGACTTTTCTCAATATTGTGAGTTTATCATAATTCTGACTTTTCTCAATATTACGAGTTTATATCTCATAATTTTGACTTTTCTCAATATTGTGAGTTTATATCTCATAATTCTGACTTTTCTCAATATTGTGAGTTTATATCTCATAATTCTGACTTTTCTCAATATTGCAACTTTATATCACACAATTCTGAGGGAAAAAATTTGAATTGTGAGAGAAAAACTTGCAATGACCTTTTTTGTGTTTGTTCCACACTTATTAGTATTCCAAAGTATTCTAAAGTATTTAGAATAAGTTACTAAACTTGAGTAATGTTACAAAATATGTTACAAATTCCTTTTTAAAGCATGTATTTTGTAATCTGTAGTGAAATACATTTTAAAAGTAACCCACCCAGCCCTCTACATATGTCAGCGTCCACACTGACGCATGATATTTTTCTGTCATCTGCCACTTTAGTAAAAATAAAAATTATCCAATGTTTTACACACCCTCAAGCCATTGTACGTGACTGTCTTCTTTCAGATGAACACAATCGGAGAAATATTTAAAAATCCTTGATCCTCCAAGCTTTATAATGGTAGTGAATGTGAAATTTTGAAGCCCAAAAAAATGTATCCATCCATCATAAAAATAATCCACGGCTTCAGCGGGACCTGAAGCGAAACGAAAGGATTTTATAAGAAAAATATCAATATTTAGAACTTTATTTACTAAAATAACTATCTTCCAGAAAATGGCTATATGCACACTTCGCAAGGCTGTGCAAAAAATTCAAGCTCTGATATTGAAATCTTCTGACAATTCACTTTAAAATTTCCCGGTTTAGACTTCTAATTCGTGACCGGTGTTTTGTTTTGCTCTGTCCTTGCATCATTGCATCATGGGTCGGGTCAAACAGGTACGTGTGGGCATCTGCTGCAAGCTATTTATTATATATAAAGTTTTAAATATGGATATTTTTCTTACAAAAACCCATCATTTCACTTCAGAAGGTCTTTATTAATCCCCTGAAGCTGTATGGATTACTTTTATGATGAATGGATGCATTTTTTGAGGCTTCAAGCCATATATATCTCCGATTGTGTTCATCTGAAAGAAGATAGTCATATACACCTAGGATGGTTTGAGCGTGAGTAAATCATGGGATAATTTTCATTTTAAATGCTCAAGCAATTGTGAATTCATGTCCGATTTACACGTAATGTTGTCACATCTTCCTGGTCAAATAAGCATTACATAAAGTAGAGATTTACTTTTTTACCGACGTAATTAATATTCTATGCATTAAAACCCAAGTATAAATCTCACCAAGTTAGTTTTTTAAGCATTTTTACATTTATTCCAGAAAAATTTAAACGATAGATTTTATTTAAGAATTGATGTTTTAACAGTCAACTTATTTTCATCAGTCATAAGTCTCGGTAAACACTGGTCACGGACGAAGATATAATTTCACGAAGCTGATTTAACGCACTAAAAAATTACAGACATCGTGTTTTTTCAAGTTTGATTTTGTCGTGATAAAGCGGTAATATCTAATGGCTGAGTCGTTGACTTACTTTTTAATTAGTCTTCCCATTAAATGCATCATTTTGTTCATTCAGACGGATTCTCGAACTCGGAACACACTTGTAAACAAGAGGCGGGATTTATCGCACAAACTAATCATATTCAACCATAACCAATCATATCCAATCATAGGGTGATGGGACGTTGCCTCCTCTCACGTGACTTTCCCCCATTCTTTCTCAATTACCCCCCACCAAACCCACCGCACGTGTATTGAAGAGTCAACGGAGTGGGATCCAATTGCAGGCTTTATTTTAGCAGAGATAGTCAAACAGGCTATGGTCACACACCAGCAAACAGAAGTATAAGAAGGAAGGTAGAGTCGTTGTCGTTATACAGGCAAATGAGATCAAGGCAGTAAACAAAGCAGAATATCCAAGGGCAAACAGAGAATAATCGGTACAGATTTAAACCAGGAAAACAAAACACGGGATAATAACGCTCAGAAATGACCACAGACAGTAAATCAAGACCTCGCGTTGACTGTGTGAATGAGTGGTGCTTAAATAGTGACAGATAATGTGCTGCAGCTGGCTGGGGTAATCAGTGGCAGGGTACAAGGCTTCTGGGAGATGTAGTGCACATGTGGAAGTGAATGTGTGCTAAAGGATTGTGGGAAGTGAAGTCCATTGGTGAGTGAGTGTGCATGTGAATAGTCCAAGGTGAAGTGCCCTCTTGTGGTTGTCACAGGCACTTCAGCCGATGATCATTACAGCACGCTTTAGGGTGTCTGTTTTAAGTCAATGGGATCAGAGGAGGCACATGTGGGAGTCGCTGTTGGACAGTGTTACACATTTCACATTTTGTAATATTTGCATTGTTTTTTTATCATAATATGGATTATTTTCTCATCCACGGCCTCCCTTGCCTCCTCGGAGGAAACGCCCCTGACGTACTTCCTCTCTGAACTTCATTCAGTAGCGTTTTATAGTTTTCATCTCTCTTGTCACCCATTTCAGCAAGACCAATAATAATCAAATATCTGAAAGGCAGAACCATTTTAAATCTCCAGATTTTTTTAAGCAGAATGTCAGCCACTGCATCATTTAGCTGCACGTAAAAAATTTAGAACATCAGATAATCTTCCTGATTATTTAATGAAGTCTTGCATGAGAGACTTGCATTATGACTATTTACATCAATTATTTATTCTTGTAGATGCATTGTTATGTTTGTAGGGGACTACATTTTATTTAAGAAACCATTAGTTATTAATTGTTGTGTTATCTATTAAATATTTAGTACAGCAAATTCTTCAACATTTCAATGGAATTATGTATCTTCACAATTTTGCAGATACAATAACACAGATTTACTTTCTTTAAGGAAAGTTAATGTTAGTACTGCAACCCAAACGCATCTTATTTCAGTTTATTTCATTCATTTTTATTTACTTCAAGTCTGCATCAGCTCTATTTCAGTCAACAAAAGTGATTTTTAATAGTGTTAGTAAACTATAACATCGCTGCGTCGTGTTACCAGGATGCTGCTTCGTCAGTCTCTCCTTCAATGTCAGTCAATGATATTTCAGTTTTATCATCCTAAAGGGGTGAAATCACAAGTTCAATCTCTATAAAAAAAAAACCCATCACACCTTTGCTTCTCAAAAAGTAATGTCTAACACACAATTTTAATTCCTCACGGTCTTGTCCTTGTTGAATAAAACATTATCTTTTATATTTACAAACAAGCTCAACTTCATATGTAGGATTGATTTTTGACTTAGCATTCACCATAAGCAATTCTGACAAACCCATAATGCCATGCATTATTGATTGTTTTTAAAATAAATTAACGCAGTGAAACATTGTTATTGACTTTCTGGATGAATGAGGCAACAGCGGAGGCATCTGTGCATTCTGTCAGAGTTGGAGGTTTTATCTTGGTTTACAAAGTAGCTGAGGAGCAGGAAAATCTAGCTGTGGTCAGTGTTTTTGTGTGCTTGACTTTTCTGGCTGCTGCAGTGTAGTATACTATTTTAAGACGGTCTGCTTGGCAAGATGCACTCTTCAATAATGCATTACCTACCTAATACCTTAGGGATCTCTCTGCCTGTCTCTCGGATGGACGCGCGCGCGCGTGTGTGTGTGTGTGTGTGTGTGCGTGTGTGTGCGCAGGTGAAAGGGCTCTATTGATTAGTGTGCGGAAATTCAGTTAGTCATCAGTTCAGTAAATCTGGACACAACAACAATACACACACCATTAAGAAAGACAAATCATAAGTCTCTCTCAAGTCTCAATTGTTTCTCCTAAAAAAGTAAAAAAAAAAATGGAGACCCGTTGGGACATTTACTGAAAAATCTCATATTTTCTCCTGAGAAAAAACCCCTGTGATCACAAATGCGCTTCCTTTAGATTTCAATCATCTCAAATCGCATTCAGATTCGCTGATACACACAAATCTGCACAAAATTTCAATATGAACTCAAACATTTCATCTAAGACGAAGTTAACAGTGGTTAACTTTAACATTATTAGTTAATGATAACAATTAAACAAAAATAATAAGTAAATAAATAAATAAAATCACTTTATATGACCCGGTTTTCCTGTTTTCCTCGTATGTTATGAATGAATGAATAATTCCTGATTCCGATTTCCAACTTTTTTTTTTCTCAAAGAATATCCTTTTACTCATGAATGAATGAATGATTTAGATAATTAAGAAGAATAAAACGATCGAGGACAACGAAAGCACAAACACACTTAGTGGTCTTCATATCAAAACTTAATAATATCAAAACTCAAAATTTATTTAAGCTAATTAAGAAAAGTTCATTGTATTTAATGACTTGAAAAGCAAGATCTTTTTTTCTTGATGGTAACACTTTAGACAATCTACTAACTACAAGTAACTTTGCAACTACATGTCAACTAACTCCCATTAATCTACAACTATTGAAGTAAGTGAAGTGACGTGTGGCCAAGTTTGGTGTCCCATACTTGGAATTTGAACTCTGCATTTCACCCATCCAAGTGCACACACACATACACACACACACACACACACACACACACAGTAGTGAACACACACACACAGAGCAGTGGACAGCCTTTTGTTTTTTTTTGTTTTTTTTCTGGGGTTAGGTGCCTTGCTCAAGGCCAACTCAGTTGTGGGTAATGAGATTGGAAAAGAGTGACTCAGTGAAGACTTGTTTAAACTGACCACTACATGAGAAACAGACTCTGACAGGCAGGTGCATGATCAGCCTTTCACTAACAACAACATGAGAACATCTCATTTGACACTTAATACTGCACCTCTCATGGCCTCATGGCTGCTATCAAGGTGTACTGTGGTCATAACCCCTGTGTACCTCACACACACACACACACACACCCACACACACCCAGTAACCGTAGCACACACTCATGTCCCTGAAAAGACAGCTTAATGTTCTGTTAAGCTCACCACAATGGGACTCAAACCAGATGGCAAATTAGTGGCAATTGTTCAAAAACAACACAGTCAATTCAAACAACATCTTCTCCATTCTGCTTCCAGCTGTTGAGCTGCAGGAATAACTTCACCTCAGAGGTTTTGGCACAGTTGTTTAAATAGCAGAGTTTAGTCGGTGTCTGCTAGATTTGAGGTCATCAAGTGCATATGTGAGATGTGAGATATATTGTGAGATATAAGCTTCATAAAGTCCAATAATGAGGGGGAAAAAATACATTTTTTAACTTTATTTATTTATTTATTTATTCATTTATTCAACTTTAATATACACAATTCTGACTATAATTCGCAATTCTGACTTTATTACTCGCAATTCTGACTTTATAACTCACAATTCTGACTTTATTTCACAATTCTGACTTTATAACTCACAATTCTGACTTTATTTCACAATTCTGACTTTATAATTCGCAATTATGACTTTATATCACATAATTCTGACTTTATAACTCACAATTCTGACTTTATATCTCACAATTCTGACTTTATCTCACAATTCTGACTTTATATCTCACAATTCTGACTTTATATCTCACAATTCTGACTTTATAACTCACAATTCTGACTTTATAATTCGCAATTATGACTTTATATCACATAATTATGACTTTATATCTCACAATTCTGACTTTATTACTCGCAATTCTGACTTTATATCTCACAATTCTGACTTTATAACTCACAATTCTGACTTTATAACTCACAATTCTGACTTTATTTCACAATTGTGACTTTATATCTCACAATTCTGACTTTATATCACACAATTCTGACTTTATAACTCACAATTCTGACTTTATATCTCACAATTCTGACTTTATAACTCACAATTCTGACTTTATATCTCACAATTCTGACTTTATAACTCACAATTCTGACTTTATATCTCACAATTCTGACTTTATATCTCACAATTCTGACTTTATAACTCACAATTCTGACTTTATAACTCACAATTCTGACTTTATTTCACAATTGTGACTTTATATCTCACAATTCTGACTTTATATCACACAATTCTGACTTTATAACTCATATTTCTGACTTTATAACTCACAATTCTGACTTTATATCTCGCAATTCTGACTTTATAACTCACAATTCTGACTTTATATCTCACAATTCTGACTTTATATCTCACAATTCTGACTTTATAACTCACAATTCTGACTTTATAACTCACAATTCTGACTTTATTTCACAATTGTGACTTTATATCTCACAATTCTGACTTTATATCACACAATTCTGACTTTATAACTCACAATTCTGACTTTATATCTCGCAATTCTGACTTTATAACTCACAATTCTGACTTTGTATCTCGCAATTCTGACTTTATAACTCACAATTCTGACTTTATATCTCGCAATTCTGACTTTATATCTCGCAATTGTGACTTTGTATCTCGCAATTCTGACTTTATATCTCACAATTCTGACTTTATATCACACAATTCTGACTTTATAACTCACAATTCTGACTTTATATCTCGCAATTCTGACTTTATAACTCACAATTCTGACTTTATATCTCACAATTCTGACTTTATATCTCACAATTCTGACTTTATAACTCACAATTCTGACTTTATATCTCACAATTCTGACTTTGTATCTCGCAATTCTGACTTTATATCTCACAATTCTGACTTTATATCTCGCAATTGTGACTTTATATCTCGCAATTGTGACTTTGTATCTCGCAATTCTGACTTTATATCTCGCAATTGTGACTTTATATCTCGCAATTGTGACTTTATATCTCACAATTCTGACTTTATTTCACAATTGTGACTTTATATCTCACAATTCTGACTTTATAACTCACAATTCTGACTTTATATCACACAATTCTGACTTTATATCTCACAATTCTGACTTTATAACTCACAATTCTGAGGACAAAAAGAATCAGAATTGCAAGAAGTAAACTCGCAATTGCGAGAAAAAAAATCAGAATTGTGAAATGAAAATTCACAATTATATCTTTTTTTATTTTTTATTCAGTGGCTAAAACAAGTTTCCATAAGTGCACTCCTAAGATTTAACAAAAATATCCTTTGCAGATTTTCCTTTTCTATTCCAGGAAAATTTATGAAAATATTAAAAATGAACATACTTAAATGTATATAAAATGCTCTCTTAAATAATAATGTCTATTTCTCTGTCTTCAGTTTGTAATTAAGTAGTTAATTGTGGTTTTGTCGACTACGCTCAAAGTCAAAATTTCCAAGTGCCTTCTTGAAAACGTAAATAATGTGCCATTATGTTGGACTTCAAACTTTGACTTCCAACAAAACCTAAAACAATGCAACTAATGCAACCTTATTGTAACATGTTACCACAATAACAAAACTGTTTCAACCAATAAATTTAAGTTCCTAAATCACATGATAATATATATATATATATATATATAACTTTTTTTTTTTTTTTTCAAAGACGTAAATACAGTAAATGATCTTCTCTGTTGATAATCATCCATCTGAATAACTATAGCTGGCATTTCATTGCATCGTTTTACCTTCGTTAAGCCGCTGTTCTTTGTTCACAACTAATCCTTTGCCAAGTAAACGTTAGCGTTACTGTTTTGTCTCTTTAGACCTATGTGTCATCCATGCTGTTTGGCTCCTCTCTTGATCTAGATCCTCAGCCAGATTGTAAATAACAAATGAAAAAGTGTCATCTGGAGTGTGCTGTTGTCTTACGGCCACATATTCTGATGAGGTACTTCATTTATGCTTAAATTTAGCGCTAACAGGATCTATCAAACCACATAATGGCAGCTTTCCGTAACCTTAACAAACCATGACTTATTTTAGCTTCTCCACTAAGAGGCTTTGGGAACGTGGGTCTGAGTCGAACACACTGGTACTTACCATCACCGCAATTTATTACTATTAAAACTTAAATCAAAATTTTAACTCTATGCCAAGAAAAACAGCAACATAAAGAGTTGTTCTACTGCAGCATTATAGCTCTCATTTTCAGAGTATGCAATTACTTTTTATTTTATTTGGCCTTCCAGTTAGCAAGCCAGACATACTATAAAGCAAAAATATTAATGCAGTTTCATTCGAGCTTGGAAAGGGAATCGGAATCATACTGAGGTTTGAGATGATAGCAGAGTGAATTTGAACTAAAAAACCTAACATATGCCGGGACCGACCAAAATCACACCGCCATGACCATCTTAAAGGCCATAGTTCCATTTAAAGGTCTGGAGAGAGAGTAATATAGTGCTTTCAGTCATACAAAAACCCTTAAACGGGGTAGTAGAGGGACCACACAGTCAGGCATGAGGTTGGACGAGTTACTAGGCTTTTTGGCGGCAAATCCAGTCAGCAAACATTAGCATGGCCAATCTGCCAATGTCGCACCCCCCACTTCCAAGGCTGTTACAGCTAATCATCTCACAATTTATTTAAAGAGGGATTCATTTCCACATGTTTCCAACATACTCACATGGTGCACTTAACCAAGGACATTTGTGTTTATTTGGTGCCAAGTAAAAATACACACACTGGCAAACTTGTAACTGTTGCATTTAGCAGCTACTGAAAGATTGTTTGGAAATTCTGTTGAAATGTTGTTCATATAACATGAACAATCTGTGGGGTTTTGACCCCATTTTATGATTAGAACAGTCATGGAGATACCGGGAAATGGAAGGGAGGGGGTCGGGAATTGACCCGAGTCAGACTCGAACATGGGTTGAATAAGCGGCACCGCAAAACGTGTCCGAACAAGTGCGCTACCCAGCAGGCCACGTCTCCAGTGGTTAATGTACTCAAGTTTTTTTGTGTAGCCACTTGTATTCAAGCCTTAATTAGCAGGTCAGACCCCTGAACTGCTACATGTTCTGTTTTTCGTGTTGAATCCGAGAGCTGACTGAGAAGAATTCAGGTTTTTCTAAAGCCTCCAGCTAATTCCTGACTGACAGAATATTTATTCTGTGACAGAGACTGTGGATGAGGCCATTTCTGGAGTAAGAGCCGAGCTTCATTCACTGGTGCTCTCGACCCAAACCCCTTTCTAAAGAAGATAAGGGGAAAAAAATAAGGGGTGCTTTCCACAAAAGGGTATAAAATAGGGCTTGGAACTATTTTATAGGGGGTCAGTGAAAGAAGGTTCTTCACCTTCAGAAAAGGATGTTTGTCTCCACAGGAGGTCGAACTAATTAATATAAGCTGTTTTATTTTCTACTTATTTTAAGAGGTTTTTTTTTCTTTCTCAACCCTGTTACTACTAACCTGTTTTAATTCGGTTTAAGTTGTCCATTCTCTAGAAATAAAAAGTAAATAAATGCAAAATTAAATAACATTTATCTATTTTGTTAAGTCTGTAAAATGTATTAAAAATACAGCAGAATGGGTAACAGGGTTGCATATTTAGCTTAAATTAAGTTGTCACTCAATTGGGGAGAGGTGGCGTGGATTTGTAACACTGATAACCTTTTATTTTCTATAAATTAATGATTTTTTTTATTACTTATAATGACAGGGTTGAAATGTTAAGCATTACAGATGTACTGAACACTGTGTAAAAATTAAGTCATATTATTTGTTGTCTCATGCATGGTTTCAAATTATACTTTAAATATGAGCTATTTTATTTTCTACTTATTTTAAGATTTTTTTTTCTCAACCCTGTTACTAGTAACCTGTTTTAATACAGTTTAAGTTGTCCATTCTCTAGAAATAAACAGTAAATAAATGCAAAATTAAATAACATTTATCTATTTTGTTAAATCTGTAAAATTTATTAAAAATACAGCAGAATTAAGTTGTCACTCAATTGGGGAGAGGTGGCGTGGATTTGTAACACTGATAACCTTTTATTTTCTATAAATGAATGATTTTTTTTATTACTTATAATAACAGGGTTGAAATGTTAAGCATTACTGATGTACTGAACACTGTGTAAAAATTAAGTCATATTATTTGTTGTCTCATGCATGGTTTCAAATTATACTTTAAATATGAGCTATTTTATTTTCTACTTATTTTAAGAGTTTTTTTCTTTCTCAACCCTGTTACTACTAACCTGTTTTAATTCGGTGTAAGTTGTCCATTCTCTAGAAATAAAAAGTAAATAAATGCAAAATTAAATAACATTTATCTATTTTGTTAAGTCTGTAAAATGTATTAAAAATAAAGCAGAATGGGTAACAGTGTTGCATATTTAGCTTAAATTAAGTTGTCACTCAATTGGGGAGAGGTGGCTTGGATTTGTAACACTGATAACCTTTTATTTTCTTTAAATGAATGATTTTTTTTATTACTTTTCTTGTATTAACAGGGTTGAAATGTTAAGCATTACAGATGTACTCAACACTGTGTAAAAATTAAGTAATATTATTTGTTGTCTCATGCATGGTTTCAAATTATACTTTAAATATGAGCTATTTTATTTTCTACTGATTTTATACGAGGTTTTCAGTTTATTTCAACTCTGTTACTTTGATTAGGACCGTTCTAAATACAGTTCAAACCCCTAATTTGTGTAATTTTGTTATTTTCTAGAAATAAATAACATTTATGAAATGTATTAAGCAAAATGTACTGTGAAAGAATGTCAGTTGGGGTTAACTGGTTTGATTCCAAATGTTGATTCGTATTTCCTACAAATTAAAGACAATATGTGTTTTATCAGTTTTTCTTGTAATAACAGGGTTGAAATGTAAAGCATTACAGATGTACTCAACACTGTGTAAAAATTAAGTAATATTATTTGTTGTCTCATGCATGGTTTCAAATTATACTTTAAATATGAGCTATTTTATTTTCTACTTATTTTCTACGAGGTTTGCAGTTTATTTCAACTCTGTTACTTTGATTAGGACCATTCTAAATACAGTTCAAACCCCTAATTTGTGTAATTTTGTTATTTTCTAGAAATAAATAACATTTATGAAATGTATTATGCAAAATGTACTGTGAAAGAATAGGTAACAGGGTTGCATATTTACCCCAGATTTAGCTGTCAGTTGGGGTTAACTGGTTTGATTCCAAATGTTGATTCGTATTTCCTACAAATTAAAGACAATATGTGTTTTATCAGTTTTTCTTGTCATAACAGGGTTGAAATGTTGGGTTCGATAAATGCACTCAACACTATTCGTGTATAAACAAAATCAAATCATTTGCCGTCTAATAGATGCATCCAAATTATGCTTTTTGGGTCACAATTTTATGGTCCCATTTTTAAACGGGGTATGCAATAACAAGGATGATTATGTTAATATTATGTTTATGCTAATTTAACCGATTTTAATGGTCTGCCTTCTTTCGTTGTCCCTCAAAATACTCAATGCGTCATGGTTTTTGACCCATCTGTGTAGCATTAACAAGAACAGCTGATACCTGTTGAAGTGGTGCATCATTTCAAAGCAGATATTAGCAGCTCTTCCTCCCCGCTCATGAAACAGAAATGATTTACAAGCTATACCTGCACACAAAACTCCATAGAAGGAAAGACGAACAAGTGATCTGCTGAAAAAAGTTTTCCCCGAGGGCTAGGAAGAGTAATCCGTCTCAACACGTTGCGTTAAAAGCGTGTACGCACAGCCTAAAGCCCATGCATCCCTTGTCTCTTTCTCCTCCCTGTCTCCAGGCCCAGTTCCTGCCATTTGTTCTGGAGCGCGAGGAGAAAACCCCTTCTGAAAGAACAGGATATACACTAGAGGATGTCGAGCACTCACGTTGGCTGACATTCTCTCCAATTATGCAACTTTTTCCTCTTTTTTAATGTGTCTGAGTGTGGGTGGCTGGTTGTGTGTCAATTTTCCTTAGCTACCTGTGTCTCTTTGGCCTCCTTGGTAACAGTGCTAACAGGGCAAGACTCCCTTGCGTTGGATCCGATTAAAGCCTGCAGGGTGAGAATTGCTGAGGATGACGCCTTCTCGATTTACCTGAAAATCAGCATTTGTAAAACTACACTGCAATTAAGTCATTTGAGTGGAATTCGACTCTATTATCCCGGCTAAATGGAAGATGAGAGCAATCTTGCCCTCACTCAGGCTTAGCAGATGTTAAAGACTACAGCATTTTGTTTTCTGCCTGTGAGTCATCGAGTCTTGTTATGATCTTGGCCTGGGTGCTGCCATTTGACATTTCCCGTTGGCTCGCCTGCGCCGTCACGTGTCATCGTGACTAAGCGTGGCTAATCCGCCGAGATATCCAATAGACGTGAACGGTTTACCAGTAGCTAGGCATCTTTTTGTGAATGTGTGCAGATCGCTGATAATAACAAAGCTCATATGATACGTTACAGTCTGCCAAGATCTGACGCACTCAGTTAGGAAATCTTTGGGAAGAGATACAGTGGTACTGCTGAGTGTATACTTGAGTGTTTGCAAGTATCTGCTGCCAAAGGAACTTCCTGCAACATGTCAGGCATAATTTATTCATGGCTGGAGGGAAGGTCCTGTATGGAGACAGATATACACATAATCTGGCTTTGGGACAGACAGACAGACAGATGAGTACACGGAAAGACAGGCAGTCATTAATTTTTTGCATTTTTTTTCTAAAAGCGTGCGAGTGGTGTTTGCCAGTGCCACAACAATGTTTCTATGTCTATGAAAATAACTTATATCGGGGCATTTAGTGTTAGCAATCCCAGGTAATGAACAGCACAGGTAAGGAAGGGTTACACAAACTCTGAAAGAGAAGATGACAAGCAAGCTGTCTGCCTGTGTTAATAAACCTGCACTAGTTTGCTTTGCCTGGGGTTACATTGTTGTTCATGACAGTGCACCTGTCCTGGTTAACTGACAGCTTTAAACATCAGCCCTGGTTTCATTATCGCTCTCTTTCATTGCCTCAGGCTCCATTAAAACTGAGGCAAACCGCAAAGAATGTTGTTCAACTTATCCAGGGGTCACAATTTGTCAAAACATCCCTGTTCGCTCTACAAAAAAAGCTATTAATGGATTCGATACAAGCTACCTCAGATGTCCGACGTACCAACTTCCTGTCAAAATGTGCCAAAAGGAAATGGCATTGGCGCGTATGTCAGCTCGCAGTGGCAGCTAACACTGGAAGTGGGTTTAGGAGGTGTTCTCAGGTTTGGCTGAGCTTTTCCCCCTAAGTGGAAAAACATTAATGGAAGCTGGCTGGCTCTCGTTCTCTTCCCCCTTCTCAGCGGCGGCTCTAACAGCCGAAGGGAGGGCTGGTAGACGACCAAACATTAGTCACCACATGAATCCAGCGCTCTGAAATATGCTTCCTGTCAAGGTTTGGATAGATATTATGAAGAGAGACCTTGCTCAGCTCGGCAGGAATCGGTCACTTAACCGAGAAAAGAATTACAAATTTATTGCAAAGACTTCTGTTGGCTGACAACATGCGTTTTATTGGCTTGTAGGAGTTTGGGTAGTTAAAACATCTACGGTATATGGTCAGTTGAGTCCTATTTAAAATGCAAGGTCACATCGACAACACTTGGGACATTGAGTTTTGTGAGTGACAAGCCACAAAACACCCTTATTAAAGCAATGAACGGGCCATACTGGATACATTTTGAAGCATTCCCCTCCTCCCGCTACCCAGAAATACACTCATAATGTTATTCACGATTTCTTGCACCATAATTTAGGTTTACACTACAATTTGTATACCATTTCTCTGACCCTTAAAGAAATAGTTTGCTCAAAAATGAAATTATCCAATATCCATATCCATATCCTGTGGAACACAAAAGGAGATATTTAGATGAATGTTCAGTCACACTTTAGATTAGGGTTCAATTCTCACTATTAACTCCAACTTTTGCCTCAATAAACTCCTAATTACTGCTTATTAATAGTTAGTAAGGTAGTTGTGAAGTGTAGGTATGGATTAAGGATGTAGAGTATGATCAGATCATGTAGAATAAGGCATTAAAGGTGCACTATGTAGTTTTTCGTCCACTAGGCATCGCTAAACAATTCAAAACAATGATAAAGGCGTGGATTGATGACGCAGTGAATATGGAATCATGGAACTTGTCGTCATGCCGATGGATCAAATAATATTTATGGGGAAATAATGTTTATGGATGAGTGAATGCATGACGGTGGTATGAAGCTATTGATCCTTGTTTTATTTCTCCTTATGTCCCAAAGTTTGCTCGCCATGGTCCATAATGTTTGAACGAAACAACAGCAGCTAGCCGTTACGCAGCTGTCCGTGTCTGTTGATATTGGTTACTGTGCAGTACAAGCGGAAACCAGGGAAAACGCAGATATTATGTCACTGACAGGCGCATGTGACTTTTGTGAAGTGATTTTCTCTGAATTTTCAAATTCTTGGAAACATTTAGAAAATGCAAGTACACAGCTGAACGAAATATATAACACTGTGCGAGTGGTTTTTGGATATTTTAATATAAAAATTTACATATTGTACCTTTAATATGTGATTTATATGTACTAATAAACAGCCGATATCCTAATAATATGCATTCTAATAAGCAACTAGTGAGAATTGGACCCCAAACTAAAGTGTTACTGAATGTTGATGCTGTTTTCATACATACAATAATATAGAATTCAGAATTCATTGTTATTAGCGACACCGGTGGCCAGTAAGTGAACTGCAGCCAGCAATATTGCGCTCGCACTCGTACACACGTGACGTAAAAGAGACTGAACGTGATTTAATGGCCTGATATACTAAGGGCAAAGTTATTTTTTGTTCTTCACTTAGGGGAAAAAAGAAGTTAGAAAAACTTTTGCAGCGATATACAGTTTTTTTGGGGGTTTTTTAAAACGTATTTTTATTGAACATTAAACGTAAAATGACAAGGAAATATCTCAAGGAAATACATTTTGAAAAAATTTTAACCACATTCCCACCCCCAAAAGCATCCAAAGTTCAATTACATGGGCAAACAAGATATTTTACAAACGCTAAGACAGACATATCCACATATTTCAAATACAAAAACACAGCGATATACTGTTAGTGAACATCCAGACGCCTACCACGTGACATTTAGATGAATATATAAATATGTGCTGTAAGCTTTCCTCTCTATACCAAAATAAACAACAACAATGACAGCGGTGAGAAAACAGGAGTTAAGAATGCATCTGAAAATAGTGATTTGCACAAGCTCTGCAATTCACCAGTTGACAGATGAGATCATTAAAAGTGCGCTGTTATAATGGATTGTTTATAAAGTATGAGACCAAAGACTGTATAGATCTGACTGTGTGAGACTATAGTTTGAGTTTGAATCCCTTTTCTTTGCACGACACATTGACATTACAGTACATGAACGTTGTATAATCATTAGTGTCATGTGTCATCGAACGGAAAAGAGGCTCTCGGGAGCACGCGTAAACATCACATCCTGATTTTCCTGGCAAAAACAGTACTAAACATGAGACTAAAAGAGTCCTTCACATAAAAATCAGTCTACAGGCTTTCATAGACAACCTAGGACAGTGGTATTGAAATGGCAGACCACCCTCCTGCTCTATTGGAAACCCTATAACGAAAATGACCAGCCTGCAAAAATTACATATAAATCTCTTGTTACGATACCTTATCACCAAATATTGGATTCAATCTTTTTGTCAGGTTGTTTTACTTCAATTAGGACAGGTTTTGTATTTATTTTTGGAACTGATTGATCGTAGGCCTTATTTATCTGAGCTGATGTACCTCAGTTTTTGAGTAGGGAAAAAAAGCATTATTTGTGGATAATTTTACATAAAATTACACTAGTGTGCTTTAATGTATAACCAGGAAATTACTTTTGAAATGCTTTTATTTTGTACAAAATGGCCTGTGGTGCTCATGGTCAAAAATGACCACTATTATAAATCACTTGTTATGCTATTTTATCACAAAATATTGGATTCAATCTTTTTGTCAACTTTTCTTTCAGTTAAGGTTTTGTATTTATTTTTGAAACTGATTGATCGTAGACATCAGTAATCCGAGCCTCGCTGATTTGAGGACAATCTGTGTGAAAAAGAAAACCTGTAATACTCAAAATAGTTTGTTTTTGTACATGAAAGTGTGTCTGTGTGTGTATGTGTGATTTAAGAGGACGCAAATTTGTATAATGACATACACTGGTATTACAATGTAAACATGTTTTACAAGGACATTTCATGAGTCCTCATATTTAAAATAGCTTTAAAAACATACTAAACAATGTTTTAATAAAAATGTAAAAAACAGAATGTTTTCTGTGATGGGTAGGTTTGAGGGTACGGGTGGTGTAGGGGGACAGAGCGTAAAGTTTAAAAGCGTAAACATTATACCTTTGGAATGTCCTCACTAAGATAGCAAAACAAACCTGTGTGTGTGTGTGTGTGTGTGTGTGTGCGAGCACATATGTAAGCATGTATCAACACATGCACAGGTCATTTTTGCAAGCCCACATGTACATATATGAACATGAACATGAGGAACACGCTCCTGAACTTTAATTGTTTTCAATGGCCGGCCATTTTTTGACTAATATAAGCTCAGATCAATGAGGTCTACGGTTAATCAGTTTCAAAAATAAATTCAAAACCTGTCCTAATTTAAAGAAAATAAGTTGACAAAAAGATTGCAGTATTTGGTGATAAAATAGCATAACAAGCTTTTTTTTTTTCATTTTTGATCTTGAGCACAACTGTGACTTCTGCCATTTTGTACAAAATAGAAGCATTTCAATACAGACTTCCTGGTTAAACACTAGTGTGATAAAGTTTTTTTATATTTTATTTTATAATGTTTTTTTTCTCTCTCAAAAACTGATGTAAGCTCAGATAAATAAGACCTACGATTTATTAGTCCCATATATATATATATATATAAAACCTGTTCTCACTGAAAGAAAAAAGAAGCAGCATAATGAGAGATTTATAAGCGATCATTTTTGACTGGGAACATTACAAATTGTTGTAATGTGGAAAAAAACCCACAAAAAAATTACAAAAAGTATCACAAAAATAAGGTGTTTTTATAATAAAAAGTTTTTAGACTCTGGGTTAGTAAAGTCATTAAATTTTAGTCCAATGCAATAATGTTAACTAGCATTTTTGGGTACAGGAAAATACTCTCCGGGTCAAAATGACCTGAGCACAACATGAGGGTTTAACAACAACAGCAGAAACATTGCAAGTTATTAAACGTAATTTAATTATTATATCCAATCATAACAGCATCTTTAATTTTATTATTGAAAGCATTTTTTCACAAGCTGTTTGAGCAACTCCTGCAACTTTAAGAATTACATTTGTAAAAGGACCTGTTATTATTGCCTAGTAGTTCGGTTAAATTCTAAATAGGCATTTATATATAAGCTTCAGTGGTTATATGTTCACGCAAAATCATTTAGCGCCAACCTTGATGTACTTCTTTCTTTACACATAAACAGGCAGCAGTATCACATGGATTTGTTGAGTATATCTAGTATTTGAGTCTTTGGAGTTTTTTTCTCCTCGGGAGCAGAAATGTCACTAGGACTTTGGAAACAAACTTTCTCCAGCAAGCTTAAAGAAAGGTTTGTGCGTTTGCAGAGAGCCGAGTGATTGAGACCACATTTGGTTATTTGTCTTTCCAGACAAAGCAATGCACATGTGTGCATGAGTGCGTGTGCATGTGCCTTCATGCAATTGCATGTTTTTGCATGCGCTCTGTAAAGACGCGAGAGCATATAAATGACAGGCTGCCAAAGTGAAGGAAATAAAGTCCTTAAAATAAAGAAGTCAACTACTTCATTCCATCTGTCACCATTCCTCTCCCTCCCTTCCTTAAGGATAACTTTGGCTCTGTTCACTTCCTCCTATTCATGTGAGGATTTCATGGATGACATGCGCTGACCGAATACACACAGGGAGCACATCTGCTAAAAGTGTGTGCATGTGTGTTTGTGGCCTGTGAGACTGGATTCGAGGAGAGACACAGAGGCGCTATTTTATCGTCCCAACCTGTCAGAGGTGAACGCACCAGGAAGATGAATGTCTTGGTACAGTAATGATCCAGGTATTCAAGCATTCATGCTTTTTGCATTAAACATACTTTGGCAAACATTTGTTAGTTTTAACTGGTTTAATCTGGTCTATCCAACCAGACAAGTGCCCAAAACCCTTAAATGCAGCACTCCATCCTGGGAGACCACCTACCTAATTTAGGCTAGTTTAAAGGCACAATATGAACATTTTTGGATTAAAAACCCACTATAAACAGTGTTATATATATTTACTTGTATACTTACATTATCTCAAATGTTTTCAAGAATGTTTAAATACAGAGAAGTCAGTTTTAACCAGGACATGGAGCGCGTCCATGTGTCGCCGATCAATGACATCATACCTGCGTTGCCCTTTTTCACCCTGCTTCATACTACAGTAATGTTAATAAATCTTTACATTAGCTCATCTATGAACATGATTTCTCCCCGAGTCTCGTCTGATTCATTTTCACCAGCTGTAGACGTGAAGACAACATCTCCAATGATGCTGCGAAATCATGGTGTCATCAAACTACGCCTTTGTTTTGAATAAGCGACCTCTAAGCGACCTCAAAATTACATATTGTGCCTTTACTTGATTGATTGATTGATTGATTGATTTTCAGCAAGGTTTATCACGTTGTGGCCAAACTAAGTAAAAATAATGTCAGACAGTCTGTATATACAGTACTTCAATTATCATAAATATTAAAAAGATTATTAAGAAATATATTAAATTGTATGTTAAATATAGATATTTGACTATAAATTGTTGGTTGAGCACATATTTTCTTCAGAAAATCACTATAATAATGTTCTCAACATTATTTTTACAATATTATAATATCATTTTCATATTATAAAGCACTATTTTAATGCTTGGCTAAAACAGTCAGTAGTAACCCATAACAACAATTTTGAATGATGACCATAGCTTTTCAATTTCAAAATTTCAAAATATCATTGTTACTGCGTTATATGTGCTACTCGCAATGCAGTTATTGAAGCTTGTTTCCACCTCTGAGGGAAAAAAATAGTAATTGCGACTTTTTATCTCACAATTTTGATTTTTTTTCTAGAAATTGTGAGGTTTTAATCACATAATCCTGACTTTATAACTCACAATTCTGCCTTTTTTCTTAGAATTGTGAGTTATAAAGTCAGAATTGCTTGATATAAACTCACAATTGCATCTTAAAGTCAGAATTGTATGATATAGAGTCAGAATTGTGTGAAATAAAGGCAGAACTGTAATACAAAGTCAGAAGTCATTTTTTCTCAAAATTGCGAGTTTTTATTATGCAATTCAGACTTTATAACTCGCAATTTGACTTTTTCTCAGAATTGTGAGATATAAACTCAACTGTGAGTTATAAAGTCAGAATTGACCCTTCGAAACAGTTTGATTGACAGGCGATCTGACCAATCATAACCTATCACAACATTCCTTCTGATGTTCATTCATGTTTATTTGATGCTATAAATGAACTAGTATGAAGAGATGATCGCTTCATGAGGAGCTACAGCGATCTGTCACCACACATTAAACACACACTAGACGCTATTTATTGATTAAACTTCTTTAAAAAATTACAATATTTTAAATATGAAACTGTTTCATATGTCTGTCGACGTGTTGTCAGTGTCCTCTTTGCTCCGGGATGTATTTTTCACCGCGTGAGAGCATGATGTGTGGCGTGAGAGCGCATGGCTTGTCGTACCAACTAATGGGTCGACCTATTACAGAAAGTTCATTTCCTTGAGTGGAACGGACACAATTTTGTATAATTCAGTCATAAAATGTTGTATCTGGGAAAGCTGCTGCTCTCATAGTGTGGTTTCCTCAGCTTCTGATTCTGCTAAACACATTATCCTGAATCAGGGTGGCTCGAGAAATTTGAAAAAGAACCTGAGATTGAAAGGTCTTGTTTAATGTCAGTGTACTGACAGTTTTACTAAACACAAGCTTCTCTATAACGGCATGTATATTTCCACGTCATTTTTTTGAAAATACAGCGCCTGGTCCAAGTATAATAATGCCATCCACCCCATATTCCATGCAGGCCAACTACGCTATCTTTCCTAGAGGATTGAAAAGCGATCTGTATTCTCTCCAACCCTACATGTTGCATCTGTCAATAAAATAGAAATGAACAGTGTGATTATGAGGTTGTCTGGACAGGGGCCACTGCTAGTGAAAAAGAAAAAAAAACACACATGTATTTTTCTGTCTCCCTCCAGGATTTGGCAGGTTTATTTTGGTCAAGCTATGGCTCCATCCACAGTATAATAATGCAGCTGGCAGCAGAAAAAAAACAAGCATGCCGTTTTCATCACCAACCCCCAAGCCATCGATCTATCCGAGACACGTACACCCAAACATACAGATGTACAGATGAAAGCTCACACACCTACACCTATTCCTTCATGAACGCCGGGAAGAGTGGCTTTTAATTACCAGAAAGTTCCGTATTTGCATGATGAGTCGTAATACGTTTGACACGTCGCAAGCTATCCTGATGAAAACCTGTCCTACTTTCCTTCGCCTCCACTCCAAGAAAAATAATCTTTACGAGAGCGCTGCTGTTCGGTTAGACCCACTCCATACGGCGGGCGGGCCAGGGATCCGAGAGAGGCAAATGAAATGAAAATACTGGATTAATAAAGTGAAGGAGAATGAAATAAATGTTTTCTTCTGTTGAAGGAACGCTTTGACCAAAAAAAATAAATAAAATTCTGTCATTGTGTAATCATGCTCATGACGTGCCAAACCTGTTGTTTTATCCATGGAGCACAAAAGAAGACATTTTATAATATAATATTCATAGAATAATATTCACACAGTTCTTTCCCATGAACAACAACAGTAATCACCAATCTAATTTTCTCCTCCAAATTCAGAAATGTACAATGTCCAACATCTATGGCAAGCCGTTTTGACTTTTATTCATTCTCAGGATATGAACTTTCACTAGTTAAAATGTTAATTCTTGATACCAGGAATTAGATTTCCACTAGTAACAATGGCAATTTTTGATATCAAGAATTATATTTCCACTAGTAACAAAGTTAATTCTTGATATCAACTACTCAATTTCCACTAGTAAAAACTATAATTGTTGATATCAAGAATTGTATTTTCACTAGTGAAATCTCGCCATAGGCTGCCATTCAAATTCAATTGTTGATGTCAAGAATTCATTTCTTACTAGTTGAAATTCCAGTTTCACATTTCAGGAATACAATTCTTACTAGTAAAAATGCAAATTTTTGATATCAAGAATTACATTGTTACTAGTGCAAATGTCTATTCTTGATATCAACAATTGAATTTCTACTAGTAAAAATATTCATTTCTGATATCTAAAACGGCTTTCTTACTAGTAACAATCACATTCATGGTATCAGAAATGAACATTTTTACTAGTGGAAATTGAATTGTTGATATCAAGAATGAACGTTGTTACTAGTGGAAATATAATTCTTGATATCAGAAATTAACATTTTAACTAGTGAAAATGTAATTGTTGATATCACGAGTTCATATCCTGAAAATGAATAAAAGTCAAAACGGCTTGCCATAAACATCGCGTTTTTTTTCGCGGCTTTTGACTTAGTCTTTGGACGTTCGCTTTGTGTGACCTTTCCAACGTGGCGATCACATTGCAGAGCTAGTGCCAGATGAGCATTTGTGGTTGAAAAGAATATATATTTTACATATTTTCAGAAAATGACCAATCGTTTCTCTAGATCAGACTCTTATTCCTCGTCTGGGATCATCTGAAACTGACATTTGGACCTTCAACCCACTGAACCCCAGTGAAGTCCACTATATGGAGAAAAATCCTGGAACGTTTTCCTCAAAAACCTTCATTTCTTTTAGACTGAAAATGTTGGTGAAAAACAAACCAAATATAACGTGTAGACTCTGACGAAGGCACGAAGACGAAGGCTGTTGCGTAAAACAGTTTAATTATCATCCATTGGAATATGTATAGGAAACAAGCAGGGAACATCCACTCAAGTAACGTTAAGAACAGACAAGGACTGGACTGACACAGAGGGAATAAAACACAGAGAAACACAAGAGGATAACGAGCGGGGCACAGGTGATGGACATGACTGATTACAACACAGCTGAAGACAATGAACTAATGATGAGACAAACCAAAACAAAGACCACGTGACAATTGACAGGACTAAACTAAACGGTTCATGGGTGTGACACCAAAATGTAATGTGTTAACTAAAATCCTGACCTGGTCTTCTGTGCACTGCTGCGTGATCGCGAGACTCTATTAGCACCACAGTTCACTCCGACTCATCCAGAAAAAGCACAGAAGTTGTGAGAAATCAAAAAAAAAAAAAAAAAAGAAATACAACACCTAGAAAAATCCCAAAAAAGTATCCACGTACTTTCTTCACTGAGTTAAATATCTTCAGGCCAGAACTTGTCAGATGACAGTCTTAGATGTGAACACGATGACTTTTTGTTTCGACGAACACAAAAGATATATTCACCAGATTGCATTTCATGTCGCATTTTTATTCGTCTTGATTTTTTTTCTGGGTGAGTCAGAGCGAACTGCGGCACTCGTCTCATGAAGGCGCAGCCGTGCACAGCAGACCGATGGCCAAGGTCAGGATTTTTGTTAAATAATAGATCGAATTTCCATTAAGCACAAACTCATGGGATATACAACTATACACTGTTAACAATTTTCCTGTATTTTTACTGTACAGTACTGGCAGCATGGTTGCCAGCAAGTTACTGTATTTTCATATACAGTAAACGTACTGTAATTTAATTTACAGTACACAAGAAGAGTGCTGTAAGTATTTTACTGTATTTTTACAGTATTTTCTAATTTTAGTCTGCTTCTGCTGTAATTAATAATACAGTATTGTACTGTTGGTTTTTACAGTAATATGCTGCTAAATCTACAGCGGCATTTAACAGTGTATATAGGATCATTCTGTGATACTTTTACTGGATGCTACTGTTCACTGCCTTTATATGAATAAGCGCAAGAAGGACATTTTTTTTTTCATTATTCTCCATTATTCACTAAACATCTCATTTGCAGTTTCACATATTCAGATATGTGGCATTTTCAACCCATGCAAAAACAACGGAGCTGGACAACAGTTGCATCAAATCTAGCTAAATTGAGGGAATTAATGATTTTTTTTTTTTTTTGCATATCATGTGCAGGGCTCTGTAGTTTTTCATACAAAGCTGTTATTTAATTACAGAACACTTAAAATATAGACTACTTTCATGATGCCCTTCAATCTTTTTTTGAAATAACCATAAACTATTATTTGATGTAAAAGAGCAGCGTGAACATTCCTCAAAATATCTCCTTTTGTGTTTCACAGACGAAAGGTTTGAATCGACATGAGGATAAGCAACATATTATTAATATTTGTGAGAATTTAAGAATTGAAGAAGGCCACTAAACAGAAAGCCACCCGGCTTACAGCACGATTAAGTCATTTCGAACCACGTGTGCGCGCATTTTGGAAGCGTTTGCGCGTCCCACGGCGAGGCGAGTTGATCCACTCTGCAGAAGAGAGCTGCTAAAGCAATAATCATTTGAGTAAATACATAAACACACAGGCTAGCATCTCTCCTAGCTCGCGTCAGGTACGATTTATGTCGACGGCGTTCTCGGGTGTCCCAGACCACGGTTGAGTTCCCAGCGTGGTGTCGATTTTTAAAGAAGAGTGTTGGGTAACATTCTCCTTCAAGGCTCGATTCCGTTCAACTCTATTAGTTTCGCGTGAGGAAAAACAAACACACAAGCAAAGGTCCCTATAAACATATCTAAATTTAACAAGTCTTCCCTGTCTCGCTCAAGTTGTTTTCTTCTCTTTTGCCTTTCTTTTCTTTCCTCTGCCCTGCTTTTCTCTTTCACATGCTTTTACAGTGAGGTGCACTAAAAGCGCTCTTTGTTGCTACGGTCTACGGCGTCTGAATGGGGCCAAACAAATGGCCCTGTCCACTGAGCGCTGCAGAAGAGGTTTTGAAAAGAATTCCTCCCCTGACTTCTCCTTCATGAGCCCCACAATGACAGACTACCCTTTTCTTCCCGTGCTCCCACTAATGGATAAGACAATATTTGCAGGAGTGTGAGGTGGGGGTCTCTTTTGCTTGAATATTCAGCCTCCGTTCATGCCAGCCAAACCACCCCCCATCCCTCCCTCTCCGATAAACACTCTGCCCATTTCCCTTTGATTCTCTTCAGTGCTCTTGTTTCCCCGGCGTTCCGTTTGTTTCTCGCTTCTTGGATGCTCCGAATCAAAAAATCAAACAAGAAAGGCAGAGAGAAAGCAACAGGTGTGAGGTAGCGAGGGACAAATGCATTCGACTGTGCCCATGAGATTACATCAGTTTTACTTAGAGGAGAAGCAAAACAGGGGGCAGATTGTTTGATTTGGTGACGAGATGGGCCGATCTACCTTTTCCCCAATCCAAACAGAGCCAAAGGGAGCTTTTTGTGCTTTGCGCTCAAGTAAACCTTTGAATGTTAATAATATGAGTTGTTGAAATGGAAAACACAACATCTTATTTAACGTAGCTTTGTGTAAACCACAGAAGTAATTGTTTTACATTTGAAATGGCCTGAGGATATGAAACTGATTTCAACGGCGTCATTAAATGACATAATTGACAGTCTTTTTTAAGCAAACTGTGAAAGGTTTCAGTAGAACAATACAATAAACAGTACATTCGTTTAAACTGGCTGTGGAGTTGTGCAATACGATTTTATTATGCTTGTTCAGACATTACCTCTCATGCATTGTGTAATTTAGCTGTTTGTGAATGTAAAAGGTCTGTAAAGTTTTAATGATCAAAGTGCACAACAAATAATAAAAAAAAGAAAGAATCGATTCTAAACTGATGAAGCGAGTCGTAATTCCAGTCTCGCTTTCTGTTACATTCCTACGTAACAATGTAACAAATTTGCATAATGTCCATGAACAACTGCCCTCAAACACTGTAGTTGTTTGTGTGGTCAACATCGGCGTCGAGAATCCACTTTGCATGTATTACAAAAGGATGAGGAGCCTCGCTGGAATTGATACTGAAATAAACAATGCCATTACTATGTAACAAATGCGGAGGAAGCCTCCGGAGCTGACATCCAGATATGGTAATGGACGTTTCATTTCTGACACACGCTATAATCAGTAGGCCAATCTCAATAGACTGAGCCGTCTGACCAATCAGAGCACAGTAGGGTCTCGGAAAGGAGGAGTTTTTGAGTGAACTGTTGTCAGACTCTTTGAGAAATGAGGTGATGTGAAATGTACATTATGAGAAAACTGAAGTTTTTTTTTTTCTTTCCTTGGATGCATTTAAACTTATTCTAGGCGACCTGAAACAAAATGATGAGCTTTTAAAATAGCATAATAGGGGCACTTTAAATATGAATACTTCAGACCAATCTAAATGTTTTTTTCAAGTGTTTGTCATTCCAAATTGGTTGATATTTGTTTTCTGTGGAACACAAAAGGAGATGTTTTAATGAATGCCGAAGCTGCAACTAAAGCATACAGCGACTGTCAAGTATTCTAAAAAGTACAAAAAAAGCTTCTTCTCAAAAAAGGTTCTTGTGTGAGAAATAAACTAAAAATGTCATGAGGTGCAACCATCAAGTAAAATGTAATAATATATTTTCCTCACACATTCAATATTCCGGGTGTACACATCTTAATCATCAAAAATGTTTTAATGTATATTTTAAAAAATGTTTTTACAAATATCATGAATTACTTGTTCATAAATATTTTTTTGTAATATAATAATAAGTTTTTAGAGATCTGCATCAAAATATCTTCCATTTCAGTTATTATTCACTTCATGGTAGTTGCATCACTTAAAGTTGCACTTTAATTTAGCACAAATAAAAAAAAAATCTTTTTTTTTTCCAAAAAAACAAATAAAAGTGAATTTTAAATTCAGAAATTAAAAACATGCTAATCATAGAATATCTTGAATATAAGAACTGCATTTATATATAATTCCCCTTTTCACAAAATGTAATATCAGTCTCTGGTGTCTCCAGAATGTGTCTGTGAAGTTTCAGCTCAAAATCCCCCACAGATCATTTATTAAAGCTTGTCAAATTTGCCTCTATTTGGGTGTGAGCAAAAACACGCAGTTTTTGTGTGTGTCCCTTTAAATGCAAATGAGCTGCTGCTCCCGGTCCCTTTTCCAGAAAAGGGCGGAGCTTTAACAGCTCAACAACAACAAAGCAGGAGAATCTCACGCTGACAAAATGAGGATTGTCAGTAACGGTGTTCAGACTTACATTGTTCAAACCGGAGTCGACACTGATGGAGAGACTCAGGAAGAAGTTACAACTTTTAGACGTTTCTGAACGGTTAGTGGATAAATTTATGTAGTTGCTGTGGAGTTGATTCAACTCATCACTAGCATGTGTCGTCATGTTAATCTTTTGTGCAAATCTGGCGTAAAAAGACGGCATCAACAACACTCGACAACAACATCTCTTCCTCTTCTCTAAAGCAGCCCAACATGGCCCCGCCCCCTTTGTTACGTGTTTTGTGGTTCGTAATTTCACCAACCCGGGATAGAAGCTCGTTGAAGTCCTTATCAGACAGGACAAACATCACGTCGTTTAACCCTCAGTTTGTGTTGATGTGTTGAAAGATTTTTTTATTCATTATTCAACTATCCCATTAAGACCATGCTCTGCACCAAATCTTCACTGGTGTCTCGTTCTCAGTCTTCATCTCCGTCTTTTTCATGTTATTTAGACAGGTCGGGTACGAGCTACTAATTGTTATGCCAATGTTTTTACAGCTGATACCGGCAGAAAGAGCATTCCAGTAGACAGAAAACTACTCGCTCTCTGAGTCAACATGGCACAATGACAAAGAGAAACAGAGGCTCAGATCATTATGGTTTAAATGGTTGTATTGGATGTTTGCCAGTTGCTTTCAGTCTACAAACAGACTTGCGGTCTCCACACACACACACACACACACACACACACACACACACACACCAGGATATATTTAGTTCTCCTGGCAGATTTGTTATGATCCATGTCATTCATGACAAATCAAACTGATATGTGATTATCAGTATTAAACTTTGGCATGTAATTTTGCTGCCAAAGGACTTACATTGACCAGAATCCCAATAGAGGCATTTTAATGACCTGAGCAAGTAAGCGTCGACTTAGCAACACCCTGGCAACCACCGAAAACAGCCTAACAACAACTACTCACATTTTCTTCAGGAAAATATTTTTCTGTATATGTCTCAAACCAAGAGAACAGATGTTCAGCATCACCGAGTTGTTCTATTTTGTCAAAGTTTGGTCACAAGCTGCTGTCATACGAGGATGTTTTTTGTCATAATGAATGTGAAGTTTGTCTGTTTTTATGCTGTCTTCAGTGTTTCTTTGTTATTTATATGGTCTGGGTTCAGAGTTAATGAACTGTGAATTGTGTTTCTTGCACATTTTTTCGAGTTCCAGGAAATCGCTCATCTTTACTTCTCAATATCTGCTAATGTGCTTTAGGAATGACTGCTACGATCAACAAACAAGTGCTGTCAGGAAGAGGAGCTATTTTCAGCTTGCTGAATTTGAAAGGAAAGTTTTTCTTAGCAAACATGAGAAGGATGTTATTTTCTACAAATGGTCATTAGGACGCGTGTTCTGCTGTCAACACTGGCCCACAAAATACAGCACAAGAAAATAGCTACTAACTTTATACGTAGTTGTTGTTTAGGTTTGTTCAGTATTTGACTCGCAGCGTCTGCTTCCATAAGAAAGAAAAATCACAGTCAATTTAATGTCTCGAGTGTTTCTCCCAGATGGCTGTGGGATTCAATGGAAAGCAAATGGAGACTTTTTCCAATAATCTCACATGTACTTCCTTCACTTTCAAGATTTCTAGACAATTTCTCAAACTTTCTTCAGATTTGCCACTAAAGTCTGCTGTAAATAGTCAAATACTTAATCATCTCAGACATTTCTCATCATTCATTTCATACGTAGCTTTAACTGTCAACAATTGTCTAATTTGTGTTTGTCTAATTTTAGACATCTAAACTACCCGTGTTATGTTATTTTAAAGGTTCCTAATTGTTTTGAAGATCTCCTACAATATAGGTTAACCTGCATACAAGGTCAAAAAAACACTTTAAAGGATTATGATTTCACTTTTTTAGCTTTAGTTAGTGTGTAATGTTGCTGTTTGAGCAGAAACAACATCTGCAAAGTTACGACGTTCAAAGTTCAAAGTTTTCTTTAACAGAAATTGTTTTTTAAGGACTACAACAAACAGCTAGCAGCGACTTAAAAAGCTTCTTCACGGGTTTGTGACATCACAAACCCCAAAATAAAACTTTGGATAAAGTATGTCCCTGAGAACACACAACAAAGGGTGTGGGGCCATGTTGGGCTGCTTTAGACGCCGGACTGCTTCACAAACGAGGGTTAATTCGACATTGGATTTGCACAAAAGACGAACATGACGGCACATGCTAGTGATGAGTTGAATCAACTCCACAGCAACTACATCAATTTATCCACTAACTGTTCAAAAACGTCTAAAAGTTGGAACTTCTTCCTGAGTCTCTCCATCAGTGTCGACTCCGGTTTGAACAATGTAAGGATGAACACTTTCCTCATTTTGTCTGCGTGAGATTCTCCAGCTTTGTTGTTGTTGAGCTGTTAAAGCTCCGACGTGTTCTGGAAAGGGGGACGGGAGCAGCAGCTCATTTGCATTTAAAGAGACACACACAAAAACGGTGTGTTTTTGCTCAAACCCAAATAGAGGTAAATCTGACAAGCTATAATAAATGATCTGTGAGGGATTTTGAGCTGAAACTTCACAGACACATTCTGGAGACACCAGAGACTGATATTCCATCTAAAAGGAGCATTATAGGTCCCCTTTAATTTTCTCATAATATGCATACCACATCACCTCATTTCTCAGAGTCTGAAAACGGTTTTCATGAAGATTCAGTCTCTCTAAACCCCTCCTTTCCTTGAGCCTTCTGTGCTCTGATTGGCCAGATGGCCCAGTCTGTTGTGATTGGTTTACTGATTACAGCACATGTTGGAAACTAAACTCAAATTATCTGAATTTCAGCTCCAGAGGTTTCCTTAGCTCTTGATACACAGTGATACGTATAGTAACGGTAGAATCGCTTTTTTCCATACCAATTCCAGTGAGAGTCCTCTTTCTTTTGAAATGCATACACACAAGTGGATTATCAGAGGTGAAAACAGCATCTTGTCGACAACACAAACCAAACACTTCCAGGCCTCCGCTACAACTACAGTTTTTGAGGACGGTTGTTCATGGGCAGCCAAAGAAGACCATAGGTTGCATTATGCAAATTTGTGTCATTGCTACATAGGTATGTAACCGAAAGTGAGACTGCTGACGACTCGTTTTGGCAGTTCAGAATCTATTCTTTATTTTTTTTTAGCAGACAATAGCTGAATTTGTCATGCACTTTAGACATTTTACATTTACAGACAGCTATATAGCACACTGTATTGAAGGTAATATTTGAAAACGCATAATAGGGGCACTATAAGTCTCCTGAGAAAGGAAAAAGCAACATCTGAGCAATAATATTTCCTTTTTGGAAATGCAACAGACAAACCAGTAATTTCGTGAAGGTATTGGAACATTTACTATATTATACAGCGGAAATAAAAACCTTGCATCATTAAACGCCATATAAAATGAACACCTGGTCTTGAATGTGGCCGTTTTATCCCGTAATTCAAAGGGTGTAAGGCTGTTCCATTTTCCATTGATCTACAGCACCTCTACATCTCATCTCCCTTTAACTTTAGTCAGTGGGAGGAACTGTCCTGTAAAATAGTGGTGTTAATTTAGTTTATCTCGTTTTGCAGCAGATCCGGAGATGAGATTACAGTGCAAGAGCTGCAGCTTTGTGTGAATGTTTGTGTCTGTGGGCGGAGAAAGGAAAATTTCCTCTCACACTTTAATTCTCATTCTGCCCCAATTACCATGAATCAGCATCTCTGCATTTCCTGACACAAGAGAGAAACTTCTTTTTGTGGGGATTAGGGTTTGAGAGAAACAGTTCTTATTCATGTAAAACAAAAAAAAAGTGATGAGAGATAAAGACCGGGTGGCACAAAATAATATAAAAACAATAAAAAGACAACACCTTCGATGTTTTATATTGCTTTGCCCTCACAACAAACACAGATCGCTACCAGTGTAGTTTATGAATGAAAGACTCTTAAGAGTTCTTTTAATGAATTGGTCAAAAAGTCAAACGTGAAATTTACCAAGAACTGTGTGTTACAGTATGTGTACACGAGACTTACATTTTATTTAAAGGTAAAATTTAGTTACTGCGGCTGGTAGGGACTACAACAAGCTTCTTCCCAGGGCGGTGACATCACAAACCCAAAATTTGCATAAACCCCACCCCCGAGAAGAGGGGGCGGGGCCATGTTGGGCTGCCTTAGAGAAGAGGAAGAGTTGTTGTAGTTGAGTGTTGTTGATGCCGTCATTTTACGCCGGACTGCTTCACAAACGAGGGTCAATTCAATGAAAAAAGATCAACATCCACTAATCATTCAGAAACATCCAGTTTCATTCTAAAAGTTGTAACTTCTTCCTGAGTCTCTCCATCAGTGTCGACTCCAGTTTGAACAATGTAAGGATGAACACCGTTACTGACAATCCTCATTTTGTCAGCGTGAGATTCTCCAGCTTTGTTGTTGTTGAGCTGTTAAAGCTCCGCCGCCTTCTGGAAAGGGGGCGGGGAGCAGCAGGTCATTTGCATTTAAAGGGACACACATAAAAGCGGTGTGTTTTTGCTCAAACCCAAATAGAGGCAAATTTGACAAGCTATAATAAATGATCTGATTTTGAGCTGAAACTTCACATTCTGGAGACACCAGAGACTGATATTACATCTTGTGAAAAGGGGCATTATAGGTCCCCTTTAAATCTGTCTCTTTTTCTACTTTCAACCACTTCTGTCCTGATTTCTTTAAAGATGGAGGGTCTATGGGCGCGTAAATCTATTGGCTAATTCAGATCTTTTGATCAATTGTACAAAATATTCTCACACAATTCATATGACCGGAGACAACGGAAAAACATAAGGAGAGCAGCAGCTTCCGTTTCTGCTCTGACGGCCTCAAGACCAAGCCAAACAGTGAGTGTGTGTTAGAAAACAGGAATGGTGATAGAACTTTGTGACTTGTTTTTCTTGACGTTTAACGTTTAAATCTCTTCTAGCTAGCGCACTTCCTATACAGTCTTTTGTGGCTGTCTGAATGCATTCGACCACATGATCATCTTGAAAGCAATCCGGTCAAATGCGTTTCCGACTATCTCTGGAAGTGGACAAGCTCAAAATGTTTTGATACCCGTTTTTAGTTTCGTCCATGTGTGTTCTGACCGACCAAAATGCATCGTTATACCAGCTGTAAACAGCCAACGAAGCACAACAATCCGAATCTTCATTCACTTCTATTGTATGGAAATGAGCAGCATGCACATTCTTCAAAATCTCTCCTTTTATGTTCCAAAGAAGAAAGTCGGTCATAAGGGTTTGGAATGACATGAAGGTAAGTGAATGATAACAGAATTTTCATTCACAAGCAAACTGTTCCTTTGTGATCCACAACGGAACCACAATGATTAAATTCCAAACGATTCCGAGTGAGCACAGAGAGACAGGGGAGGTCTGATCACCGGGGCTTCCACCCTGCAGTCAAAGTGATTTGACATGAGAAACTCTGGAGTCTGTGGGGGGAACCGCAACCGCTCTGCATATCTGATCAGAATATTGGGAAGACTGGAGGAATGGAAAGTGAGCTAGAGAAAGAAAAGCCTAAGAAATGTGTGCGTGTTCCTGTTACCTCAGTAATCCTCACTTTGCCTCTTGCCTCCAGACAAATTCACTCCAGCCAGACTGCAGGGTTCTGAATAACTGCAGGCGATATCTTAGCCTGTCGGTCCTTCTGCCTGTCTGGCTGTCTGTCCATCTCATCTGGCCGTCTGCCCGTCAGACGCTGACTCCCGAACAGCAGCGAGACATCCAGTCCGGCAGCAGGAGTGCCAGAGCGCGTACTTTACCACGGGGCAAATCCTCACCCCTGTCCATCTGCAGAATTAACGAGACGAACTGCCTTCCCATCGCAAATACAAAACCCTCTTCCTCTGTGACAGCTCCACGCTGCTCTGTATGCCAAGCTCATCCTGGACGGTGTATGGCTGAACAGATGGATGCTGAAGCCAGAGGAGCCGTAAAGGTTGTTGCTCCAACTTCATGAACTTAAATATAACTGATGACACAGTAGATGAAGTTGGTTTTAAGCCTGTGAGAGGGATATGAAAATTATGTCACAATTTTCTCAGCCTTGAAAATTACTTTCATGTAACATAAAAGAACATGTTTAGCATAATATGCAGGATAACAGACAACGTGAATGGACGCTGAAAAAAAAGAAGAAGGAGGGAAAAAAAGAAAAACTCCTGCATCATATTTCAAGCCTTCTGAAGTCATATTGAGATTTGTATGCAATTAAAATCGAAAAATTATAATATAATATAATATAATAACTAAATCACTTGTCCAATCTAGGGTCGCGTATATTATATTATATTATATTATAGTATATTATATTATTTAGTGCACTAAATAATATGTGTGTACTGTGTATATTTATTATGTAAAACATAAACACATACATGCATATTTAAGAAGAAAAAAAAATTATATATATATATATATATATATATATAATATTTTATAAATAAATGTTATATATTTTTGTTAAATATATGCATGCATGTGTGTGTATTTATATATACATAATAAATATACACAGTATTTTGGATGCAATTAATCACAATTAATCGTTTGACAGCAGTAATTATTATATTATATTATATTATATTATAAATTTGTTACACAGAAATCAGAATTTAAATTAATTACAAGAATTTGAATTTAAAGTTTCTTAATGCGTGAATGGCAAAAAATGTAAATAACATTGAAACTCAAAGTTTCTGAAATATCTAAGAGCAAAATCATTTTGTTTTTTACATATGATTTATTAATTCCGGTAATACTTTACAATTTATTTTAACTGATTTTAATTTTCATCAACATTAATTTTTAAAAAATGCAGCTATTAATGTTTAGTTCATGTTAGCTCAAGTCTATGAAATATTAAATAAACTTTTGATTTTAATATTTTATTAGTAAATGTTAAAATTAACATTAACTGAGATTAATAAAAGCTTTAGAAGTATTTATTTATTTATTTTAATGTGCACACACACACACCCACACACACACACACACACAAACCGAACAGATACCAATCATCACGAGAAGAGCCAAGCTGACTCTTCTTGGGATGATATAAATTGCGGTTATATTTTAGGTCTGTAAAAAAATAAGGATGGGCTCCGTGAAACACCATACAATTACCTTAAACTGCCCTCCCTTCCTAAATGATCAGACTCCAGGAATTCTTTCCCGTGGCACTGTTGTTTGACTAGGATGAGTGGGTTTGTTATGGCTCAGATACACCTGCTTTAGTGTATACTTAGACTGTCAGAGACCCGCCCTGGGACTACAGCGATTCCACACACTCCCGTCAGCTGAGAATTATGGCGCCTCCACTGCCATTTGCACAATATTTTTACTCTGGGCACGTCTGCAACGCTGCCTGTTGATCATATGGTTATTGCCATACAAATGTGCATGTTAAATGTATGTTTTGTGGGCTCTAAGACTATGAATTTTAAATGAGACAATGTTTTTCTTGTAGTGGTTTGTTTCTGCTGCTGAAAGGCTACATGAATGCATGAGGCTCTGTGGGCGGATGACCTCGGGGTCAAAGGTTACCATGGTAATCAGGTCAGAGGGGATGTGGCTTCAATTTTCCACTAGCAAAAGGGCTGAGCCAGTGTCCATCTGTCATACAAACGATACACACATTCACACGGACACTACTATGTTCTCTCTCTCTCGCTCTCTCTCTCACACACACACACACACACACACACACACACACACACCTACACACACACAGACCTGCTAGATTATCTGAGATTGTTTAAACCAAATTGATTAAATAAATAGTAGAATTAAATATATATAATCTATTAAATAAGAATGAGTGGCATAAATTTTACTATGCTAAATGAGATGATTAATTGAATATTAAATAGAATTAATTTTTTTTTTTACATTTTAATATATAATAAAACAATAATAAATCCTTTAAAGTTACTTGATACTTAATTGGATTCATAATTAAATTAAATAGAATTAAATCATTCATTTCATTATACTTTTCAGCTTGACATAATACATAAAGTGAGATAAAGCTTTCAAAAAATGTGAAATGTTAATAATTTATCAATAATTTAAATATGATTTAAAATATTATATATAATTAATTATATTTTTACAATATAAAATGAAATAAATACAAAGCAAATTAATTAAATATAATTAATTTTAAATATTTTTTTTTTTACATTTGACATTTATAAAGAAATAAAAATCCACCTAAAATACTCAATACTAGTTTAAATAATTAATAAAATAATTATTTTATTAAATATATAATTAAAATATAATTAATCATTATTATTTTTATATATTTTGCATATATCATCTGAAAAAATATGGGTCCACTAAAGTAACTTGCTACAAAATCATACATTAATTAAATATATTTTATAAAAATATTGAATTATTACTATATATATATATATATATATATATATATAAAAGCTGCCTAAACTAACTTCATAATTTCAATAATTTGTAAAATATTAAAATTATGTTATATTTTAATTGAATTTTAGCTTATTTTGAAGATCTCAGTTCTGTTGGGTTCTAAGGTGAAAACATATATTATTGCTGGTGTCGAAAACAGCCTGACACACGAATGCATACGCGCATACACTCTCTGGTATATCCTGAAATATAAGCTGATGTGGGAAAAGTGTTACTGTGACAGAGAGAGCTGTTTAGAATTGCTAATAGAACATCAGGCCATTTCAAAGGCTTGTCTGCATTCTCTTGCATCCCGTTCCATCGCAGAATGAGCACCCAATCAGATAGCAAAGCCCTGCTTGATTCTGCGGAGGAAACATTAGCGCTGAGGAACGATATGGATTTCTCTGAGTACGGCGCCAGATAGGAGGCTGCTTTAATCTTCCACCGTGGATTCAGATTTCTGTTACAGATGCCTCTCTCACGCTCACACACTCACTCTGTGTCTCCCTATAGCTTCAGAGCCGAGGCGATCTGCGGGCTCGTGATTGGCTGAAAGTGCAGAGGTCAGCAGTGGTGTCTCTCCGGCAGAACAAACACCTGTGTGTACCTCGCAGACGTCTTTCGCATTCTGAAACTAAAACCTCAAGCATTTGTGAGTACACATAGTTGCTTCTACATCTACGTGTAAAATGATAGCCAACAGTTTATCACATTAACCTATAACCTTACAAAAACTGTCCTGAACTTGTTGCTACTTTCTGAACTACAGAAATCACACATTTTGCTGTTTAAATAGCAGAGGATTGTGGGACATTATCATTTTAGCAATGATAATATAATCACCAGGCTCGTTTATGTTGGTTAGTGGTTTAGACAACATGATGCAGTTCAGGGCAGACCAATACACAATGAGTTGCAATAGTCAAGATGAAATAAGTCAGTGGATCACAATTTCCAAGTCAGAATGGGAAAAAAAAAGGCAACTTATTGAACAACAGCACTTATTGAAAAAAATCACTCAAGATTCCTCACGTGATCGTGTACGTTCAAAGACAACGGACCTAACTGGGCAACTGGGCCAGGTAAGCGAGACAAAGAAGAACCGAAGATCAAGACTTCAGTTTTGCTTTCATTTAACTGTAAGAAATTATTTTCCAGCCAATGTCAACTTCATTCTCTGATGAACAATTCTTGTCTATACTCACTGGGAAATAATCGGCATAACAATGGTAAGATATGCTGTATTTCTGAAAATAACAAGGGTCCTAAAATCGAGCCTTGAGGGACACCACATTGTAGCTGAGCTGATGTAGAAGACAACTCGACTAAATTAACAGAGAATGTCCATCCTTTTAGATAGGACGAAAACCACTGGAGGAAATGGATCGATCGATTGATTGATTGATTGATCGATTGATCGATCGATCGATTGATTGATCGATTGATCGATCGATTAAACATACGAAATTAAATATATCAGAATATGACATTTTTATTACATGTCATCCATATTTTGGATAGGCTTCCAGAAAAATACATAAATAATTTATATTATAATTATAAATAATTTCTGACTGCTACCGTAATGGCATAAAGACGCTGTTTAATTTTACTTACAAAACATAAAACTGGGAGTAAGACTCATAAAAAAGACCTAAAAGGACTATCGGATGATTTCACAAGCATTTATTCGAGGTTAGTTGGTTCGTCATTGGTGAATGTGGCTAACTTTGTTACACAAGTTAACTTTGCCTAAAAATTAGCATTTTGCAAGCTGCACTAGCTACTGTATTAACATGCTAATGAGCTATGTCTTATTAGCTGTCCATTTTTGCAAATTGGGAATTAATTTAAAGAAAACAAAAAATGGCTATCATCATATGCAGATGTTCTCATGGGTTTTTAAAATGTTGACAAATGTTTATCCACAATATGTGAATATATGACGGTAGCGCAACGCTTTTCCTCATTGCACGAATGCCCTGATCAGTCTCTGTTGTTCCAGGTTTGAAAAGACTCACTCGCTGAGACAAGGCCCAGTGAGGGTCATTGTGTTTGTGTGCATGGTGAGGAGCATGGTGGTCCTGGCCCACAGACAATGGGTCCCATCCTATTAGTGTTGTGTAAGGAGGCCTGCTGGGAGAGGACATGCTGAATTAGCCCCACCATGTTCACCTCATCTGTCACTACTGCCAGGCCATACGGCATGTAGGACACAGTTGTAAAGTGACAATAGATATTACTAAAGTCTTTTGTTGACCAACAGAGATTGACAGGGGTGGCGATGTGCTCCGTAGCCAAGTGGCCGGATGTTTGTTCAAACTAAAACAGTTTTTTTAGATTTCACATCTTTGGTCCTCTACACATTGGTGCGCACTTTCGCCATCATTTTAATCATCTTTTTCATTCTGAATGCTAATATTCAGTTAGTTTTTAACATACAACTGCAGTATAAACAGGGTTGGGGAGTAACGAAATACAAGTAACATAGTTACGTATTTAAAATACAAAATTTGAGTAACTGTATTTCATTACAGTTACATTTTAAATGGGTGGTAATCAGATTACAGTTACATCTGAAAAGTATTTTAGATTACCAAAGTGATTACTTTGAATTTTAATGTCATTTAAACAGCGATTGGTGATTCTCTGACTCTGACCGTCTGAAAAAGAGGAGTTAAGTTTCATCAACATTTTAATACTTTTAAGAGGGATCATAAAAATGTTGTTATTTTTATTTAGTTCTGTCCTGAACAAGACAAAATGACTGAATTTATAAAAAAATTGCCCAACTGTCAACTTAACTGTTCTGCCATGACCTGATGATCCACGACTGTTTTCATGTTTTGTGATAGTTGTTTGTGAGTCATTTTATAATTCACTCATCACTGCAACTTTTTCTCACAATTAGTTTTTTTTCCTTCACAATTGTGAGTTTGGATTTCACAATTCTGACTTCTTTTTCTCAGAATTGCGAGATTTAAATTCACAATTTCAAGTTATAAAGTCAGAATTGGGAGATATAAACTTGCAATACAAACTTTATTCTTGCGATTGTGAATTTAGTATGTGAGTTTATATCTCATAATTCTGACTTTTCTCAATATTTTCAGTTTATATCTCATAATTTGGACTTTTCTCAATATTGTCAGTTTATATCATATTTTTGACTTTTCTCAATATTGTGAGTTTATATTTCATAATTCGGATTTATCTCAATATTGTGAGTTTATATCTCATAATTCTGACTTTTCTCAATATTGTGAGTTTATATCTCATAATTCTGACTTTATAACTCACAATTGCAACTTTATATCTTGTAATTCTGAGGGAAAAAGTCAGAATTGTGAGATAAAAACTTGCAATTGCCTTTTTTGAGTTTGTTCCACACTTATTAGTATTCCAAAGTATTCTAAAGTATTTAGATTAAGTTACTAAACTTGAATAATGTAACGAAATACATTACAAATTACTTTTTAAAGCATGTTTTTGTAGTCTGTAGTGAAATACATTTTAAAAGTAACCTGCCCAGCCCTGGTTATAAACTGTATTATTCTTATGGTGGAGTAGTCTGGAAGTGGTCTTGTGGTGAGAGAGAGCAACCATGACGCAACTAATATATACATATCCAAGGCAAAACCACAAAACGGGGCCGATGTAATGTTTGTTACAAACCAAAATTGCCCTTTGTTTGCAGAAATAAAATCCACCACCATGATTTCACAGCTTGCTTGTGGTTCATTCAATGCTAATCATGATCAGTCGAGTGCAAACTGGAGGTCAAAACCATTCAGCCATTTACAGTCCAATAAATGTGTCTCCAGAGGTGGCAGTCTTTTGAAGACTGTGTGATAATCATCCAATTATATATAATTGGTTAGGTGTTCGCCCTCTAAATTAGGTTCTTTTAGACACCACCGCTCAATTTTCCGGGCAACTGTAAAAAAATAATAATAAAAAATGTATTAGCTAGTCTATATCGGTGTGGCACGCTGCCTGAAAGTCCTGTAGAAACAATCCCAATTAAGACAAAACATCAGGCATCTGAGTAAACACACATACACACCAGGGGGAGGTGAAGCTAAAGGTTCAGGGATCCAATGTTTGCTTTCCTGAGATTGAATATTTAACGAAGTGTGCGGTTAAACAGTAACATAATGCTCCCGCATTGACAGGCTCATTAATTTTTAACCTGTCGCGCTGAGATTCCACTGTGTTGTCTGAAATTGGTTTTGCATAAAGAATTAGGACTTGACATGAAAGCTGGGAATTTAAAAATTGATCAAAAGTCCAAATGGACGTGTTGCTCATTTATGGTGTCTTCTCTCCCTTCATCTCACACTTTCGGATACGATGACATTTGCGACTACACTGTGTACTAGCTCGTTGTATTTTTTGATGTCTTTTGTCGATGTCCGTGTCTCCTGGGCCAACGCTATAGGCACAAAGATCACCCGTCAAACATGTCGCTCTCTCTCTCTTCACACTCACACACATGTTCCTTTATTCACCAGCCACATTGTTATCAGACTGATTATATAAAGTGAATCCGGACATTGTTTCATACTATCTCTTTGCAGTGGAACGCGTGTACTTGGTTTGTCATAGAGTTTGTATTATCAGACAGAGAGAGAACTGTAATATGCATCCATTTTCCAAACCACTTGTAGGGTCCTTTGCCGAAGTCTGGATATCCCGCCACCCATTTACCTATCCTGCATGTTTTGGATCAGCTAGGACAACCGGAAACCTTCTTGCTCGGAGGCGACAGCGCTACACACTGAGACACTTTTTCCGCCCTTGTAATAGTAATTTGAAACTGAATTACAGGATTAAGGAATGTTCACACTGACAGATATTTGCAAAGCAACTGGAGGTGTCATTCTGACATGCCATGAGCGACAGCGAGCCTTGATGATGCAAGCAACTTGAGCAGAGTTCAACTTGCAAATGAGCTGATGCGGTGACTACCAAGTAGTGAAAAAATTGCAGCTCATATGATCTGCCCCCTGATACCGTTGGATAATGCAGTCGAGTAGGAATACTTACTAGCAACCAACACTTCAGGGACTTGGCGATGTGTGAACGCCCTCTTTATGCTGAACTGTGAGTTGTGAGAGTACAGTAAGCAAACATTTATGAGGTGTGCTGAGATCAGCTTTTTCAGTAGACTGTGCAGATATCTTGTTTGGGAAGCAGTCCATGTCTAAGGCTGGATCAAGTTCCTCTTGGGGTTCGTGTCTCGTGTTTCCATCGCAAGAACTTTCCCCAGGAACTAGGGACTTTGGGGTGAGTTTCGACGGAAGGGACCAGGGTAGTTCCGGGTAGAAATTTCCCCCTCCTCACGGGATGGTACTTTTTCAAAGTTCTGGAACTTTTGGGGTGGAACTTGTGCACTGGTTGGTTGAGTTCATGCAGCATTTTAATTGGTTGACTCCATGCAGGATTTTAAGCCTGTTGCGGTGCATGCAGTTAGGTTTTCTATTCGAATCAACAATGTAGTTTAAAAATACAACTGACGGATCGACGACAAGGTTCAGGCTTTATTAAGCTTGTATGCGAAGGACGAAATCCAGTTGGAACTGGAAAGTTGCGTGCAGTCCTACGCCACCAGACTTATCTTCATATCTTCCTGGGACAAATTCTTCTAGGTAATTTGGATGGAAAAATGGCTTATGTGACGATGGGTTCATATTGTTATTTGCCAACTAGGAGCTCAGCTGCATGTGATGAAGAGGCCTGGAGTTAAAAATTGCACTGGGGGCAGAGGGTGGTCAATTCACACTGCACTCTCTGAGGGGGCCTTGTTTTATGCTTGATCTGTCTGCACCAAAAGTCTCAGGTGTTCTGCTCGTGGTGAATGTGACGAGGGGCCAGAGGGCCCTAACATTCAACTCGAGATGCACTGAGATGTTTGGCATCCCAAGTAGTCAGCAGTCAACGAGAAGTCCATGGCCCAATTGGTCAAATTGTCCTTTTTCCACCAAGGGGCCTGGGGGCCCTAGTTGAGGTCCTAGTGGTCAACTTGTGATGGGTGTCCCAAAGGGCCTAAGGGGTCCTAGTGATCCTCATGCGCTGTAGGTGCCAAGGGGTGTGGGAGCCCTACTGATCAGCTTGCGACATATGCGCTGAAGGGCTCAAGGGCCCTAGTTGGAAGCTACATGTACCATGGGGCCTTCAGGCACCAGCAGTCAGCTTGTGATATATGTGCTGAAAGGCCCAAGGGCGATAGTAGTCAACTTGCAATGTATAGGCCCGAGCTTATACTCCAGTTGCATTATATACTCCAAGCTGCCCTTGGGTGGTCATCTTGCTTTGAATATGCCAAGGGCCTTTGTGGTCAGCGTCCTCGGCCCCCAGCAATCTGAGACCCCAGGGAACTAGCACCACTGTCCAGGTTCATACTCCAGCCCTTGCAATGATAGACACACACAATAAGACCCAACATGCACGTATTAAAGTGTGCGCACATTTCTGTCATCGTGAGTTTGAACATTCTTAGGCACAATCTGAGAGACAGTCAAGCTGGGACATGAGCGGAAAAATCTTGCTGTCCATCCCATCATCACCGGAGAACATGTGATCGGAGACGTCCGCCATAGGCCTACATACCAGCGCGTACAGAAAAACCACCCTACAGAATTCAGGGCGCCAACACAAACAGAAAGCACAGGAACCACACCAATAAGGCAATATAAGACACTTCCCTTGGTTTTATGAAAGGAACTCTGTGAGTTTTTCCTTCTGTGAAGCCAGGTGGCTAGGCAGCCTCAGGAATTAAATCAACATTGTTTTCTTAGTGAGACTGGACTAAAATCTTCAAGGTTTTAACAGAGTGTCAGACGCTCAACTCAAACTAAATTATATCAGGGACACAACAGGGAAGGCTTCTAAAGAAGTCATTTATTTCCACTAGAGCAAATGAGCTGGTGTACTTAGAGGGCCACATAATCATTAGCACCTGCAGACAACAATAGAAAGGGTTGCAGGGAGGGTCAAAATAATGAGGGTGAACAGTATCCCCTAATTCTCTCCTTTCAGAAACAAAACACACATCTGCATCCTTGAGGTGCATTGTTAGCTACTGGAATACTCACCGCATTGTGAGTCTGCAAGTTGTATTTGGGGAAAATGTAGCTCTAAATACCATCAGTGTTTTGTTCTAAATGACCCTTAATATGTATAAACCTTTCCTTTGTCAATGTGTCTGGAACTGTTGCAAACAAAGAAAGCACCACAACACCTTCCATACAAGACTTTTACATTTTTTTTGAAGCAAACATGAGGTGTACTTGCCCATGCAAAACCAACTGGGAGGTACAATGGCTTCGAAACGAATAACAAATTTTATGGAATAAATATCTGGCAGACCCATATAACAGCCGACATAAACCTCTAAAGTCACTACGCAGTAATGAGTGAGTGAAGTGAATGAGAGTAAACTTTATGAATGAAATGAGCAGAGCGTGATTGCAAATCAAAATGATTGAATTGATTGCAATTCTCTCAGAAATTCTAAGGTAATAAACTAAGGTACTACATCATACAGGTTTTCTACTAGCAATTAATTTGCAATTTTCAACAACTGAATGTTTTTTTTTTCAACGTCCATGTTTTCTATTCAGCTGGTTTACATAGAATGCTTTTATTAATATATATATACTCATATATTAATATATAACTCTGTGTGCAAAGTTAGTCTTGAAATAAATAAATAACTAGATTTTTTCCCCCTTTTATTTAACATTTAGTATTATTGTTTTTAATAAGAAGATATTTAAATACATTTTATAATTCTAATAAATATATAGTTATGGCATATTTGTTAATTACAACAGAATTAGGTCTACATTTAAAAAGGGCTTCTCACATAATTCCATAAACTTCCGGTTAAAGCCCTGCCCACTTCCGTATTCATCCGAATACAGATACAAATAATTTTGAGATTGTCACAGATACAGATATTGGCTCCACACCACTAGCTGGCAGGGCATTGTTATGCAATTGCTAAGGTGTTATGATTGTTTTAAGCATGTTGCTATGTGATTGCTTACCAGCCCATGTCAAAGATCCCACTCACAAGTCTCTAGGAGGAGGAGGTCCCTCCTCCAGTAATGTTGTATTGTCCAGCAGGTGAAAATCTGACACCTCTTTGACCCTCATAAATTGAAGTATTATTCATTTCTGTAGCACAAACATTTAAATTATGCACCAATTTTAGTTCTTAAGGCCTGTTCACACCAAGATGAATGTTCAGTATGATATTCAGTCATTTAAATGTAACAAACATTAATGCCAGAGGTTTTTTTTTTGAAATCTTATTTCTATCATACGGTCACAAACCATTAGCTGAGCGAAACCTGTCTCTGTTCTCTTGTATATGGTTTGATAAACACCATAGGGAATCTGAATGGCTGTTTAAAAGCATGTGAATACTATTTGACTTCTTTTATTCTCAACAACAAGCAGGTGTCAGAAACAGAAAGTTGCACAAAGCTACTTTGTGTACAGCAGCATTTCCATAAACGCCACCTACTGTCAGAGAGTTAATTTGCATTTTCATTCATTTCGTTTCATTATGTTTAATCATATAAACTATTTGCATGCAAAATGTTTGTGCTGAACATTTGTGTTGGTCTGAAAAGGCCTTTAAAGGCACATTATATAACTTTTTTTGTTCAAAACATTTAAATAATGAGTGAGTACATCATGAATCCATCTTTCATCAAGTTTTCGTTTTATCCCGAATCGCCGCGATACCCCTATAATAAGTGTTTATATTCAGACTATTTTAGACGGGGCGGGACGACAACCACTGCGGAGTAGCCCGGTTCCTGCATAAATCATATGCATAAACAGAGAGAAGGAGCTCCGGCTACACTGGAGCTCAGTGGAGCTTGCTAGGTCAAGAATCACTATTTGCTTGAACGTGAAAGGAGTCTGAAAATTATACGTAGTGAGATATATATATAGGCCTATATACCGTATGTCCTGTTCTGGGGTGTGGCGGAAAGGGTCCGGATGTGTGAGACCTCCACAAAAGGGCACTGATATGTCTGTTCAATGAGGCATGGAGCAGAGGCGCTGGGAAACAGCTCCATGGTCACTCTCTGAAACTGGAGACTACCAGGAGATCCTTCAGAGAGACGAGACATGATACTACTTTCTTTCAGTCCTGATACAGGCCAGCCAACAATGCAAAGGACGCTGGCTGCTCCTCTCACCTGTGTTTCTTTTGGCTGGGTCTGGGAACAAAATGGTGGCAGATGTTGTTGTCTGAATTGAAGTGGGAGGTTAAAGATGACTGAAACTAATCCCTCAAATCAATGACTAGTTTCAATAACATATCTGTCGGACACCTTTCCTTCCCTTCAAGCACGTTTATGGGAATAGTTGAAATGTGCTGTTTAGGCTGACTTGCTTTCATGTCTCTCCAAACCTATATCAACATACGAGTTTGAAACAACATAGAGACTGTAATAATGAAATTTTTGGTTTTACCAACTAACAAAACAAAAGTTGCACTAATAAAGTCCTAAAAGGTCAAAATAATTAATTGGTTTGAGTTGGACAAATTTAAATTAAACAAATTAGTTCAGTTAAATTAAATTTAATGAGTATTTTGAACTTTTCTTTGAGTTCACAGCACTGACGTGTTTCGAGTAAAATGAACTGTTTCGTTGTTTTGAGCTGTGTGAACTCATTCCTTTTAATTTAGACTAACTTAAATTTAACTGAAACTGAGCTGGGATTTTTTATATCCCAGCATGCTTTGCCCATGGCACTCGAAAAGGGAGAGTAAATGCTAAAATTAATAATACAGGATTAATGATAAGGGAAATTTAGTAGTGATTAATGTTTTGTTATGCTAATTTAGAAGAGTTTCGTCAATGTGGGTTTTTGGAGAGTTACCATCTTGGTTTGAGAGCAGGTAAGTTAAACGTTTTAAGTTGTTGTACTCCTTCAGTAAGTGCTATACCACGCTGTTGTTAACATGTGAGCAAATCAGCAGGTTGACATTTTCTGAATTAGTTATTTATAATATTTATGTTGAGATAACCTGGTCATTTTAAGTTAAATGTATAAATCAGTGTACTCAAATATTGCAAGTTGAGAACAATAAAAATGTATGAGTACAGAATAAAAATCTTACTTAAGTTTCTTAACTTTTTTTGAATTCTGACAACTTATCAAGGTGAAGTAAATAACTCTAAATAATTAAATAAAGTAATGCAGTAAATAACAAATAATTTGATTTGCAAGAACTCTAACTAAAGTTAACTAACTAAATATGTTAATTGCTATCAACATGTATGATATGTATGTCCTCAGTACTTCAAGTTAGGAGTAATTAACATGCATGAGTACAACAAATTCAAAACTTGATAGTTCTGCTCACTTAAAATTGGCAACATCATTACCTCATTTTTTTTTTTTTGAGTTAGTCCAACTTATTCACGTTTACAGGACATACAATAACTGTGGTTAATTTAACCATTGAAAGCATACCATGACAAATATCCTTATTCTACCTGATTTTTTCTCTCCCATGAATATATGATTGACCTGAGGAATGAAAGCAATGTCATGCTTGTAGCATTGATTTTGTATGAAAAGATTCTTTTATCAACACTAATTTCACATATATTGTCTTTTCAAGCACTTTTCAAGTACCTTTTTTCATAAATATGGCTGTTTATGTCCAGGACTTAAATATATATATATATATATATATATATATATATATATATACAGCGGGGAGAACAAGTATTTGATGCACTGCCGATTTTGCAGGTTTGCCCACTTCCAAAGCACGTAGAAGTCGGTAATTTTTATCATAGGTACCCTTCAACTGTGAGTGACGGAATCTAAAACAAGAATCCAGAAAATCACATTGTATGATTTTTAAATAATAATATAATAATATTGCATGACATCAGTATTTGATACATTAGAAAAGCAGAACTTAATATTTGGTACAGAAACCTTTGTTTGCAATTACAGAGATCATACATTTCCCTAGTTCTGGAGCAGGTTTGCACACACTTCTGGATTTTGGCCCACTCCTCCATTCAGACCTTCTCCAGATCCTTCAGGTTTCGGGGCTGTTGCTGGGCAATATGGACTTTCAGCTCCCTCCAAAGATTTTCTGTTGGGTTCAGGACTGGAGACTGGCTAGGCCACTCCAGGATCTTGAGATGCTTCTTACGGAGCAACTCCTTAGTTGCCCTGGCTGTGTGTTTCGGGTAGTTGTCATGCTGGAAGACCCAGCCACGACCCATCTTTAATGCTCTTACTGAGGGAAGGATGTTGTTGGCCAAGATCTGGCGATACATGACCCATCCATCCTCCCCTCAATACGGTGCAGTCGTCCCGTCCCTTTTGCAGAAAAGCATCCCCAAAGAATGATGTTTCCACCTCCATGCTTCACGGTTAGGATGGTGTTCTTGGGGTTGTACTCATCCTTCTTCTTCCTCCAAACACGGCGAGTGGAGTTTAGACCAAAAAGCTCTATTTTTGTCTGATCAGACCACATGACCTTCTCCCATTCCTCCTCTGGATCATCCAGATGGTCATTTGCAAACTTCAGACGGGGCTGGACATGCACTGGCTTGAGCAGGAGGACCTGCAGGATTTTAATCCACGACGGCGTAGTGTGTTACTAATGGTTTTCTTTGGGACTGTGGTCACAGCTCTCTTCAGGTCATTGACGAGGTCATGCCGTGTAGATCCCTCCCCTTCCTCATGATCATCGATGCCCCTCAAGGTGAGATCGTGCCCCAGACCGAAGGAGATTAACCGTCATCTTGAACTTCTTCCATTTTCTAATAATTGCGCCAACAGTTGTTGCCTTCTCATCAAGCTGCTTGCCTGTTGCCCTGTAACCCATCCCAGCCTTGTGCAGGTCTACAATTTGATCCCTGATGTCCTTACACAGCTCTCTGGTCTTGGCCACTGTGGAGAGGTTGGAGTCTGTTTGATTGAGTGTCTTTTATACAGGTAACGAGTTCAGACAGGTGCAGTTAATACAGGTAATGAGTGGAGAAGAAGAAAAACTAACAGGTCTGTGAGAGCCGGAATTCTTACTGGTTGGAAGGTGATCAAATACTTATGTCATGCAATAAAATACAAATTAATTATTTAAAAATCAAACAATGTGATTTTCTGGATTTTAGATTCCGTCACTCACAGTTGAAGAGTAACTATGATAAAAATGACAGACTTCTACATGCTTTGTAAGTGGGAAAACCTGCAAAATCGGCAGTGCATCAAATACTTGTTCTCCCAACTGTACATATATATATATATATATATATATATATATATATATATATATATATATATATATATGTACAGTTGGGAGAACAAGTATAATGTGTAAATTTCAAGTGCTTCAAGCACTTTAAGCACCTTATACGAACCCTGAAATATTGACACAAATTTCATGTTGGGGTGAATTATTACTTGAACTTATCTCTCGCCTGCATCTCTTACCTATTCATACACACAAATGTGTGACGGAAGTTTCGCCAAACCTCTAAACACTTTCACTACTACCTTCCCAGTGTCTACAACCTACTTTCTGTGACAGGATGATGCCTGCACCACGGAATGTAGGTTACTAAAAATTATCTCTTATTACTCCCCATTAAATCGAAAGCCTGTCTGCAAACAGACGAAATTAAGTCAGGCAGACGGGAAGCTGCTGTTCCTAAAGTTTGCTGTAAACAAAATGAGATTACCAGGCAACTTCTGAATTTGATTTACTTAGGCTTAATATAAACAGGTTGTCAAACCACAGGTCTGTTAAACTGAGAAAAACTGCATAAGTAAGAGAGGAATTAATCCACGGGTTAGTATTCATTGGAATTCAGCTTCAAGAGGAATTTGTCAGGGGAACTGACAACTGCGAAGGAAGCGTAACCTTTTTTAGTGTTGTGTGAGATGTATTTATTAATAAAGTGCATATTGTTGTGCTTCGCTTTGACTGATTGTGGATTACAAAAAAAAAAAAAAAAGAAAAAGAAAATTCCCCAGCTAAAAAATTACGAGGGCAAATCATTTAAACATGAGGCGTTAAATAAATAAATATGAGCGTGTAGTCATAATTGTCTTGAAAGAGAATCTTGCAGCTCATTACGCACATATATTTTGGCATGTTTGCATAATCCAAAACCTAATCCGAACGCTGCGCCGTCTCCACCGTAACGACTGAGATAACAAGCGGAAGACAGCATTACTTGTGAGAGTAAATGCTGATAAAGTTTTAGCAGCTGTATTATTTGATAAATAGGATTTTCTGAGTCTGTGGTTTAAGGCACTTTTCATGAATCAAACAGTTTTTTTTTTCTTTTAACATAGCTAAACTATTATATCTGAGCTACAATGAGTGAAAGACGCATCCTTTCACTGAAACTGCGGAGGAAACTTTACAGTGGCTCTTGGAAAGAAGGACACGCTAATTACATGTCAATAATTCAATGCTTCGTTTTAATGACGGGAGAGGCTGGTTTACTCTGCGCTGCTGAGTGAGTGAGTGATTATCTGCGGTGGGAGATAAAGGGACTACAGTACAGGGAGAGAGAGGGAAGGGAAGATAAGGTAGAGTATTCTGGTGATTTCTCTTCCGTCTCCCTCTCTCTTCTGAGGTAGTAAAAGGTCTCACAAACTCCTGACTCGACAGATATGACTGCAATAGCCCTGGAACTGTGGACTGGAGAAGGGTGGGGTGTGCGCGCACACACACACACACACACACATGCACACACACACACACTTTCAGATGTTTACCTAGCATCTAAATGAGGATATACCACATATATAAAACCAATTTATATAAAGTCAATTATACTTTTCACAACTTTCTGTAGTTGAATGCACTGACACTATTGGATGAGAACTGAACTGAGCTGGACGATGACATCACTGAATGTCATCATAGCTGAAATGAACTCATTAAATAACTGATTAACTTTACATTGTGCTGAACTGAATAAAGCTGCTCTGAAAGAATCTGCATTGGATAAAGAGCTAAATAAATAAAGGAGACTGACTTGAAGAATAAATAAGCGTGATTTTATATATATATATATATATATATATATATATCACTTCCTATTAATTATTATTAATTAATATATTTTAATATTAATTAGTTTGAAAAAACAATTAGTTGATTGATTTTCTCTTATATTTAAAATGTGTTTCAAAATAAAAGTAAATAAAATGTCACTCTAATAAAAAGACCGATATTAAAAGAAACTGATACTAAAAAAAAATAAGATCATTAATAATATAAAATATGTATTATTTGTAAAATATTTTCTTTTTAATTTAGCTTTTGGTGTCATTTTAAAATAAAAATTAAATAAAAGCATAAGCTAATCACCACATGTTTGTTTTGTTTTTCATTTTATATTATTATTTTTTTTTGTAATATTTTGTTATTTCAAAGTTATTTTTATAAGAAATGGAGAATAAATAATAAAATAAAATAAATAAAAAAGCTGCAGTTACAGTATCTATCATAGCATTATTTCTGAAATGCATGAAAAAGCAGGAAGTTTGCTTAAGTAAGGAGTGAAAAGATCTGGACATGCTGTACATGTTAAAAAAAAATAAAATAAAAAGAAACCAGTATTAAAAGAAACTGATATTAATAAAAAAAATCACTTCATGATATTTTATTATAAATATCTTTGTTAATTAATATTTTATATTTCATTGTTATTTTAAAATAAAATGAAATTACTATAAGAAATGGATAAAATAAAATAAAAACTGCAGTTATGTGGATATTTGAGGCATACAAACTATTTTTATAATAAAGGTTCCTTATTGATTTGTGTCCTGACATGTCAGTTTAGGAAGAATTTTCCCTTTTTTGTCAAAAAGCATCATTTCTGAAATGCATGAAAACGCAGGAAGTTTGCTTAAGTAGGGAGGTGAAAAGCTCCGGAGAGGTTTTGGATTCTCCCCTGCCTGAGTTGTCCTAAATGAAGGCACGTCTGCATGCATTCCTTATGTCCCTGACAATGGGCCGACATCCTCTGTGCCTAATGGCTGCTGAGCTCTTGCCTTTGTCCCTTGATTAACTGCTCTATTCAGGGCTCAGCCTGCTAATTGCATAGCCTGTATAGCTCCCCTGCATTACTGTAAGAATTAATGAGACACAATTACTGCACCCAGCAAATCTCTGGCCAGTCAATCCCAAAGAGCCCCCCTCAAACCAGCCTGAGACTATAGAGCTGTGCCTCATCGCACGAAGAAAAAAAAAAAAAAAAAATACAGTACTCGGCAGGGTTGTTTCGGAAAATAAATGTATTTATTTCAAGCTCGCTCATAATTAGGCCCTAGAGTGAGTGATGGACTGACAGAGACTGAAGAAAGCGAGGCACGAGAGTAGATACGGAATCGCATTCTATAGTAAAAGAAACAGACCAAAGAATAAATTACATTTCTGATGAAACAGGAAACAAGAAGTAGGCCAAACAGCGCCGTGATACTACAAGGGCTTTTTAGAAACGTAACATGCATTTACCAGTCAAAAATTTGGAATCACATGCAGACTTATGAAACTTTGATTTAAATGCTTCTGCTTGATTGTTAGAAACTTGTTTTGAAGCCAAAATAGAGCTCAAATAGTGAAGGAAAAAAGCGCTCGGCATACATGAGAACCCATGAGAAATGGATTTTACAAAACAGTAAGAACGGTTTCCTGTATTTCTGAACGATCACGTGACACTGAACGCTGGAGTAATGATACTGAAAACTGCTACATTACATTTTAAAATAAAACCGAGAACATTTATTTACAATAATATTTTACAACGTTACTGTTTTTTACGTCTTTTGATCAAATAAATGCAGTCTTGCATCTTCTTTCAAAAACATGAAAAAAAAATCTTACTGACCTAAATTATGATCCTTTATTATGATTTCACAGTTTTAGCTTTGGTTAGTGTGTAATGTTGCTGTTTGAGCAGAAACAACATCTGTAAAGTTACGACGCTCAAAGTTCAATGCGGAGAGAGATATTTTCTTTTACAGAAAATAAATCTTTTATGTTATATTAAGGACTACAACAAATGGGAGGTAGGGACTACAACAAGCTTCTTCCCTGGTTAGTGACATCACAAACCCCAACATTTACATAAACCCCGCCCCCGAGAACACACAACAAAGGGGGCGGGGCCATGTTGGGCTGCTTTAGAGAAGAGGAAGAGTTGTTGTAGTCGAGTGTTGTTGATGCCGTCATTTTACGCCGGACTGCTTCACAAACGAGGGTCGATTCAACACTGGATTAACATGACGACACATGCTAGTGATGAGTTCATCAACTCCACAGCAACTACATCAATTTATCCACTAACCGTTCAGAAACCTCTAAAAGTTGGAACTTCTTCCTGAGTCTCTCCATCAGTGTTGACTCCGGTTTGAACACTTTCCTCATTTTGTCTGCGTGAGATTCTCCAGCTTTGTTGTTGTTGTTGAGCTGTTAAAGCTCCGCCCTCTTCTGGAAAGGGGGCGGGAGCAGCAGCTCATTTGCATTTAAAGGGACACACACAAAAATAGTGTGTTTTTGCTCACACCCAAGTAGAGGCAAATTTGACAAGCTATAATAAATGATCTGTGGGGGATTTTGAGCTGAGACGTCCGACACATACTGGAGACACCAGAGACTGATATTACATCTTGTGAAAAGGGACATAATAGGTCACCTTTAAACGTTAATGATCAAACACATCTTTATAAAAGTTCACAATGTTATTGCAGATTAAATATGTGGATTACTCTGAATAAATATCTGATTAATAATCATAATAAAGTCAAACCCCTCTCTACTTAACCATCAGACTCGCACATCTGCCATGCTTGTAGTTTTTAACACATTTTTATTTGTAGTTCTAATCGAATCCTCATCCAGAGAGCAATGGGTGGTTGGCAATGTTAGCCGTTAGTATGTTTACAGATCCGCACTTCGGATTCTAACCGGAAAAAGTAGACCATCCGGGTATCTTTGTAATACTCCAACATACTAAGATTTGGGACGCACGGACTCTAATTTCGACTACAGTTTAGGCCTGATAACATGCAAATTGGGATGCAGCGTATGTATTTTATAGCCCGTGGCAATCTGGGAGTATAAACTCATAGCAAAGAACTAAGAACTAGCCTCATCCTCAATATCTGATTCACTGCGAACACAGAAATTGCTTCACTTTCAGATCAGTTATTCATTATAAACACCTTGTTTATATATAAAAATCACTTCCTTAACTGCAGTCACTCATAAGAACTGAAAACATTATCACTCCAAAAACAGCAGCGTGAACTTTATCAGTCTGACCCTCATTAAATCGTCAAGCTTGGCTAGCAGCACAGCACGTGACCGCTTGCCTGCTTCGGTGGAGTCTGATGAGGGATATTTTCCTGCGGCTGGAACGCCGGCCGACCGTATTCCACCTGTACTCACCTGTACAGCAGTCAAAAACTCATTTCTCATTGTGAGTTTGAGAACGGTTCCCCGGGAACCGTATGACTCACCGGCTCAAACTCAAAAGCTAATCTGTTTCTTTTGTGTAACTGGATATGTACAGAGTAATCCGGGGTTTCTCTGACTACACTCTGAGCACAAAACAAACTGCTGCACGCGAATCCCAGCTCATCTGTGCATTTAAAAATGCTCGCCGCAGTTCGTGTTGCTCAATACTATCTCTGTAAACATCAGAGACAGGGTGCTGAATGATGTTGTTGAGGCAGAGGTGTGTGTGTGTGTGTGTGTGTGTGTGTGTCTATAGTAGTACCAGTTATTTTAGACCTTGTAGGGACATTTTTTGGTCCCTATGAGGAAAACTATCCAAACGATATATTTAGAAATCACACAGAATGATATTTTTTGAAAATGTAAAAAAAATTTCTGTGATGTTTACACTCTAAAAAAATGCTGGGTTAAAAACAACCCAAGTTGGGTTAAAAATAGACAAACCCAGCAGTTGGGTTAAATGTTTGCCCAATTTAACTCAACACAGTAAAAACCCCAGAGTTAAATCAACTCTGCTCAGATAACATTTGGTCCCTCTCTAAATAGTGTTAAAGTAACACTGAAGCAGAGTTAAAGTTAATGAGATAATTAAGCAATTAATTAAGCGATGATTGAACATTAATGATGAACACCTGCTGTTAACAAGCAGAATCACTGAAGAAAAGAGAAACACAAGAACAACAACTGACTTCAGCCACAGTCTTAGATGAAATCAACTGAAGATAAAAGACATTCAATCTCTGAAGAGTGTTATTTTAACACTAGTTCAGTGTTACTTTAACACTATTTAGAGAGGGACCAAATGTTATCTGAGCAGAGTTGATTTAACTCTGGGGATTTTACTGTGAACTATTGTTTAAAAGTTACTATATGGCTGGTTTAAAAATGAACCCAAAAAATCTGACGCATATCTGAACATTTATTATTAACGAATAATTGTAATAAATGTTTATTGTTTAATTTTTATTTATTAAACATATTAATAAATGTTCATTTTAACCTATTTTGGTTTCATTTTAGGCGATTTTTAAACAGTTGAGTGAAATAAAACTGCCCTGCAGGTTGGGTTAAGAATTTAAACCAACCCGATTGTTGGATTTGACTTTATTTAACCCAACTTGAGTTATTTTTAACTCAGCATTTATTTTTTAGAGTGGTAGAGTTAGTGTTAAGGAGTAGAATATACAGTTTGTTCAGTATAAAAATCATTATGTCTAAACATCAACTCTAAAAAATACTGGGTTAAAAATAGACAAACCCAGCAGTTGGGTTAAATGTTTGCCCAATGAATTATTTAACTAAACTATTGTTTAAAAGTTACTATATGGCTGGTTTAAAAATGAACCCAAAAAATCTGACGCATAGTTACTAGAGGCAACAATGTTAATCAAAAGGTGAACATTTATTATTAATGTATAATTGAAATAAATGTTTATTGTTTAATTTTTATTTATTAAACATATTAATAAATGTTCATTTTAACCTATTTTGGTTTCATTTTAGGCGATTTTTAAACAGTTGAGTGAAATAAAACTGCCCTGCAGGTTGGGTTAAGCATTTAAACCAACCTGATTGTTGGGTTTGACTTTATTTAACCCAACTTGAGTTATTTTTAACCCAGCATTTATTTTTTAGAGTGGAGGTTTAGAATATACAGTTTGTTCAGTATAAAAATCATTATGTCTAAACATCAACTCTAAAAAATACTGGGTTAAAAATAGACAAACCCATCAGTTGGGTTAAATGTTTGACCCAACCTGCTGGGCAGTTTTATTTAACCCAACTATTTATTAAAAATTACTGTTATTGCTTGCTTAAAATGAACCCAAAATATGTTGGAAATTAATGTTTAATGAATAATAATTCTGAACAATTATTAAACTGTTTATTAATAAATGTTCACCTTTTGATTATTATTGTTGCCTCTAGTAATTATGTGTCGGATATTTAATTTCCAACCAATTTTGGGTTCATTCTAAGCGAGCCATATAGAAACTTTAAACAATAGTTGAGTTAAATAAAACTGTTGGGTTACACATTTAACCCAATCACTGAGTTTGACAAACCCAGTGAAAACCCAGTGTCTGTCTGTGTGTGTGTGTGTGTGTGTGTGTGTGTGTGTGTGTGTGTGTGTGTGTGTGTGTGTATTGTTCTAAAAAACTTTCTGCAATCCTACTTGGTGAAAGGGTGAATTGTTGGGTGTTGTGAATGAGAGGTGAATTAGCGTTAGCTTCGCAGACACAAAAGAGGATTATTGCTGCTGCGTATGGCATATTTTCAATACTGTTAGCAATTTCTGGAATGTCTATTCGGATTTGGAGTGTTTACGCACCTGTCAATCACCTCCGTCACCCTTTTTCCACAGCCGAAAGAAAAAAAAAAGCCCCTCTGCCCCATTCATCTTTGTCCTCAATGCTAACAATGCACACTCTTGTACATTAGCCTCTTCGCCCTTCTTATCTGACCGGGAGAGCGTCTCGCTCTGTACCTGAATGCTCTTTGTTTCTCTGTGACCCCCTCTAGTGCAGGTCACTGCCTGCAGCCATTCCAAACTGGATTTGGCCATCATCAGGTTTCAGGCTCTCACACATAGAGCGGGTCAGGGGCCCCCGAGTGGATCCGCCGTGTTCGGCGTCAATCAAGTTTTCTATTGCTGCGCTGACGGCTCGCGGGCCTGCGGTTTTGAACCTCACTTGTAGCCCGAGTGCAGCAAGTGTGCATTTCTTTGTGATTGGAACACTTTTCATTTTGGGATCACACATTTTCCTGTCTGGGTGGAAGTGTGCAGCACATCTCATTAAAGCCAAAGTGAAATGGAACGCTGGCTTGCAACGCAATTAAACATGTTTGAGTTTAATTAATCTCAGGTGTGTTTTGTAAATGGTTGTTCGCAGGTATAAAGTGTGTGAGACGTGAGAGTGGCAATGTCAATAACAAAGACACTTATCTAATGTAACTGATTTTTGGCTGTTATATAAATTATTACCTTTTATTTTCATAGTAAACATCACAACAGGTATTTATCACTCAATTTAGTGCTTTCACATATGACAATGTATTTAAATTAATAATAAATGGTATAAATACACATGTATGTATTATATAGACATCTATATTACACAAATATATGGTAATTTAAATATTTATTTGCATTTTTTTTTATGAAAATATTTTAATATTATTTTAAAGTATTTTAAAAATTAATGCACAGAAAACAAAAAAACTCACATGGAAATTTATGGAAGCTGGTTTATGCTACTAAAGAAAAAAGAAAAAAGGTATTTTTTCTATAAAATGAGAGATTTAAACTTGCAATTGCATGATATAAAGTCAGAATTGTGTGATATAAAGTCAGAATTGTGTGATATAAAGTCAGAATTGTGAGATATAAAGTCAGAATTGTGAGATATAAAGTCAGAATTGTGAGATATAAAGTCAGAATTGTGAGATATAAAGTCAGAATTGTGAGATATAAAGTCAAAATTGTGTGATATAAAGTCAAAATTGTGTGATATAAAGTCAGAATTGTGAGATATAAAGTCAGAATTGTGAGATATAAAGTCAGAATTGTGAGTTATAAAGTCAGAATTGTGAGATATAAAGTCAGAATTGTGAGATATAAAGTCAGAATTGCGAGATATAAACTCAGAATTGTGAGATATAAAGTCAGAATTGTGAGATATAAAGTCAGAATTGCGAGATATAAAGTCAGAATTGTGTGATATAAAGTCAGAATTGTGAGATATAAAGTCAGAATTGTGAGATATAAAGTCAGAATTGCGAGATATAAACTCAGAATTGTGAGATATAAAGTCAGAATTGTGAGATATAAAGTCAGAATTGCGAGATATAAAGTCAGAATTGTGTGATATAAAGTCAGAATTGCGAGATATAAAGTCAGAATTGTGAGATATAAAGTCAGAATTGTGAGATATAAAGTCAGAATTGTGAGATATAAAGTCAAAATTGTGTGATATAAAGTCAAAATTGTGTGATATAAAGTCAAAATTATGTGATATAAAGTCAGAATTGTGTGATATAAAGTCAGAATTGTGTGATATAAAGTCAGAATTGCGTGATATAAAGTCAGAATTGTGAGATATAAAGTCAGAATTGTGAGTTATAAAGTCAGAATTGTGTGATATAAAGTCAGAATTGTGAGTTATAAAGTCAGAATTGTGAGATATAAAGTCAGAATTGTGAGATATAAAGTCAGAATTGTGAGATATAAAGTCAGAATTGCGAGATATAAAGTCAAAATTGTGTGATATAAAGTCAAAATTGTGTGATATAAAGTCAAAATTGTGTGATATAAAGTCAAAATTATGTGATATAAAGTCAGAATTGTGTGATATAAAGTCAGAATTGCGTGATATAAATTCAGAATTGTGAGTTATAAAGTCAGAATTGTGAGTTATAAAGTCAGAATTGTGAGATATAAAGTCAGAATTGTGAGATATAAAGTCAGAATTGCGTGATATAAAGTCAGAATTGCGAGATATAAAGTCAGAATTGCGAGATATAAAGTCAGAATTGCGAGATATAAAGTCAGAATTGCGAATTATAAAGTCAGAATTGCGAATTATAAAGTCAGAATTGCGAATTATAAAGTCAGAATTGCGAGATATAAAGTCAGAATTGCGAGATATAAAGTCAGAATTGCGAATTATAAAGTCAGAATTGCGAATTATAAAGTCAGAATTGCGAATTATAAAGTCAGAATTGCGAGATATAAAGTCAGAATTGCGAGTTATAAAGTCAGAATTGCGAGATATAAAGTCAGAATTGCGAGTTATAAAGTCAGAATTGCGAATTATAAAGTCAAAATTATGTGATATAAAGTCAAAATTATGTGATTATGTTTCCTTAAAGAAAGAATCGATTCTGAACTGCTGAAACGAGTCGTCAGCAATTCCATTCTCACTTCCTGTTACAACCTACATAACGACGTACCAAATTTGCATAATGCCAGCCTACGGTCCTCATTGGCTGCCTGCGAACGACTTCTACTTTGCCCCGCCCTCAAACACTGTAATTGTAACGGATGCCAGGAAGAGTTTGGTTTGTGTTGTTCACATGTTGAGAACTGCTGCGAATCCACTTTACATGAACTTCAAAAGGATGAGGACTCGCGCTGGAATTGATACGGGAAAACAAATGTCATCATTCATTTCACTGCGTATCAAATGCTGAAAGCTGAAATCCAGATATAGTTATAGTCGTTTTGTTTGTGACATGCGCAGTAAGCGGTAGACCAATCACAACAGACTGGGCCGACTGACCAATCAGAGCAGAGGAGGCTGGCAGTAAGGAGGGGTTTAGAGAGACTGAATCTTCAAACAAACGGTTTTGAAAAATAAGGTTGTGAGAAAATGTTTTAAAGTGTTTTTGGCAGCGGATGCATGTAAACCTATTTTTAGGAGACCTTCAAAACAAAATTAGGATTAAAAATAGTAGTTTAAACTGATAACTGGAGTTCTACATTTCATTTCATTTCATTTTATTTTACAAAAAAGTAGCGAATACACTCAATTCGTCAAGGATAACACAATAAAGTTTAAGATAAAACTTGTTTCCATTGTGGTCCTTGATGTAAAGCACAAACTCCACTCCCGGTACACGGGCACCGCATTATGAATACAAAAATTACAATAAGATTCCACATTTACAGAGATTTACATTCATCAACAAAACAACCTACTTAAGAGCCAATTTTTAGCTTTTAAACTAAAACTAACCATATTCGAAGTGCCTTTAATATCCAGGGGTAATTTATTCCACAAAAGTGCCCCAGAATATCTAAAAGACCTACGACCATACATAGTTTTAAAACGACACAACGTAATATCCATGAGACTTTGCCTAGTTTTATAACAATGGTGCTCATTTATACGGTGGCCGAGAGAGCTCAACGCGCTGCGAATAAGAAAACACATGCAAATAAAAAAAAAAACGTGATCATCAGTTTGACAACACATGTGCTGCAAATCCTCACAACACATGCAAACTCAAAAATGCGCTGCATACGCAAAAACGCGCTACTTTTACAAAAAGCGCTGCAAATAACACAAACCACAACGGAAATGTTTCAAGGGGACCCCAAAAAGTGACGGACCCTACTTGACAACAGCACAAACTAAAACATATTAAACTATATTATATAGGCATTAATTCAATGTAATGTGTTTCACTAACAGAAAAGTGTTTTAATATGTGGCATTGTTGTTAACTCATTAAACTTTAAGAGATTATCATTTAGTGGATGATTTAAAAATATTGGTTAATCATCTGTAGCGTACTAATGTGACGTCATCATAACGGCCGCCTGAGGCGCTCGACGACCACGTCATCTGTGAGCGTGAGCTTCTAATAAACTGAAAAAAACTTTATTAAAAATAATAAATACATGAAATAATGTACAGTTGTTTATTTCTGTTTGCAGTTTTTATAGTATTTAATGATTGTGAACATATTGTGCACTCAAATGCCGTACACTATATAGGGATTAGTGAATGAGTGAAGGGTGAGTTGAACTGGTTTTGGACACACGTCCTAGTAGGGTCCGTCACTTTTTGGGGTCCCCTTGAAACATTTCCGTTGTGGTTTGTGCTATTTGCAGCGCTTTTTGTAAATGTAGCGCGTTTTTGCATATGCAGCGCGTTTTCGACTATGCAGCGCGTTTTTGTGTTTGCATGTGTTGTGAGGATTTGCAGCACATGAGTTGTCAAACTGATGATCACGTTTTTTTTTATTTGCATGTGTTTTCTTATTCGCAGCGCATTGAGCTCTCTCGGCCACCGTACATTTACCCTTAAAAAAAGTGCATTAAGATATGAAGGAGCTCTATAATAAATAATCTTATATACCATTTTTAATTTAATATAATCTAGTCTACTTTCTATAGGTAACCAATCAAGACACTTAAAATGGGAAACCTCCACATGTGTGAAACGACCAAACCCTGAAATTAGCCTTATCAATTTATTCTGAGATTTTTGTGACTTATCCAACCAACCACGAGACAAATCTTTTTCTTTTGTTCTGTTTATGTTTCTCTCTCACACTTCTGTTTAACAGATTCAGTAGCATTGCAGTGTATTATTTTAACCCTTGTGCATTGTTCAAATTCACGACCCTTTCGTTATGTTTTTCAGCCACGATTTTAACTGCTTTAAAAATGTATGAAATAAATATTTTTTTTCAAAATTTTTTGCTTAAATCTATTAATCAACCTCAGTCCTGATCAAAACTACTAAATTTAAAAAAAAAAAAAAAATCAGGATTTTAACTCTTTAAAATGTTAAAATCTGATGCTGCACAAAAACTAACAACGCATCAAAGCCAATGTTGTTTCTAATCTTTGACACGTTTTTTCCCAAATCAGTGACATCATTTATGAATTTGGCAATTAAAGAGTTAAAATCCTGAATTTTTTTTTAAATTTAGTAGTTTTGATCAGGACTGAGGTTGATTTAAGCAAAAAAAATTGAAAAAAAATATTTATCTGATACATTTTTAAAGATTTACATTTTTTAAACATAACGAAAATTTGCCCACAGAGTACTGTTGAGTTTTTGAACATTTTCAAAATTTCATTTTTTTGTCACCAAAAATCATTCCATTTGCTGAAACACGGAGAAAGTTATGGCCAAATTAAGACTCAAAAATTCCCCATAGTAGATGAAAACATCCCGAACAGCACATAAGGGTTAATACAGTGTGCCATCAATATAAGAAGAAGCATGAAAGGTCAAAAATGTCATTTTTTTTTTTTTTTAAATGAATGTTTTTTTTTAAATTCTCAACCATTCAAACCGGTCACTTTTTTTGTGGTACTCAAATTTAGCATGGGCTCAGCACCAAACCGACTCCGCACTGCCACTTTTCCAGTGGTTAACTGAAGTGGTCGTAAAATCAAATTCATTATTACCTATTAGCATTATTGATTTGAGGTTGAGACATTTTACCCTTCTCTTTCATTACTTATTGTAAAAATACCAAAAATACATCACTTTCCTGCTCCGTGGTCAGGATTGAGGTTTATGTCTGATCACGGCAAAGCAAAATACCCTTTATATGTATGTATATATATGATTTAATCATAGGTGCAGCTCTAAATGAAAAGAGAGGGTTGTGTAACTAGTCTAATTTTTATTTGTTCTGGACATATATATGGAGATTTGATCAGATTGAGAAGACAAATGCGTCTTTTATGGCTGTTTTAGTGATATCGATAACACTGGCTGGAAAGGGCATATAACGCTCTGCTGTTATAAAGGCTTGGAGTTTTGTATTAAATATCTTTCACCAGGAAAAATACTCCGTTTGAGGGTTGAATTTGATCTCTTAATGCTAACAGGACATATTATTGCTTCAAACAGGCAATCTTGCCCTTGGTTCAAGTCAATAAATACACAAAGATATGATGTGTGACTCCACGTATCTAAAAGATAAGATCTATTGTCTTAAACGAGCCGTTTAGTACTCTCTCCGCTCTCGTTTGATGAAATCACACCATGTTAAAACACTCAAAGGAAGCCACTGTCATTTGCTAACCTAATTTAGCCAACACCACACAAAACATAAACACCTCCTGTCGTTATGCAAATTCAAATGGCCTAATTATCATCTGCCAAATTACAATATAGGGTGAAATTGAAGCAGTCTGCTTTAATCTAGTATGTTCTTGACAGTGTGCGTGTTTTGTACTTTCTCATGAAGACGGTGCAGAGTTTCATTAATCTTGCATGATCACGCTGATACCGAGATGTAGCATTTATTACAGAGCATATAAAAAAGCTATCGCATTAGCTTCCCTGTGGTGCGTACATCGGGTCAAATTCAGGACCATGGATATCGAGGGAGGGGAGCAACCCCCGATATTCACTATATGGGTCAGTTTTTGATTCTTAAAGGAATAGTGCATGAGAAAATGAAAATCCTGTCATTAGGTGCGTCCCAATTCACATGCTTTTGCACTATTCTATGACGTTTAGTGCATTCACACTGAAAATGCCACTTTGGAAAAACTGCACTGGATGATGCACTTAATTAACCGGAAAAAAATAATAATTGTGGAATGCTTTAATTATGCAGCAGAGGGGGAGGGGCTAACAACACCGATGTTGAATGACAAAATAACCGTATAAAATGTATAGTGCGTCATTTGGGACACAACTACTGTTACGCTACTTCCTTACACTGTTATTTTTACATTGGGACATAAAAGGAAATGTTTTGAAATTGTTGACCACATCTCCACCAACAGTCCAAATGACAAGCGTTTAACTAAAATATACTTTAATATCATTTATAGAGAAACTCTGGTAACACTTTATTTTACAGTGTCATTGTTACACATGTTACATGCAGTTACTGTAGTAATAACTATAAATTTTGCATAATTACATGGAACTAACCCTAAACCAAACCCTCATCCTAAACCTATAGTATGTACATGTAGTTACTTAATGTTACTCAGTACTTAAATGTATAATTACAGTGTAACAAAGACACCTTAAAATAAAGTGTAACCCAAAATTGTATGTAATGTATTTAAATATATATGTAATTACACATTAGTAATGAAATTAGTAGTTGAAATGTTGTACAATGCTGTCAAATGATTGCATCCAAAATAAAAGTTTGTGTTTACATTTATAATTATTATGTATATTTAAATACACACACACACACACACACACACACACACACACACACACATACATGTATATATTTAGGAACTATTTGCATGTATATATTTTATATATTTATATAATATATAAACATTTTATATATAAATATAACACATTTTTCTTAAATATATACATGCATATCTGTGTGTGTGTGTGTGATTATATATACACAATAAATATACACAGTACACACATATATTATGTAAACACAAACTTTGATTTTGGGCATTTTTCAAATGTAATATCGAAAAACAGATTATAGTTAAAATTATAACCAAGCACGATAAAATAATTATTAATTATTGAAACATGATGATTAAAATGATGTAAAATTTCTTATTTGACCTTTTTTAAAAGTATGACCCTTCGCCGGCAGTTTGATTGACAGGCGATCTGACCAATCATAACCCTAAATCCGCCATTTTGTCTGACAAAGCAGTCAGGAGAGTTAGTAGATTAACGTTGATGAACTTGAATAATTGTGTGTCCTCACGTCTTTCCGCGCTTGAAACAACATTCCTTCTGATGTTCATTCATGTTTATTTGATGCTATAAATGAACTAGTATGAAGAGATGATCGGTTCACGAGGAGCTACAGCGATCTGTCACCACACATTAAACACACACTAGACGCTATTTATTGATTAAACTTCTTTAAAAAACTACAATATTTTAAATATGAAACTGTTTCATGTGTTGTCAGTGTCCTCTTTGCTCCAGGATGTATTTTTCACTGCGTGAGAACGTGATGTGTGGCGTGAGAGCGCATGACTTGTCGACATAGCAACAGTAACTAAAGGGGGCGGGTCTTTGCGAAGGATCAATTAAGTGCGTTAAGAAATAGTCATGAAATTTACCTTGAGTACACTTAAGTTGCCTTTTATTTAAAAAAAACATTATCAAGTACAGATATATACTTAAGATTTGAAGTACAAGTACACAATCAATACACAATCAATAGTTGTGGATGATGGGCTTTTTTGTCACTTTTACAACATGACAGATGTGGTCACTGCATACTTTAAAATGGGAAAGAGCTGCATGAATGTTCTTTAAAAAAAGTCATGCATTAAAGTAACAGCCTGTCATGTTGGAGTTGGGCTGGATAATTTATTTAAAATAATACCTTTGGTCCCCAATCTTAAATATTTGGGTACATCCATGGTCAAATGCATCATACACATGCAGAAAACGACTATCTGCAAAATCACTATGGCAGAGTTCAGTTTAGTTTTACATTTACATTTAATGGTTTGTGTTCAAAGACAAACGAGGCTTCTTACCTTCTACCATTCTAAAAAAAAAAAAAAAATGTTCTTTGTTGGCATTTATTGTTTCATGAAGAACCTTTAACATCCATGGAAACTTTCCATTACACTAAAGGTTCTATGTTGTGGAAAATGGTTCTTTAGGTTATTAAACTGTTTTTCAGATTAAGAAAATGGTGCTTTTTAAAACTATTATCTGAAAGGTACTTTGAGGAAACCAGTTTCTTTAAGAATGAACAGATCATTAAGTTCATGTGGGTTGAATTAGTTAGGATGCGATCCTCACTTCAGGGACACAGAGATGTATCCATTATCCTGCAGTATTCCTCTTTTTGTTCTGGATAATATGCTGAATGTAAAGCAATCTGTTTTGTTGGAAACTGGTTTTGAAGCAATCATCCAAAGCTTGGCAGCGTGTGACTGTCACGCTTCCTGATCCCGAAGGTCAACGATTTTTATTGTTCTTACCGTTCAAAGGTCGAGAAATACACCTGAAGTTGTAAACTTTCTCTGCTCTGGCAACTTTTCTTCCTCCTTTCACACCTTTACTCAGTAACCCTCGCTCACCCAATGTCGAGTAAATCTATAACGTTTCTTTTCTTATCTCATCCGTACCCGTACTGTAAGACGCAACTACTGGCAATTAGCAAAAGATGAGAGCGAGACAGTCAGATCAACAATAGTTGAACAGGTCTTTGTGCTAGTCATTATCCAGGGCATGTATTATTCAAAAGATGCCAGATCCATCAACAAGCTCTTCCACTTGAGACGATGTGGGCGTAGAAAACGCAACAGAAATCCAGAGGTGGCTTCGTCTCCCGAGCGAAACGGTTCACGATGGTGGGCGATTACGGGTCTCCTAGGGATGGGCACATCTTGACCCCCCTGCCTTCGCGTCGCCGGGAACGCTGCTTTGCTTCCATCACCTCGCAGCCGCGTGGCACCTCAACCCTCGGCAGATATCCCGGTGCAGACTTCAAACACAGCCTGCATACTCGCATCAATTCCCTCTTATCCAGCCTGTCAAGTGCACTCAACGTTAAGGGTAAATTAATAAATAAGCCCTTCTGTTTACCCACTCACTCTTTTAGCGTGTAAATAAACATGTCTTAATCTTCTTGCTAATGAGCATTAGAGGGGGCCCGGGGTGGATTTGCTGGAGGTTCTTGCCCACGGAGCAGGAGAGGTTTGACAGAATGAAGCAAGAAAACAAATACGCCCGCATAAGTTAGACTCCGCGAGGTCGTCTTATTATACGTCTGCTTCCAGCCTTCCGGATGTTTCTTGTGCTCAACCTTCTCGCTCTTCTCCCTTCCTTTCTTTCTCTCCATGTGTCTCTCTTTGTCTTTCCTCGGGTCAGCGTGGCCTATCGTCAACTGTCCTGAAATGAAGACGGACAAAAAGAGTCATTAGAGAGTAGGGTTGGGTCAAGATGGTTCATTAGTCATCCGACATCCTTCTAGTTATAGTAGTGAAGTTCAGAGCTTGACTTATTTACTCACCAGCCACTCAGCATTTTCACTGGCCACTATTTCGACATTGATGTGTTTATAAAAATAGGATATAACCGCACACTCACTTACATCTGCTTTAGTCACCAACGTTTCGCCCACAAGCCTTTGTTCAAGGTGTAGTTTCTCTCAAAGTAAGGAGAGGTATAAAAAGACAATCACAGGACTCAACAATTCAGGTCAAGTTAAGTATACAATCAATCAATTAGCTATACTAAAAAGATCCCACTGCCAGATACAACATGACAAAAGATAGGAATAAATAGACACCATCGTCAACAAGCAACTACACGAGAAACTGCACCTTGACAAAGGCTTGCGAAACGTTGGTGAATAAAGGAGTTGTACGGTCATATCCTATTTTTATTGATTTATCCCTCATGACCTGTGAGTTTGTACTTGTCTTTTTTATAATATAGATGTGATATGTTTAACATTATCTCATAATTTGGCAGCAGGTTTATTAGGCTGCTGTCACTTTAAGACCTGAAAGACTGATTCATTATGTTTTCTTTCTCAACTGTTTACAGTCACTTAAAACTTAACTGACTGTGTTGACATGAATACTCGCCAGGTCCGGCATTTTGACATTATTTTCTGTGTTAGCATTGAAAAATAACTCAATTTAGTACTAAGAGGCAGATTTATGTGCAATCCCACGCCGAAATTCAAGCCCAAAAATATTCATCCAGAGCAAATGAAATGAGTTTGTGAGGGGAGGCGAGTTTGTGTGGAAGCTCGTTTCTGCCATGAAATAATAAAAAAAAGGTAATTACAACATTTTATATCTCGCAATTCTGACTTTATAACCGCAATTCTGACTTTATAACTCGCAATTCTGACTTTATATCTCACAATTCTGACTTTATAACTCACAATTCTGACTTTATAACTCGCAATTCTGACTTTATATCTCACAATTCTGACTTTATAACTCGCAATTCTGACTTTATAACTCGCAATTCTGACTTTATATCTCGCAATTCTGACTTTATAACTCGCAATTCTGACTTTATATCTCGCAATTCTGACTTTATATCTCGCAATTCTGACTTTATATCTCACAATTCTGACTTTATATCTCGCAATTCTGACTTTATAACTCGCAATTCTGACTTTATATCTCGCAATTCTGACTTTATAACTCGCAATTCTGACTTTATAACTCGCAATTCTGACTTTATATCTCGCAATTCTGACTTTATATCTCGCAATTCTGACTTTATATCTCGCAATTCTGACTTTATAACTCGCAATTCTGACTTTATATCTCGCAATTCTGACTTTATATCTCGCAATTCTGACTTTATATCTCGCAATTCTGACTTTATAACTCACAATTGCATTATAATGTACAATTGACCCTTCGCCGGCATTTTGATTGACAGGCGATCTGACCAATCATAACCCTGAATCTGCCATTTTGTCTGACAAAGCAGTCAGGGGAGTTAGTAGATTAACGTTGGAGCGAATATGAAATGAATGGCACCAGCATGAGTTTCAAGGCAACAGAGTTAAATGTTAATTAAATGTTATTTATATTTAAGTTAATTAGAATCATAGACCTGTACATAGCAAAACTTAATAGATTAAACATAACAGATCCCTATAATGCCCCCCGGGAGCTTTTAATGTGTCAGTAAAAGGATCGGATGGCTTTCTGACCTGCAGTATCCTGATTTCTACGACTACCTCATCAACTTCCCCTCGTCCTAGACTCTGGAGACTCTTTAAAAGCCTACAAAAGCCTGGAGGGGTACAAATGGACATAAGCTAATTTTGTGATGAATATTCACCTTTTAGTCTGCTTTATCGTCCTTGGAAGGGTAAGTCAACTGTGCTGTTAGGTAACATAATCGACCCTAGTTGTCCTTGTTTGTATGTAGCCAGCACATCTATAGCACTGATACAGCAGACATTATACATGTCATGAGATCTTAACCCGTTTAATCCCAAATTTTTCCGACATGAAAATATCCAAATGAGGTATCATTAGTTGCCCTGTGAAATAATCACTTTTTTTCTTCTTTTTTTAAGTGTGTGAATAAATGTGTTTTACGTTCGGTCACAATTGTGACCGCTGGTATAATGTGTATACTGAAAATTATGACATAGACTACATCTGCCCAGTTATTACTGCCTAAATTATTTCCCTTTTGCTTTCCCCCACCTGTTCTTATAGTAAGGTTTGTAAGGCCTAAACAGTCTAAATTATTGCTTATGGCAAGCCATTTTGACTTTTATTCATTTTCAGGATATGAACTTGTGATATCAACAATTACATTGTCACTAGTTAAAATGTTAATTCTTGATATCAACAATTCAATTTCCACTAGTATGAACTATAATTGTTGATGTCAAGAATTGTATTTTTACTAGTGAAATCTCGTCATAGGCTGCCATTCAAATTCAATTGTTGATATCAAGAATTATTTTCTTTCTAGTTTAAATTCCAGTTCCACATATCAGAAATACAATTCTTACTAGTAAAAATGTTCATTTCTGATATCATGATTTTGATTGTTACTAGTAAGAAAGACGTTTTAGATATCAGAAATTATATTGATTTCAGGAATTCATTTTCAGATATCAGAAATGAACATTTTTACTAGTAGCAATTCAATTGTTGATATCAAGAATAGACATTTGCACTAGTAACAATGTAATTCTTGATATCAGACATTTTCATTTTTACTAGTAAGAATTGTATTCCTGATATGTGAAACTGGAATTTCAACTAGTAAGAAATGAATTCTTGATATCAACAACTGAATTTGAATGGCAGCCTATGACGAGATTTTACTAGTGAAAATACAATTCTTGATATCAACAATTAAAGTTTATACTAGTGGAAATCTAATTCCTGATATCAAGAATTAACATTTTAACTAGTGACAATGTAATTGATATCACAAGTTCATATCCTGAAAATGAATAAAAGTCAAAACGGCTTGCCATAATTGTTTGGACAACTATTGACACCAATGCTAAAGCCGCTCTAGCGCTCTCCTGATGGCCTGCCAAAATGACGGAGTTTAGATTGTGTGACGTCAACAACTGCAAGAATTCAGAATTCAGTCAGAACTGCAAGATAGAAAATCATAACTGTGAGAAAAAAAAGTAACAATTGCCTTTATGTTTTTATTCATATATATATATATATATATATATATATATTGTGACGAGCAGGGCGGGCGAGAGCCGCGAGGGAACGGCGTGAGGCCGGTGATGCGAGTGATAATGAGCGTCACCTGCGCACTGCACCGGTCTCGTATCTCTCACGGAGGAGCTCCGGAAGCATAAAAGAGGAGCGACGACAGTGAAGGACGAGAGAAGACCAGGCCTGGATTTTATGTTGTGTTTTCCCTCACGGCTCTCGCCCGTCCTCCGTAATTAGCTATTCAAAAGAAGTACATACTCAGAGAGTATGTGATTACGGATGCAGCCATACTCTGCAAGAAACAATGTGTTCGCAATGAATAAAATCAAGTCCTACAATACAAACTCATTAAATATGCTGTTTAACTCCTGTTTGACTATCAGAACACATAAAGATTCTGTGAACAGAAAATATATTTAATTAAAATGTCATTTTCCTTCTCTAAAAGCACAATAATCAAACACATTTCAAAGGTAAAGATGACAGTCATGTGTATGGTTTGAGTCTCACATTATTGAATATATATTTCCTCTAATAGTGTGTGACAGGAGTCAACCTTTGAACCCAAAGTGTCGTAACCTCATACAGCACAGTCCAGATAAACTGATACTGAGTGAACTGAGTCAGACTTGTAAAGCAACTACAAAACAATGTTTTACAGAGAGTAAATAATTCAGATTTAAAAAAAGACATTAAATTGTTATCTTAAAAAGGGTCATGGTTAATTGTTATGTTATGTTATATATATATATATATATATAATTACTCCCACGCCACAGTACAGTCACAGCAGCAGAAACTGAATTCAGGAACATTAAATCGCGGCATAATTTGAATTAACATCATCCTATCAACTGCAACAAGAGGTTACATACATTCTTAACTTCGTGTCAAAACACTGTCAATCGGCACGCCGTGTTTTTTACTGATGCGCGCTCTATGCTATGTAATAACCTGCTGATTTGAGGTACACAGACACAGCGAGCGGATCTATGAGAAGGATGTCGTGTCTTGTGTGCTCTCAGCAGTGGATTGATTAGCAGGGCCGGCCCCTGTTTGTCAAGGTAATGAGGTGAAGGTGAGGGGACACCCAGGGAGCGCGCTCCACCACCTCAGGGGACCCGAGAGGGGCTCCAGCCCCACCTGCAACTGATTAGCTGCCAAGCCCAAAGAAAACACGTGCTGATGAGGATGGGGGGCTGGGCCGCCCTCCCCCACCTCAATCTCTCCATGGAGAAGCGTGGGGGCCTGGGCAAAGTCAAAGAACAAACATAGCAGAACAATTCCTAAACACACCCTCGTTCCTTAAAACAAGGCTGTTAATTGATTTAGAGGCAGTCAGATAACATGCGAGCTCTGGTTAAAGATTTAGTAAAATAAAATGTAGTGTCGGCTGTGGTTGCGGGAGATTCATTGCAAAAAAAAAAATACTGTAATAATGTTTCCGGTATTACAGGATGGCCTATTTCATTATTTGATGCACAGATCTTCCTGAACTACCAAAATGTGCTTTTAACCTTCAGATGCACTGATTACCGCATTGATACAGGTGGCAAAACAGAAAACCACATGATGAGTCAGAGTTCATTGTCAGTGGCCTGTCCATAAAACACGGTCAATACTTGTAAATAAACGGTGCACAAGGTCATTCACAAGAAAAATACACCATCAGGCTAAAACACAACTCTAAAATGATGCAATAAACAACAATTATATAACAGATCGTGTACAATCTAAAAAAATCTGGGTTAAAAACAACCCAAGTTGGGTTGAAAATGGACAAACGCATTTAACCCAGCGGTTGGGTTAAATGTTTTATTAATTTTTTTTTTTTTTATTATTAATAGTTTATTTAACTTAACTATTGCTTAAAAATTACTGTATTGCTAAAATTTAACCCAAAATGTGTTGGAAATGAACATTTATTAACAAGTTTAATTAGTAATGAATCAATAAACATTTATTAAATTGCTCATTAATAAATGTTCACCTTCTGATTAATATTGTTGCCTCTAATAATTATGTGTCTGATTTTAAATTTACAACCTAGTTTGGGTTCATTTTAAGTGAGAAATATTCAAACAATAGTTGGGTTTGTCTGCAACACTCTAATGTGCATTACCGATATCAAAAATTAGACGAAGCTAAATAATTTATACAAAATAATGTCACAAAGAGATGTCTGGTAATGTCCTTTTACTGTTTTCACTGTAAATAATATGATAATTCATAGTTTTTCATAGTCATAGTAATTCAAACAGATAATTCATCGTCAGTTTTTTCATAGCAAAAGATTCACTATAATTACTGAAGCATTTTTACAATCTTTTTCTCTAAAAAAAAATCAAAAACAAACTTTACAGTGACCTTATCTAACAAGGCATCAGACTCGGCTCAGGTGGTTTCAGAACTTGCTGTTAGCATGTTGCTAAGCTAACAACGGCTGCCGACTGTTTACGCGTGAAGGTACCTCACTAAACTCCGGTTTCTGAGGCAGCACAACGGTTTAATGATCCACAACAAAATAGAGAAAGCTTGGGTGATGACAAAGCCAATATTTAAAGGTACGGTAGGAGATCGCTAACGTTAGCCTGCTAGCATTGAAAGCACATGATCCCACACTCCCTTCACTCGCCATCCAAAGTCACACCAACTCCAAAACACATGAAGGCGGCGCACTCACAGCCGCTCTCGGCAAAGCGTCACAAGAGACGCCATTAAACTACCTCATGTCTCAAAGCACTTAATAATAATGAACGTAAACAACTTAGAGTGCTTGTACCGGACTGCTGCAGATTCTTTTCGGCGTTGACATCTTTATGTATTACCTTAGCTGTCACAGAATCAAACGCACAGGATTGTGGGAGCATTGCTTTTCAGCTTTCAAATGCAGCCAGTGTTATATTCTAATATGATTAACCCTTATGTGCTGTTCGGGATGTTTTCATCCACTATGGGGAATTTTTGAGTCTTAATTTGGCCATAACTTTCTCCGTGTTTCAGCAAATGGAATGAATTTTGGTGACAAATCTTATTTTGACACATATTTTGGGAAAATGCTTTGAAACTCTTTAATTGCCAAATTCATAAATGATGTCACTGATTTGGGAAAAAACGTGTCAAAGATTAGAAACAACATTGGCTTTGATGCGTTGTTAGTTTTTGTGCAGCATCAGATTTTAACGTTTAATTTTTTTTTAAATTTAGTAGTTTTGATCAGGACTGAGGTTGATTAATAGATTTAAGTAAAAAAAATTGATAAAAAATATTTATCCGATACATTTTTAAAGCAGTTAAAATCGTGGAAAGGGTCGTGAATTTGAACAATGCACAAGGGTTAAAAACAGTCTACACAAAGAGTCAAAAGGGGTAAAATATTTTCTAAAGTGTATTTATCTACATATATATATATATATATATATTTTTTTTTTTTTTTTTTTTTTTACTGAGTTAATTGCAATGCATTCTGGGATGCATCTAGCTGTTTTGGAATGCAAAAAAGCAACAATTCTTGCGTGAACGGAATAATGGCCTGAGGTCTAATGTTGCTAAGCTCACTACATTTAGGAACAGAGCTACTTACTTTCTATGTGAGAAGCGGGTTATGAAGAAAATGCATGTTCTCTGACGCACTAACAGACAGCTTAATTGTCTCGATAGTGTCTCCTCTTGACCTCAGGTAAATCAGGTATAAGACAACTAGCCCTGAAGAACAATTTTCACATGCTCTCTGTCACTCAATAACAGCAGCAAGAGCCATAAATCTGAGTTTCGCAGCAGTTCAGTGAATCATTACCTGTCCCACATTAATGGCTGACGCTCTCGCATTACTCCTTCTCACTCTTTATAACCAAGTAAGACTCAAGATGGGTGTTTTCTCTTGTCTAAAGTGTACTAAAGTGCACGGTTCTAGGCAAATACACATTCCGCTTTATTAGTCTGGCTGAAAGCCTTAATGAAACGCAAACATCCCTGATAAGATTCCTGCAGATGTAATCACACCGTGTACCCAATCAATACATACTATGCTAATGAGTTACACACACAGACGGTGTTTCATTAACATGTCAAATGACTTTATTGAGAGGTGATTACTAGAAACAAGATTACTTAAGCTGTTATTGTTAAGTGAAAATTAGAAAACTTAAAGGAATGTTGCAAATTCAATATAAATTAAGACGTATCCACAGCATTTATGGCGTGATTACAACAGAAAATAATTTGGATTTAGGGTTATACACTCTTAAAAATGCTGGGTTAAAAACAACCCAAGATGGGTTGAAAATGGACATTAAATGTTTTATGAACCCAACTGTTGCTTAAAAACCATAAAACAAAACAAACCATATGTCTGGTTTAAAGTGAACCCAAAATAGGTTGGAAATTAAAAATCAGACACATAATTACTAGAGGCATCAAAAGGTGAACATTTATTACTTAGCAATTTAATAATTTAATTATTATTCATTAAACTTATTAATAAATGTAAAAAAAAAAGGTTGTTTTTAACCCAGTGTTTTTGAGAGTGTATCATTTACAGTAAGATACTTCGAAAGCAATGTTAAAATGAGCAATTTTTCAAAAGTAGCTGGAGACTAATAAGATAAAGTTAAAGCTGATAGATTATTCATTATATATTTAAATATGTTATGGCATGAAGTAGACCGACTGGTTTGACTTTAGATGTTTAGACTGCAAAACGAGGAACAAGACGGTAATTTACTGTAGTATGTTTAGGCTCAGATTATAAGCGTAAACAGTAAATGAATAAATGTTTACAGTTAGTTTATGTTTTACTTTATGCTTTTTAAGTGGAGCACGTTCTGTTTATGTAAGTCATTATGATTTTTAATTATTACTTAAAAAAATTAATATATATATATGTTTATGCACATTATTTACTAATCAACATTTTGCCACTACACGCAGATCTTAATTTCTTTAATTACATTTACTTTTAGATTTAGCAAATACAATCCGAAAAAACAATTTGAACGGATTGCATGGAAACTACAAAAGAAATTCATGTAGAGCGTTTTTTAGAGTGTATCATTTACAGTAAGATACTTCGAAAGCAATGATAAAATGAGCAATTTTTCAAAAGTAGCTGGAGACTAATAAGATTAAGTTAAATTTGATAGATTATATATTATACATTTAAATATGTTATGGCATGAAGTAGACCGACTGGTTTGACTTTAGATGTTTAGACTGCAAAACGAGGAGCAAGACGGTAATTTACTGTAGTATGTTTAGGCTCAGATTATAAGCGTAAATAATGAATAAATATTTACAGCTCAAATAATACATCATTTTTTAGGAAAATGTAAAGGTTAGTTTATGTTTTACTTTATGCTTTTTGAGTGGAACAAGTTCTGTTTATAATTTTTACTTAAAAAATATATATATATATGTTTATGCCAATTATTTTCTAATCAACATTTCGCCACTACACGCAGATCTTAATTTCTTTAATTACATTTACTTTTAGATTCAGCAAATACAATCCGAAAAAACAATTTGAACGGATTGCATGGAAACTACAAAAGAAATTCATGTAGAGCTCCACACTGCATTACCGGAATACTATATTTGGGAAAGAGTCTCTTGCCTCTGCAAATGAATTCCCATCTGAAGCTTCATAATCCGCGCTTTAGAAATAATAATAATAAGCACACAAAGAATCCGTAGGGCTGTATTACTGCTACACAAGAAGGCGTGTTATTTTGGCTGATAGCCACCGGCCACCATTTCAGCTCTTTCTAAAGACTCATTCAATGGTGATTTGAAAATTAACTTTCGAACAGATGCACTAATTCCATTTGTACTCTGGAATGCCCGGGCACTATGTAACCCAAGCCCGGCCGGAGCTGGGATAGAGCCAGGGTAAAAGGTTACGCTCCAACTGCTGGAGACTAGAGTGTGCTCTATCTTCCTGTTAATCAATATGGCTTGGGGAATAATGGACATAATCAGTGAAAGTGATTCTACTTTTCATCTGCCCGCATTTGCCACAAGCCTCAGAGGGCACACCTGTTCCTAAATCCCCAGCAGTTTCCCCTAAAGAAAGGAGAAAAAATAATTATCGAGATATCGGAGCTCAAAGCGGAGAAAAACAAACCAGCACAACAGGTTTGGGGTTTGTGATGTCCCATAACGTCATTGCAGCTTTGTGATGGAAATCGTTGGACAGTCGTGGCAGAGGAAACGGCTTTATACATATTGCATTTAGGTAAATGTAATTACTTCTGATGGACGTATGGGGCTTTTAAGGCACCGAACAATAGTTCAAAGAGATCGCGCACAAAAATGTGCTAAAAAACTCCCTTCTGTGGCTATTGAACGTGACCGTATTTGTGAGGGAGCGCTTTAATCATTTGTTTTACGCTCTCTAATTTTACTATGACATTGCATTTCCTTTAAGACGGCCGTGATAATGAGTTGGGGGAAGCTTGTCCGCTGCCACTGTTTAACAAACTGCTTTGCTTGTTCTTGAGTTTGCAGTAATTACATCCTCTGCAGGAGCTCCGCGCATCCACACCTCCATTAAAACATCAACTCCCCGCTCTGCCAGCGGGACAACCCCCCACCGGCCCTATCATTCACAAATTAACCCCGATACATTAGGGGGCCCGATGAGACGAACTGTTGCTGTATATTTTTTTTATTTATTTTTTTTTTTATCTACGCAGAGTTTCGTGAAATAATAGGCTGAAATAATGAGTCGTGAATGGTAAACATTTCTGATTAAATTGCAGCTGGACCCAAAGCCACGAATTCAAACAGTTGAAACGGTTTAAAATGAATCTGTGTGGTTAACAAGCAGTGTGACATTTTAAAACCCATCTAAACTGTTTTTAACATACTTTCATAAGTCATTTATAATTACGACGCATGTGCTGTACTTCTAAAAGTAATTTATCACACCAATGTGACGTGAAAAACCAAGTGAAATGCAAAAACCTAAAAAAAAGTTTTTAAAATGTATATATATATATATATATATATATATATATATATATATATATATATATATATATATATATATATATATATATATATGCATGTTTTCCTATAAAAATTTTAAAAACTTTGTTTTAGGTTTTTGCATTTCACTTGGTTTATATATATATATATAAGCCTCAGAGGGCACACCTGTATTATATATATTTATTTATTTATGAAAAATATGAATTTTAGAAATTTCGTATATATATATATATATATATATATATATATATATATATATATATATATATATATATATATATGAAAATATGCATATATATATATATATATATATATTTAAATAAATGTATACATAAATATATATATATATGTTTGAAAAATACGAATTTTAGAAATTTCATAAATATATTTATATATATGCATGTTTTTCATATATATATATATATGAAAAATATGAATTTTAGAAATTTCATATATATATGTATACATATATATGTATATATATATATATATATATATATATATATATGAAAAATATGCATACATATATACATACATATATATACATATATATGTATATTTTTCTAAAACCTCAGTGTTCAAAAGAAACATTCATTTTCTATGCATCTATATTAATAAAATAATAATAATGAGCCAATTTAACCACAATAGAGCACATTTACATCACGTCTAGCAAACAAAAGCATCATATAACATAAAACCATCCATCTGAGACCCAATACAAACGCAAATATTATTTACAGCTTTCTTCAGACGTACACGTGCATCTCAGCTCTAGCGTGTGTTCCCTTTCAAAAACAGCGTTCTGCAATTGTACACCTTGAGCAAACGTGATTGACACGTCTCGGCGACCCGCCTCCGCCGCGTTGTGATTGGCGCGTGGCGCACGGGGGGCGTGTCTGTGCTGCGGTCTTTTATACCCAGCGCGTCCTGCTCTACAGCACTGATTTGTATGAGAAAGGCTCTCGTGAACACCACGAATGAAGAAAACGCGTTTACACCGGGAGTTTTCGCGTTAACGGAGAAGTTTAGAGCGGCTTTATTGTTATTATTTTTTTACAAAATCTCCGGAGCAGGACTAAGGAGAGGAAATACGAAACGCTTGCATTTATTCCCTCTGCCATTTTGCCCGCGCCCGCTCCAGGGCTATTTATTCTCGGTATGCAACCCAACCGCAACTCCGTGCCAAACGAGTGAGGCGGAGATGGGTCTGCTCTGCGAGATCTGAACTGAACCGTGTCCAGCGCTGCATTGCTTGTGTTGACGGGGGGGAAAAGGATGGAGTGCTACCTGTTGGGGATTTACCTGTTCCTCGCGCTTGCCCTGCTGCCCCGGTCCAGCGGAACCACGGCCAAGGAGATCACCTGTCAGGAGATAGCCGTTCCTCTGTGCAAGGGCATCGGCTACAACTACACCTACATGCCCAACCAGTTCAACCACGACACGCAGGATGAAGCCGGCTTGGAGGTGCACCAGTTCTGGCCTCTGGTGGAGATCCAGTGCTCTCCGGATCTCAAGTTCTTCCTGTGCAGCATGTACACCCCCATATGCCTGGAGGACTATAAGAAGCCCCTGCCGCCGTGCCGGAGCGTATGCGAGCGCGCTAAAGCGGGATGCGCCCCGCTCATGCGGCAGTACGGCTTCCCTTGGCCGGATCGGATGAGGTGCGATCTGCTGCCCGTGCAGGGAGCGCCAGACACGCTGTGCATGGACTACAACCGAACCGACTCCACCACAGTGTCGCCGGTGCTGTCCAAACCCACCAACTACCCGAGCAAAGCCTTTAACCCGCACAAAAAGAAGAGCGGGCGAGTCGGTGTCGGAGCCAAAGCGGCTAAACCCTGCGAGCCGGGCTGCCAGTGTCGCGCGCCGATGGTGGCGGTGAACAGCGACCGACACCCGCTGTACAACCGCGTCAAGACGGGTCAGATCCCCAACTGCGCCATGCCCTGTCACAACCCGTATTTCACCCAGGACGAGCGGACTTTCACGGCCTTCTGGATCGGACTTTGGTCGGTGTTATGCTTCATATCCACGTTCGCCACCGTCGCCACCTTTCTAATCGACATGGAGCGCTTTAAATACCCCGAGCGCCCGATTATTTTCCTCTCCGCGTGTTATATGTTCGTGTCGGTCGGGTACATCGTGCGATTGATCGCCGGGCACGAGAAAGTGGCCTGCAACCGGGAGTACGACGTGGAGCACATTCACTACGAGACCACCGGCCCCGCGCTGTGCACCGTGGTGTTTCTGCTCATCTATTTCTTCGGGATGGCCAGCTCGATCTGGTGGGTCATCCTCTCGCTCACCTGGTTCCTCGCGGCGGGCATGAAGTGGGGCAACGAGGCCATCGCGGGCTACTCTCAGTACTTCCACCTGGCCGCTTGGCTCATCCCGTCTATGAAGTCCATCGCCGTGCTCGCGTTGAGCTCGGTGGACGGCGACCCGGTTGCCGGGATCTGCTACGTGGGCAACCAGAACCTGGACAACCTGCGGGGCTTCGTGTTGGCGCCGCTGGTGATCTACTTGTTCATCGGCACCATGTTTCTTTTGGCTGGATTTGTGTCGCTGTTCAGGATCAGAAGCGTCATTAAGCAGGGCGGCACTAAAACTGACAAACTGGAGAAGCTGATGATCCGAATCGGGATCTTCACGGTGCTCTACACGGTTCCCGCCACCATCATCGTGGCGTGTTACTTCTACGAGCAGCACAACAGACAGAGCTGGGAGATCACGCACAACTGCGCGTGTCTACTGGAGCAGGAGATCAAGAGGCCGGACTACGCCGTCTTCATGCTCAAATACTTCATGTGCCTTCTGGTGGGCATCACCTCTGGAGTTTGGACCTGGTCCGGGAAGACCCTGGAGTCCTGGAGGAGTTTCTGCACGCGCTGCTGCTGGGGCAGCAAGGGCTCCGGAGGCTCCATGTACAGTGACGTGAGCACGGGATTAACGTGGAGGTCCGGTACCGCCAGTTCAGTGTCGTGCCCCAAGCAGATGCCTTTGTCCCAGGTCTGAAACGAGACCTTTGTCTTTCAGTCATTTGCATACAAATGAACGTGTTGATGGTTTCTAAGAACTGCAATTGCGTTTCGCTAATTCCATTCTATTGATATGGACATGACATGCATAAGGAGAATTTGGGCATTACATTGTTCAAGTGGAGTAACTCATGGTCCCAACTCGCAGCATTCTGTCTCCATTACTTGTACACGTTGTTGCAAGACAAGTTTTGAATTGTCTGATCAATCAAAGATGGTTTAAATCAGCCTTAATGTCTTAGTGCCCAATTATTATTATTATTGTTATTATTATTATTATATACGGGTTGTTGTTTTTTTTTATAAAACTGCGAAATGTATTTATACAAACTTGTAAATTGTGTATAAAAGAAGATTTATATATATATATATATAAAAAATACTGTACATTTGTATATAGTGTAGATGCCACACGAAAAGCAAATATGACTTTTATTTTGTCAATAAAACTTTTTTGAGGAATCCGAAGCTCCTGGTAATGAGTGCTCCGCATCTCTCTTTGTGGTCGTTCCCATTGAAGATGCTTTGCAAAGATGCTTTTGTGGGTTCTGTTGAGAGAAACTCTTTCTAGGCCTAATTAGAGATGAGGGCCTTGTGCTGGAGGATCTGCGTAATTGTTGAACCCTTCACGTGCTTGCTACTTAATTTACTAAAAGAGGGCCGGGGAATGGGGTTTAAATGCAGGAAACGGGTCCTTTTCATCTGGGGAAACTTTGATCTTTCTTTTAAAGTCTGGAATAAAAGGTGCCATGTAGATAGAACCTTTAGACTGATGCGCCAAGTTTTTTTATGTTTAATTTGAGACCGTTGTCCTTTGATCGACGTTATAGAAATTTTTTGAAGCCCGGGGCCCCGGCCGTGTTTTGTTAGAGAGAACCTGTGACAGTTTAATTTTTTTTGAACACTATCAAAACGGCCTTTTTGAATTTCACCAGTGGTATTAATGGTAGTTACACTCACAGGGACGGTGAATGGAAACCTACAGGTGGTCCCTTACGTCATCCGCAGGCCCTCTTTGTGAAACTCCGGTGGAGTTTCTCAGACAAAGAATGACACTGAGATTGTTGCGAAATGAAGTAGTTAGTTTTGAGTGCTTTTGCACATCATTTTATGTGTATATATATGGAAGGTTTGATTTTTATGTATTTAGCAAACATAAAATGGCTGGTTTGCATACAACTAAACTAAATCCAGGTTTAATCAAGCTCTCTAACTCATTTCTTACTCAAATTCTGATGAAAAATCCCAATTAGACTCTTAATGCAACTATCTGAGTAAAAATCTATGGCCTTTTATGAAAGTCAGTAATTGGTATTTAAACATTTCTTACGAGTTGTAACACTTTCTTTCCATGTCTGTGAGCATTTCATATAAAAACCTGATTACCTTTATATACACACAAAACAAACATTTTGGTGGATACTTCAAAAAGATAAGGTGAGAAATAATGAAAATCAGTGTAAAGTTGTCCTTCATAAAAATAAGACATGTGATTTCTAGACTGCATTCCTATGAGTCTTCTGACAGCTGTAACTTATTTTGGTGTAGTGTGTCTCCACCTAGCGGACAATGTGAATAATTACAAAACGAAAAAAAAATGAGCTTAATTTGCAAGATTTTCGAGTTAAATAAAATTACACATTATCAGATGATTTCTTAGGTTGTTTACACTATCAGTGAGTTCGAGGCTATAATTCATAGCTACACATCTGAGAGCAATAACATTAAGCACATTGTGTGTGAACGTTTATTTAAATAATAAAGTGTAGAAATGATTATTAAAAGTGTTCACTTTTATAGATAAAAGCCGGTTTGAGGGAGGCTGGTGATTTTTTATATAGAATAGATCTGTAGATCATTATTCCAATGTAAATGTGTCTTTGACAGAACATAAACATTCAGTGTTGAAATAAGATGTTTTTGCAATATTTCGCCCTTCTTATCATTGTAGGCTACTTTTTGGTTGCTACTGTGGCGAATTCATCAATATTATGATAGTAAAGCCATGAAACTTTAAGTCTGTAGTAGAATAATGTTAGTTCGCTTCACAGACAGAATAAAAGCATTGCGCGGGAAATGTTACTAGCCTAGGAGAAGTTGTGTTCCTCAAGAAAGTGCTGGCTAAGTCTTTATAGCCTACGGTATTGGTGACTATTTAAACTAAATATAACATCTTTGAAATTTAGTTAACGCAAAGATTGTAGTCTCACATACAAATTAAATTTCGACCCATCAAGTTATATGAAAATCAATCAAAAGGCTCATCGAAAACGACCGTGATTTGTCTTTACTCAACAGCGCTGAGAAAAGTAACAGATTGCACGTGACAATACAATCTACGCACAGCTCTATCTGAAGTCTGAACAGTAATTTATACCAGAATAATGAGTCTGAGTTGCTTTAATACCGATTTAATTGATAATACACATGGGGGAGTTAAGATAATTAAAATATTATTTAGCCCAGCATTAACTGGCCAAGTAAAAACAACTTCCAGGTCGCTAGATAACGCCCATTTAGACACCTGCGACCAACGTTATGTTCCCTTTCCTTTTAAAATAAAAAACAAAAAAGGAACCCGGGGTGCATTACCAACTCCTGCCAGCAGAGGGCATGGAGTTACAGTGGAAGCTGCACGGGGGCGACAGGCAAGTTTCAAGGGAGTCCTATGGTTTCAAACCATTTTTACGGTAAGATTTCACCATTAATATGCAAATCAAGGTCAAACACCAAAAACAACCTTTGTTTTTCTCTTTTAAAAAACATTTTGTGCACTAAAATGCATTAACGCGGTGACAATATGATAACAGCCATTAGAGGGCAATTCTCACACATCAATCAAAAATGCAGAGAATTGGCATGAGAATTGGCAAATTCAAGAAAAAAACAAAACATAAAAAGTCACAAGGATCTGAGTTTACATGGCTGACAAATCACAAGATTGTTGTAGTCCTTATTAACACATTTAGCTTTCCTTATTGGTGTTGTAACGCTATAAAATGTAAATAATATGCTGTTTATAATGTTACAGTATAGTTTTAGTAGCCTACTATAATAGTCTTATGGATACATGCTATACATTTGATTTATTCCCTGAGTTTTCTGGTGAAATTTCAAACAATATTCACTTATAGCAGTCCATAACGCCTAGCAGCATCATTGATGTATACAGAAACATCATAAACGGGCAATCCTAGAGGTCTCTGGTGTGTTTAATAAGACATGACTAACATTGTGAGGACAGAAGGGTGTAGGTTACTGTCCAAAGCTAACACATCCAATCGTTTGCGTGTCGCGGCTAGCTTCTGAGAGTCTGAAATGCGTGCATTGTCTTGCTCTCGTGTTACAGCAGATTATGGAGCTCTATTTTAAGTGTTTGTTTTAAAGCTCCAAACCAAAGTCCGGCGGGTCCTTGAAATAGTGTTACAAGCTCCCTCCATAAATACAAAAGCAGTCTGGGCAGTAATTGCTTTATGATGGGGTGCTGCTGACGGAGATTTGACAGTTCCTGAGATTTTGCAGGCTAGAGGATTTTGGAAGCAGAGGTAGCACCTTCGTACCCTCAGGGTTGTTCTTGTTTGGTGGCCTCTCCAGTTGAAGCAGAAAGTATGTCGGTCTTAACTTTTCGTCCTCACGGATCTTGGGTGGTTGCAACTGGCCTGTTTTTAGAATGGCCCCTGATTGTAGCAGGTTCAAGGCAGGTCAAGGCCCGTCTGGTTGATGAAAGAAAGAGCTGACACAAACACGAGAGGGTGGATGCAGATGGGCGTAGTTGATCCGAGGGTTGGCATGTGTCCATGACGTTGACATCTTCTAATAATACCTCACATTTCACCATCCTTCTACAAGCAATCTATTCCAATCAAGTTCCAAGCAACTTTTCTTTGCAAAGTTGTGTCGGTCGGCTTTGCTTTGGATCTAGCTGGACGCCGTCTGGGTTTTTTGGGCCGATTCGGCATGTTGAATCGGCGACGGGCCGTTGGTGAGAGAGAGAACTCTGATTGGCTTAGCGAACGTGATGAAAGCGAGCAAAGTCGAGATGGAACAGACAGTTGGCTGTTATAATTTTACATCATCTTACGTGAGCATTTGAATGCACAACTATTTTCATACTAACATGAGCCGACAGGAACGAAGAAAGTGACTGATATTCAGAATGGTAATCAAGCGCCGTTTTGTTTATGGATTGTGTATCTGCAGTCCTAGTTTCGTTCTCCCTTTTTGAATCACGAAAATGGACTGATACCCGCTGAAATATACCGATATTTACTTACACGTAGGCACAGAACGCACATGCTAGTTGACATCAGGGCCGGTACCACCATAGACATTGAGGAGGACAAGCCCCAAATAAGACACATAAGAGTGAATATTTTAAATTATTTGCAAATAGTCAAATAGTTTTTTGTCGTTATTCCTGTAAATTATTTTTAATCCTTTAAATATTTAATTCCGTTTAATAATGAAAAAAAACCAGAAAGAAAAGTATTGTCAAGTATGGTGACCCATACTCGAAATTGGTGCTCTGCATTTAACCCATCCCAAGAGCACACACACAGCAGTGAGCCTGACCCTAACCCAGTGGTTCTTAACCTTGTTGGAGGTACTGAACCCCACCAGTTTCATATGCGCATTCACCGAACCCTTCTTAATAGGAAAAAGCGGGCGTGTCATCACGAATTATATGAGTCGGGTGTGTGTCTTGACCTCCGCCGAACCCCTGAGACTGACTCACCGAACCCCTGGGGTTCGATCGAACCCAGGTTAAGAACCACTGTCCTAACCCTTCCTCAAGGGCACCTTAGTCATGGTATCGAAGGTGGAGAGAGTGTTGTTTATTCACAATCCCCACCTTCAATTCCTGCCGGCGTGGGAATCGAACCGGCAACCTTCACGTTACAAGCCCAACTCTCTCACCATTAGGCCATGAATACCCTCCCCCAGGAAAAAAAACAAAACAACATGGTCCCCGCAATGTTCAAGACATGGTTACGGCCTTGGTTGACAGTCACCTTTACTCCTTTTGATGTGTTTAAGTTCCGCTTTTTTGGCCGAGACACAGCCGACAAGAGGCGAAAACAAAGTCGGCTTTCTTCTGCGGTAGTTCTTTGACATTGGCTTGGTGTGTCCCGGCCTTTACATGCATTTGAAATGTCACTTCAGAACTTACAACATATGTATGCAAAAAATGCCAGTAGCCAAATTCATATGGATAGTCTTCTGGAGTATCAGTCAAACCCACTCTGACCTCTTCTCTTGGGAATCTCCACTGCAAGTTGCCATGTCTTCACCAGTGGACATTTCTACCAGAGTGTATTGCCCTAATCTTCTGGTACACACCGCTGTTGCTCCTGACACATCAATTGCACCTTGAGCAGCTAGTTTGTCCCTTCGTGGAGGTGGCGGAGGTTTGAGGCGACTGCGTTTGCTAACTCTGATGGATCGAGGACTCCCCAAAGCCTCAGTGGGGTACAGTGCCACTTCACTGCCCTCTCTTACCATCCCCTCTTCTTGGGTGGGTTGGTAGCTGCTGCTATCATTGTTGTTGGAACCAGGCATTCCAGAGATTGTAGACATTCCTCCAAGAGGTAAGGGTGGTGGAGGGTCGTCATCCAAAAGCACAGAAGCAGCTTCATCGCCACTCGAGTTTCTGGTCCCTCTTTTGCGGAACCCTCCAGATCCCTTCACATCTTGAGTGGGCGGGATGCTGACATCCACACCTTGATTCCCGTTCCCTGACAGGTAGTACTGCTCCTCTGCATACATATTCTCCACCAGCATCTTTCTTTTGCTTTTTTGCCTCACGGAGCGCTTGATGGCACTGATTAAGTCACACATATTTAGCAGCAAGGACAAAGCGGCCGCCCCCAACATGAAGTTCAGCATGATGGTTTTCTCAGTAGGTCTAGAGATGTAGCAGTCCACCGTGGTCGTGCAGGGTTGCTGCTGACACATGAAGCGTCTGGGGATGTGGAAGCCAAACAGGTAATAATGGGCAGCTCCAAATCCAGCTTCGACAAGTATCCGAAGCAACAGATGCAAGATGTAGGCTCCTGTGAAGTACTGCACCCGCCCCATCTCAGCCTTCACAACCGATTTACAAAGAGACGCTTTCCTGAACGATTCTTGATGGATCTTATAGATGGAGCCTGCTTTTATGGATTCAGACGTTCCGCTATCAGTAGCAATGCCGGAACTCACTTTGTGGATCACATAGACGACAAACATCATGTAGGGAAGGCACAGGGTGGTGAGCTGCACCAGCCAGAATCGGAGAAGGGAAAGAGGGGCAAACACGTCGTAGCACACATTGGCACAACCAGGCTGAATGGTGTTGCACACAAATCGCTCCTGCTCATCCTGGTAGAGGGGATAACCAGCAAACAGCAATACCACAATCCTTAGGAATACCACCAAGATGAGCCACGCTTTCCCTAAGGAAAGAAAGAGCATTCAGTTGATATAGACCTTATTCAGATGTGTACCTTTTCAAATTGGTCTGGAAATTGTTGAATTGAGTAGACTAGACAAGTATTCTTTTGACAAATGGAACTTCAGTACTGTTTTAAAGGATTAGTTCACTTTAAAATGAAAATTACCCCAAGCTTTATTCACCCTCAAGCCATCCTTGGGGTATATGATTTTCTTCTTTCTGATGAACACAATCGGAGTTATATTAATAACTCTACTGACACATCCAAGCTTTATAATGGTTTCGAACTGGATGAACAAGTTTGAAGCTCCACACGCCTCCGGGGGGTTAATAAAGGCCTTCTGAAGTGAAGCCATGCATTTGTGTAAGAAAAATATCCATATTTAACAAGTTATGAATTAAATTATTTAGCTTACCAGAACACCTTCCTTATGAAGAAAGTGTAAAACTCTCGTAGCTCAGAACGCTTACGCTACGTCCTACATCTTCCATATTCAAGACCTTGGCTTCAGAATGCCTTTATTAACCCCCCGGAGCTGTGGACTACATTTATGATAAATTGTTGCACTTTCTTGAGCTTCAAACTCATTGATATTCAATAGGCATTGTTTTTTAATGCCATAGACTTTACAATATTCTATGTTAAAGCCATTTCATTACTCTACAGACATTTTAGATAAGATTTATGTAAGTAAATCTAACACTTTAGTATGGGGAACACGTATTCACTATTAACTAAGACTTTTGCCTCAAACTCCTAATTCATTGTTTATTAAAAGTTGGTAAGGTAGTTGTTGTAGCGTTTAAGTTTAGGAACGGGGTAGGATTAAGGGATGTAGAGTAAGGTCATGGAGAATAAGGAATTAATATGTGTTTTATAGGTACTAATAAACAACCAATATGCATGCTAGTGAGAATTGTTCCCTGTAAATCATCTTGAATTATAATTTTGCATTATGCATTAATTGTCAAAACTCCGTAAATATTAAACAATGATACAATGCTCCCCAAAAGTATGCACCCAACTTCTTGTAATGCATGTAAAAATGTGCTCTCTTTAAAATAAATGTTGGTTTTTGAAATCAATTCTATAACATTCATAGATTGCAGATGTGGTTTAAGTGCTCAAATACATTCTGGAGCCACTGGATAAATGCATTTTAGTAAATACTAAAAGCGTACACATACCTGTGAGGGTGATGTTGTGGTTCAGCGTTATGAAGATCACGTCTGATGGAGCCAGTTTAGCCATGCGAGCAGATTTAGGCCTCCAAAGCCCGATAGTACAGCACAGAATATCTCTCTGGTCAAAACACAGCCCACTTGATTCCACATAAGAAAAAGAGTTTTACAGTCTGTATTAGACTCAATCCAAGCAGACATTAAAAATAAACCCCATTTACAAGCACTCAAAATCCTAGTTAGGTCCTAGACACCGGGTCGGGGTGTAATCGGCAATGGCAAGACTCACGCGTAACCGCCAACTTGGTTTCCGATCTTACCTCTTCCTCTGTCCTGACAACAACTGTTCTCAGACAACAGAAGACGAGAGATGTGAGCTCCATTGTGGGGCTATTCTTACCCACCAAAGGCATGTCGGCATGCGGGCCTTGCTGTGATATTTGGTCTGTTTGTCCTTACAGGAGAATAACTAGCTGGATCAGGCATCAAATAACCCGTATTAAATTCTCATGTATGATGGAAAGCATTTCAGTGCCTAAAGTCTTGGATGGCAGAAGGCTTTTTTTCATGATGGTGCATTTATTTGATAATGAGGTATTGTATACATTGACATGAGTATTTTGTTGGGTGTTGAGATCACACAGCAGATTTAATTTGAAAACTTTAGATCTGAGAGCTATACGGTCCCTTTCTGTGGGCTTCTGTTACCGATGCGCTAGGTTATTACGTTATTAAAAAGAATCCCCTCTTTAGCTCTGTCCTTGAGGTGTTTGACATGACTGGATGCCATGGGATCAGAGTAGATCATGATGGAATCTCTAGAAGCTTTTAGCCCTGTCTAAATGACCTCTGAATGAGGGAAATCTGGACAGAGCATTTGAAGGACTTGGGTTCTAATGAATGGAGACTTATGGGTACACATTATATATTGGCAGCTGCTAGTCAGCACTTACTGTAAAACCTTTTCTGATATATTGAGGGAGGTTGTAGTGGACATAAGGGCTGGTTCAAAGTAAAAGAACGTGTTTTTTAATATTTGAACTGATTTTAACTTGAGCGCCCATCTTAGATCGCCGTGCCATGCGCGAGACGCTGCAAAAGACACAACTGTCCGTCTTGTGAGCGTTTACATAGAAAAACAATGGAAAAGTAGTGCATTGGCATGTAAAAAAAAAAAAAAAAAAGTCTAAGTTTATGAATAATGTTATTCATTAACGGCTGTTTGCTTGGGTTCTGCTTAAGTATTACTATTAATCTGTCTTGGGAAGTCAAGTAGGGAGATTATTTCTTTTTTTGGAATTTGTTCATAAGATTAATTACAGTAGGAGCATAGCAAATTGCATCCCGTTTTTAAAAGTGAGTAGGCGAACAACAGTTTAATTTTATGCCTGCATGGAAAAGACAATGCAAATCGTACAGCATTTGCAAGTCTAACCAAATATGTTCTTTTCAACACACAAATACATATTCCAGAGATAAACAGATGATATTTCCCAGATGACAGCCTTAAATATTTCAATCATTTCTTCTTTTTTCGCCTCTGTATCTCTGTAATTGGATTAGTTGGCCAGCTCTGCTACATAAAGGTCCATTTTAAGGCGACTAGCAATGGTGTAGTTCACCAGGGACGCATTTAGAGGTGCAAAGCTGAGGACTTAGGATGGAAATGCATGGACCATATGCCAAGTTGCCAGTAAAGCTAATGCATTATTTTTGGATATATGTCATTCAACTATTTGTTTCATATAATTAAGTGAAATGCAGTATATGGCTGTATTTGACTGGTTTATAGGGAAATCACATTGACTAGCCTTTATAGATCCAACATTTTCTGTAAATTTCAATATGTTGCTTAATATGATGCCGTTTTCTTTTAGTATGTAATGTATATATTTGTGCACGGATAAGATTTGCAAAGTTACAAATCTCATTGTGTCTGACAAAAGGGATTTATTTGAACGGAGAACACTGATCCAGACCTGCCTAAAATGTCTCGATTGAAGTTCAGATATTCTGCAAACGTCTACATCAAAGCGTGAAATATTAGCATAAAGCCGAACAAAAGGCATATGCAAAGAAAGGAGACAAGGCTTCAGTGAATTCCGTGCGTTTCGATGCGAAAACAAAACCCATTTGTTTAACCTTCCAAAAAAAAAAAAAAATGATGAAGTTAGGAATTGCAAAGTTGGTTCCGATCAATCTGGCTTTTCAGAATCTGACACGGGCCTGGAATAGTACGGTAAAACTGACGCCGTTATTAACTATTTGTGTTGTAATTGCTTTTCGTAAGAGACGTTACATTTCCAACACATGTTTGAGGTTTTGGCCAATCACCATGCACCGGTGTAATCTGATCGTTTCAGACAGGCTGTGAATAAAGGTGCTGCAATAATGTTCAGTATTTGAAAAAGAATGAACAATAAGGGTGCGTTCACACTTGTAGTTCGGTTCGTTTGGTCCGCACCAAAAAAAACAGAACATATAGTCCTGGTCCGCTTAGCGTTCACACTGGCATTTTTAACAGCGAACCTGAAGTTACCGAACCAAAGGCATAGGGATACGGTCACGACCTGATTGGTCGGCTTTTATGACGTATATTTGGCGACGGAGCTCGCTTACCGAACATTCAAAACAACGCTGTGTTCTGGATTAAACGCCATCATTTTATGCGTGTACTTTATTTTTACCAGCTGAGAACTCACAAAGAGCTCATAAAATGTTCAAAACATTCAAAACAGCTCCAGGATTTCCTCCGTTGTATACAGAAACAGAAACTTCACCTCCTCGTTGCTCCACGTTTGCCCTCGACTCATTTTGGATACACCGATCTTCCCGCGTCGTCAAATCAGCTGACTTGTAGAGTCGCATCTTGTGACATCACGTCCTGTTTTTGGTTGGTTTACATGTCTTTGGTCCGTGTTGCGTTCATATATCAATCGAACCGCACCAGAGTTCGTTTGGAAGCGGACCGAGACCCATCTTTTTAGCGTCTCGGTCCTCTTGTTTGGTGCGCACCAGGGTTCGGACGGCAGCGTTCACATATGTTTAAACGAACCGCACTAACTGAGCAATCGCACCAGGGTTCGTTTTAACCGAACCAAACATGACATGTGTGAACACACCATAAAACCATATTTTTTGAACATTAGAACACGTTAACCTATCCTAATAAAAACATTTGATTTTAGCTACATCCTTTTTTTTTGGAATGTGTAATTTTAATCTGGATCAGATTCACAACGATTAGATTGAGTAGATTGCGTCGATCAACGCCCCCAAATCTTCACAAGTCCTTTACCTCTTCATGGGTTCCACATTTCATTCGGTAATGTTAGATTACATGTGCATCACTTGTTTTTGCTTCTTCGCCTGTTTTGATCCAGAGATTCTGTACTCTCTCAAAAGATGCGTAATGGTTGTTATTGCGCAACAAACTTCTGTATTCTGTGAAACGGGTCGCATCGCTTGCGGTTCAGGCCTTTTGTATGTTCTTCATCAAATGTAGAGATGTTTTGCTAAAGATCCCTTCAAAGGAGCGAGCAAAGATGAGCATAACCGGTGTTCACCGCATATGCAGATTGCGACGTTACATGTTTAAATCGAATAAAACGCCAATAAAAAGCAGAGCCCAGATATCGCCATCAATTTCTACAACAAGCGGATGCACCAGTTTTCCTGTATGTGATGTTTGGCATAAAGCCTATAGCGCCCCCTACCGTATAACAGTGAAAACATGGGTTTCTGGAAAATTCTTTCAGCAGCCAGGAAGCATTGTGTCATAAATGACATAAAATCCGACCAATGGTGGGGAAAGATGTAAAATAGCATTATATGGCCTCTTTAATTTTTGTTGACCAAGAGTAGTCACAATTACACAATGTTCACTAGTTGAAACCATTCTGAAAATTATGGTGAATTCGCTCCTATTAGGCTATTATTTTATGCCACCAAAAGTCAGCATGTTATTTTTTTTTCCCTTTGACAATGTGGAAATGTTTAATGACTTTTTAGCCAAGGTTTGCATTTATGCAAAAATGTACATAAATATTAATTGGACAAAAACATAACGTAGAGTTTCAGGCTCAATGAAAACACATCAAATCAGTTTTATTGCAACTTTAAAAGTTTATTCTTGTGGCGGTTTCTAAACATTGCTTCTGAACCGGGAGCATCAGTTAAAATCATAGTCCAAGAACAAAAGAAACTGCATGCGACCATTGTAGTCTCCAGCTCCTGGGCGGATGACCGCAGGTGACTGGGTTCACTTAGTTAAACAGAAAGTAGAATGAACTAAGATCATACACAGGAGATAGGATTCAGCCTTTGGCACAATGGAAACATTTACTGAGGATGGGTTTGACCTTTGGAACAGAAACAAATGACAACAACAATGTATTATTCATGACGACAGGCACACAACCAGTGACTGAATATAAAATTAAAACTCACAACTACAGCAGATTTCTTTTTTCACAGGAAACCATTTATAGTATAAAGGTTCTGAAAGATTTGAATTTGTAATTTCCTAGAAATTGCAATGAAAATGAGAAGGATTACAGAGAGACAGATGGAAATATCAAGAGAGGTATTAAATAAGAAACGAAAAACTCTATGCAGAGGTAGAGTTCAGTGCACACGGCTAAAACACGCCACTCGCCTGCCTCGAGTTCACGACACCTTCGGATCCAACGCCGGGCCGCATCCTCACGCGTTCACAGAAAATAAATAGAGTAATACAATCTTCAAATGTTTTTTATCAGTCTTTCGACTTATGATTCCGTTTTCCTCCCCAAAGATACTTTCCTTGCACGTTTTCCCTGATTTCAAACGGTTTCCGTCACACAGAGGGAGTCTAAAGCGCCGCCATTTGCAAACAACAGAACTTCCTTGAGAAGAACTTTGGTAAAACCACCGTTATCTTCAGGAAGTAAACCGAAATCAAACATCCGTGTTCACCGTCTTAGGTTCACGTTTGTCTAGTATCACGTCTGTCACGAGATGCGCAGGAGTAATCTCGACACGTGTGCTTTGCTCAGGGAGTGAATCTGTCGAGAACATGTCTGGGTTATACTTCAGCCCCAAATCACAAGAAATTAAATATTGCATGAATAAGATAATTATAATCTTAAAAATCTATTTTTTTTCCCTCAGAAGTGTTCAGTCGTATGGAAGCTTGTTTCTGCCACAGAATAATAATAATAATAATAATAAAAAAAGGTAATTGTGAGACAAACTCAGAACTGTGAAATATGAGTTCTGAATTATGACACAATCACAACTGTGAAATAGAATTACGAGTTTATATTTCGGAATTCTGTGAAAAAAAAGAAGTTTGAATTCAGTTATAAACTCATTTGCGAGAAAAAAGGTTAGAATTGACTTTCTTGCAATCTTGACCTTTTTTTTTCCTTTCAATTCTGACTTTATAACTATTTCAAGTTCATATCTTGCAATTCTAATTATATATATATATATATATATATATATATATATATATATATATATATATATATATATATATATATAAATAAATCATGGTGAAAACAAGCTTCCATAGTTAAAAAAAAATAAAAATCACTATATGGTCCTAAAATGGGCTTAATTTTCCTCATGCTAAATATAATTTCCAATTTTTTGTTTTCATTTTGCAAACAATGTGTAACCTTTGTAAGTCCAGTTGGATGTTTTAACATCACATAGCCGACTTAATCTATTGTATACAATGGCAAACATTGTGCAGATGAAAAGTATTAAACTCTTAAAATAAAGTTGTACATTTTTCTGGGGCATGAGAGATAAAATACAAAAAATAATAATCCAGATTATATAATCAATGTAAGAATAAACGCACACTGCTTGAAAATAATGGCCTTTTTCATGTCATCTGTAGCAAGAATTACACAAAAATTGCTTTTTTTTTTCTTCTTTATCATTGCCGCTAAAATGAAAAGTTACATTCATGTCAATATAACCTTGTGAAATTGCTTCACCACTTTTGTGGTGCAGAAAAAAGGTTTAACTCAACTTGAAATTCAATCGAGGACAGAAAAAATATGACAGCGCTGAAACGGTGTCAGACTTATTCCTGACAAAACAACCAACGTGTTTAGAATTTTCAAATTTGTAGCCATCATTGTCCAGAAAACTAAATACTGGTCACATATAAATATCTCAAGATCATAATTAAATTTCTTTAAGTATGTTTAATTATGTACAATATACAAAAGATATTTTTGGAAGTTCTAATTCTCACAGATGAATATGTCTCAGTCTCTCTTCACGAATCATCACACACATCTGACGGCATGATTCAACACTCGCTGGGAAGAACCGATTTTACAACAAACTAACTTCTTTTGCTGAACTCATTTTGATGTCTTAATGAGAATGAAAGATAACATTGTTAATTTTCATATTCTATACCTAAGGCCATATTCCCGCTAAACGCAGGCACCACAGGTGATGGCAGTGGACGCAGCAGACGTTCCTCTTCCTCAGTTCAGTCTCTGGTTCGACGCATTGTAATTGTCAAATGAAACACTGCAATCCGTCCGACCGTTTGTATCGCAGTGCGACTATTAGCATGATTTTTTTTTAATTCAAAAAGCCAATTGTAACCGAAAATTGAGATGTTTTTAAGTACCCCAGGAACATTTCATTATTAGCTCCAAACACACGAGAGCACAGTGCATGTATTGCTTTGAAAATTTGGAAATGTGTGACGTGTATATCTGTCAAGGGTGATAAAAATAACAAGAATGTGAAGGTTATACAAGTTCATGGTCATTGAGAATGGAATGTCATTGTTGGCTTTGTAGGGGGAAAAAAAAATCTTTGATTTCAGTATTAAAACTTCCAGTTTTAGTCCATTTCGACATTGTACATTTTCAATTGAATTTTTTTTTTTCAGATGGAAAAACCTCAACATTCTCCTTGTGTAAATACAAAGCCAATTTCCATCATTCTAAAATAATAAGACTAAAATGGCAAAAACTGCCTTGATCAAGTATTACAAATGGGAAAACGGGGTAATAAAAAAAAAAAAAAATTAAATAAATCCAAGAGATGTCCAAAATTTTTTCCATTGATGTGGATTATTAAAGACTAACTGGTAACACTTTATTTTACAGTGTCATTGTTACACATGTTACATATATTTACTGTAGTAATAACTAGAAATTATGCATAATTACATGCAATTAACCCAAAACCCTATATTAATTGTCATTACTCAGTACTTAAATGTATAATTACAGTGTAACACTGACACCTTAAAATACAGTGTGACCGACTAATTTTAGATTAATAAACCGTCATTAAGAATGTTTTTAACTTAATTAAAATGAATCTTAAAAGAAAAATGTTAAATGACAGTATGTATAACTACAGTGGTGATTTCATAGTGTGATCAGCTCACAGAGAAATACTTTTAGGAATGATATCTTGAGAAGTGGTTGATTTTGGCCATCTTGATATGATGCATCCTTAAGTGTCCAGGTGAAGCTTTTCTAACCATACAAGACCATGTGCGAATACTTCCTCACCTAGAATGGCAAACACGTATGACACGGAGCTGTTGGAATGCCGTTCCAGTCATTGGGCGTCTTTTGGAGTTTCTCCCTCGTTTATATCCTTTCGTTCATGTCCTCCAGTTTTTCTGAACTGCAGCAGCAGTGTCCTCCTTTCTCTCATCTAAGCCACAGGCTGGAAAGTGATATTTGTGTGGGTGTCTCGTATATACAGCAGCCGTACGACCAGCAAGGACACTCTTCAGAACAAAAACCTCTGGCTCAAGAGTCTTGTGGAGGTACTAAGCATGTATGTGTCCTCTTAGAGAACGCTTCTTCTGACAGTCTCTTTTTCTCAGTCTCTCGTTAAACGACCACCGGTATTAGGATATGATGGCCGGGGACCATCTGACCACAGTCAGGTTATCTGCACTCACTGAGCGCTTCTTGGCTGCTTTTCTCAAGTCTTTATATTTGTCGTCACAGAGCCTGGAGATCGCCTGTGAGAAACAGGAGAAGGGGAGATAGATATCAACATTTTACAATACTCTGCAAAGGTGAATTCTCCAGTCTTCAGTGACACACGATTCTACAGAAATCATTCTAATGTGATGATTTGCTGCTCAGGAAACATTTCTTCTTCTTATTATCATCAAGGTTGAGAACATTTGTGCTGCTTCGAAGTTTTATGGAATACATTTTTCAAGAGTCTTTGATGAATAGAAACTTTTAACCCTTGTACATTGTTCAAATTCACTACCCTTTTGTTATGTTGGTGGCTGAAAACAGCCACAATTTTAACTGCTTTAAAAATGTATCGGATAAATATTTTTTTCAAATTTTTTTGCTTAAATCTATTAATCAACCTCAGTCCTGATCAAAACTACTAAATTTAAGATTTTAATTCTTTAAAACGTTAAAATCTGATGCTGCACAAAAATCTAATTGTTTCTAATCTTTGACACGTTTTTCCCAAATCAGTGACATCATTTATGAATTTGGCAATTAAAGAGTTAAAATCCTGAATTTTTTTTTAAATTTAGTAGTTTTGATCAGAACTGAGGTTGATTAATAGATTTAAGCAAAAAAATTTGAAAAAAATATTTATCTGATACATTTTTAAAGCAGTTAAAATCATAACGAAAGGGTCGTGAATTTGCCCACAGAGTACTGTTGAGTTTTTGAAAATTTTCAAAGCATTTTCCCAAAATATGTGTCAAAATAAGATTTGTCACCAAAAATCATTCCATTTGCTGAAACACGGAGAAAGTTATGGCCAAATTAAGACTCAAAAATTCCCCATAGTGGATGAAAACATCCCGAACCGCACATAAGGGTTAAAGGAATTTTTTTTTGTTTTGTTTAAAAAACATTTAAAACATCTTTACTGTCACTTTTTTTTCCAATTTATTTTAGGTTTGTCATTTGCTTTTATTTTAGTTTTACAAATTAATTTCTTAATCTTAATGACCCCAAACATTTGAATAATAGTATATTTCAGTCTATGAACTTTTCAACAATTTCTACATTTGCATTTTCACTTAGGATTTTTTTTATGAGACCATGTTGCCTTTTCTCAGCTACAAATACAACTTGCATTTATTCCATTTAATAACACTGATACTAATGATAATAATAATAACAATAGAAATGTAAATGACTTTTAAAGATTATACATTTATTTGACTTTCAGGCTAAGAAAACTATTTTAAAATGGTTCCAGGTTTTTCATGACTGTGTAAATAATAGGCCATTCTGAAGACTTTCCTGACCTGGGTCTGAATGGAAATGGGTAACAGTTTATATGTGTATATTTCTGTATATAATTCTATTCAATATAGTATTTCTATCCTGAACAACAAACCACCCAATGCTGCTCTTACTCAATGTGTTCCCCAGGGTTCTGTCCTTGGCCCTTTTCTTTTTCTAAATTATCTACATCATTATTATCTGCTGACTTATTAGAGATGACAGTGTCATTGAGTAGATACAGAAATAGCTCGATTCACATTTTATTCAAGTGAAAGTGTGATAGAAGTATTGGCCAAACCTGTACTTTCTGATACAAGGAACAAATTTCCAAGTACAAACGCCTCCAAGAATAAGTGGGAAAAAGTTTCAATCTTGAGACAAGAAACATCTTGTGTCCGTTGTTTTGATATGACAGCTGATTGTGTGTGGGAGTGTATAAAGATGGTCAGAGCAGTATGGAAGCAGAGGGCTGGTCCTCATGAAAGAGCTGGATCACAAACCACTGACTGATTGAGCTGTCCACCCACAGACCACTGACTCTAGATGGGCTAGTGGGCTATTACACCACCAAAAAGCAACCACACACACACACACACACAACTGAACTAACATCATTATAGGCCTGGTCTTGTCAGGACTGTAATTGGGCAGCATTGAGGCTGAACGCTGGCAAAAGACACACATGGGGATTCAGGCGAAGTAATTACTCAGCCCTGCTGCTACTGAACCAATACAACATGTCACAATATTCCTTCTTTTTGAGAGTTGTAACACAGCAAGCTTTAAAGTTTCACTGCTACATTCCATATAACTTGCTGGAATAGATTCAATTTAACAATCTGCAAAGATATTGAGCCTTGCTTGAATGAGCTCTTGAGTGACAATCTTAGATAAATATCACGAGCTATATAATGTGTGTTAATGATCTGCAGTGGTATTGACCCCTCACCTCCAGTTTCTGGGCTTTGTCTCTGCTGAGAGGCTCCAGGGGAAAGCTGAGGTTGTTCGCCTCAGAGAGTGAACGCAAGTCAAAATAGTACTTGGCGTAGACGCTTGATGGAACGTTAATATTGAACTGCAGCAGCTCCAGAAACTGCCGCTCCAACTCATTCCTGGTGGGAGAGGAAGAAAGCAAAGATAATTAGCTTTGTGCATGTTCCTTTTGACATTTGTCAGTGGGCGGAAATATGCGAAAAGAAAATCTTGACAGTTTAGCTATTCAAGAAAATTCTGATTTTAGCATCTTTCAATAAAAATCAACGTCTTTTCATTTTAAAACAAACTACAATTCTGTCAAGAAATGGCAAGTCCTGATCATGCAGTGAAAATCTTCCAAACTTCTTTCCTACAAACCACATAATTATTCCAACCGACCAGCTAAATATAGCCCACAGTGAAGCTTCTGACAAAAAGACAACAAACACCCACAAAGCCACACTCTCTGGTCCTCTGCTGTTTGTGGTATGCTTTGAGGACAATATGACAGCCACCGTCACCCAATCTATAGTCAGGACGGCCTTTAAAATAACTGTGTACTCAGCAGGAGTTGAAAGGACAGATGCGACAACATGCTGAAAATGTCAAGTATTTATTTTTATTTGTCAGGTCAATTTCTTGTTACTTTACCTTCAGGTACTGTATATTACATATGGTACTCAGATGCCACAAAGATCTTGTAAATGTCTGAAGACTAAGCACCAATAGCTATGTTTCCATCAAAAGTTGCAAATTTAACTAGTATGAAACATTGGAATATCGCATAAAACATTTGCGACTAAAAGCACAGTTACCATCTCGTGTTCAAGAGAACAAAATCGTCACTTCCTGGGAAACTGCCGCAAAAAACAGAAGTCGTTGCAACCAGGGAAGCCATTGTAGCTTTGTTTCCTGCATAATAAACTACTTGCACCTCAGAGCAAGCAGGCAAAACAAAACGATGACAAACGCTATTGTGTTCTCTTGCATTTGGAAGTGGATGCCTGATGTGTGTGTGAATACAATCGTGTGCGACTGTTCTGGGAGCCGAATCATTTTGATGACAGACTTTGGCTCAAGCGTTTCAGAACGACTAAAACAACATTTGAGATGGTGTGAAATTTGAGTTTGGTCCACTGGCTAGTCTAGTTATCCAATCATATGATCCGTTGAGACAAAGTCACATGAGATTTTGTTACCCATACAGGAATTTATTCAGTAAATGTATTTCTATCATGGTTTATGTACGTCTTCTTATTGGACAAAAAATGACACACCTCAATTCGGTGCATACTTTGTTTACGTAAAATGTTAAGATTTTATGCACATCTTGCCATTTCATTCCGAGTTGCTATGCGATATGCCAAATTTTGCATTAAAATATGTGGATGGAAACAAAGCTGATGTAGTGTCTAATTGTTGCTCCAAAATATTTGAGTGTTATCATAACATTTGATTTATTCTGGTACTGAAAGTATGCTATTTTGGAAAAAAAACAAAACCCACACACTCACATGTCTTCCACGGTGATGTCTTTGAGGATCTGGCAGTAGTCAACATTCCATACAGCCTGATCATCCCACACCTTTGACGCCAACAGGATGGCACCCAAAACGATCCTCTTCCAGTTAGCAGGACAGATGTCGATCTCTGCATACGTTAATAATCTCTCCAGATAAACCTGCGAAAAAAACAAACAAATGAGAGAGGAAGTGCGTCATAAAGTTTATTCCAGCAACATTATCATAATTTAGTTGATTAGAGATTAACAGACACTATTCAATATTAAAATAAAGCATGTTGGCAATCAAGTCCAACCAATGTTTGTTTTTTAAATTCTGGTGTCTGACCCTCGCATTTCTGTTTTTGGAGCAAGGCTGTTGCAGCATCACTGCAAATATGCGATTACTGCAAGACTGACACGCAGGTCAGGAAGCACATATGTCAAAAGATAAACAAACACACATAGCTCAGCCAACCAACACAAACACCTGATGCCTCACTGGTAACAAGCTGCAAGCCGAATACCATTCAGTCATTAAAAATGACTTACTTCTGGCATATGACCAAGACCTAGTTAGTTCTAGATCTTAGTGCTGCTTTTAACACTATAGATCATGGCATATTCTTACATGGATTACAAAATTACATTGGTATTAAAGGACAGGCATTGCTGAGCATTACTAATTTGTTTGTTTACTAGCAATTCTGACACTGGTAAAGTATGGAGTGCCACAAGGATCTGTGTTAAGCCCCCTGCTGTTTTAATTATACATGCTGCCCCTCTGAAATATTATTTGAAAACATGATTTTTTCCTTGACATGGTCGCCTGTGTCTGCCCACGGGGGATTAAATGACATTGCATCATTGAAACGTGCATTTTTTGTAAATATGTATTGTGAAAAGAACTAGACAAGTGAACTATACTGAGCTTTTTAAGTACTATTATTAAAAACATACATATCAATCTAAAGTATAAAACAAGATTTGTATTTATTTATAAATAAAATGTCAGTGCAGAAGAAGGCACAGCCACAATGCTACCATATTTTGGGTCATTTTTAAAATGTTGCTGTGCTAAAAGGTCTGACCACTTAAAAAAATAAAAAAAATAGCACACCTATTCTTTACATGTCATGATTCGAGGAATTTGTTCATGGAATAAATTACACGTCAAAGTTTACTGTTATGTTTAGGGGCCAAATATGAGCATTAGCAAATATGATGGTTGCCTTATTAAAACTAATTTTTTTCTTTGTGTACTTCTAAAAGACAGTTATAAACATTTCTTATTGAGTGGTTGACTTGTAAATCTGTGTTCTGTTGATGTGGATTATGCTTGTAGCCATGGGTGTCTTTAGCATTCATAAACACTGCTGACGGATGTAGGCGAACAAAGACGTCCTTATGAAATGAAAAGCGCATGATGTATGCAATCTGAAAAGAGACGCAGCGACACAAACGCGCGCACACACACTCAATGGGGGACAACAATGTCAAATAATATTAGTTTGCCCACAGTGGGAAAGAAATCTAATAAGAGGCCAGTTTTGTCTGTGGAAAGTGTCAGACAGAAATTGCACATTTAATTAGTTCCACTGCGTCGCGGGGCTCCAGCTCACCCGTGGGCAGCTGCGTGTTAAATATGTGCTTATGAGAACATGCTTATGTTTATAGCTATGCTCCTGTACGCAACTCAAGATGAATTTGTGCCAGAAAATGCACAAATTTATTCATAAATAATATAATTCATAATGGATTCATTCATAATCATCAACATCACTCGGGAGACAGTGGTCAGCACCTTCAGAAAACACTAACTTCAGTTGAGTCATAAACATTAAGAGGGTAAATTACCATAAAGCTGGCAATTACCATAAAATTAAGGTAATTTATAATACCATAATTTTTTTTTTGCAAGTATTATTTTTGTTTTGTTGTCATAAGAAATAGGGATGCATATAACTACATATTCAATGAACAATGACATTTCTGGACAATTTTTTAGCATTTGGCATCTGAATGAAAATATTTTGAAAGTGTTTTTCCAAGTCATACAGCCTCCCGTGAAGATTACCGTATGCAGTGACTCATAATTTCCTTTCAATAATTGAACCACCAGCAACAGCCAATCAGATTTCACCAGCATCTCTGCACCTGTTGGCCCCTACAGGTCAGGGAACAGGCTCAATCTGTCTCAGTCTACATTTAGCTACAAAGTCACACACAATCTGTCTATCTGAGAAGCCTATCATTTCACAGATGCGGACGCAAATCTCCATCTTACACAAAATAGCTACTCTGAAGCTACACTCATAAAAACAACTTTTATTAGCCTCAGACTTTTGACTATAACTACTAAGTCTGGCCAGTGTAGGAAGAGACTGACTGATACGGAAAGTGATTAAGTTAGCTTTTTAAGGAGATGTTTAGGGGCGAGCACATCTGAAATCACTGGTAATGCACTAATGAAAACAGTCTACGAGAACAACGCCAAAAATAAGCACAGGTATATTTATTCCAACTGTTTTCAGCCATCTAGGAGGTAAAACTTGCCATTTTGTATGTGTAATATATATCAGTCAGTCAATGGGAACCATCCAAGACTACACTTTCATTGGACCATCAGCACCATCTTATTACCCACACTACTTGCCCTTAAGCCCGTCTCAATCATTCACGACCTCTTGTATGTCTAGAACTTGTTTAATGACACCTCATGAAGGTATTTGGCTGGGAAAGTGAGAAGGGATGAGCCTTCAAAAGAAGGATTTCATCATAGAGGAGGAATAGTCGCACAGAGACAGCTGCTGGGATTAGCACCAACTAATAAAGCAGTAAATATGACAACCATTTTCACCTGAGTGATGGTAAATCCACTTCACTGATGGTAAACCCAATTTTAACTTGTGCTACGAGCCAATCCAAAAATGACAAGGGGGAACTTTCATTGGGCCAGCATCGAGTCACATGACGTGTCACTCACCAGAGTAACTATGGCACACTCAGCCGTGAGCTGGGCGGCACTGAAGAGCGTACGGACAAATCGGTAGATCTGTTTCTGTTCCGGGTCGTGCTTGTCGTAGTCTGACGGCAACTCCGATTTCTGTGGGAAGAGGACGTTTTAAGGCATTCTGTGCAGAATGTTATTTAACAGCTTATAAATGAAACACTTACTGAAAGTGGATGAAGTTTTTCATCAAAAATGTCTAACAGCATTCGCCCGTCCACATTTCTGAAATGATAAGGGTTAATGGAATTAGATTAGGGAAGACTGGTACTTACTGTCTAAGATGTGTTCATAGAATGCATTAAAGAACTAGAAAGGAAAGTATGTCACGGTAAATTTTCAGTGTTACCAAAACCTTGTCTGAAAGTTAGATTTCAACCGCTCTGAAGCCTTGAAGTTTGAAGGTTATAAAGCATTAAGGGTTTATATGGTATTAAGGATTTAGGCACAATGCATGGATGGATCAACCCTTGTCTAACTTAGCTAACTTTATATTATGCATACATTATTTATTATACAGTAACCTGAGCATTGCTCTCATTGCATGAGAGCCAAATAAAAGTCATTCAAATGGTCCTTAAAAAAAAAAAAAGTCACATTGTCATGAATAGGTCTCTCTCGATGAACTTCCAGAAGGGAGGGCAATCAATCTTTCCTTCACCCACAGTGCACTGCAAAAAATGTGGTTGAGTGTCTTTGGATCGCCAAGCCCAGACCCATGTAAGACCAGAAGTCTTTGTGAAGCACTGCTGGACTTCACCACTCCATTTATGAAACGAGACAGTTTTCCCGCGGTGCCATTCATACTGTCGTGTGGAGTCACTCAAACACACACATATTTCCCTGATCTGATGAGAGGAATGAAAAACATACCTGTTCTTTATATGGTAGTATATTGCGAGGGAGACACTGCAAACAGAAGAAACAATAGAGAGAAGTTGATATAATGAAGTAATTAACAATGATGCAACATTAAATTCAAAGCTGTATATAGTGTTATAATAATACAGGATCGAAAACTACAGTATGTAAAATTGATCATAAAACTATGCTTAAATTTAATGCCACAATGGGCCTCATATACGAAGAATGAATTTCTTAGTAAATCCATATATCATTTATCACAATTTTTTTTTTGTTCATTTTGTATGTACATTGCCCAATATCGGGTATGTAATTGTGCAAGCTCATTTCTGCTATTTTTACATTTAAATTAACTTTGCCGTCATCTATCACTTCCTTGGGTGATCTTTAAAAAACATAACTTAATAACATTGTTAAATATAATATTTAGCAAACTTTTGCTATTGTACATTAATGTTCATTGATTTTAGATTTTTGTTTAATTAATTTATAGGTTATAGACCATATTATAGGTTATTAATCATAAAATTAATTATTGGCTTATTATTATTATTATTAAAAGTGGTGCATACCTAAAGCTATTAAATCCATAAAGTGACATTGAATGTGATCAGTTTCTCACAAATTACATAGAATCAAAAAGGAGTCGCTGGTTTGAATCAGTCAGAAAGCTCACTTCCTCATCGAATCGGCTCAGATGTTGAACTCATCACACCAACGGTTATTATATACCAAAAATACAATCTAAGAAGTTGTTAAGCCCAATTTCCAAATGTTTTTCTTATGGAAATCAAAATCTCTTTCTACTTCATCAAACCGGTTCAACTTCAATTAGTCTGTGTGTCCATCAAAGCATTTTTTAAATTGTTTTCAATGGAAACAGCATTTTTAAAACGCCAGGAGCATAACGAGGCACTGAGCATCTATTTCACAAGAGCTGAGTGCTCAGTGTTTTCTAAAGGTCGCTGAGAGTAGAACAATGTTCAACTTCGGGTAAAACGCAACGCTCGTTGTCACTTTGTACCCCGGCGTCCAATCATAGTGGAGGGGCGGGGCAAATACAACACTAACCAACCACCACATTATGCTTACACAACGATAACAAGGATAATAACGGAACAAAATCATTCTAAACAAGAGCCAGAGTACTTTACATTGTACCGTCATTTGTATATGGAAACAGTGCAGAAACAAACCATCTGTGAAATTAGATACTAGTAACATTTCCGCTGATATTCCGTATCGTAGCGAACAAAGCGTTTCAACTGAAAAAAAAAACAAAAAACACGCTGAAGCGCTGTCAAACACCCACAGCTAGGCGTTTTCAGCAGAGCACCAGGGTTTTCAGCTGGCTAAAATCTCTTTGGCGGACACACAGCCTTAATTCACTCATTTACACCTGAAATAAGACGCGTTTTGATCGATCCAATCACTTTCGATCCCTTCCAGAGGTAGTCAAATGCATTCGATCGTATTGCTTTTGTAGTGAGACACTCATGTGATCGAATGTGTTCGAACAGCGCAAAAGACCATCTACTCCACTTAATACATAAACATTATGGGAAGGCAGATGGGATTTAAACTTTCTCAGCTGAAGTTTGGTTTTAAGACGAAAAACACACCAAGCACAATGTTCTCACGCCATTCCTGATTTCTAACACACACTCACGGCGTTTGGTGTGATCTAGCGGTTATCAGAGCAGAAACGAAAGCTGATGCTCTCCGTGTGTTTTTCTGTCATCTCTGGTCTCATTCATATGTAAATTGTGCAAGCTTATTTCATCCATTAGATCAAAAGATCTGAAAAAACCCATATATTTACCCACCCATTGACCCTCCTCTCGCAGAAATCAGGACAGGAATGGTTCAAAGTGGACAAGAGACACCAGGTGTCTCCCTCGTCCACTTGTGATCGATCAAAACGGATCTTAATACCGGCTGTATAAAGCTCAAAAACTGTTACACGGAGGATTCGAGTACCATTTGATGGTGTATTTGAGGTTGGGTTGGCTGACGGTGCTGTCATCCAGGAAGATCGTCGAACAGGAGCTGTACTTGCGTCTCATTGGACCAGACGGATGTTGCTGAAAGACGAGGGAGCAAATTAAAACACAAGTAATTCTCAAACACACACACATTCTGCAAACAGGCTGCAAATGATGCCACCTGCAGCCCCAAGGAAGCAATTATCATCTAATTTTTACCTGAGTGATTCTCGCTTAATGTGTGCATTAGCGTGGGTAAGAATCCCAATCCAGCACAACACAAGCAAAGTAATGTTTTATGCAACTAACTGGAAAATGTACAGCAAGATATCCAACTGATCAGCAACATATATATAATAATGCAAATAAATCATTACTATGTCAAAACAGATACAATATCACAGTTTAAGGAAAACAAATAGAGCAATGATCAAATATTTACCTTTGATTCCGCAATGTGTGTTAACTTGCAAAGTAATAAAAGACATTAAAATAGGAACAAAGCATAAGCTACTCATTGCAAATTTAGTCCGAAGAACACGCTGCTATGAAGTGAAGAAAATCAAGCCATGCATATCAAATCATTTATATAGACTTAAAGCGTTGAACAGAAAAGAAATGCGGCTACTGATGCAACACAAGCTCAGAGACTCATGCAATATCGGTTCGTGCATTCTCATGTGGTGCTTGACAGTTGGGTTTGATTAGTTCTGCGAGTGTTGTGACAGTCGGGGAGATGTTTTCATTGCAGACACAAGCATTATGAGAACTGCACCACCAGAAGACACACAACCACTGATGTCATCGCTGCTGCTGCTGCTGCTACTTACATGGTTGACGTACAGACTTTTCCGTTTTTCCCGAACTGTGAAGAGAAACGCGTAATTAGGAACACAAGCACAACAGTCGGTACGGTTCATTAGAGGCAGACAAAAAGACAAGGGCCACAATTACAGTGATGTCAGGAACATCAAGAGGGATGTATCTAACAATCTGAGGTCTTCAACTGTTGGTCGGTATTTCGTTATTAACAGTTCGGGGGGTAGAGAGATGAAATGTGCTGTAATTAAACTTCTCTTAACCTTTGTGTTATGTTGTGGGTCAATTTGACCCGTTTAGATTTTCAAGTTGTTGGAAATACTGGTTAACCTATGTTTTTTTTCTTGATATTTTGTGACTTTTTCTCATTTATCATCATGAACATGCATGCAAAGTTTCAACATGCTGGTGTTTTTTGACATATACAAACAAAATTACTGTTACGTTCGTGATGTTCGCCGGGTCAATTTGACCCGCATATTTTAACGCTCTAAAGCAACTGTACTGACCCAAAATAATATAATTTCTTGGTAATATTTTGTTATTTTATTTTTTTACTACCTTATGAAGCTAAAAAATGAGGTTTTCCACACTTATTTCAATACAGAAAAATGTTTTAACTGTGTGAAGTTCATATCCAGAAAGCACACACTTGCTCATCATGTCAGAAGAAACTTGACTTTATGAAATGAGTTTACAAGACAGCAAACTTAGGAAAAGTAAATATTTTCATTATACAGCTACATTTAATTGTTCAGTTATGATCTTCTAAGAAAAAAAAAAAGTTAAAAAAATTTATTTATTGTATTTAAAAATGTACTTTTTATTTTCAAATTTTGTCAAAACAAATCATTTTTAAAAAAAATGGCTAAAAAACATTTTCATTAAATCATATCTTTAAATATATATTTTTTGGAATATTTGACAAATGTTGATATTAAAAATTTACAGTTTGTCCCTGAATCTTTGTTGTTTTTCATAGAGTGATTTTTTAGGAATTGTATTGAATCCAATTTGGGTTAATTTGACCCGCTCCATAACGAGTGAACACAGAAATCCAACAGCGCATAAGGGTTAATAAAAAAGTCTTATTAAAAAACTTTTGACTATCAGCATGAAGTCTGGTCCACTTTGGAGCTTATTCCAGCCAAAAACCGCCAAATTATGCCTCAAGTACCCTTCAGTTTTGACGTGAACGCCTATGAAAGTAGGGTTGTCAAAAGTACCGACTTCGGTACCAAGTCGGCATTGAAATTTCCCCCTTGCATTTTGAGCACATCGACTTCTTAAACACCTCTGATTAGCCACAGATACACACGGGAACGTTTAAAAGCAGTGGTCTATCAGGGGACCCCTAATATATCTGAGATTGACGCCTGCTTTCAAACATTCCTGTGTGTATATTTGTGTAAGAAGTCTGTGAAAAGCGTCAAAGATGTCTAATTACAACATGTTTTTGAAGCATTGATCATTGTAGCCAATCACAGACATATGTTGAGCACGCGAACACTTCTTTATAGTAACTAAATTACAGATGCGTGTATCGTTTTAACCCTTCAGACAAGCACTTTTGCTCCGTCTCCGGTAGTTTATTTTCTTATCTGTTTCTTTTTCCGACTGTGAAACAATAGGTGAGGTCAGCGTTGCCACCTTGTGGACGAACTAATTAGTGTGAAAAAATTCAAGGCACATGTGCGCGCTGAGCGTACGCATGGTTAGAAAAATCTGTCTGCGAGTGTACAGCATGTAATGTACTATTCTGATAATGTAAAAAGTTTGTAAAAACTGAAGTGTACTTTGTGCTTTATAGCGAAAGACCAAGTGAACATAAAGCAACCGATGCTTTTTGTTTTATTGTGCCATTTAGGAATGAGAAAATCTATTGATGACATCACAAAAGCACATTCAAATGATCATGCAGCAGTTGCACAACCTATTAAACAGTGCTGTGATATTTGCTGAGGGTTTAGACCTTCAAATGTTATTTGCTCAGCTAAAGCTTCATGAACCTCTCTTTATGTGCCATTGTTGGTTTTGTTGAATGAAGTGTGGTGTAGACATATGTACTACTCTGTAAACACACTAACATTCATACAAAGCTTCTTTAAAACGGTGTTAAATTGTTATGGTATTAATGTTTACAAACTTACAATCATCTACATTTACAGTAGGGCTGTGCAATTAATCGCAATCGCAAAACAATCGCAATTTGAGCACATGCAATTTCTAAATCGCATAAGTCTGCAATTTTATTTATTAATTTATTTATATTTTAATTCAGAATACTGCAACGTTATTGTGCGCATGTTTAAGATGTTAACCAATCAGAGCTCACTCAGCACACCGCACAAATTAGAACAAAGCAAAGCGGGAGAAAAGAAGAAAAAATATGGATGCAGTTCAGAATAAAAATGAAAAAAGAAAAATTCAACATCAGTCGTTTGAGAGAACTTTGGAGTCAAACACTGGACAAAAGATACCAGCCGCCAACTCGTGCTTATTTCACACAAGCTGCTATTCCCGAAATGTATGACAAATGTAAGGCGGGCGAAATAATCGTAATTTATTTTATGTTGTCTGTTTTTAAGACACAATTTTTTTTTACAGTTTTGTTTATCAAGCGGTTAATCCTACTGTACAGTATGTTACTTGTGAAATGTGTGCTCTGAAATACAGTTTTGAAGTTTACTTATTATGACTGGAATTTAGGTGAGTTAACCTTAATTTATTTTATGTTGTCTGTTTTAAAGACAGTAAATTACAGTTTTGTTTATGAAGCTGTTAATACAGTTACTTCATTGTAAAACATTGTTATGTACTTCTTGTGCACTGAATACATTCAGAATGTAGCATGTTTGAAAAAGCAAAAACAGTTACCAAAATTGCAAAATAAATCGCAATTGCAATATTCATAAAAAAAAAAAAAAAAAAAAAAAAAAAATAAAAAAAAATCGCAATGTGATTATTTTGTCCATATTGCACAGCCCTAATTTACAGTATGCCTTGATCTCGGTTATGATTGGTTAACCAAAGAGGTCCAAGATGATGTGCTCATCACTGCCAAGGAATACCGAACAACTCAATTTTCTTGTTAGTCTAAAAACAATTTATATTGAAGCCAAAACGTCAGGTCATGGAATGTGCCATTTTATTACGCAGTAGTGTGGCTAAACACCGCCTCCACAGAAGAAGATCAACATCACTGCCTGTTTAGCCCCGCCCACCTAATCGCACATGCCATGTAGTAGGTAACAGGAGAGAGACGCTAATGCTGGGTTACTAGAGCAAGCAAGTGGTAAAGATTGCTTCGGGGAGGGCAAGATGTGAATCTTTAAGTTGAGCATTATTTATTGGTATTCGATACATTTCAATGTGGATTATTTGGTCATTTTGCAAACAGACTTTTACGATATGGACGCTACAGTAATGCGACATGTGAGTAACTGTTTCTAATGCCTGATCTGGGACAAGCGATTTCTGAAATTAGTGATTCATGCACAGCCAGATGTTCTTTGTGTGTGTGTCAGTAAATCAAACCAGTGACTAAACTAAATGGTTTAACTTCACATTGTCAAAGAACGCTTCCTTTACAATCGCTGGAGCCGTCAATCAAACGCCGCAAGTTTATCAGCGACTCGCGCCAAAACTCGTTAAAATCAACGCATCTCTCATTTAGTGTCTGTACTGTTAGTTATGATAAAAGTATTCGTTAGTGTGCAGAAATCGAGTTGCAACAATGAGATCGCTCAACGTCATGTCTGTGATCAACTACAATGATCATCACTGCAACCTTTTATGCCACAATCTAAATAAAATGCTATAATCAACACTTTTCGTGATTAGTTAACATTGAGAGCTGTAATCGTAAAAATGTGCTAAAAGTTTGAGAGTGTAAAACTTCATATTGCATATTTCATATGCAAAATTGTTAGACAGTCATTTACACAGCAGACACGGCCCTGAAAACAGAGCGTTCCAATTAGAGGGCTAAAATCAGGTTAGGAAAGATACTTTTATTTCTAAATTATGACCATTTTTGATGTAAAAATCGCACCCCATGAAACATTATAAAACAAAACAACGCAGTTCATGACTCCTTTAAACAGAACAACGAAAGACATTAACTTTTAAGATAACTTTCCTTTAGCACACAGATGATTCGCTTCAAGATTGACAATGCGAAACCATAATGAATTCATATTTAATGACCAATATTGTATCTGTGGGCGGGACCAGTTATTTTGACTGACAGGCAATGTGTTAAAAGCCTGACCCATATGTTTCAGAGAGACCGCAGGTGAAAATGAAGAGGCGTTGTTTGACGAAATGTGTGGTGATGTGAGAAACTCACTTTAGAAATCCCTGGAGTCTGTCACCCCTCACGCACAAAAACACAAATATTAAAGCTACTGTATGACTAATGACTCGCATGATTATATTTTGCTCCATATTCTGACTGCTAGTTTAAACTACAGCACTAGAGATCTAGCGCAAGCACAGCATACACAAATCTACACAAACAGCTGCGCAGCCAGACAAACGCGACAGATTCAGCGGCGCTGTAAACATGCATAACCCCTTAATGGCACTAAATTGTGCGTAAATGAAAGCGTTCAAGTTTAATGCTGTCAGGAAATACTTTTAAAATGACGTTAATCTGAAAAGCGATTGCCCCATTAAGCAGCTTCAGTGTAGTTAGCTACTTTTTGTTAGCTTGTAGTGTAGCTAACTACAAAGTGTGGCTTCACTGCAGTTAAATGGAGTAGCTTGTAGCTTATCACAGTAGATTCCTGAACAAAAAAAATCAAAAAAAAAAATCACCTTACAGCATGAAAATCAAACTACAGACATTCGGAATCTATAAAGCTTCAGCACAACACAGCAGCAGACTAACAAACACGCCGAGATCAAACGTACCTTTCTTGTTGGGTAAAAGAACTGAAAAACAAGAAGGTTCCTAAATTAAATCTGAGCATGGATAACAAGGCTGGCATTTACTTGTCCTTGACTTTACAGTTCATACGCCACTAATTGTGTTTGTATCCCTGGAACCACGAGACGTCTGATAGACCAGAGTCACAACACATCTCACTAACAATCCCCTGAGAAACAAGGAGGATATCATAACATTAGCCTGGGTAAAAAAAAAAATATCGCCCAATGGGAAGAGCTGACAGTTAACAAAGCATCATCACCCAGGGGTATGGAGTTAAATCAAACTATTATTGAAAGTTTTCTCTGAGGAGGAAATGTTTGGTCTGACTAAGTCAGGGCCATCTGTGCGCTCGCCTCCTGATTCGTTTGGATCCGACTAAAGCAATCCTGACCGTAGTTTCGTTTTAATTAATGCTCCCTTCCAGCATCCGGTCTTAAGGGAAGACCGTCCCACTCATTCTGTGAGTCAGAAGACGTGGATCCTCTCTTACCGTCTGTTTGAGACTTGCTGAGAAAGATGGTGCTGGCGCGAGGGTGGTCTGAAGGATTGTACTCCATGTTCAGCTCTGAGGAGAGAAAAGAGATTGAGTTATTCAAGAGTGAGGCTTGAGTTATTGAGAAAAAAAATGATGCATTACTGTATTGAGTGGTTGTAGCGGACAAAGTCTTGAAATAAAAGAATTAGATGTAGCAAAATACTGACTTATTTATATACTATTATAGTATTTATTAATAATGAGTTAGCTTATTTTTATTTTTCAGTTTTCATTTTAGTGATTTTTATGTGCTTTATTTTTTTTTTTAAATATTTTTTTTCAGTTTTAACTTTTGGTAATTTTAGTACTTCATCTTATTTTATTTCACTTAGTTGCTAAGGCAAAGTTTCTAACTGTCGTTTAAGTTTTTCTCCAGTTAACTAAAAATATTAAAAAATCATCCTGTTAACAACAGTAACGACACTTGTACAGAATAGAATAGTAGCATTCTAAAGACTTTTATTATGTAATGTTATACATTATATATGCGTGTTTCCATTACACCTAAAATAGATCAGTTATTTCAGCAAAAAAAAAAAAAAACAGGAACAAAAAGATTTTTTTCATGCATATTTCAAGAAAATATGTTATTCTGTGAAGCAGTTTGTGGCATGCATGCATGTATGTATATATATATATATATATATATATATATATAAAACATGTTTTATGAATATGGTTATTCCATACCATGAAATACTATATTATTATGAATATGGTTATCATTCAGTACCATAAAATACTATAATATTATATAATAACCAATAGTATACATTATATAATATAAAGTAAAATGTATTACCGTCACTGTACCATAATACCACCATGTACTCAGGAAAAGGATATTATGTTTGACAACTTGTTAAACTTGAAATGGGAAGTTGCGTGCACAGAATTGTGGGATACAATATTCTCTAAATGCTCTGCTTATAAACTGCATATTTTGGCAATTTTAATGTGCACAGCATACATGATGCACAGATAGTAGCAAAGTACAGTATTATGTATGTTTTACCCTACTATGCCCTTATGCCAACACTAGGGGGCAGAGTTAAGATTATGGGAACCATGGACCATTTGTGCACCATAAGTGAATGAGGGACTACAACCCTTAATCATTTTTATTTAATTTTTTTTAATATTTATATTATAGTAATATTTATACCATTTATTATAAAATATATTGTTTCATTTGATTTTATTGTTGTGTGCTATCAATTTTTACATTTTATATTATATGTATTTTTTATTTTATTTTATTTTATTATTTATATTATATTTAATTAACTTTTGTTTTTATTTATTTTACATATTTATTTAATTTTAGAAACTTCCTCTCTGCTCATTTTGCCCCAGATTACCACCCTGACTTTCAGACGGTTGCACGTATACACACACACACACACACACACACACACACACACACACACACACACACACACACCATGATGTCAACAGAGGAAAGCGCTGTGGCACACCCCGACCATGAAACAAGGAACCCAGAGTTCATAGCCTAAAACCAAACCAGCCGATACTAAAGACATCATCAATATCATCCTCACGTTAGCATTACAGTTGCAACACACGCGCGCTGAGATTTGCGAAACAAAATCGTGACAGTGATATAACCCATTTCAGCGACAGCCACGTGAGCGGGCCGCTGTATTGTGTTTTAAGTCTTTTGAAGCAGCGTTTTTTTTATGCGGAAGAGCCACTTGAATCTCAAAGGAGACGTATGAAGCACTCTGAGGTGCAGAGGAAAGACTGATTAATAAAAGATGGATATGGATGAAAAAGAGGAGAATAGAAAGGAGAACTGTGAAAGCGCTGCCGGTCTCAGAGGTTTATGGGTAGCTGGACACACCCTAATATTAAAGTGTTTTATTGAAACAAAAAATGTCCAAACTCATGGCAGAACATTTTTCAATGGGATTGAGTCATTTCCTCTTTTCCTGTGACCCACCCTCTGTATATTGTGAAGAGGGGCTGGAGCGGTCGGAGGGGGTCTGGTCTGAACACCCCATGACTTCCTCACACTCAGGAAAGAGTTTCTAACACACTCTTATGAAGCACACTAGAGCATTTACAAATCTGTCATGTGAAAAACTACGTTTACGGCCCTTTAAAATCGGTTTTATGTTTGGATACATTTACAGAAAAACGAATCATTTTTGTATAGCTCAACACTGTTAGTTGTAGTAACAAGTGCTTGAATCGCTTGTTTTCTTGATTTATCACGACTCAGACACATCACTATTTTGTCAAATGGCTAACGAAACACAATCTGGGAAAGCTTTTCCCATCATACAACAGATTTTTAAATGAATTGCATGTCATTTAGCAACAAGTCATGTAGTTTATATTAATATATAATTTATATTAATACAATTACAGTCTATTATAAATTATTTTAATTATAAATATTAAATATATTTAATATATTTAATATATATATATATATATATATATATATATATATAAATAATATAATATATATAAATAATATAATATATATATATATATATATATATATATATATATATATATATATATATATATATATATATATATATATATTAATAATGTATATAATTTAACCATGTAAAACAGCGCTGTGTTACTTCACATACACAATGGAAAGAGTGGAAGCGGCCGACTGCAGCACAAGCATCATAAAAGCTCCGCTGGACGTCCGCGGCTCTCGGCTTTACACCAGAGTAACGTTAATAAACCTTGAATGCATTAACTCATCCATGAAAATTATTCCTGCCCGAGTCCATCGGATTGCTTTCCATTGGCTGTGGAGGTGAAGATGATGATAATTCCACACTCATTCACGCAATCATCAAGCCACGCCTTTGTTTTGAATGGCGAAAATTACATATTGTGCCTATAAATCTCTAATAGACATTTTCAATTAAGTGATTCAATGTAACAATGTTTCAACAAAGACATATAAAGGATCTGAGCCAATCGCTCATAATTATTCTTAGTCAATACTGTAAATTATTTAATCAATTAGGTCAATGAATGTTTATGACCTGAATTATGGCTCTACCCCAGTTAACAGCACCAGCTGTGGCCCGTCTTGGGCACGGCTCATTGGCCAGCCAGACCCCAGCACAGGCTGGCATGATGCCCTGCGGTCTGCCTGGCATCAATGCCCACAGCTGTCAACATTTCCCCTGTAGTGACTGACAAATGCACATGTACACACTCGAGAAAAACAAAGCCACGTGAAAAGGAAGTCCAAGACTAGATAGACAGCCAGTGGCCACTCACTTGCATATTTTCCACGTAATTTTTTAATCATTGTACTGTTCTAGTAAGATGATTTGTTGCAGGATCAAGCCCGCTGCTTTGGTTTTCTAGTACGAGAGCTTCCTGAACTACATTGCAGAATGGGGTGATCAATATAAGCATCAATTTATATCACAATAATCAGTCAACTATTAATGCTATATATTTTGATGACGACGTCAACAAATTAAGTTAAATAAATATATTTTTTTCCCAAGCACTTCCCACCACTCCACGTTGCTTGATATATTGAATATTTGGATATATAAATGACTATTTTATTGTACTTATAAATCAGATATTATTTAATATGAAAGTCAGAAATGCGGTTTTTCTCCTCCATGCAAAAGGCAACAAAAACATTCTCCCACTCATAATTCAGGCTTGCGCTGTCAGCTCTCAAATCGCATCAGCATTGCCAAGTTCATTCCTGTCACCCAGATGGGTGGAAAGGCCAATTTCTGTAAATCCCTGGATGGGAAGAACTGGGGTTTCAAGGCTGATGGGAAGCTCAAAAGATGAGAAGTAGTTTTCTGAATGAATTCAGCACCTCTGCAGAACATGTAGAAGCCAGATCTGTTCAGCTCAGTGTGAGCAATAGCTCTGCGGTGGGGATTTCACCTGTTCATGCCCAACATCCACTTTCTGAAGCAGCGAGAGAGGAAAAAAAAAAAGGAATTTATCCATTTAATTGGAAACTCAATGATAAAAGAAGGTTTGTTTGATACAACCCCTTTAAAAAGGTTTTGTTCAATGCCTAAATACTTTCTGGAAGATTCAATTTAAAGGCTATTGATTCAATATTGTCTAATATCATGCAAACCAAGACCAGGGTTGGGGAGTAACGAAATACAAGTAACTTAGTTACGTATTTAAAATACAAAATTTGAGTAACTGTATTTCATTACAGTTACATTTTAAATGGGTGGTAATCAGATTACAGTTACATCTGAAAAGTGTTTTAGATTACCAAAGTGATTACTTTGAATTTTAATGTCATTTAAACAGCAATTGGTGATTCTCTGACTCTGACCGTCTGAAAAAGCAGAGTTCAGTTTCATCAACATTTTAATCATAAAAATGTTGTTATTTTTATTTAGTACTGTCCTGAACAAGACAAAATGACTGAATTTATAAAAAAAATTGCCCAACTGTCAACTTAACTGTCCTGTCCTGACCTGATGATCCACGACTGTTTTCATGTTTTGTGATAGTTGTTTGTGAGTCATTTTATAATTCACTCGTCACTGCAACTTTTTCCCACAATTAGTTTTTTTTTTTCTTCACAATTCTGAGTATGCATTTCACAATCCTGACTTCTTTTTCTCAGAATTGCGAGGTTTAAACTCACAATTGCAAGATATAAAGTCAGAATTGGGAGATATAAACTTGCAATACAAACTTTTTTCTTGCGATTTAGAATTTAGTATGTGAGTTCATATGTTATATTTTTGACTTTTCTCAATATTGTGAGTTTATATCTCATAATTCTGACTTTATAATTCACAATTGCAACTTTATATCACGTAATTCTGAGGCAAAAAGTCAGAATTGTGAGATAAAAACTTGCAATGACCTTTTTTGTGTTTGTTCCACACTTATTAGTATTCCAAAGTATTTTAAAGTATTTTGATTAAGTTACTAAACTTGAGTAATGTAACGAAATACGTTACAAATTACTTTTTAAAGCATGTATTTTGTAATCTGTAGTGAAATACATTTTAAAAGTAACATACCCAGCCCTGACCAAGACTTATGAGTTTGCATGATTAGGGGTTCAAGTGTGAAGCCTACAATGACGAGAAGTACGAAATCGCTCATTACTCTGAAACCATTAGGCGTAGGTTCAAGTGTCTTATATCGTTGGAATTCTTGGAGAAATTTTCAGGTATTTTGATATTTTTTGGAAAACCAACATTTTCAAAATAGTCCTAGGTTTTTAGCCCAATTGGAACCAAAGATATAAGAAAGGCTCACCCACATTAATAATGATAAGCATAAAGTTTAAAAGAAAGAGAGACTCTAATTCTAAGAGAATAGCCACACCATACAATGATAATGGCAAGATTGGGATCACTTTCTGAGCTATTATCAGCTGATGAACGATAAAACACATTCAAATCCACTTTAACTGGCATGCTGCAGTTACGGTGAATCTGAGGCGGCTTCATTTCTTACATCCTAAGGGACTGATATCAGGATCTACTCCAGGTGCTACACTGTGAAAGAAATCCATGCAGATGTATGAATGACACGGAGTTAATCCAGATTTATGCAGTGCATTACAATGCAATGAAACAAAGGATCAGCTGTACAAATCCCATCTGATCTGTACAAGTCTGCCTTTTAATTAATTGGTTGTTAATTAATTAATTGATTTATCGGGTTCCATTTATAATATGATTTCGCTTTGAGTTGAGAGACGACTCTTGCATCAAAATATCAGTGTTGGTTCAGAGTTAGTTCACTTTTTTGGTTCCAAAAAAATACAAACTCATACACATTTCGAACAGTTTTATTGAAGTATAAAGATACTATTATAGTATTTTGTATTAATTTGAATGAGTTTGGATTATTCCTAAACCTGTAGTAGTTTATTTTATTTCTAATAAATGTTTTTTTTTGACATACACATTTTTTGTTGCTTTAGTCAAAAATGCGGGGTCATATTATTCTTTTTACATGTTCACCTTTCCTTAGTGTGTAATATTGCTGTTTGAGCATGAAAAAGGGATGTAAAGTTACAAAACACAAAGTCCCTCGAGCAGGAGTTATTCTCTACATCATTGCGCACGGTTTCTGAACCGCCTGATTGTAGTCTTGAGTTCTCTTCTGGGAACAAACACATCACAACATTCCTCATTTAAATAATTCCCGCCCAAGGTATACGCAAAATAAAGGGGCGGGGCCTGGTTGAGTTGAGTTGAGTTAGTAGTGTGTTGAAACTGGCGGTTGTGCTAAGTAGAGTGACACTGACCAATCACAACACACTGGTTCAGCTGACCAATCAGAGCACATTGCACTTTTCAGAAGGAGCGTTACTGACAGACTGGGAAGAGAGGTGCTGCAACAATGGAGAATATGTGAAAAAAAATTTTTTTGAACACTCAAGCAAGAAAAACTATTCTAGTAGAGCCCAAAAACAAAATCAAGACTGAAAAAAAGAGCATAATAGGTCCTCTTTAAAATGTAAAGAGGCAATAATTTTAGCTCAACATGTATCTAAATATTGAGATAAATCAATTCATTTTCAAAGGCAATATACAATCAAAAAGGATGTGGATATACTTCCACAATCAATACAACAACAAGAGGAAAATATAGTAATAAACGATCAAGATGATGGGACTATAAATCCTCTAGTGTGTGTGTACAGCTGCTGTCAGAGGCGAGATAACGGGACAGTTTCTGGGCATCATGCCTACAGTACGCAAGCACAAATACATACAAACATACACACACACACAATGCTCAGAGAGGAAAGTGCCACCTGGACGTCATACGCAATTACCAAACACTGACCAAAAGCCACATGACGAGACTAAAAAAGCTCATTTGTCACATGAGCTGCTCAAGGAAGTTTTGAAACATGTACTTCCTTTTTTCACAAAGACACAACCGCTCTTTTTCATTTCATTGGAGGTTTGTTAAAACTGACACAATGTTTTCAGTCAAATGTTGCCACTCAAAGTTGCAAATTTAATTTATGCGCAAAATTGGAATACTGCATAAAACATTTGTGAATAAAGCAGCGTTTCTAGCCCATGTGTTCAAGTGAACAAATCCAGCTCTAAAATAACGTTTTGGAATTACACGTAGTTAAGAAGTGGAAGAAATTACGGTTACACTTTATTTTAATGTGTCAGTATTACTGTAATTATACATTTAAGTACTGAGTAATAACAATGAACTACATGTACTTACTGTAGGGTTAGGATGAGGGTTTGGTTTTGGGTTAATTGCATGTAATTATGCATAATTTATAGTTAATATTATAGTAAATACATGAAACATATGTAACAATGACACCGTAAAATAAAGTGTTACCAAAATTAGTCCTATACACAAGTGTTTTAAGGACAAAAACATCACAAATGTCTTGAAATACAACATCTGAACAATGTCTTGAGGTGTGGCAACAGTAGAAGTGGAATAATTGACTCCGGTCAGTTGAAATAATCATGACCACATTGCCACCAAGAGTGTACATTATTTTCTAATAATTCAACAGCCTGTTGTTAATTATTCCTTACATGTTAATAAGCTTACTTTAAATAACATTACTAAATGCAAATATTTCATATTAACACTTTAATTAATATTAGTACTTTAAAACTCAAAATGCACAGTATGTACATTTTTGTAAACAATTTTGATTTGTTTTTAAAATCGAGTCACTTTTTGACGTCCAGTTAGCTGCACTTTAAAGTCTCAAGGGTGTGAGATTTCTGAGAAAACCGCGTCTGAGAGCACATGCAGCATAATGGAGGTGTTCAGGCTTCAGTGAGCTCTGTGCTGATGCTGAGAGACTGAACACTGAACTCGCTGAACTCTCACAAAACACCAGCCTGCTTCTTCCACTCACACTGGGAGGATGCAAATCTTGATGTTCACTAATACAGCCTGAAAAAGGACTATTCCTCTCTCAGCTCAACATAAAGAGATGAAGAACTCCATTTTTGTGGGATTTAGTAGGAAGCATTCCTATTACTATACTCAGAAACAGTTATTTTGGTTTTATGTAGGCTTTATATATATATATATTTTTTTTTTTTTTCCTCCCTTTTATATTCATACTTATTTCAGCTTTATTTTGGTTTCAACAGTTTATTTTAATTTCACTTTGTTCCAAAAATTAACAATTTTTTTAATAGTTTTAGTTAACAATTACAACTTTGTGCTAAAGACATGGATGACGCCTTAAATACTGATGGATATTAAAGGGGTGGTTGATTATGACTTCCTGTTTAAACTTTAGTTAGTGTGTAATGTTGCTGTTTGAGCAGAAACAACATCTGCAAAGTTACAACGTTCAAAGTTCAAAGCAAAGGCAGATATTTTCTTTCACAGAAATTGTCATCAATTGTCCGTCATTTTACGCCGGACTGCTTCACAAACGAGGGTCAAGTCAACGCTGCATTTGCACAAAAGATCAACATGACGACACATGCTAGTGATGAGCTGAATCAACTCCACAGCAACTACATAAATTTATCCACTAACCGTTCAGAAACGTCTAAAAGTTGTAACTTCTTCCTGAGTCTCTCCATCAGTGTCGACTCCGGTTTGAACAATGCAAGTCTGAACACAATCCTCATTTTGTCTGCGTGAGATTCTCCAGCTTTGTTGTTGTTGAGCAACCGAAGCGCGAGCTGTTAAAACTCCGTCCTCTTCTTGAAAGGGGGCTGGGAGCAGCAGCTCATTTGCATTTAAAGGGACACACACAAACGGACAAATTTGACAAGCCATCTATTGCAAAATATTCATATCCATTCAAATATTTAAGTATTTTGAGAGTGTAGGAAGACGGACTATTACATTCACAGTGCTTCCTGGGAGTGGGCGGAGCCATATTTTGGCGCATTTTGCTTGTTTTGAGTCTCTGATTGGTGGTTTTGATTTCTGTGCAAGATCATGGGTAATGTGTTTTTCACCACAAATTTCACTGTTAAACACTATTATTTTAAAAGATGAAATAATGCAGGCTCACGGCTTCAATAGAACCAATTAGTATCCATTAACAACCTCATAGCTCACAGTAAAGATGTATTTGAAGGTTTATATTTCTCTATGGAGTTTTTACTTCTGAAACCCAACTGTTGCACTCGACATTTTCAAATTTGACTTTGTTTCTTGCAGTCTTTTTCTCCTGGCTGGAACTCAAGAGGAAAAACTTGATTCGCTTCCCAGCTCCTGAAACGACGTGGGCAGTTAATGAAGCTAAATGAGATGTGCCTGAAACACAGCATAGACTAAATGAAGCCCATCATAACATCAACAAACTGATTCATCTCCATCATCACAGTTCAAGGTGAAGTGTGTATTTCTACACCACTAGAGGCACAGAATGAAAATTGCAATCTGTTCATTTGAATGGCCTGATTGAGCTGAAACACTGGCACAAATGTCATGAGTTTAGAGCAAGACTTTCCTGCCACTAGGGGCATAAAAATTATATTTTAAAAGGAATAGTTTAATTATAAAAAAAAATGGGTTTTGTGAAGTGGATCAATGGATTCACTCAAAAGAATGACAAAACTTTGCTAAACACCGACCTCTTCCTCAACAGTGTTACTTTAGTTTTATTTATATATTATTTTAGTATTATTTACATTTCAAATTACCTTTTATTTTTATATTTTCGGTTGACATATATATATATATATATACACACACACACACACACACACACACACACACACGTGTGGGACACAAGGGTTGCAGATTGATACAACTGAAATAAAAATTCAAGGTAAATGGACACACACAACACGCAGGACAACAGAGCAGCAACATACTTAGGTGACAGGAAGTGACATAAGAGCCGAGACCGATTGCGGTTTCCCACTGTAACCCTGCACTGAACCTTTCCTCTGTATGTCTGCAAGGACTGCAAACATCGTTAAATCAAATGTGATAAATATGTTAGATTGTGTCTGCATCTTCAATCAACCCTTGTGTTCCAAGTCTAATGGGACAGACAGTTGGATGGTGATGATATTTCTGTTTGAGTCATTATCTGGTGCAAATGAGCCATCTGCGACCTGCCACATGCCCCAATCATGCTTCCTGTGAGCCCAATTTCAGTCAGGAGACGACATCATATCCTCTCTTTGTACATAATGTTTCAGTGGTCGCTGAAAGCTGTTGTTATGTAAACAATGGGGGAAAAAAACTGGCTCAATTGTGTGCACATTGGGTTATTAGGGAATTCTTAAATTGAAGGAAGGCAGTACAACAGAGTGGGACAAAAATCCATCCATTATAGCTTTGCAGATGACAAGGAAAGAGGGATTTAATGGATGAAATCACTTTATAATGATTATCTGACTAAGAAAAAAGTTCTGTCATGATTTTATTTTACCCTTATGTTGTTGCAAACTGAATGACAGTCTTTGTTATCGTAACAAAAATGGAGAAGTGTAGCTCATCGTGACGAAAGTAGCCCAAATGACTTAAGGTTGTCAAATAAGCAAAATGAAACACTGAAAATTTCATTTGCAAAACAAGGTCCATTGTCTATTGTGAATAGTGTAGCGATGTATGAATCACAGCTAAAACAGAAGTTACTTTCCTACCATGTAGTTCTGTTGTTCAACTTGGAAAATTCTCATTCAAATTTGAACCAGCTGTGAAATCTGTGTAGGGAATCTTTGAAATTACTGGATTTCGCCTGTGAAAATTCGCACAGAGTAAATCTATATCTCATATATATATATATATATATATATATATATATATATATATATATATATATATATATATATATATATATATCTGAGATATAGATATAGATTTACTCTGTGCGAATTTTCATATATATATTTATATATATTATATATATATATATATATGAGTATATATTTAGAGATTTCATCAGCATAGCAGTGGAAACTAATTCCATGTTTTCTTATAATATTGCCGAGTGGCAGCATGTATATTGAAAATAGCAGAGGGCCTAACACAGATCCTTGCGGCACTCCATAGTTTACTATTGTTATCTTAGATTTTTCCCCGTTTAAATAGACAAAATTGCGTCGGTCTGATAGGTAAGACCTAAACCACCGTAATGCCTGTCCCTGAATACCAGTGTAATTTTGTAGTCGGTCTAGGAGTATTTTATGATCTATAGTGTCGAACGCAGCACTGAGATCAAGTAACACTAGTATTGAGACAAAGCCTTGGTCAGAAGCTAGAAGTCAGTCGTTTGTAATTTTAACGAGCGCAGTTTCTGTGCTATGATGAGACCTGAATCCTGACTGAAATTTTTCTTTTTGCAAGGAGCCCAGTTGCACAGTTATAACAGTATAATGCATGTGTGCATCAGGTCTTAAAGTGACAGAAGCCTTATAAACCTGCTGCCAAATTATGAGATAATATTAAGAATTTCTATATGGTTTATTTTTTTTTACCCATGGTATCAATGTCAAAACTGATACCATGACCAACTAAAAATACTGAAAGGCAAGTAACTTTGGAAAACCACTAGCCACAGTGGCTGGTGAGCAAAATAAGTTCAAGTCAAGCCCTAAATACTATAATAATACAGAAATAATTCTAAAATTCGTTTTATGTTTTCATTGTATGGAAAAGAGCAGCTTGAACATTCTACTGTGCATCTCCTCCACAGAAGAAAGAAAAATCATACAGGTTTGGAACCTGAGGGAGAGTAAATGATGACTTTTTGGTCAACTACTCCTTGAATAAAAATAAAGAAGAGAACGGCGGAGCATGTGGTTGCATCAGGATACAAACCGCGCACACATTCTCAGCTCCCCTGCAGAATGGCCAACACCCTCTTCATCTCCTGTATGCTCTTCAAAATAGGTTAAACACATCAAAGGATCACACTGGGAACGTGCTGACGCACCACAGCCATTAGCGAGGAAGGAAAGTCAATTGTGTTTCCAACACCAGAGAGAGAGAGAGAGAGACTCTGCTTCATTCAAACGACTCTCCCACATAAACTTTATAGCCTATAATTCAAAAGATTCTCTCACAAACAGTCCATTGAAACATTTATTGGATATCCGAAGTTATCATCATTCTAGATATTCATGAGCTATAATATAACATGGATAACAACCTCATCAAGTAAATATGTGGCACATCCAGACATTAGGCACAAGGCTATGGATCATGAAACAGCAGTGTGTGTGTGTGTGTGTGTGTGTGTGTGTGTGTGTGTGTGTGTGTGTGTGTGTGTGAGAGATTCGGGAGGGTCGAGAGCAGTAATTAGCCTGTGTTAATACTTTGTTCTGTCTTGTCATTGCATCCTCGCCTGTCACCGGGGCAGCAGCACCATGGAAACACCAGATAAAGGACAGCGGACTCTCTCTCTATGGATCAGGCAGCAGCACTGCCTCTAGATCTCCATGAGAACACGCGTATTGTACTTGGTCACTTTATACATCTTGACTGATTGGATTGCTGTTTGATATGAACATTCCATTTAAGCTTGGCCATATAAACGTGTACAATATTAAAGATTCTGCACTGTTTCCAGGTCATTATCATGTGCAAGCAAACATAGGGTGGGACATGTTAGTAGGGATGCACTGATAGCAATTATTTTCACGATCGGCCATCAGCAGATTATTTAAAAACAGCCAATTATATCCTGCCAAAGTGGGCGGAAAAACGTGTCAGACTGCAAATCATACTGTCTCCTGTGCTGGATTTAGGGCTGTCGAAGTGAATGCAACTATAAAGCATTAACAGATAAAACATGGGAACGTTAAAGCAGTTAGATCACCCATAGTTCGCAGTTTTTCCACAAACATTATTTGGAGGGCTTCCCATCCAATAATCGCAAAGAGCTTTGTTACTTCTAATAAGAAAAAGTCTCAGGTTTTAAATGCGTCCATTTTATCACGGAATTCAAACAATAAATGACGTTTTTACATTTTTAAATGTGACGTGACAGATCGCTGTAGCGCCTCAGCTCAATAAAAAAAAAAAAGAATGCACTTAACATTGCATTTACCTCAGCAAAATTATCCAATGTTCACAGTTCATCGCTACAAATATATGTTTGAATAAATTTCTCATGAAGATAGGGCTGCAACAAATGATTGTTTTGATTGAAATCAATTAATCTAACGATTGTTGGTACGATTATTTGGCTAATCGTCGATTATTGTGTCGATTAAAGTAGGCTATGGTCAATTATTCTGCTTTTGCAATTAGTTCAAATATCAAGTTACATAATTTCAGCTTTTACAAATATCTAATTAATGAATTTAAGTCAAATGCCAATGACTGGCACTGTGTTTTTATTAAGGCTGGTCTGGGAATTGACAAATTTTACAATTAAATTCCAATATATATTCAATTCAACTCAATATTGATTCATTTGGATATATATCAGGTACAGCACATATACATTTTTAATCAAGGAAAAAAAAATCCTAGTTAATAATGTTTGTTTGGAAAAGTGCTCCTCTCTAGAGTTGATTTTTCTGGCTAACTATCGAGTTCACGGACATTAAATGGCTTTCCTGAGGTAAATGTGATGTTTAGTAACTGTTTGCAAGCTGATTTATTGATGTCTTCCGTGGATGAAACACTGATTTAGTTTCATGTCTCATGTAATCGCTCATACATGATACACTAAAGTGGCATCTTCCAACATACCTTCCTATGTTCATTCATGTTTATTTTGTGCTATATCTAGTAGTAAAGAGGAAGAGATTGGTTCAAGTGTCGCTACAGTGATCTGTCACACCGCATTAAAGAAAAAATTCACTTTTCTCTTTTGCTCTTTGCACTGTGATGTAATTTTCACTGAGATTTTTTTTTTTTTAGTTATGTTAAACTTTCCCACTCTACTCGTTCACCAGTCTACTCGTTCTTCTATTAGACTGCATCCAGGAGGGCTGCATAACAGTTGAGCACCAGCGCCCCCACTGGTCAAATCGCATAACTGCAGGCTCTTAAAATAGGTCATGTGAGATCAAATGACTATTCAAAAAAGAAGATTGGTCTACGATTTTTTATTGTCGACGTTGTCAATGAAGACATGAAGACATGAAGTGTTTGTTACCTAATGTGTAACTGAGTTGTATACACATTTCAGTGCAATTTTTTATATCTGAAAATAAACAGCAACTGAATAGCTCAGTTGTTAAGTTTAACCTCTAATATTATAGTAGTGTACCAAATGAGGGTTCCCTGAAAAGTTAATAGCATTTTTTTCCTTAAGAAAATCAAACTTTCAGTATCAGCAGACATCATTCTGAATAATCAGCTATCCGTATTGGTGGAGATTTGACTATCATGAGATCCAAATTATTGGATGTTGTATTGTAACATGTTTAAATGAGCAGATAAGTCACTGAATGACTGAATGAATGCTTTTCACTCAAACTGCATGCAAACAAATAGATAAATACAAGTATTTGAAATGGACCCCAAAACATGACAACAGACCTACAATTCTATAAATAAATAAAGTGACTAAGGGTGCGTTCACACTTGTCATGTTTGGTTCGATTAAAACGAACCCTGGTGCGATTGCTCAGTTAGTGCGGTTCGTTTGAACATATGTGAACGCTGCCATCCGAACCCTGGTGCGCACCAAACAAGAGGACCGAGACCGCTAAAAAGATGGGTCTCGGTCCGCTTCCAAACGAACTCTGGTGCGGTTCGATCGATATATGAACGCAACACGGACCAAAAACACGTAAACGAACCAAAAACAGGACGTGATGTCACAAGATGCGACGCTACAAGTCAGCTGATTTGACGACGCGGGAAGATCGGAGTATCCAAAATGAGTCGAGGGCAAACGTGGAGCAACGAGGAGGAGAAGTTTCTGTTTCTGCAAACAACGGAGGAAATCCTGGAGCTGTTTTGAATGTTTTGAACATTTTATGAGCTCTTTGTGAGTTCTCAGCTGGTAAAAATAAAGCATATGTTCACGCATAAAATGATGGCGTTTAATCCAGAACACAGCGTTGTTTTGAATGTTCGGTAAGCGAGCTCCATCGCGAAATATACGTCATAAAAGCCGACCAATCAGGTTGTGACCGTATCCCTATGCCTTTGGTTCGGTAACTTAAGGTTTGCTGTTAAAAATGCCAGTGTGAACGCTAAGCGGACCAGGACTATATGTTCTGTTTTTGTTTTTTGGTCCGGACCAAACGAACCAAACCAACCGAACTACAAGTGTGAACGCACCCTAAATCTAATCAGTTCATCCTTAAAAGCATAATTTCCCTCTCTGAAATATCAATACTACTCATGTGCTTGGAAACGTAGGCCTAAAGGTTGTTTGAACAGATTCTGAAAATCTATGCTCGCTGCTCAACAAGCTCAACGACCATTCTCAGCTAAAATTAGCTGAAGATCAGGGTAACTTAGCCGTCAAAGAACAAATCGATACGGTCTCACAGACTTCCAACGAAACGCCATGAAAAAGGCACTCGTAAATCTGCGCAGCTCATAACAGACAGCTTCCTGTGCGCGATGTAAGTAAGCTGTCCAAACACTGTCCGCGTGTGCCAGCGCAGTGAGGCAGCTGTGAGTCGTGTTAATGTGTGGGCAGAAAACAGGCCAGCGGCACCTGCTGAGGGCATTAGAGCCCAGATCAGAATCTGTGCAGTGCTGAAGTGTTAACAGGTGCCTGATCACAACACAAGCTCAATCGAGCTTCACACATATGCTGAGAGTGTGTGTGAGAGAGAGAGAGAATGTGTGTGTATGTGCCAATAAAGTAGAAAGCTCAGCATAATAAAGTCTAATTAAAATCAACAAATTAATCATTTGAAATAAAATATTATCAAGGTTCAAGCTCTATAAAGGCCTTTAAGCACATTCATAAAAAGGTATTATGCTTTATTATGCCTGTAATCTCGATCATATATGGGAAAAGTCCATTTACAGCCAATACAAGCAATTTACCATAAGAAATATGTGTTTTTAAAGCTTTTTAACAGTTAGAAGTGGAGCCAAAAACCTAGGACTAGCTCGCCAAAGTTGGTTTTTGAAATTATCTCCAATATTTAATGAGCGATTCGATGGACAGAGGCGATAGAATGAGGAGTTCTATGTGGCATGAACGCTGTGGGAGTGTGCGGAAAAAATACAAATAAAATAATAATAATAATAATAATAATGAACCCAATCTTTAACACACTTGAAAAACATGAAGGCGTGCCCCGGTGTCCGATTTCTTTCGAATTTCTCACAAGCCTCTGGAGCCGTGAGTCAAACAGGCCCAGTGAGTTTCGTTCCGATCAGCCTCCGTTAACCTTGTCTGATAGCTGCTCATTTCATTGGCCAATGTCGGCCATATTTTTTGAGAAATGTCAATGTCCTCAATGACAATCATGGCAACTCGGACAAAGACACTACGTGCTAATTTCCAAGTCAATCGGACTAACGGTGAAGTAGTTATAACTGTTTTTATATATATTTTTTTCATATTAATGGCACCACCGAGTGGCCAGTCGCTGCGTCCATTTTCATGCAACCACAGAATGAGCTCTTAGATGGGTCTGATGAGTTTGGTGAAAATATCTCATTCCGTTCACAAGTTACATTCATTTTAATAAAAGTGGCTCCACCCATTTCGAACATTTTGCGGCTCTTGGGGACGGTGAATCCTTTTTTTTCTTTTTTCATAATTATAGACAATCAGACTCCAGAGAATCTTGCTGTAATGGTTTGGCTCCGATAAGTTACCTATTAGTAAACCTATTAGTTTGCAACAATAGGTTTTTCAAAAAATCCAAAATGCCCCAAAAATTTGCTGAGCGATTCTGAGGCATCCAGTTTGTCCATCTTGAACCAAGGATTCCAGCGAAATAAGACACTCGAGTCTACGCCTAATGGTTTAGGAGCTATAAGCGATGTCATACTTTTGACCACTGTAGCGCCCCCGTCAGGCCGATCGGAGCGAGCCTTGGTGTCGTTGTAGGTGAGTGTGAGTACTACCAACCCTCAAAGCTTCAAGTCTCTATGAAGTAATGCTAATCCTTGGAAAATTTGTGTTTCAGAGCTACGTGCTTTAACCCCAAATAAAGTTTATACAAAATGACTGATCAGGAAACAACACAGGTCAGATTGGAACCTGCTTTTTCCACTTCACCACCATTATCTACCTTGTGTTTGCTAACAGCTGCACCGTATGGCAAGCCGTTTTGACTTTTATTCATTTTCAGGATATGAACTTTCACTAGTTAAAATGTTAATTCTTGATATCAACAACTGAATTTCCATTAGTATAAACTATAATTGTTGATATCAAGAATTAATTTCTTACTAGTTGAAATTCCAGTTTCACATACCAGGAATACAATTCTTACTAGTAAAAATGCAAATGTCTGATATCAACAATTACATTGTTACTAATGCAAATGTCTATTTTTGATATCAACAATTGAACTGCTACTAGTAAAAAGGTTCATTTCTGACATCATGAATGTGATTGTTACTAGTAAGAAAGCCAGTTTAGATTCAGAAAATTATATTGATATCAGGAATTCATTTTGGATATCAGAAATGAACATTTTTACTAGTAACAATGTAATTGTTGATATCAAGAATTAACGTTGTTACTAGTGAAAATCTAATTCCTGATATCAAGAATTAACATTTTAACTAGTGCAAATGTAATAGTTGATATGAATAAAAGTCAAAACGGCTTGCCATAGCACCGCATCTTCAACACACAAAAACAATTTACATCCAAGTGATGTGACTAAATATTAGCTAACTAAAATATAGGATAATTCCAAATGACTAGACAGTAAAGAACATGTATTATGTGATCAGGCGTTATGTGATAAGGTTACCGTGTTATTTTAGTGAAGTATCAGCTGACAGTAACCATGTGTAATCTGTGAGATCTTGTGTGAATCCTGGAGGCTTTATTTGCAGTAACTTGAGGCATTGTTTTCCTATTGCAGTGTGTGTGTGTGTGTGTGTGTGTGTGTCATGCTGTTAAGGAGGCAGTTCTGACTGTGATGCCATCTGTGCCAGCGCCATCCTGTCTTCCTGACATTTAAACTCGGCAACACAATACGCATTACACACAGACACATTCAAGAGTAGAGCTGCATTAATAGCACGATATGTCAACACAATCAGAATTCACAAAATCAGAATTACAACTGCCACAGTGGAAAATAGCTGTCAAAGTCATTGATGAATTATATCCATTCTTAAGTTCTGGATCGCAGAAGAATAGGATGCAGGAGAAAGTTCAACACACTTACTTCAGCAATAAAAAAAATGATGGTTAGCTGAAATATTTTTTTATTTTAGTATGTTTGAATTGGATAGGTCAGGAAAAGTCATTGGTTAATAAAGTGAGATTAAATACATAAAGTATATTTGTATTAACATTTCATTATTGTACATTTGTGTATGTTTTTGTACAACTACAATAACCATCATGTTCACAGCAGTGGCGAGCGGGTACGTCAAGTCAAAACTGTGCCCGGTGCAGATACGTACGTTGGATTTGTAGCTAAACACTCATGTTCACTCTACACTGAGTGTTAGAAACTCAGTTGCTCATTCTCTTAACATATAGTAAGAAAGTAAAAAGTATTTTTAATATGTTGGACATTTTATTGAAAGTAGTCTATATTCACCTGTTGAGACATGCCTTCATAATCACCTGTAAGAGCTGAGATTGTGTTGTCTGGGTCGGACGTGACGCAAAAAAAGGGTCATTTGCAAAATATGTTGTATTTTTGTAATTCCTCTAGGTGGCACTAGAGTAGATCTGGCAGCAGCAGCAGCTTATCCTGGGCTCTAAATCCTTCATAGGTCAGCAAACCAATGAGAACGCGCGACAGTGATGACGATGCATAACAACAGAGCGTAGGCGCCAAAGCTGCTGTAAGATCAGCGTACCTGGAACCCTCAGTCACCGGCAGATTAAGAAAATTACTGTGGTTTCGCAAATAAATATATAACGGACAGTTTCATAGTCATTGCCAACATTTTATCATGCAAGCTTTATGGTAGACCTCAAACAAAGGAGTTTAGAGTCATTTGTACTGTTAGTATTAAATGGCGAGTCCACGAATTGCTTGGGTGGACCACTGGTTCACACAACGCCTCTGCAATTACTTATGATTTCTCTCAACATGGCGTCAGTCAATAAATGCGAAAACGAAGTAACTTGAAATACTTATTTGAAAAAGTAACTCGGATATGTTGTTGTAAATTTAAAAATAATGCATTACTTTACTAGTTACTTGGAAAAAGTAATCCGATTACGCAACCCGCACTACTTGTAAGATATTTTGTGATCACCAAGGCAGGAGCGATTTGATTATAAATACAAGGAGAAGAGCAATATTGTGAAATATTATTGCAACAGTTTTTTATTTGAATACATTTTAAAACTAAATTTATTTTCAGCATCATTACTCCAATCTTCAGTGTCACATGATCTTTCAGAAATCATTCTAATATGCCGAGTTTCTGTTCAAGAAATGTTTATTACTAGTATCAATAATGTTATAAACAGTTATGCTGCTTCATATTTTTGTGGAAACGACAGTTAGTAGACATCATTTATTATTTCAAAAAGAAATCTTTTGAAACATTATAAATGTCTACTGTCTCTTTTGATCTATTTAATGCATCCTTGCGGAATAAAATAAATACACCGATTTCTTAAATATACATATTCACCACAAAATTTTGAACAGAAGTGTATTTAAATAAACACTTTCTATTTTATGCTTATTTTATATTTTCCAAATTGCTCTTTCCTGTTCATTCGTACCATTTTTTTTAATTAAATATAATTATATTTAATACTGATTTCAATTCAGATCATCTGAGGCTCCAGACATGTTCAGTGACCACACCCCCTTCATGCATATTAATAAGGGCTTTCCTTTCATGTGCCATCTCCTCACCCAACAACACAGAGCAGCTGCACTGTGTCATGGGAATAAATCCTGCTCTCCCAAAAACACTAATCATCTGAGAATGCTGTTTTTGTTCCTGTGTGGCACAGACTCAGAAAAATGTATTTTATTTCTTTAACGTCTCACTGCAGCCTATTCTGAACCTCTTCACGCTTGATATTTAAGTGAACTTAAACACTTGACGGATAGCCTTTGTGAGTCACTTGAGAATATTAGACTTGAGCTAAACAGGCTGCAGAGTTTAGAGTCAGTAAACATATGCAAACAATAGAGCAAATATTGACGCAAAAAACGCTGAGGGAGAAAAAATCTGGGCACATATCCTACACCGATTATCGTCAGCCCAAAGTGTCATGCATAATTACTAGAATGCAAGCTCCGCCCCCCCCGAGATGCTTGAGGGCCGGGATGAGTTTCCATAGTGCTGTTAGGGGAGGAGGGGAGACGCCTTACTGTAGCGATGTTACAGAAAGAAAGAGGATACTCAAGGGAAGAAAGGCTAGACGGGAAGAAAATAGCTGAGCTCTGAAAAAAGGGGGATTTTACCAGCTGGCTGTTGTCTGTGTGGTTTAATGAAAGGCCTATGTGATATTTATGCACGTCTCTGAAGCTGGTCTATGACTCCTACACCCACTGAACAATGGCCCCTGTGGATTCGCCCGCCGTGCATTTGATGCAGCCGCCTGCTTTTCATTGCCCAAACAAAACATACACAAAATCTGTGTTAAACAAGCAGTTTATCAAAAATCGACCATTTACTCACGCTCCAAGTTTCAGAATAAAAGTGCATAGAACTTGTGCACTAATGATCGACCCATATAGATTTTTTTTTTTTTTTTTTTTAATGGCCGATGCGGATATTTTAGGGTGTGTTCACACTCGTAGTTCAGTTCTCTTGGTTCTTTTGGTCTGGACCAAAAAAGAAAATTATACATGTAATGTATTTTCATAGTAATGTAATTCCTCCATTAGACACAAATGAAGATCTACCGCAAGGTATCGAACTGTAATGGGCAACGTAGCTCATATGACGAGAGGAACCAGGTATCCTTGACCATTCTGTCCTTTTTAGGGTCACATCTTGTGACATCAATTCCTCTTTTTGATTCGTTTAGATGTCTTTGGTCCATGTTGAGATCATAATTCAGTCGAATCAAAGTTTGTTTGAAAGCAGACCGAGTTGTTTGGTGCACACCATGGTTCGGATGACAGCGTTCACACTTACTCAAACGAAACCGCACTAAAAGAGCAAACACACCGGTTCGTTTTAATCAAACCAAAACTTCAGAGATATATGATATATTTAAAGGGGTGGTTGATTATGATTTCACTTTAACTTTAGTTAGTGTGTAATGTTGCTGTTTGAGCAGAAACAACATCTGCAAAGTTACGATGCTCAAAGTTCAATGCAAAGGGAGATTATCCACCACTAATTGTATCATTCAGAAACGTCTAAAAGTTGTAACTTGAGTCTCTCCATCAGTGTCGACTCCGGTTTGAACAATGTAAGTCTGAACACCGTTACTGGCAATCCTCATTTTGTCTGTGTGAGATTCTCCAGCTTTGTTGTTGTCGAGCTGTTAAAGCTCCGCCATATTCTGGAAAGGGGGCCGGGAGCAGCAGTTCATTTGCATTTAAAGGTACACACACAAAAATAGTGTGTTTTTGCTCACACCCAAAAAGGGGCATGAATGGAGCTGAAACTTCAAACACATTCTGGGGACATCAGAGACTTATACTACATCTTGTTAAAATGGGTATATTAGGTCTTTGTTTAACAGCTCTGTATTAGACAGAACTGTTAAACAGAGACAGTAAGCAAGTGAACACGGAGAATGGGTGCTCGGATGCTCAGGTGCTGCCGTTTTCAGCACTTTCAAAATAAGTTTCTCGCTCCTGACACATTGGCCATAAAATGAAAAATGTCAAATATCGGCCGATATATCGGTCTTGGTAAAATATCGGTCGACCACTAATACAATAGCTTAGTGTGAAGAATGGTCCAATATTTTTATCATACAGGTTTACGTAATTTTTTTGAGTTAACTACACCTTCAACTACTAAAGAATTTTGCAGACCAGTGCAAATAACCTACATGTTTACTGTGCAGATCAGAAGAGCTGTCGCTGAACACGTTCCTCCTCCATTCAGCTCATGGTCATTTGGTTTGAGAGGATTTATTTGGTTGTAGCACATGGATCTTTTGAAGTAGATACCATTAGCATAATGACTATGCATACAAACAGCCTGATTCTGATCTAATTCTGATTCATTTGGGCCTTTTGCCTCATGAAATAAATGAGTCTCTCTAGAGGCTAGAAAACATAAAAAAGATACAGCAGTTGATGTGCTGAAATAAAGATAATTCCAACTCTGAAAAATATTTGAATAAATGTGTAAAAAATAATTGTTGTATTAATGCGCCTAGTCTAAATATCTACAAAATCACTGCAGTTGAGCTAATGAAATATATTTGTGAAATATTGTGATTATTATTAACAATTGACACTGGTCTTTGATTAATATAATATAATATAATAAATATAATATAATATAATTAAATTAAAAAATTAAATTAAAATGGCACTGACTGGCACTAAATTAAATGGCTTCTGAATGGTAGTGTATATATTTATGTTTTATATTAAATCTGACAAAAATCACAACTAAACTTTTGTGGGATATTGTTTAATTTCACTTTCTAAATAGTGTGATGTATTCAAAGCATTACAACAAAAGAGTGCTGCAGCTTTCTGACAACTGATATTATCGAGTCTCTCCTGCGACCGCAAGGTTTCCCACAAAAGATGAAACACTCCGTCTCAAATTTCAAAGGTTTGATTATTTGTTAGTATGTCAAAAGTCAAACTCCTCAAATAAGGCTGTAGTTTAGCCTGAAGGCCTTGTCTTATGTGTGAAAAATATATCCACGTGTACAGGCTGACGCTGAAAGAACAGGCACCCTCTCCCGCATCCACTGATCTTCCCACGACTGCTTTACAGGAGGATCTCACGAAACCCATCCTTTGAAAATGCAGTGCAATGACGAGACTTTAAGCAGAGCCGCCCAGCGCCCCAGGGTTCCCTCCTCCTCCTACTCATCCTGCTGCTGCTTTTACGAGTCATATCCATTCCCACAATCCTTTTCTAAAGCCCAACTTTTATGCCTTTCCTGTAAAGGGAACAGTTTTAATCTTTTCCCAACATTCACCCTCTGAAACCTAGTCACTGAGTTCTACGTGTTTAAGCAGATCGTGGTTAAATATGAATACGACATTTATTGTGAATGTAATCTACATGCAAACATGATGATCTTAAACATTTCTGTTTAAGAAATTAATACTTTTAAGCCGCAAGCAATTAATTAAACTGATCGGAAAAGACGTTTATTATGTCAATAATCTATCTGATATATTCTATGAGTAGTAAATCAGTTTTATGATGCTTTCCTAAAGCAAAATACAGCCATAGCGAAAGTATGAAGAAACAATAGAGGAAACATGATATGTCTATGAAGTATATGTCATGATTCACTCACACCAGAGTGGCGATGGACACGATTAACACTTATAAATGTGTGAACCGGTAGAGACTGCGGTTACGCTCACATGATGTTGCTGTTCTGCACGGTCACTAAAGCTTCATGCTTGCATGTGTTTTTTAAGCATTGTGGTTTAAAACAAGTGATTTTAAACCATTAAAACAATAAATCAGCAAAAGAGAACTCTATAACTTCATATGTACATGCTGTCAGATGTTTGAGCGTTATCTGAGAGACACACGGACATCAAGCTGCTGCTCATAAAGCGTGTGAGTACCAAACTGAGTTCTTTTAGCCACCTATTTAGCTAAATACACATACTTGTGTGTCAAAACGCCAATCTTTGCGTATCCTCATAAAGTAAGTCATTTATGTCGTAAGTGAATGTGAACAGTTGAGAAAGAGAACGCACGTGTAACAATATATCGGATCCGTGCTTTCGGTCTTAAAGTGACGGCAGCCTAATAAACCTGCTGTCATCTGTCATTAATGTTAATAAAACGACAACAAAAAAATTATCTCAATGCTCTTCACAGAATTACTTTTGGCTCACTTTAATAAGAAAAAATGTTTTTTTTATACATTTGATTACTTTATACAATTTATTTAGACAAGTATTTATTATTTATAGTGCTTGAAGTTTGTCAGGTAGATCCTTCTCTTTGCTCTATAGTAGTTTGTTGTCCTAAGTTCTTGTAATTAGTTTCTTTGTTCTTATTTTATTGCTGATTGTTTACTTGTCTTCAGTAAGCTTATTAGTAATATTTTTTTGAGTTGATATTGAAATTGGTGACAAGAATCATGAAATTTCAATGGTATCAGGTATAAAAACCTTTTTTAAAACAAAAAAAAATCTATACTATGATTTTATAAATATATTATATTTTATAAATACATACATATTGTTATCATTAAATAAAATTACTCATATTGTGATGTAAGATTGGCCACCACTAAAGAAAGAGGGGCATCCACTGACCCACAAGAGTGAATCTGTGAAAAGTGGTTTAAAAAGAGGTCAGCTGTCCATGTGTATGCAGATAAGTTCAGCCCAGACTGTCTACAGACCTACTTAGAAAAGTAGGCAAAGAAACATAACCATAGATGTGGACCGAACCGCTTTTGAAACAAATGATGCACTGAATTATTTAAAAAAAAAAAAAAAAATCACATCAAAGAGATACAAAGCAAAGCTATTGGGGGAAGCAGTTCTGGATGATAAATTGAATATTTATGACATTAACTACTACATTAACCTACATCATGAATACGACAATCAGTTTAACATGCTTTTTATTTGGCCATTAAATTCTCAAAGATTCCACTCACTCCTCCTGTCACTCAAAAGAACACCAAGACAAACATGAATGTCTCAGAATCAGAAACTCTCCTCGGTAGCCAAAAACTATTTCTACTAACAGATTTGATTCAGTTAAAAGAGTGCAAAACAAATTCAATGATTCAGTAGCATCTTCACAGGAAAATGTTCATGATAGTCACTGTGTGGTATGTTACATCATTAAAAAGATTTAATAAAATTAACATTACTGATCAAAAGTTTGATTAATAGGATGCGTTGAAATTGTTCAAAAGTAAAGACATTTATATTGTTGCAAAAGATTTCTACTCATGACAGCATTTTCAAACAAATGCTGTCCTTATGAACTTTCTATACATCAAAGAATCCTGACATTTTTTTCTTAATGTAACTAGTTTAGGGTTATTTTTTTATTATTATTCATTTTTATTTAATTTTTCATTTTTATTAAGGTTTCTTAAGTAGTATGTCAGCATATTGCAACTATTTCTGAAGAATCATGTGACAATGACATCATTCCTTGAACTCATTTTGTGAAAAAAAAACAAGTTTGAATGGCAGCTGCTGAAAAATGTAGCTTTGACAACACAGGAATGAAATACATTTTAAAATGTATTCAAATAGAAAAATTATTTTAAATAGTATAATATTTCACACTCTTTTTTTACTGTACACTAAAAAAAATGGTGTAGTTTATCTGAAACTTTTTACTCCAAAATTGCTAGTAAATTTCACAAATTACAAATAAATGGCAAGTAACATTGAATTAAACATAATTTTGTAAAATTGAACACTTATAAAACACTCGTTTTATTTACAACTATGAAAAATAATTTGTACAGTGCAGTTTTGATAAAATAAATGCAGCCTTGGTGAGAGACTTTAAAAAAAAAGTACTATGTAAGTAAATAATGAATTAATGATACAAATAATAAAATTAAAAATTATATATAATTAAATATAAGTATCACATTGTGAAAAACTTTTTTTTACTAGATTTCTATTTTATTTTACAATTTACTAAAATTATGCATTTTGACCAAAAAAAAATATTGAGATTCTGAACGTCAAAAAATTGCTAAAATATAAAATCAATATTTTATTAGCAGTATCACCAGGTCCTATGGAAGACTTTTAGGTACTATTTCACAAAACCCCATCAAACCCACACATAAAACGATCCACCACACAACACAACACACGGGCACGGCTGAGGGAGGAAAAACAATGCACTTCCTGCATGTCATTTCCTTCAGAGGACAAAAAAAAAAAAAATGACTGAGTAAATCACCACAGGACCTCGCAAAATGTCAAACGGGAATCGGGTCCTTTAAATGACTAAGTGTGAAAGTGATTAAGAACGATTAAAGAGCGTTTTTACAGCTGACTCATTTTACGTTGATGCACTTTCATTTCTGCTGAGTTTCGTCATCAGCTAAAGCAGTCAGCAGATCAGGTCAGCAGTCTTTCCACATTCACGGCCCGTCTCATATTTACTCTTATCTAGCTTTGGCATGCCCACACTTTCCTCCACTCAATTCAACACTATTGCTTCAGACATTCTCAGATTCAAACCTCAGTAGCAAAAATGCTGACAGAATTCTGAATCAGTCATTTTTAATGGTCAATTCTCAATGAACTATACATGTTTGCGCTCAGAAATGTACCTGCGTACCATTTTATAATACAATATTATTTATATTACAATAGAATTCATTGATCTCATTAGTGATTAAGTTTGGAAAACATGCCTTGAATATTTTACCATCAACATGGTATGATTTTTCTAACTGCGCACGGTCTCAGCTCGCATATGCACCTTACATTTATTTGCACTAATTAGTTTGTCTGCAAGGTGACGCCACAACCCATTGTTTCACGGTCGAAAAAGAAATGGATGATGAAACAACCACCAACTACACTTTCACTCAAAAGTTGCTAGAAAATTTAACAAACAATTACAAAGAAATGGCAAGTAACAATTAAAAAAAGCACACTATGTAAGATGAAAAAAATTCAAAAACTACTAGAACAATGATATATTTTGTTAACTTGTCTACTTGCATGATCTCAAATGTTTCCAAGAATGTTTAAAGCCAGAAAAATAAGCAATGTCCGTGCGTGGCCTATCAATGACATTTACATTTAGTCATTTAGCAGACGCTTTTATCCAAAGCGACTTACAAGTGAGGAATACAAACAAGCAATTCTTCATGAATTGGCAAATAACACAGGAAGTGCTCACAATACAAGTTTCATACATTGCTCAGTACCAAAAGCTAGAGGAGGAAGGGAAAAGGGAAGGAAAGGGTTTTTTTTTTGTTTTTTTTTATGAGGGGATTAAGTGTTCACGGAAGAGATGAGTTTTCAGCTGTCTCTTGAATATTGCCAGGGATTCTGCGTTCCTGATGAACTGACATCATACCCACGTTACCCTCGATTTACGGTTTTGTTTTGTAGATTTTAAGGCTGGTAGCTTACGCTGCTATTTTGAACCAATAATCGGCGTGCATAATTTATCTGACTCCATTTAAGTTGTTGTTTTTCTTTAAAAGGTAAAAGCCTTTCTTAGAACTGACAGGAAAACATACGATTTAACCTCAACATTTAGATATCGAAAGTTACAATCACTTTAGGTTTCAACATTATCAGTGATAAAAGATTCTCAAAACCTTTAGAGCAGGCCAAGTTATTTATTAAGTTACATGTTTAAATATACAGAAAGTAGAATTTAATAACACACTGTATAGAATACTTAGTTGTAACAAATAATGCACTGCTGTGCGGAAGAAGCCGTAAAAGCCCTTCCCGTAGTACCAGGTTGCGGATCGTTGTGCGGGAGTCTCCTCGATCAACAGATACCTTTCCTTCTTAAACCCTGAGCAAAGCATTGTTATACAAGAGAGGAATACCAACACCCAAAACCAACTGAAAGGAAACCAAAAGATATGGCAAATGGCCGGTGCTCAAGAGGGGCAGAAGTACATTAACATTCTCCTCAACGCATGTTTAAGCAATACCTAGATTGTACATTAGGATACTTTAATATCTCTATTAAGATCACTACCAATCCGTTCAGTTCATACGCTGTCAGATGAGACCAAACCTGAGTTACATTTTAGAAAACACTAGCATGTAGTTGAAAGCATACATGTCATGTGAAGCAAATAGTAGAGGTGTCATTGAGGTGTAAATGACCGTCTCCCCAGACAGAACCATCCGGTTCCTGGAGTGTCCCAACAGTCCTCAATCTGCATATTGATGAATCCCTCTCACTAGATAGGCATTAGCATACTGTGATGAAGGCCATTTAATTCGTATGTATAACTTTAAAAGGGATTTCTGAAGTATTAGGGCAGTAAAGAGTTCCACCCATACTCGCTCAGCCCTACAAAACCACGGAAACACCAAAGACACTTTAATATATTATGCGTTTTATTAGACAGATGAGCAACTGTTTGGATGCATTCATCGACAGATTATTAATCTGTGTTATATAGCTCAACACAGTCAGTCTTAAGGTTTAAATCGTGTTTTCTTGATTTCCCACCAGTACCATGTTTTACATCGGCTAATATCGATCTAGCCAGCAGACGCTGAGCGAATGAAGAGTAGCATTATAACAACTTTTAACACATTGTATCCAATATGATAAACAGAGCTGCTTTACTCCACATACGCTTGACCGGAAGAAGCAGAAGCGCCCGTCTGCGGCATTATAAGATCTCTGCTGCTCTCGAGACGCGAGTCGTGCTCTTCTCTCATTAGAAATCCCTCCTGTGGCCTCGTTCCGTTCCAACGGGTTTCAGCCACACCCCGCTTCAAACTATAGTAATGTTAATTAATCTTTAACACATCAGCTCATCCATTTCTGCCCGAGTCTCGTTGGATTGTTTTCCACCAGCTGTAGAGGTGAAGACAACACCTCCCACGATTCCACAAAATTAATGCACCTTTGTTTTGAATAAGCGACACCTATTGAAAATTACATATTGTGCTTTTAGTTTTAAATTAAAAAAAATGAAATAGTGTTTACTTGTAAAACCTGCTGCAGTGATCTTTGTTTTATTTACAATTCTGAAAAATAATTTGTATTTGTTACAGGAGACACAACAACAGATGATGCTTGTGTGAGAGGGTTAGAGATAACCCTCGCAAATCTAGTTAAAAAGGACAAAGACATTTCTATTGCTCATAACGCCCGGAGAGAAATAGCACAGACATCGGGCAAGGATGAAACTTTACACTTTGAAAGGCCATTTGTTCGACTGAATGCATTAGAATTCGCTTCAAAAGCGAAGCACTCTTTGGGTTTAAAACTTCTCGTGTCCATTCACTTCCTGTATGGTACATCCCATACTGTCAGTGCTAATCCAGAGGGATTTTAAAACAACACTAATCTCCTGACCTGTGCTCTGTTGCAATAGCAGGAATTAACACAAATCACCCTATCATATCACCAGAGCAAATATGAGCCGTGAATGTTGGCTAAAATTAGCCTCGTTTGAGCTCACTCGCCATCATGTGACATCAGATGATTTAGAACAGAATCTTCAAATAGAATGTTTGTCATTTCTTTATTTTCACCTTCCAGAATTCTTTGTGTTTGTTTCTTTTCAGCGATTTTGGCATCAGTATCAGTATAACATGAACTGAGAAGAAATACATCCTAGAAGCTTCAAGGGTTGTGTCAGGTGCTTCGCATATAGAACTATTAAGGGTTACCAACATGAGATCATTTCATGGATTTAGAAAGCTAATTAACTGTGTTTAATTCTAAGTTAATTATATTTTATGAATTATAACAGCTTGTAAATATGCTTTAAATCACAGAGCTGCACTATTCTGGATAAATTGAGAATCACATTTTTGTTGTCGTTTCAAACCGATTACGATTCTTCAACAATTCTGAACAGGCCACAAAATAGCATGTAATTTACTATAGGTTCTGACAAATGTCAATTGCTGCAGACTATTTAAAATGTTTAATGAATCTGAATGAATTACTTTAAAAAATAAATCATTTTGAATGAATGATTCAATGACTCCCTCATAAATACTTCACTTATTTCATTACTGGAGGAATCTGTGTTTTTTTGAACGAATCTCTTGAGTGAATGATTCAATGACACATACATTTTTTAACAGCCCCTTGTCGCCACCTACTGGTGTAACAACGTAATTGACAATCTTTGTTTGAAGAGTCAAGCTGATTTACTCTAATTTGATCACTACCGTAATCAGTAGTGTTTATATCCAAACTATAAACTTATCACAGTTCTTGAGCTAATATGAATATTTGTTTAAAAAAAAAAAAAAAACAATTCCTGTGGTTGAAAAGACTGTTCATATCTACACATGACAATGGCTCTCTCTGGCACAGCGGCAGTGCTGACGCAGATTTGAATGTGTGATTTTGTCAAAGGTTTAATAGACAGGCGAATCGTCATTTACGAACGCTTTTAATGATTAATCGTGTATCTCTATAGCTGTGTCCGAAACCGCCCACTAGTTCACTCATTCACTAACCCCTATATAGTGCATGGCAGTTGTGCGCACTATATCAGCAAAAAGTGAACGAAAATGAGTGAGCGAATTCGGACGCTGACGTTAATAGCATGATGCGCAGACAATTTCGTCATTAACATTTCCTATACCCATCTGTAATATGTCCTGTTTAGCTTAATGAATTGTATTACTGTTTAAAATTAGCTGCCTAACATCCTCATCCGTCCCTAAAGCAAATAAAAATTTGTCAATACATCATATTCTAAGACGTAGGTTAAATACAATGTACAACAGTTCACTAACATATGAGAAAAATCGACCAAATTATCATATGATAATAAGTATATATATTATGATATAAACCTGTATCATTTCGCTTCAAAATATCTTTACAAAGATGTTCTAATTAATAAAAAATGACACTTACATTTGTAGAAGTCGCCGCTTCCCGTATTGCCGTCCGCCATCTTTATTTTTCTTTTGCGCTCGCTCGTCTTATCGCGTTGGATTTTGGGTAACAACGCTTTAACGAGTGAACATCGAATGTACACTCGAAATCAGAGAGGATTGTGGGTAAAAGTAGTGAACGAATGTAGGGAATGAAGTCGTTCACTCAGAATTCGGACAGCACTACAAAATAGCAGACACCCAATATAGTGCACTATATAGTGGATAGGGAGCAGTTTCAGACACAGCTTATATGGTGGTCAGTAGGGTTGGGACAATAAATTGAGAAATCAATTCTGGATCAATTCCGAGATTTTCCAAATACATTGCGATTCTCAAATCGATTCTGAGCTTAGTTTTCAACAGAATATGGCACTGCATGCTTTTAGAAACAGCTGTACTCTGCTTGCTTTCAATTCCTTACACCACTTGAACCTTCTAAAAAAATAATCATTCATAAAGTTTGAAAAGGTTGTAGCAAATTACAAGGGTGTTTACAGCAGGCTGTTTACATGACTCTCACGTCATAAAAAGCATTCTGAGGTGTAAGTACATCCTCAGACTCAGCAGAACGCACGAGCACTCTTCTTCATGAGCATTTGAGCGTGTGCTTAACTAGCCTAGAGCATCTGCTGTTAAAAGCTAAGCTCAGAATCTATTCAAGAGAGAATCGCGATGCATTCGGAAAATCTCAGAAACGATCAACGAATCGAGATTAATCGATTTATTGTCCCAGCCCTAGTAGTGAGGTGTAATGTGTGGTTTTACCAGTGGATAACATGATCCAAATACTATGGAACACCTATAAAAATGAGATTGTTCATTAACAAAAACAGTAGTGTATGTAAAAATTGTAACAAACTTGCATCTGCATCCCAACTCAAGTTAGGGTTAGAAAAAACAAACAAACAAACAAAAAAAAAACTCAAGCTACTGTCGGATATGCATTTCTAAGAGACAAAACGTATTATTTGTGAAATGGTCACCTGTTTGGCAAGTGTTTGCGATGATAAAACCACAACTAACTGTCTGGTTCCTACAACTTTCATTCAAGAGCAAACTCGAAAGAAATATTAATATCGATATGCAAAATAATATATATATATATTATTTATGTATATATATTTTATACACAGGGTTGGGGAGTAACGAAATACAAGTAACTTAGTTACGTATTTAAAATACAAAATTTGAGTGACTGTATTTCATTACAGTTACATTTTAAATGGGTGGTAATCAGATTACAGTTACATCTGAAAAGTGTTTTAGATTACCAAAGTGATTACTTTGAGTTTTAATGTCATTTAAACAGCAATTGGTGATTCTCTGACTCTGACAGTCTGAAAAAGCGGAGTTAAGTTTCATGTTTTCGACTGTTTTCATGTTTTGTGAGTCATTTTATAATTGTAAAAAAGGTCACTGCAACTTTTTCTCACAATTTGTTTTTCCCCTCACAATTGTGAGTTTGCATTTCAAAATTCTGACTCACAATTTAAACTCACAATTGCAAGTTATAAAGTCAGAATTGGGAGATATAAACTTGCAATACTAATTTTTTTTCTTGCAATTGTGAATTTAGTATGTGAGTTTATCTCTCATAATTCTGACTTTTCTCAATATTGCGAGTTTATATCTCATAATTCTGACTTTTCTCAATATTGCGAGTTTATATCTCATAATTCTGACTTTTCTCAATATTGCGAGTTTATATCTCATAATTCTGACTTTATAACTTGCAATTGCAACTTTATATCATGCAATTCTGAGGGAAAGTCAGAATTGTGAGATAAAAACTTGTAATGACCTTTTTTGTGTTTGTTCCACACTTATTAGTATTCCAAAGTATTCTAAAGTATTTAGATTAAGTTACTAAACTTGAGTAATGTAACGAAATACGTTACAAATTACTTTTTAAAGCATGTATTTTGTAATCTGTAGTGAAATACATTTTACAAGTAACCTACCCAGCCCTGTGTATTTTTTTTTTTTTTGCCATATCGCCCAGCCCTACTCAGGAGTACGTGCCACAGCTGAAGAACAGGAGAACGCCTGGAGTGTATTCACTGCTTCAAGAGAACAAAGACTAATGAAGAGAAAAATGTGAGAAGGTGAAGTAGGCAACAAGAGTAATGTTTCACATGGGGGTGACTTGGGGTAAGTGAAACATGGAATTTTCTGGATGGACGCTTCGGGGTCGAAAGTCAGCAGTTCTGATGTCTGACTTCGAGTCACACTTTTGGAGGGTCACAGCTCTAAACACAAGCCTAAGGCAGTGCACTCGCAAACAAATGCCCTACTGTACTGCGCTCTCAATCATGCTAGAGTCACATTGCTTTGCGGGACTGGTGTGTCAACAGAAGAGATGTTGTGAGGAATCAAATGAATGTGGAAAGGTGTAAACCAGGGACGCTTAAATCGTGCCGCTCATGAACCATGTGGGGCGATCAGGGGCTAATGAATTAAATGACCTGGTAGGAGTAATGATACTTTCATTTCCACATCCACATCTAACAACCATGGCTGTGTTTTAGCCTCACATTTTTATCAACTCATTTATCAACGGTCTCAAGTCTACAAAAGGACTTTCATTTCCCAGTAGTCAGTAGGTACTTTCACACATAAAACTGTTCCTGTAAATTTAATGCCACTTTATGTAAAGGCCATGTGTGAACAGAACCTGATGTCGAAATGCCGGCAAATCAGTTCAAGCAATTTTCCAGCCAAAGAATCGGTTTCTTCTCTGAATACCAATTGAGGAAATAAACAAGATGATTTGAATTGCAATTCAAATTTAAGTAAAAATATATTACAAAATCGTTTTAACTTCCAGGATTAGGTTAGGGTTGGTTTTAGAGAGAGAGAGAGATAAGAGAGAGACAAATTGATCTGTTGAAATGTGCCCCATTTTATAACACTTTATTTCCCAGAATGTTAGATATGAACCATATTTTGGCAGATCTCCATTCCGGACATGTGCATGAACTGCATTGCAATCATTTCCCATAGTTTTACTTCTACTAGAGAAAGCACAACTTTGTCATAAAATCTGCCCGTTCAAAAAGCCTTCACTAGAACATTCCCATTATAAGGGATTGCTGATGTCACAGAAAACGTCTTTGTTTAAAATGCAAGCAATATAGTTTTGTTGCATTACAAATCATGCTTGAATTCTGGGTAGACAACAGAATCGGCATTGAAAACCGTGTAGGGGCCTGGATTTGGCCTGTAGGCCAGATTGAGTATGAAAGCTAATCTTGTAGTTAAGAACATAAATCAAACCAAGTGTCTGGAACTCTGACTGGGAGGATTTTATGGTTCCGGTCAAAATTCAAATAATATCAAGACTAGCTGAGAAACAAACTGGCAGACCATATGGGACTAAATACATGAGGCAAACAAGGGAGCAAATTAGGTCATTATCACAGGTGAAAGAGAGGGACTTTCTACATCCTGCGAGCCAGACGCACAACCCAGACCGCTCGCATTCCAGCGGATGGTCCAAAGGAGGATTCTGCCGCCTTTGTGGAGTGGGTGCTGGTAAATAACTTGCCATTTACCAACAGCCCTGCTGAAGATCACAGCATTACCAATCCCACTCCACCACCACCAGAGACCAGCAATCCACCACTGACCGCGACCAGCACGATGGAGTTTCCTGTGCCCACCGAGGAGACCGGCCTGCCGCGATGGACGAGCCTGAATCTGAGAAGAGGTCGGAAGGAGTCATCGACCCAGAGCGCGGATCACTGCTAGGTCTGACCAGGTGCATGAGCCGGCAAAATCGTGCGTCACAGAGGGAGTGCTTCTGGGAGGAAAGCCCCGCCCACTACCCTACTGCTCTGGATGAGATGTCAGCAGTCTGGTCCATATTTAGAGGAACTGAAGGACATTTGAGGTAAATTTGATGGACATTTTCAAGAGGTTGTTCCCAATCCACCCAGTTTCTCCAGAGCTTCCTGTATCTCCAGCACCTTCTGTATCAGCGTTTCCTGTGGTCCCAGAATTCCCACCCAGCCTCCCTCTCCTACCTCCCCAATCAACCAGATCCATCAGCCCCTCTGGATCTCCCACATGCTGTGGAGACCTGTCCGGTGTCTTCAGTACACCAGCTCCATCCAGCACAGAGGATCCCGTCTCCACCTCCAGCCTCATCGCTCCACCTCGGCCTGAAGACACATCGGCTCCTTCGTCCCTCGGCTCCACCGGAAACTATCGGCTTCTCCTGGTCTCTCTGGCTCCACCCTGGTCAGCCATCGACCTTCCTGTGCCTTCGCCCCGTCCTCTGTCCTACCGGCTCAACGCTCGTCGCCACGGCTCCACCTCGGTCACCAGTGCCATCCGTCTCGCAACTGTCAGATCTTTTTATTAATTACTATTTCTTGGACCATTCCTGTCGTGCACTTCATTCAACACACATGTTCACAATAAGTGGTTAAGGAGCGTATTAATGTCATAAAAACCATGTCGTGATCCCTTTAAGGTTTGATGCAAAGATATACAAGCAATGTGATAACGTTGTAAAATCATTGCAATATCTTAGTTACAACAACATGAAGCAAGTTTTCAAGAGAGAATGAAAACTAGAGCCCTGACACGGATTTATTCAGTGGAATAAGGCTGATTCACACAGCAGCTGTCTGAATCACAATGGTGTTAATCACAGTACAGCTCCTCTCCCATCACAGGAGACTGGCACAGACTGACCCGACCGCGGAAGAGCATCTTCACCCAAAACACTTCATCTCACGGCACGAGAGCTGAGCTGCCATAGGTGAGCTAGATATGACGAAATACGGGACTTCCTCCATTTGCAGTCTATCGTGGGAGTGTGTATGTTTGTAAAATGCACTTTGGGATGGATAAATGCACTTAAAATTGCCATTCTCAGAAGTGTGCTTGAGACAAATGGAGTTTATGCGCAACACATTTCTATATTTTGCAAAACAGGTCACATCACTTCCGGTTCAGGACTTTTGTACGCGCTTCGTTAAATACAGAGCCATTTTACCCAAGATATCTCCAAAGGAGCGATGCAAAGATGAGCAAAACCGCTGTCCATCGCATATGCAGATTGAGGGTTTTTTCCTCTAACATTTATTTAAAATCGAATAAAATGGCAACATTAAAAAGAACTATAGGTTAGCGGAGACCATAGACAGCGCTGTCGGTTTGCACTGCCGTTAACACTTTCTACAAGCGGATGAAATGAGACCCGTTTTCATGTTTGTTCATGTGACCTTTGGTATAAAGCTTATTTAATAAATATAAATGTGCCGGCATTTGTAATTGCTGTATTTTTTTTTTTTTTAAATCACTCACAAAAAATATATAATTTACATTAATTTTGGTTAAACCATAAAAACACAAGGGGTTTTTACTTGACAAACATTAACTGAAATAAAATATATTAAAAAAAATCTTAAAAATAATGAATTTTATGAAATAAAGTTTGTTTAACTTATACTAAAATAAAGTAAAAATGTATAAAACTGAATAAAAAAAATAATATATATATATATATATATATATATATATATATATATATATATATATATCTAACATAAATATTTATATATATATATATATATATATATTTATCTCTCTCTCTCTATATATAATATATATGTGTGTGTATATATATATATATATATATATATATATATATATACAAAATTACTAAGATATAAAAATAAAAACTAATTCAAAACATTAATAAAATATCATCAGCATCTCAATACTACAATAAAAAAATCAGAAAAAAAAATATTCACTATAGAAAACTACCCTTGATATTTTTAAGATTTTACTACTTTTCCTTGCCATTTCCAGTCATTCATTAGTACAGGTCAAAAAAATTATATTTTGATTGTCCTCAAAGACTAATTTCCAAGTCAAGAGACGCAGGACGTAGAAGAGCAGCAGCTGGATCAAAACGCATGAATTAAGCGTTTATAGGCCCTTTATTAAGCTCCATTATCAAACCATTAAAACGAACCAACATTTCACAACAGTGACGCACAGTATAATGATTTTTCATGCTGCACGACTACATTGATATGATGGTGTGGATCAGGATCTCACAGCTCTGCCTGATGTCACATGACACTCATCAGCCCTCATCTCCTTTTAGATGTTAAATCACATTAGAACGCATCTGGATCTTCTCTCCACTTCAACAGATGCCCGGCTGACCACATCTACAAACACCGAACTTCATTCCTCTGATCACGCACACACATTTACTGGCATCGTACGACACTTTTGCAAATTATAACTGCGGCGGTGCCGCAATACCATGGTAAAACCATGATATGGGAATGATTATCAAGTGCCGAGACATTTAATCGTCAGGTACTCGACTATGGTAACACCACAGTATGGAAATATCAATATTCTTCAAAGCAATATACAATCGTTGTCGATGATTTTCATTATCGATTCTTATCGATTAATTGTTGCAGCCATAATATTATTATACAGGCCTAGTACGTTTCCGATATTACATACATGAAAATACTATGGTAAAGTCCTTACTTTTGTATACACAATATTTTCTAGTTCAGTGATGGGTTGAACCGAGAGAGTTTAAAAAAATAAATAAAAAAAAAAAGTTACCGTGGTATTTTTTTTTTTTTGTAACATACTGACCAGAAAACACTAAAGCGCTAATACCTAATTCTTTTAAAATAAAGTAAGGGCGTTACCGTGGTACAGTGAGGTAAAGCAATGGTACTTCTACCTAATGACGGTACCGAATGACTGTCAGAAGCAAACACTACGGTGGTATTTACCATGGTAAAGTGTCCAAACAGCACGCCGTACTTTTTGAATTTAGCGTTCTAACCGTCGCGAGGGAGTTTCTCCTCAGCGAGCCGTTACTAACGGTCATAACGGTCAATGTTCCTCGAGCGTGTGGATGAGGCTGGAGAACACCTACCGTCGATGTTCTCTCTGTCGCTGATGTGCTGCAGGTTGCAGCCCGTGTCCTCTCGGCTCAGCTCCGGTTCGGGCCGGTACGGCTCCAGCCTCGAGTGCGCGTTCCGCCGGAGCTTCGGGCTGGACGACACGCAGCATGATGTGCTGTTCCCCATGAGTCCCGATGCGTGCAGACAAAAACAGCCACGGATCGACGGAGCCCCGCCGCAGATGATGGGCGTAGCAGCTGCGGATGACGGGATGAAACACGGGCTCGAGATCACTCCCGTGCCAAAGAGTCGTGTAAAGACATCAGCGCGTTACAATCACGACTGTCCTCATTAAATCTACACATAATCCACGCGGGCCGCTCTACAGGAGGTTTGTTTGTATCAGCGGGTTATTCCATTCTCACCCGTCGCAGTTGCATCGTATCGTTCAGCTGTCAGTGTTTCGCCGAGCCCAAGACCACACACACACACATACACACGCTCACACAAGCTACTGCTTCCGGTTCAGCGCATGACGTCAGTCAGAACGATACATTTTGTATCTGTTTATGAGATTGTATTGTAAACACGATATTGATTTTTTTTTTTATAATGTCTTTTTTATTGGTTGCATTAAAGCACGTTAATCTGGTTACACAGTCAATGGATGAAAGCGCTTTCGGTTTGTGCTGTTATTCACATTACTTAAAAAAAAAACACTTTAATGTACAATTTATATGCGGTATATTGTAAAAAGAGCATAATTTGGACTTGAATATTTACATATTATAAACTATGTTTGAAGGTTTATTTACTTATATAATAAAAACAAATAAACACACACACACACACATATATATATATATATATATATATAATTATATTTATTTATTTATATATATTTATTTATGTTTATTTGTTCATATATATATATATATATATATATATATATATATATAAAATTAATAAATAAATATTATATTTATATATAATTACATTTATTTATATATATATATATATATATATATGTTTATTTGTTCATTTATATATTTACATTTATATATATATATATATATATTTATTATTTATTTTTAAATAAATATAAATAAATAAATATTATATTTATATGTAGTTATATTTATTTATATTTATGTTTATTTGTTCATTTATATATTTATATTTTTTATATTTATTTTTAAATAAATATATTTATATATAATTATATTTATTTAATTATATATATTTATGTTTGTGTTCATATATATATATATATATATATATATACACATATATTTATTTATATTTATTTTTAAAAAATAATAAAATATAATAAATATTACATATATATGTATATATACACACACATAACTGTAAAAATCATTATAGTAAAAAAAAGAATCTGCTGTGCTTTCATGAATGCAAGTCATCAAATTTAACAAGACGGCATCATAAATGATTGACAGATTTAATCTGCCGAGTAATCTGTAATGGAGCTTTATCGTCTGTTCAGCCATTAATAATTACTTTTATCTTTCAAGACTATGAGGAAAGGCAGGTTTATTATAAAGTTTATTATACTGTAAGGTAATGCAAATTCATGGTAATAATTAACTGCATTAGTTAACATGAACTAATAATGAACAATACTCCTACAGCATATTGCTCATGGTGAGTTCATATAACAAGGTTAATACAAATTAACCTTATTGTAAAGTGTTACTGGTAATTCATAAAGTGATTTATATGAGCATGAAGTCAACAGACATACAAAGTGAAGCTTAAAATTATGTAGGATCATACAGCTAATTTAGAAATGGTATAAAAGAAATGGAAAAAAAATGAATGAAAGAGAAAGAAACAGTGACTCATTACAGCTGTGTAAACGCCATGGAAAGTGCAGCATGTTATACTCAACACAATACAGCAGCGCCATCTAGTGGTGCAACGTGTTTTTTGCGCTTGTTGAATTAAATATAAATCCGGACGGACGGACAGAGAATGGTTTCCATGTAAAAACAGGAAGGTCAGAGAACACGAGTACTTTGCATATGCAAATGATGTGCAGCGGCACCCGTCCAACCACCTGGAGCTCGTGTTCTGCAGTGAGGATCCAATGGGAGGCGCTACTGAGCAGCCATGCATGCAATAAAGTGAAAAGCTAAATCATATTACAACCAAATAAATTTACTTATTTAAAAAAAAAAAAAAAAAATTAGGTTAATAGCATTAGTAATAACACCATAAAGTCAACATGAAGAAAAAGTAGGCATACATCATTCATCATTTTTTCATCTACAATTATGTGGTTTTGTTCTGTAATACTTTTTTCTTGAATTACACCAAAAGAATGGAAGTGAAATGAGACAATGACACATAACACGACTATATGACCGCTTAAAATGTTATGCAATCAAAAAATTATTCGAGACATTAAAATATTTTTATCTATAAAATACCAATTATTAACTTCTTCATATAAAATAATGGATTTTTTTTAATAATTAAAAAAACAAATTGAGTTAACAGCATTGATCGAAATATTTAAAAAAATTCTGAATACTGACTCAGTCCTATTCACCTTTTTCTCATGGTTTCTTTATAGAATTCATTCAAATATAGAATAGAATAGAATACAATAGAATAGAATAAAACAGAATAGAATAGAATTAAACAGAATAGAATAGAATGAAACAGAATACAATACAATACAATATAATAAAACAGAATACAATATAATAAAACAGAATAGAATAGAACAGAATAGAATAAAACAGAATAGAATAGAATAAAATACAATGGAATCGAATAGAATAGAATAGAACACAATAGAATAGAATGCAATAGAACAGAATAAAATACAATATAACAGAATAGAATAAAACAGAATAGTCTAGAATAGAATACAATAGAATAGAATACAACAGAATAGAATAGAACAATAGAATAGAATACAACAGAATAGAATGGAACAGAATAGTATAGAATAGAATAGAACAGAACAGAATAGAATACAACAGAATAGAATACAACAGAACAGAATAGAATAGAATAGAACACAATAGAATAAAACAGAATAGAATAGAATGCAATAGAACAGAGTAAAATACAATACAATAGAATAGAATAAAACAGAATAGTATAGAATAGAATACAACAGAATAGAATAGAATACAACAGAATAGAATAGAATACAACAGAATAGAATGGAACAGAATAGTATAGAATAGAATAGAATACAACAGAATAGAATACAACAGAATAGAATAGAACAGAATAGAATAGAATACAACAGAACAGAATAGAACAGAATAGAATAGAACAGAACAGAATAGAATACAACAGAATAGAACAGAACAGAATAGAATACAACAGAATAGAATAGAACAGAATAGAGTAGAATACAACAGAACAGAATAGAATAGAATAGTATAGAATAGAATAGAACAGAACAGAATACAATACAACAGAATAGAATAGAATACAACAGAATAGAATAGAATACAACAGAATAGAATGGAACAGAATAGTATAGAACAGAATAGAACAGAACAGAATAGAATACAACAGAATAGAATACAACAGAATAGAATACAACAGAATAGAACAGAACAGAATAGAATACAACAGAATAGAACAGAACAGAATAGAATACAACACAATAGAATACAACAGAACAGAACAGAATAGAATACAACAGAACAGAATAGAATACAACAGAACAGAATAGAATACAACAGAACAGAATAGAATACAACAGAACAGAATAGAATACAACAGAATAGAATACAACAGAATAGAGTAGAATACAACAGAACAGAATAGAACAGAATAGAATAGAACAGAATAGTATAGTATAGAATAGAATAGAACAGAATAGAACAGAATAGAATAGAATACAACAGAATAGAACAGAATAGAATAGAACAAAATAGAATACAACAGAACAGAATAGAATAGAATACAACAGAATACAACAGAATAGAATACAACAGAATAGAATACAACAGAATACAATACAATAGAATAGAATACAACAGAATAGAATAGAACAGAACAGAATAGAATAGTTCTAATAGGGGCACACTGTCTCTGCACAGCTGGGATGTAAACTCAGCTCGTGTCTTCTGCGGATTAGATCAGAATTAAAGAACTGCATCAAAGATTAGATTAAGATAGCCAATATCAGATTTGTCTAATTTTAATTAACCATAGCAAAGGTAAATTAAGATCATTTTTCATCTGTTTTTTGTTCATTTATTTTTAATTTTGGCGCAATTTCTCTCTCTATAGTATTGATATGGCAAATACAGTAAGTTTTCTCTGCTCTTAGATTCAGTAGGATTAATCTGTAGTTTATACTATGAAGATTATGCAGCGGTTTTACATTTGTTTACTTGATAAAGAATATCGTTTTCTTTCTTCATTAATATTGTTTATTTCACAGGAATGCTGTAATTATGCTCCAAGTTGCTCCTAATTTACTGGAATGTGTTGCACACGTTTTTGGCCAATAAATATAGAGTTGTCAATTCATGATACTTTCTTGTGCGCATTCATTTTTTTAATGTTTTTGAAAGAAGTCTCTATACTCAAAGCTGCAATATTGTGAAATATTACAACAATTTAAAACAGCCATTTTCTATTCTTAATAAACTACAAAATGTAAAGCATTCCTGTGATCTTCAGTGTCCTTCAGATATCATGATGATTTGATGCTTATCAACGTTAATTTAAAAACATTTAAAAAGGTTAAACATTCAAATAGTAATCTGTCACAATGCCAGAGTTACTTTTAGTTTGCTAAAAATGAATGCTGTCAACCTCATATGTAAATGATAATAAATGAAATGTTTTCTGGCTGAAATAATGTCCACGAGCTTTTTAACAGTCCAGACATGCAGGGTTGTGCTCATGGCTCTGGACCAAGTCATTTAAAATGAACCTTTAATTAGAGCGGATTAATATCAGATAACGTTTCCCTTTCATTAGCAGTAAAAGGGTCATTATGATGTTTTGACAGACAAAACCCTCCCTTCATAATCATGACATCATCAGCATTTTTCACTCGAAGGCTGATAATTAAGTCATTTTGATTTCTGTTTTATTACAATATTTCTTTCCTCTAGAAGTAGAAGTCTCTTCGCTTCGACTTTAACACATTTAACATCTTTACAGGACAAATGATTATTATTTTCTTACAGATTCACATAATGCTGTCCACAAATTACAATATACAGATGATTAAAGGGTTAGTTCAGCCAAAAAAATGAAACAAAAATTAAATTTCTGTCATTAATTACTCACGCTCACGTCGTTCCGAACCTGTAAGAATTTCATTCGTCTTTAAAACACAAATTAAGATCTTTTGAATTAAATCTGAGCAATTTCTTTCCCTCCATTGACAGTCTAAGCAACTACCACTTTGAAGCTTCAAAAAGTTCATAAAGAGCTCATTAAACTAATCCTTATGAATTGAAAGGTTAAGTCCAATTTTTCTGAATTTTTTCTTTGTATGGTGAACAGATTGAATTTAGGCTTTTATTCGCATATAAACGTTCATCAACTCACATCATTTGAGGTAAACGGAAGCTCAAGCATGTTTGGTTGATGCATGAAAACCAACGAGGTTCGTTCTCGAGCGTTACATCACGTTTGAGCTTCCGCAAGAAACAACGAGGTTCGTTTTCGAGCGTTACATCACGTTTGAGCTTCCGCAAGAACCAACGAGGTTCGTTCTCGAGCGTTACATCACGTTTGAGCTTCCGCAAGAACCGACGAGGTTCGTTCTCGAGCGTTACATCACGTTTGAGCTTCCGCAAGAACCAACGAGGTTCGTTCTCGAGCGTTACATCACGTTTGAGCTTCCGCAAGAACCAACGAGGTTCGTTCTCGAGCGTTACATCACGTTTGAGCTTCCGCAAGAACCAACGAGGTTCGTTCTCGAGCGTTACATCACGTTTGAGCTTCCGCAAGAACGAATGAGGTTCAATCTCGAGCGTTACATCACGTTTGAGCTTCCGCAAGAACCAACGAGGTTCAATCTCGAGCATTACATCACGTTTGAGCTTCCGCAAGAACCAACGAGGTTCGTTCTCGAGCGTTACATCACGTTTGAGCTTCCGCAAGAACCAACGAGGTTCAATCTCGAGCATTACATCACGTTTGAGCTTCCGCAAGAACCAACGAGGTTCAATCTCGAGCGTTACATCACGTTTGAGCTTCCGCAAGAACCAACGAGGTTCAATCTCGAGCGTTACATCACGTTTGAGCTTCCGCAAGAACCAACGAGGTTCGTTCTCGAGCGTTACATCACGTTTGAGCTTCCGCAAGAACCAACGAGGTTCGTTCTCGAGCGTTACATCACGTTTGAGCTTCCGCAAGAACCAATGGGGTTTGTTCAGTTTTATTTAACCAATCTGCATTCAGTATAACTTAAAAGCATCATCAAACTTGCTTGAGCACAAAAGGTGAAGAGAGTCTCCATTTTAGCTAAAATGTCGATTGAAGTCTAAAAACAAGTAGGCTAATACTAAAAGAGACAAGGCCATATATTCGTCTACGCACAGGTCATATTAAATAAAACTCATTCATGTGAATAAAAATATACGGTTATTGTTTGTAAATGGCGATATGATTAGTGTCATAATATTCTGATTGAATGCATTAAGAATTATCAAGACAATTTTAAGTGAACAGTTATCTGCAAATACAGCCTATACGAATGAAACCTGCAGCAACTACTTATTTTAGCTATATTTTACGTTGCGATCATGAAATGTGTTAATAAAATTAAAGCTACATAGGCTTTGGGGAAATGTAGCAAACCATTGCCACTAATCAATTTAGGCTTGCGTTTCTTTTGGGAAATGATGCCCAGTTCAAACCAGCAAATGTTTGTTGCTGTAGTTTCCTTGTCGCTAGTTCTGTGGCTTTATTTTTCTGAAAAATTAACGCGTAATCTTAAAAAGGTTTACAGTAGGTCGTAATTTAGATCATGTAGAATGTATTGCAGAACCTGATTTCACCATGTTCCTGCATCAACATCTTTGCTGATCCTAGAACAACATCCCAATCAATCAAACATATGAGAGACAAGTTTACAGTTTATGTCACGTTTAGGCTTCCATCCAGGGTGAAGGGCTTCTACTTCAGTGGGATTTTTTTTTTTTTTTTGGATAAGTTATGGGTAGGATTAGATTTAGGGGTGAGGATTACAGTCTCCGGACAGGAATGTTGTTCCAACGCGTTTAACATCGTGCAGACCGTATTATAGAGTCTGTAGTAACGCTTTAGTGATCCAGTAGGGGGCAGCAGCGCATCATCACACTTCCAGATCCGTGAGCACGTGTTGTGCAGCATGGTCACTCCTGCTAATGTCAGCACACCACAACTGCTTCCTATAATTCTGCATGTGTACTCATGGTATATAATATATTTAGCTATATATGCAGTAATTGTTTGCAAAGGGAGGATCACATACTAAATGATTCCCCTGACAATTCAGAATCATAACCTACCGTTTGCTGACCTTAAGTCGAGCCTACCAAACTTCGCCAATGCATACGTTCAAACACAAAATAAAGGTGAGGTAATTCATCACACGGGTCAAGTTACATAATTTCTTTAGTCATTTTTTATTCTTTCAGTGAGCGTGGACGCGTTTCATAGTCCTAGCCACACACGCTCTCGCTTACACATTCAAAAATTAGCAAATCCAATTATTTAAGTTGATTTAAGTATGCAAAGCAAGGCCTGTGGGGTCATATGCGCATAGGTAATCAATAGTAATTACCATTTCATTTCTCCCTTGTTATTTCCTTCAGTCTTAAATCAGAATCTGATCTCATCTGACTGATTAAGCCTCGGCCCATTTCAGGGTCCGTATCAAGCCCAGATGTGTGGACTTGCCTGACTTTAACTTCTTTTCATGAATCACTCCTCTTAAACACAGCGCTCCAATTAAACTCCAGGCCTGGATCATTCTAATGCCCTGGAAAATAGACCATTTCCATTAAAGAGATGCTTAATTCAGGTACTGTGGGGTCCCAGAATGCTTTGTGCTGCAGATTTCTGCCTTTGATTTCACACTTATATGGATTTCTGGAGAAAGATGTATGATCCCGAATGATATTCCTGTGCAGTAAATAGTGAACGCCCATAGTGGTAAAAATAGATTACTTGAAACCTACTGCGATAACAATGGTAATGAGAGACAATAAATCTCGGTGTGTAATATTAGAAAAGCAATATTTCTCTTTCAGATAAATCATGTGTGTGTGTGTGTGAGACATGTGGAGGATGAATATTTATGAATGAATAAATCCATGAAGAAATAAACTGGCGTAATGTTCCAGCTTTTGCGGCTCGATAAAATGTGAATGATGAATGTGAGACTTTTTGATGCTTTTTTGCAGGCAGATTGAACAAATCTCTGCTGTGCTGTACAGTACGTTGTACAGTATCTGACGCTGGATGTTTCATTGATTAAGGGCCGTACGCTTCACTGCTTTCTCGTCTGTTATTGGAGATGGTATCAAGAGCCTTATTACTGATCTGCTTTCCAGCACTCGCTTAAACAGAAGAAAAGGAACAATGTTTTTCATATTCATCAACTGGGTTCAACTTTGATTTTTTTCTTTTTTCTGCTGGCCCAGGTGACCCATTAGTTCAGTTTTTACATTTTAATTCAGTAGGGGGGAAAAAAATGGATAATGAACTGGCAGAAAATTACTGGGACATTATCCAGTAATTTTAGGGACATTTCCGTAAACCCTAAAACACAAAGCAATGATTCAAAATACAAGTAAAACACCTGTAAAAAAATAAATACTGAAAATTCCCACAAAAGGACTAGTTCATTTTAAAATGAAATTTACCCCAAGATTTACTCACCCTCAAGCCATCGTAGGTGTATATGACTTTCTTCTTTCTAATGAACACAATCGGAGAAATATTAATAAATATCCTAATGCATCCAAGCTGTGACGAACTGCTCCGAGACACAAATTTGAGGAACCAAATGTAGTATTTATCAACTAGAGGGTAATCCACAATCGTAAGCCAAAACCCATGCAATGGAAAGGGTGCGTTCACACTTGTAGTTCGGTTTGGTTTGGTTCGTTTGGTCCGGACCAAAAACAAAACATATAGTCCTGGTCCGCTTAGCGTTCACACTGGCATTTTTAACAGCGAACCTAAAGTTACCGAACCAAAGGCATAGGGATACGGTCACGACCTGATTGGTCGGCTTTTATGACGTATATTTCGCGACGGAGCTCGCTTACCGAACGTTCAAAACAACGCTGTGTTCTGGATTAAACGCCATCATTTTATGCGTGTACATATGCTTTATTTTTACCACCTCAGAACTCACGAAGAGCTCATAAAATGTTCAAAACATTCAAAACAGCTCCAGGATTTCCTCCGTTGTTTGCAGAAACAGAAACTTCACCTCCTCGTTGCTCCACGTTTGCCCTCGATTCATTTTGGATGCACCGATCTTCCCGCGTCGTCAAATCAGCTGACTTGTAGAGTCGCATCTTGTGACGTCACGTCCTGTTTTCGGTTCGTTTACATGTTTTTGGTCCGTGTTGCGTTCATATATCAATCGAACCGCACCAGAGTTCGTTTGGAAGCGGACCGAGACCCATCTTTTTAGCGTCTCGGCCCGCTTGTTTGGTGCGCGCCAGGGTTCGGATGGCAGCGTTCACATATGTTCAAACGAACCGCACTAACTAAGCAATTGAACCAAACATGACAAATATAAGACACATGAAAATAAGATACCAAGGATCAGAAGTGCAGCAAACACAGACATACACGACTAAGGGATGAGTGACTGAAAGAACCAGGTTTATAACTAACAAGGTAATGATCAACAGTTGAATGTAATCATCGCTGATAAGTCCGGGCAGTGGATTATGGGAAATGGAGTCCGTGATAGTGAGGCAGTACTCCGGGGTGGAGTGCCCTCTGGTGGCTATTAAGGGTAGTCATGACACAAGCTTTATGATGGCAGTGAAGGGGGCCAGCAAGTATGAAGCTCAAAAAAGTGCACCAATCCATCATAAACACTCCACACGGCTCCAGGGGGTTAATAAATGCCTTCTGAAGCGAAGCGATAAGTTTGTGTAAAAAAAAAAAAAAAAAAAATCCATATTTAACTATTCATTCATTCATTCATCTTCCACCGCTTATCCGGGATATATTTAACTAGTTATAAAGTAAAATATCCAGCTTTTGCCAGACCACCAACATATTCAACTTATGAAAAAAGAATATGGAAGGCGGATATTTTACTTTATAGCTTGTTAAATTTGGATATTTATCTTACATAAACACATCGCTTCACATCAGAAGGCCTTTATTATCCCCCCAGAGCCATGTGGAGTATGTTTATGATGAATGGACGCACTTTTTTGAGCTTCATACTCATTGTTTCCCGTTCACTGCCATTAGGATATTTATTAATATATATCTCTGAATGTTCATCAGAAAGAACAAAGTCATGTACACCTAGGATGGCTTGAGGGTGAGTAAATCTTGGGGTAATTTTCATTTCAAAGTGAACTAATCCTTTAATACAGGACATTTTGCCTTATATTTACGGATATTTTTAGAGTGAAGATAGTATTTCTTTAAATGGCAACAAATATAAAACCTCTTGAAGGGATAGTTCACCCAAAAATTAATTTACTCACATTGAAGTTGTTCCAAACCTGTATGAATTTATTTCCTCTGCTGAACACAAAAGAAGATATTTTGAAGAATGTCATTAACCAAACAGTTCATGAGCCCCATTGACATAAAAAATACTATGGAGGTCAAACCCATCAACTGTTTGGTTCCTCGAAATATCTTCTTTTGTGTTCAGCAGAAGAAAGAAATTAAATCCTGTCCCTTATCCTTTATAGATATTTCTTTAATTACAGGCACTTCCAAATGTCGTTTTTTATTAAAACAAAACAAAACAAACAAACAAACTACCAGTAAAGATTAACTGGACCATGCTAACCAGCCAAATTTTGATCCCTTGGGCTGACTCTCTCCCACTTTATCAATTTTCATTTCAAATTCAGCAAGAACTGTGAGTTTGTGCAGAGTGCCGGTGAGCAGCATTCATCAAAACTAGCGTCGTCTTTTGAACAATCACAGCTGCTGTTCGCCACATTGGTTTCTAAAACGAAACATCGATCACGACAACGGAGATGCAGAGTAAGAAAAGAGCTCATCCCTCATGTGGCAGATAGCGAACTGATAGTTTGCTTAGATTCTCAAATTTTATCGTAGGACAAATGATAGCTCGCAAAACCAGACATCAATCACGACACCTTTAGCGACACTTTGCCGTTTCCCGCATGCTGACCGTTTCCTGTAGATTATAAAGCTGATCGTACAGCACTGTGTTTACGCACGGCATGAGGCGGCGAACCGGCGTCGGCTCAGCGCTGTTGGGAAGACCCGTGATTTGATATATTAAACCTAATATCTCGGTGACATTTCTCAGGACAGATTTTCATCGGCAGAGTTTCATCTGCACTTTTGGGTCCCGTTCTTGATAAATGACCCTGGACGTTAATTCTCTCCTCTCCGTCTTTCATCTTTGCAGAGCGGCGGCAGCCCACTGCGACCACACCGGGGAAAGAAAGTTTGAGCGGCGGAAGAGAGAGAGCGAGAAAATGGACAGCGCCATTAATGGAACTGACATTAATTTGACAGAGTGCTGGCTAACATATGAAGTCACTGGCAGTTCATAAGAATAATATTAAGCATGCATTATCATGCAAGGGCGAAGCTCGACACGAATGGCAGACATCTGGTGCGGCGGGCGAAAAGAAAGCGGAGTTTAACCTGTCTTGTTTGTACCACCCAGGTGCATGCGAGCGCAAAACATTAAAGCATTACTCGAAAAACTTGGCTGCGAAACACTACGAATGGATTTATGACTTTCTCTGCGCACACACAATATAGGCGAGCGACGCATGGCTTATGTGCCCTTGAGAAAAGCAATTATGCGTGTGCATTCACAACAACAAACAACTCCCACAGTGCGCCCTGACTTGAAGCATGACCGTCCATGTAACAGCCAAAGGCCATTACCAATCCCCATTAACACTAATCAAAAACCACTTTACTTGATAAGAACCGAGGGGTCGCCTACTAGCGACCCGCCACATCTAACCCCAACTGTTATTGACGCACCCCAATCAAGGTAGCAGTTAGGCTCATAGTCTCGCCATCGATAAAAAGATGGTAAACTGGATTTCCAATTATAACTCTGAGGGGAAAAGAGTAAAAACGCCTTTCTCGAATCAGCTGTGGTTAGCCTTTGGGTTATCTGCCTGAGAGGGGATTTGACTGGTCTCCAAACAATATGGCTCCAGAGAGACTTCCCTGCTGCAGAATGTAATTATGCAGATGTAGTTAGAATGAATGTGTGTGTGTGGAACCCATCACACACTTTGCTTTTATGCTGGAACTCAACTCTAGTGAGTGTGGGAATTACGGGAAGCTTCACAGCTGGAGCCTACGACAACAACGACACGGTGATGACAGATTGTGGGGATGATCTGAGGCTCAGTTTGCTCAGAATTTAAAGTTCTGTCATCACTGACTCACCCTCATGTTTTTCCAAGCCTGTATGACTTTTTTTCTCTGTGGAATACAATAGAAGATATTTTGAGGAATGTTCAAGCTGCTCTTTTCCATACAGTGGAAGTGAAAAGCCATGTATGTGGATGAGCCCAGAAGTCCCCTCACTCATTTCATTTGCTGCAGATGATGTTGGTGTTACAAGGCTTGAATTTTGGCGCGTATTACACATAATTTTAACAGATTTTGTGCTCAAGTGCGCACGCATAAAGCTGCCGCTCAGTACTAAATTGCGATCTTTGCATATAAACAGTCAAATACACACAAGATACATCAAAATGTCTGTTATGGGGAGTGTTCACGTAAGGAAAGTCAGTTATGTTTTAAGTGAACGCAAACATTTGACGCATGTGTAACAGTATAATGGATCCGTGCGTCAGGTCTTAAAGTGACAGCAGCCTAATAAACCTGCTGCCAAATTATGAGATAATATTAAAAATATCTATACGACTGTGTTCCCCCATATTGATGTCAAAACCAAGTGGAAAACCAATAGCCACAGTGGCCGGTGAGTAAAAAAAAAGTTAATGTCAACCCCTGATTACAATGTTAGTATATGTAAATGAACAATGTTTACTCATTCTCCATGTTACCTGAACCAGCGAATTCTTTTTTATTTGTCGTCAAATATCAGCTCCAGATTATACTTCCCTATTTTTGCATCCAAGCCTACGGACAGTTTGATCGACAGAACGTTATTAACAGAAGAGTTATTGTAAGAGTACGTTTATCACCGAAAATTGTATTGTACTTTGTCTTCTTTTGACAGAATGGCAGTTTCTTTCATTTTTTCCCCCTCCGTTTGGCCTAAAACACTTTTTGTAGGCATCCCGTTTAAAACACTGGCTGCATCCGAACGCTTAAAAATGCTGCCTATAGAGGATGCATTTCAAGGCATGCCTGAATCCAATGTTTAGCTTCACTTCCTGTCTCTTGAGATTACCTTCATCTAATTGATTTCTGAAGGCAGCATAGATGTATCCTAAACCATTATGCTGTTTGAAATCATGGAAACACTGCGAGGGCGGCAAGGCTACAAGTCAGCAGGTTAAGCTCTCGGAATTTGCAAATTAAAACTATGATAGCTAAATGACTATAAAATAAAATGTTAATGAAAAATATAACTGTATCTTAATAATTCTAAAATAACACTGGACGGCTCACACCATCACAGGACAGGGTAACTGACATCTTAATGTTACAACATGTGAACATATGCAGATTTAAAAGAGTTTTGGGAATGCATGAGGGTGAATAAATGATAACATTATTTTCATTTTTTTTCTTTTTTGTTGAACATTTACTTGAATTTATTTATTCCAGACATGTCTTTACTGAAATATCTTAAGGCCTTACAACTGAACTCTAGTTTTCATCCAAATTACCCCCAGATATCATTTTTTTTTTTTGGTGCGTTTCTTTTCCAGCGTTGCATTGATCACTGGCCAAAATGGTGCTGCTTTAATCTACTGCCTCTATCCTAAATGAAATTACACATTCAAGGTTTGATACAAAGGCAGATGAAGGCATATTTGAACATTCAAAAGTGAGCATTCCCAAAATTAATTTCATCTCTAGGGTTCATGCATATTTAATAGAGAGTGCTAGAATATCACAGGGTAATACAATCCCAGCAAGTAGAGAAAGAGCGAGCAACAGAAAAGAGAGAACTGCAGTTGTTGTCATGAGCAATAACTCTCAGCGGTGCTGGGAAACAAAATAGGCAGGATGCTTTTGATGAAAGAGCCAAGAGTGTGGAGGCCCAGGTTAAATGCTGAGGAGCCGTGGAGACCTTCACATACCGGCAGAAACGCTGATAACTGACTGGCAATAATTGACGAGCCCCATGGACAACATCCCTGGAGACCCACACGTGTCTGCCTTCAGTCATACTAACTAGTCACTGAATTCACAGCTGTGTGCTTGTGATAAATGCCCACACGTGTCCTTTATTACAAATCACACCTAGAGATCTGATCTGATTAGGGGTATTTGACTTTGTAGATACACCTCAGTACTAGGTAATATAGCAAAAAAAAGTTTAAGCCTTTCAAAAATCTAGTTTTAATTAAATGAACACAAGGAGGAATATTTAATTATCATTTAAATGTAATAATACATATATTTGCTTACATATATTTTTAACTTGTAATACATTTAAAACAATGTGATGCTGGGACTTTCATGAACATTTTCAACTGAAGAAACAACAATTAATCACGAAATCAAATTTAATCCTATTTGCTATTTTCTTTACTAACATGTTTATGGTCATGTTGTGCATGATGTAACATGCATTCAGCACACACGAAAGGTGAAGAAGATACAAATAGACTGTTGTTAACGATGCAAAATATTCACAGGATCACAGGAACAGCAGAAGGAGAAACGCCAACTACGTGATTAACCAACAAAGGACTGAACATATCAGGGAGTATCCACCTTTTTCAACGTGGAAGCAAGGTATTTCCTGAAAATGTGCGAGTCTTCCAATTTATTAGTCTCTATTGGGAAATAAGAAGAATATCAAAGTGCAGTAAACTGTAAAACTGGTTATAAAACCAGAGTGTTTATAATTAAGACAATACTATTGTCTTAGTTAATATGGTAAGAAAAAACAGTTTGCAAAATCAACCAGCGCTAAAAATAACTGGAAGCGAATGACAACGGAAGCCAGACAAATTCGGTGAAGCTGAAGGGGTGGAGGATCGGGGAGCAATTGGAGAAGTCCGTGGCGGAGGTGGAGTGTCGACTGACCAAAGCTGAGCTGGATGGATGAGGGAGTCCGGAAGAGTCCTAGGGCTGACGGACCACAGTAGAGTCACGGGAGTGCAGAGCCGGTGGAGCCAATGGGCTTACAGGCCAAGGTGGAGACATGTTGGAGCCGGAGAGTTGCATGGAGGTAGCATTGGGGGCAGATCTGAGAATCTGAACGACACCAGTAAAGACAGTAGATCCAGGGAATGGCACCACCGGAGAGTAGTGATGCAAAGTCTGATTCATTTCCGTGAACCGGTTCTTTTCAGGCAGTTCGGATCATTGAACCGGCTCAAAAAGGCAATTCCTGACTTCATCATGCAATGATGTCACTATGCATTTCTGAAGCTTGTTTTGATCTTGATTGATCTGTCAATCTGTCTACGCAGTGCTAATGCATCTCGAACAAGCTTCTTTTCTAACAACTCAGAGTCATGTTATATCAATGAAACATTCAGATAAAGTCATTCGCGTCAACGCATATTGAGACATTCCAATAAAAACATGTGAACGTATATTGCTGATTTTCGCCTTTCAATCAATTAAGTTAATGGAGTTTGTGGTCACAGCTTCATTCACGGATCCTTTATGTCGGATATATGACTGACCAATATTGAGTAGCCTACATCTTGAATAAGATTCGCAGCTACAGCACACATTTGATGCACAAATGTTCTAAATGTCTAAAGTATATAGAAAGAATAAACCCTTATAAACTCATTGATTTTGCTTAACAACTTAAACTACAATCTGCATGTACAATAAACCATAGTAAAATTTATTTACATCTCTTAACAGAAAGGATTTTGCAGCTAATAAAATGTTATTTAATAACAGTAGTCATAATAAGGATATTTCCAGTACGTGCCTCAGGCTCGCGTTGTATCATCAACTCACTCATCAGACTCCTTGGTAATCCTCTGCAAACTTCAACAGTCAGTTGGACCGCCTCATTCAGTTCTTTTTGAGTCGGATGTACTACTGTCTTGTGCCTGTGCGTCTTGCGTCATCAACCTAGAACTAAAGTTTGATTCAGTTCAATTAGTGAACCGGCTCAAAAGAACGATTTGTTCAAGAATCCGACATCACTAGCGGAGAGGATGGGACCAGAGAGCCGGGCGGGAACAATGTAGGAAGAAGGGACTTGAGCATCGAAATAGCCAAGATGGGATTGGCAGATGAGCAGTGGGTTTTGAGGGTGGGGAGTAGGGAGGGAACTCGATCCACAGTCCACAGGTCTATCAGGCAATGATTTGCTCCTGGCTCCAGAATGGACTGGGCAGTATAAACTCAGACATGACCCAAGTGTCAGGCTCTCCCTCAGAGGCTGACATGGTGGCCAACTCTGACTCCAGGATGGATGCGACTGCCTCTTTATCCTTGGTATGATTTGACTCGAGCGCTTGGTCCGTGGTGGGCTCGGGCTCTGTTTCTGGGTACGAGGCAGGCGAGGCTCCTCTTCGGATAGTCAGTGTTGACAGCGTTACCGGTGTTCTGCCGCAACACCGGTTATGTCACTTGCCCACCGTGGCACCATCGTTTTTATAGTAATGAAAATCATTTAGTTCCGTTCGGAAACAGACATTGCATTTAAAAACTGAACGCATCTGCCCAATGCTCCGTAAACTGAACAAGAGACGCAGCACAAATCAGCAGCAGGAGTCAGATTTCATTTATTTGGGTAGTCGTGGCCTAATGGTGAGGGAGTCAGGCTTGTAACCTGAAGGTTGCTGGTTCAATTCCCATGCTGGCAGGAATTGAAGGTGGGGATTGTGAATGAACAGCACTCGCTCCACCTTCAATACCATGACTAAGGTGCCCTTGAGCAAGACACCTAACCCCTAAATGCTCCCCTTGTAAGTGGCTTGGATTTGTAAATGTATTACGAGAGTGAGGACCAGCCTGACAAGATGATGGTGGAAAATATTTGCAATATTTGGCATTTAGACCCAGCACTAATAGGGAACCAGCAAACGATTAGTTGTGTTTTTCTAGTTGTTGTGTTATTCATTAAAAATATTAACCCACTATTCAAGGAACTGCCGCCCCCAAAATGGCACAACTTCAGTAGGAATTAATTGAAAGCGCTCGCTCTGCTCCGCACCATTATGAATGCCTGTGTGGCAACTCACATTTTACTTTCGCTTTTGAATTAGTGATTTAAAAGTGAGGTGTAAAACACCCCCCCCCCCCCCCCCCCAATCGCGGTGATACCACTATTACCGGTATTGTCACACGTCGATCCAAAGGTGGAAAAATTTCCTCACCGTCACAACCCTAATTTCAGGTTAAGGAAGTCCCTTGTGTGGTCCTCGAGGGAATGCTCCTCTTGCTCCAAGAGGAGGAAGCATACTGCTGGTAAGTCCATCACTTTTCTTTATTTAGTTCGAAGGGGTTGGTTCTTCTTTCACGAAGGCAAAGAAGCTACAAGTTGACAGTCTTTGTATTAATAACGCAAAATACTGAGGGGATTACAGTAACAACATAACAGAAACGTAAATAATAAGCGAGAACTGACAAGGATCTGAACATAATAGGGAATTGAAATATAAGCGAAACAGGAACTAAAGGGAAAAAACAGAATATCAAAATAAGAGTCATGATTAATCAATGCACATTATTTCACAGAAAAAAAAAGTTTTTCAAAATATAATGTTCAATTGGAAATACATCAGATTATGCAAATTAACTGCGTTGTGAATAATGTTTTGTGATGACTTTAACTCTCATATTTGCAATTTGAACACTAGACACATGAAACTAGTCTAATGACAGACTCTTCAGAAGTCTTAATATAAAGTGCATTAAAGCCATTATGATAATGACAATGTTGATATGTCTTTCACCAACAAATCATCACAAACTTATCATGAATATTCCATATATCACCATAGATACAACATATCAACTTGTTATATCAGGCACACCAAACTGCATACATATGTAAAACTGTACGTTTATGTAAACCATAAAAATGGCAGGCTGTGATTTCGTTTCCCTCCGCTCATTTGCATGTCTCTTATGACAGTAAGTGTTCGTCTGTTATTTACTTATTGTGTTCATGGTGTGGATTGTGTATTCCTCCTGTGTGTGAAAAATGAGGCATGAAACAGCGTTGTCATGCTGAACAGAATTTTAATTACTGACTGTCGCTCTCCTCCAGTGTTAGTACGCCCCAGCAGCTCCGAAACAACTGCAAAATAACCCGATGCGAGGCAAGTCACCGTCATTACAGACGCTACCGGCTCTCTTCTAAAAGCTGCAACACAATTAAAAACCCGGCAGCCAAGCCACCATTATACCACCTTGGTAAAAAAAAAAAAAAAAAAAACAACAACTGAGGAATAAAAAAAAAAAAAAAACTAATCAATTCCTAACCATGCGTCCATCTGGAATATGAAGTCTGGCTAGTGGGAAAAAAAGAGACTTATTTTGATAAAAGCTCATTCATTTGCATTTAAAATGTGAGTTTTAATTGAGACTGTTTGGGTAATTAGGAAGGGAAAAATGGCATTTTTTGTGCTCATGTGAGACACTGAAGCTTCTGCCAGGAAACCGAGCGTTCCATGACAGCGTACCTGATCCCCGGTGGAGCCTGCGCATCCAGGCCTCTTAACCAAGGTTAAAGAGACTCATCAAAATAAGCCCTATTCATTAGCAGACTTCCCTCACTGACACCCACGCCAGCGACGAGAGCTACTGCAGTCACGCACACACATCCAGGCCCGGTAAATCATCTGCACCCTTGTCTTTGACGTGGGCTTCTTTTACTTCCTCACGGTCTAAATTGAGTCGTAAAGACGTGTAAAAATAATGGCGCGGCGAACCTTGTTTCAGCCACCCATTTTTATTTCACCACAGGTCCCCGGTGGGCTGTTTGTGGCCACATTAGAACGTTGACACATTAATAAGTGTGGAGATATTTACGCACGTTGACCTCCATCCCGACAGCTCCGTAGTTTGGGCCTGTTGGCGGGCGCTGAACTTGAATTATGTCTAATCACCACAAGGGTTGATACCGTAAAGCGTGTTGTGCTCTGTGCATGTGTGGTTGTGTGTTTACACACGGGATCTTGAGAAAAGAAGGTGAATAGGTATACGGACCAACACAATGGAGCTCTGGTTAATCTTTAGTTCGGTGGGAGATCAGCTGATAAATCTTGAAATATGAAGGCATTTTCTTCACTTTACCCCCTTTGAGTTATCCATTAACGGAATGGGAGGGTTACCTAAAAACATATTCCTTCACGAATGACTTAGTCACTTAATAATAACTCATTCAATGACAAATAGCATGAAGCTTCAGGAAACATGACTTGGGCATATTTTCAAAAGTTTCTAAACTAACAACAATGAGCATCAAAATAGAGATGAATTCCACTGGTTTGCTTTTTTAAAAATGTGCATGGCTACTATTAATTATTTTGTTTTACTACAGTAATCCTGTAGTAATTCCCATTTTTACAGCTGTACCTGGAAATATTTACTTTCTGTTTATGTAATACTGTTCCAAGTATTCTATAGAGAATAACTAACTGAAAGTAGCTGTCGGTAGAATCTGCTGTATTATAATGCCTGGGCATTTCTTGGGAGCAGCTGTTTTCATAATAATGTAAATTTTCCAGTTACAAACTATATTTTCTTGGTATTTGTGTCTTAGGGTGCGTTCACACTTAACGAACCCTGGTGCGATGGCTCAGTTAGTGCGGTTTGTTTGAACATATGTGAACGCTGCCAGCCGAACCCTGGTGCGCACCAAACAAGCGGACCGAGACCGCTAAAAAGATGGGTCTCGGTCCGCTTCCAAACGAACTCTGGTGCGGTTCGATTGATATGTGAACGCAACACGGACCAAAGACATGTAAACCAACCAAAAACAGGACGTGATGTCACAAGATGCGACGCTACAAGTCAGCTGATTTGACGACGCGGGAAGATCGGTGCATCCAAAATGAGTCGAGGGCAAACGTGGAGCAACGAGGAGGTGAAGTTTCTGTTTCTGCAAACAACGGAGGAAATCCTGGAGCTGTTTTGAATGTTTTGAACATTTTATGAGCTCTTCGTGAGTTCTCAGCTGGTAAAAATAAAGTACACGCATAAAATGATGGCGTTTAATCCAGAACACAGCGTTGTTTTGAATGTTCGGTAAGCGAGCTCCGTCGCGAAATATACGTCATAAAAGCCGACCAATCAGGTCGTGACCGTATCCCTATGCCTTTGGTTCGGTAACTTCAGGTTCGCTGTTAAAAATGCCAGTGTGAACGCGAAGCGGACCAGGACTATATGTTCTGTTTTTGTTTTTTGGTCTGGACCAAACGAACCGAACTACAAGTGTGAACGCACCCTTAATGCACTCTTTCACCGTGTCCTAACCAGACACGACACACATCGCGCAAACGTGCGATATCTTTTCCGTATTAATCAGTTTTTGTTCTATACTATCTGTGACGACGACATGCGACAATTCTATTTTAGAAACGGTTTCTGCGGCTGGAACAACAACACAAAATGTGGCAATCATATGTAGTGTTTATGAGCTTTATTTATTGTTAAAAGTGTCTAATGCCCCTTTGAATATGAATTTGTGTTGCTTTACAGCCGTACTTAAACTAATCATGGATAATTCACTGCAGATAGTGAAAATAAATAAATGGCCACAAGAAAGTTCAAACTGTCAATCCATTGTGAAAAAAATTGTAATAATAGTGTATGACATTGTTTTGTTTCAGTCACTCAGGATGTAATATTTATGAATTTGATGTTATGTACTCATTCGATTGACCCTTCGCCGGCAGTTTGATTGACAGGCGATCTGACCAATCATAACCCCGAATCCGCCATTTTGTCCGTCAAAGTGAGTTAGTAGATTAACGTTGGTGAACTTGAACTTGAAGAACTGTGTGTGCTCACGTCTTGAAACAACATTCCTTCTGATGTTCATTCATGTTTATTTGATGCTATAAATGAACTAGTATGAAGAGATGATCGGTTCACGAGGAGCTACAGCGATCTGTCACGACACATTAAAGACACACTAGACGCTATTTACTGTTTAAACTTCTTAAAATAATTACAATATTTTAAATATGAAACTGTTTCATATGTCTGTCGACGTGTTGTCAGTGTCCTCTTTGCTCCGCGATGTATTTTTCACCGTGAGAACATGATGTGTGGCGTGAGAGCGCGTGGCTTTTCGGACATAGCAACAGTAACTGAAGGGGGCGGGTCTTTACGAAGGGTCAGCTGCGACTCCTGTGCGCTTCCCAAGAAAGCCCGCCCTCACTCGGTTTTGATTGGCTGTGGATTTTGATTGATTTTTTGTCATCTTGTCGCTAGAATCTATTCGCGTCCCGTTTGGTTAGGACACAGCGTTAGCTCTTCAGGTAAGCAATCTGAGGCAGAAACCAAACAAGCTCTCCTTAAATGTCTGTGGGAAGTCTTTGGTTAAATGGTTCAACTGAACAGTGCATGTAAAGCTTTTTTGATAGTACCTTACAGTGTATTTTTAGCTTAACTGTGTTAAATTTCTAGTTTGGAAGGCTACTTTTTTCCCACACTGCCATTCCCCAAGCCTGTCCATTACCAGAATATGCAATTCAGTGCGCCATCATGAAGCAGTGGGACGGAGATTGTTGCCACCCATAAACACTCTAATTCCTTGATTCATTAGGCCTCATTCAGTGGACAAGGTGCACAATAAATTACACTCTATATTGGCTGCTCAGTGGACTCTGATTGAGACAGACTGGGAAACAGTTTATGTGTCTGCTGCCTCCTCGGTTTGGTTGCCTGTTATCTTAGTTGCTCGTTCCTTCGGGGAATTGGGATGTTCTGTCCATGTCCGTCACAGGGAAGGCTAGCCAGTCTAATCTCCTTCAGAGAGCGGCCATCTGTAAAGGAGACATTCACACAAACATGGGCCCACAGACTCGCAAACACACCGACCGGCAGCAAGCATGTGATAGGCTCAACCGTTTTCGGATGTCATCCCGTCATCGGTGTACTCATCTGTTGAAGCCTGAGGAAATGTAGCAGCCTTTAGAAATGTTTCAAAGTAGTCTGGCGAAGACACAAACGCAGATGTGACAGATGACTCGACTGGATCTCTTCCATTACTCAGAGTCGCCGCTGAGGAAAATCATATTTCATGTTCTTATTTCAGTTTCATAAATATGTTACTGAAAGCCTTATCATAAACAGAGGTGAAAAATGCTGCATTCAGCGACTTTGTTAGTACACTGATACACATTGAAGCGTTTGATCAATGTGCCTAAAGCCCATCAAAGGCTGACTGGGTGAAAATGTTCCTATCTACATGAATTTGAGGAATATTATCTAAACAGCTTATACTTTTTTTTAGCCATGTGTTTTTGAAGGATGTCTGTACTTCAAATATCTCATTTAATCTACAAGTAACTCTTTTCATCCTCAGGTTTCCATGGCAACAATGCGACGATGAGGCAGCTGAGATGCATGCATGCACTAATGTACTATGTTTTTTTTTTTTTTTTTTGGGGGGGGGGGTGTCTTATATCAGGGAGTTGCAGTTTTGGCATTTTACAGAGCAGGATGAGGTATCCCTATTGGAAAAACATGCCTGTACCCACCTTTTTGTAAAACTCCAAAAACATACCTATACATGCATTTCTATGCATTTTATGTCAGGTTTGCTTTTCTTAATACTATCAGGTTTACACCAAGAATGATCCCTATAAAGAGATTGTTCTAAAAATTGTTCTAAATATAAAAGAATTGCACTTGAGCTTTAACGATAATGATATAGAGAAACGATATCATTGGGATCACTTTTAGAACGATTTTTTTCCTAGCTGTAAAACGATAAAACCCTGACAGCCAATCTTCTAATTCGATGTAAAACGGCAGACGACACTGCTGAGAAGTTAATCGCCGAGGTCCAGAAAAAGCCACAACTGTTTGACGAGACAAAAAACGAGATCATTATGCCAGGCTAGCAAACTTTGTAACATTAAATTACCTCAGGTATCCAGCGCTAATTTCGTCAACATTGTCTTTCTTCCTTTGAGGTTGCAGTGAAAAAGACCAGGCGTTGTTTTTATTCCACTTTTGACTTTGTCGTCCGAATTCGCTGTTAGATTAGATCGATTACACTAGCTGTTCACTCGAAACACAGCATGCTGAGGACATCTGCTGGCCGTGTGAATGCAACATGATCAGCAAAACATGTTGTACACTTTGAAACCACAGCGTGTGAGCTTACAATAAACACACCATTACCGTTCTTTGGTGTGGACGCAAATATAGTTATAGTTATTGTTCTTGGTGTGAACTGGCCTCAAGTGGTATCCTCGGTTTTCAAAGTTTCAGCGAAAATTGAATGTGCTTTAAACGCCTCTCACTGGACATTTCTCCAGCTGGTTATTTTCTATGGTTCAGTAACACACAGAGCAACCAGTGAAGCCTGATTCCCAAGCTACGGTTTCCTGGCTGGTTGGAGTTTGATTCCTGAGCTCATGGTATTTTCAAGAATATGTTCAGTTTCACAATTAATCTCATTCACTTACATTCATTTCTTCTTGACGGCCTCCATGAACTAAGAACTGTTATGTTGTACTCAAAGCCTGTGTGAATTAGTGTAGTTACTGACTCATTGTTTATATGACAACATGCAGATATTATCTAATTCCTTCCGATTACCGACTAGTTTCTTGAGAGCCAAAAAACAGGATAAGTGACTATGGATATAACCTGCCTGCAAACCAACAAGACGCATCACAGCCTTTGTTTAGTCTTCACACCAAGAATAATAACTATAAAGATAACTATAAGGATGTTAGTTGGAGCAATCGCTGTGTGGGGAAGTGTTCAGATATACGGTGCAGATTTGCACTTCTGGCGATCCCAGTTCAAGTTCTGGCTTGAGGTCCTTTTCCTGGTGAAATTCCCCTCTTCCATGATTTCCTGTCTGTCCTGCTGCTGTACTATCTAATTAAAGGTATATATATATATATATATATATGGTACACAAACATGACAGTTCAGAGTTTTGGTACAGCAGGGGAGAGAAAAGTAAACATACATAAGATTGCTTATTTTTTCTCCTTTTTTTATTAAACAGTGTTTTATTGAACAAATTGTGTTTCTTTTTAAATAAATTTAATTTTCCTGAGTGTGCACATTCTTGCACATTACTATAATATGAAAAGTTACAATTAACAACAGAGCCAAACTCAAAAGTCAGTTGCAATTTATTTTTTAGATATAATAATCAACACTCAAAAAAAAAAAAAAAAAAAAATAATAATAAATTGCACATAGGGCAGGTTTTGCATTAACTTCTAAATCTAATTATAAATTCATTTCTCCAATTCATAAATATTTAGTGAAATGCTCCCGTCTAGAGTTGTGAACTAACATGCTGTGGACACTAAATGACTGGCCTGAGGTAAATGTAATGTTAAGTGAGATATTATTCTCAAGCTGTTTTATTGATGTCTTTCTGCAGTTGAAACACTGGTTGAGAAATCACAGCTACGTCTCATTTCGGAGGATGCGTTCACTACGTCAACTGTGACATGGAAGAGATTGTTGAATAAAGTCGCTATTCTTGTTTTGTTTTTGCGCACAAAAAGTATTCTCGTCGCTTCATAAAATTAAGCTTGAACCATTGTAGCCACGTGGACTATTTTAACAATGTCTTTAGTGCCTTTCTGGCCCTTGACGATGGTAATTGCTGTCTATGGAGGAGTCGGCGAGTTCTCGGAGTTCGTCAAAAAATATCTTAATTTGCGCTCCAAAGATGAATGAAGGTCTTATGGGTTTGGAACAACAACAGTGTGAGTTATTAATGACAGATTTTCATTTTTGGGTGAACTAACCCTTTAAAGTTAAGTGAATTCTGACTGGCTGGGGGAGAAAAATGATCATTATAGTTGTTGTGTGAACTATTCTCGTAGAATTAGAATGATTAGGTCTTTAAGCCTTTTCTCCCAGTTCTGAGAACTAATTTTTATGTACATATTGCATCCTTTGAAGTGGACGTTATCCCTCCCCTTGGCGACTGACGTTAACAATTCCTTGTTCAAAAGGACCGAGCCATTTTTCCCACCAAAAACTGCCTTTCCGTTAAAGGAATTGGAAGAGCGGTGCCTGACTCTCATCTTTGGATAAAAGCTGCCTCACCAAGGTATTTATAAGTTCCGTGCCCCTAATTAGCATCCAATTAAGAATTCCTTTTGTGTGGCCAATGTAATTCCGCACAATGTTGACTCCCCGGGGTGGGTGCGGGCAGCGAGTTTGACACCTAAACACTTTCAGGCCAAATCCCTCTGCCCTTTCCAGATCAACCAACCCAAGTCTTTCTGGCGAATCCCTGCTAAGTAACCCCACAGTAGAAATTCACATCGGAACTCATTTGTGAATTTGAAGCTTATTTTGGAAGATTTGACATTGAATTGGCTTTGAAAGCTCAAGCAGCTTAGCGCATTGGTTTTGGAAGCCCTTCATGTCAGCGATACGGTTTCTAAACACACGCCTTCGTCGTTTCAGTCCATACAGAGGTCTCGTACAATACCACCCACCGATCCACAGGCGTTCTTTACAGACTTTTCTTCTAGCCTGACAGATGCTGAGTCGCCGGCTAATTGGTTTGCTTTGGAGATGGCCAATGAACTGCCGGCTGAGGCGTGTAAGTGGCTTCTTTCGCTTGTTCGCATGAAATCATCCCACGGCGAGCGAATTTCGCCCCAAAACCCTCAGAGCTGCACAGAATTATGTTAAGTGCATTATTTACAGCGGCCGTAGATCTCACGGAGCCAAACGTCATTACGGAAGAGTGAAAAATTTCAGCTCTGGTAACAAGTCTCAGCCGAGCAATTTACATCGCATCAAATGTCTGCCCCACAACCGGATTTCCTTGCCGCCCCTGAAAATTGTCAGGGAGATGACTGACCTCATGTAAATTCATGAACACAGGGGAGAAATGTGTGTGTACGGCGTGTCTCATCGAACAGGGGGAGGTGCTGATGTGTTTTCCAGCCTCTCGTCGCACTCGCTGAACCGGCTGCACGGATGCTGACTCAGGCGTTTCGGCCCTCGCACTTAAAGCACCGCAAGCTTTTAAGAAGCAAAAGCCTATATCTGACATGGATGCCCCCCTCGCAAGTAGGACCGATTACCATCCAGACATTAAAAGAAAGAAGCGAGGGGGAAAATCGTTGATCATCAGAAGGAAACGCATTACTCAGGCGTCCGAGCCAAATAACTGCTTTTTCATGCAGTTTCTTCATAGTTGCGGTTGATGTGTCAATGTCAATTCATTTTTGCTGCGACGCTCTGATCTTAGACTCTATTTTTGGTTCCCACAATTCCAAAAGACAGATTACTGGCAATTTGTAGACAGCGGTAAGTCTCCTTAGCGTTTCTATAAAGTCTGTTATGCTGAGCGTAATTCTTTACTGCAGCCGAAAGCTATTTAGGCAGCGTCTGCTGACACTGTTTGTAATAGACCTAAAAGCCCTGATTTAATTGAGCTCATTTGAGACGACGTGGAGCAAAACCTTGTCTTTTGATGTACTGATGAGATTTCATTAGAACTAATAGTTTGTTTAGAGGCTGCCGCTCCTAATCTGGGAACACGACCCGTATTAGCGCGGCCTACACCGTTCTGTGCAATACCTCCATTGATTTTCATTAAATGAATTATCACTAAATACACACACAAAGCACCTTGCAGCAACACATCCTAGTTGCCATGGATATTCTATTTAGTCTGAAAGAGCATGTGCCGTGTTGTCCTTGAAGTAACATGAAAAGTAAGGTCGTTTCGGCTTCGCTTTCGGAAAGCCGAGGGAAACGTTCCATGAGAAAGACCGAGGTGCGAAGGAGCCACGCACACATGCGCTCAGAATTCACTAATGACCTTTTGTCTTCTGACATTTTCATTAAGGCACAAAGTAGGTTTCTGTTCCTTATCAACAGCCGGAGGAACAGCGCTTTAGTGATAATGGTCTTGGCTGCGGTGGTGGTCTAGGTGGAGATTGCTTCAGGTGCAAAAACATGAGATGGAGAAACTGTAAGATTATAGAGTAGACTGCAGCTGTGATTCCATGAATGACTAACAAAAACAGATAAATCAAGGACCATTGAAGCTTAAAAGAATCATTCTCCCGAAATGAAAATACGGTCAGAACGTATTCCCCCTCGCATTGTTCCAAACCTGTCATTTAAAAGGACACGTTTGAATCATGCGCTGTAATAAAAGTCTTTTGAAGATGTAGGTTTGGGAGAATTACAAAGTGGGATTTGTAAAATAACAAGCTAAATTTTCTCTTTTTTTTCCCCGCACAACAATAGACTTGGAATATATATTTTATGAGTCGTATGGACTACTTTAATATTATTTTATGGTGCTTTTTAATCAGATTTGGAGTCGTGTTATTATAGTAATATTTATTGTTATAGTTTTAATTCATATTTCGAATTAGCTGTTATTTTTATGTTTAATTTTAGTTTAAGTTTTGGTAATTTTGTTAATTTAAAAAAAATTCTATTTAGCTTTAATTTTATATCAGTTTTAGTTTCAGCACTTCAACTGATTTAAGACATTTAAGGCAAAATTTCTAATTTACATGTACATTTTTTTGAGTAATTTATATTTTACTTTTGTAAACAAAAACTGATTAATTTTTAATATAATGTTTACAAAAAAACATCTACATCCATCCTCACCCATGTTCACTGAGCAAAACTTTCTCATTAAAATAATAAAAGCAACCCATCTGTTAAAAGTCTTTACAATAGACGTTATTCGTAATATGTTCTTCTAAGATCTTCTAAGCGTATACAACTTTTCAGAGATTTTAAACAAAGTTAAATGATTTTTTTCCCCCCTCACAAAAAGATACCGTATGAATTCATAAGACTTACGGTTTATTTTGTCGCTTTCGTGTCTGTTTTGAGCTAAATCTCTCCCATTTACTTTCACTGTAAAAGAGCAGCTTTGACATTCTGCAAAATATCTCCTTTTGAAATGTAAATGCATAAGAGAATTTAGATTTTCAGCTTAACTAAGCCTTTAAGAAACACAACCAGAGGATTGACTGACATAAAATCAAAATAATTGCCCAGAAATAACCCTGCCAATCAAGCAATCGCCCCGTCTGTAATTGTCAGGGTGGCGACTGGCACTATCAGCATGTGCAGCCGTATCAACACCTGGGCCAGTCTCACAACACGGCCCCGCAAATCACAGGCCTGTGGCAGCTATAATTATACACTTTCCACGATAAAAGAGTGAAATAAATAATAAACAAAATATGTCAGCGGCTAAAAACTACAATGGAACATCGCTGCAGGCGATACGGCGCCTTGGTCCGATCACACGAATGTAAAATGTAAATTTCTAGTCTTTTTGTCTGGCTACACCTTGACAGTGAGCGTTGCCCTCGGTTGACGCAACCTTTCGTTCACCCCACACGCTTCCACTCCCCCTTCATTCAGTTAATCTCCCAGGGGCCTTTAGCGGCGCACTGGTGTGTTTGTGTGTCAGCGGTAAACTTTCAACCCCAGGGCAAATCTGCAAAATGCTGTGAAAAAAAACAGCAAGGTTACAGCCCTCCAGGACCCACACTAGAATACGGGGACGGCAGAAAAAAAAAAAAAAAAAAAAAAATCACAATCAATACAGTCACTCTGATTTAATTAATACAACAGAGTTTCTCAAGCGATAAGAGCTGTAATGCGACTGTGAGTTTTCAGACTGATATCTGTTTATGCCTCTGGCTTCTTACCATTATACCTTTTTTGAGTCAAATCTCACTAAGACACTCCGAGTTCGAGCGTGTTTATTATTATGAATGATTATGTTCTATAAAGCACAAAGAGAAAGAAAGTTGTTTTATAATGTCGTTCGAGGTTCAGTAATAGAGGACATAACAAACGCTCTGGAGGGTCTATTATGTTGTTTCTGTCGATTTCCCCCGTTCTGTTACTACTTTTCTTTATATTTATTTAATTTTTGACAAATCCCTTTTGTGAAACCATGAAAGCAGCATTTAGAAGGGAAAATAAACAGTCTACAGAAGGAGAAAACTGCAGATTTCTGATTTACAGAGCCCATATGGTTTTGTGGGGGCTGAGAAAACATTTGGAAGACAATATGTTGTCGAGCCAAAGACTAACTATATCCGTCATATTTACATGTGTGGTCCAACCAAATCTGTTGATGGATGATAAAACAAATATGATCTTATAAGTTTTCCCATAATTTATTGAAGCATCACCGTGGTGGAAGGACTCCAATGTTGTCGTAAATCTCAGAAGCTTATCTTCAGCCCGGATATATCCAGAATCAATGTCGTCAACAGTCAGACCGTGTGAGTTTATTCCAAAGCAATGCTTATCTTTTCTAAAATGCTCTTTATCTATAGTGCTAATCCATATCTGGGCAACTGTGCATGTGCTTTTGTAGTGATTCAGAGTTGAGATTCATGTTACACCATCTGTAGACCAAACTGCAGACATATATATCTTACAGTCAGCATTCTCACACTAAAACACATTTTTAAATGGTTGATCTGTTCTTCCATCAGTCCATCAAGAGATGTAGGCTGCGTCCCAAATCGAATACTCTCTCGATTTTGAATAAAAAGAACTTACTTCACAGCTGCTAAAAAGATGTATTCTATAGTATAAATCTGTGTGGTATGAATGTAATCCGGTCGTGACTTACTGGCATCAGTTTCACTGTCATTCCTCTCCCACGGCCTCGTGTGATAGTAAAGTATCCATCAAGTGCACACTACAGAATTTCACTAGGTACTATTTTATGAGCACTGTGAACCTGGACATACTACTCTTGTCACATACTTTTTTCACCCACTTTTGTAACGCTGTGGTGTGCAGGAACAGGCAAGACGTCGGAATACAGTTTAATAATCCGCAGGAAGGAGACAGAATACAAGTTAACACCATTCACGATACTTTTAGAACTGACCAGGACTGGACAGACACGGAGGGAATATATACAGATGAACACAAGAGGATAATAAGCAGGGCACAGGTGACAGACATAACTGATAACGAAACACAGCTGATGAGGATGTACTAATAACGAGGCACATGGGGAACCAAAACAAAGATCACATGACAGGGACTGACGAAAGCAAAACAAAGGAACACATGACAGGTGACAGGACTAGAATACATGTTACAACTTTATAGTAGGGAAGTATGCGATTTTGGAAGCAGCCACCATGATTTGCTCTAAAACAGGTCTATTCAACTGACGGCCTTTTGAAACGTTCAGCGACCTGTGTGAAGTTGCCAGATATTTATCTTAATTTCTCCTAAACTGCATTCCTTATGGCAGAAAAGTAATTTCTAAATCACTATTTGCTGTGGAGCATCTCCGTTGTCAGTCATTTAGTTTAAAAACGGTGTTGCAACTATTACAGTGTAATCATCCAAACAAAAAAATAATTAAATAAATAAAAAAAGATGGTAACACTTTATTTTACAGTGTCATTGTTACATATGTTACATCTATTTACTGTAGTAATAACTAGAAATTATGCATAATTACATGCAATTAACCCTAAACCAAACCGTCATCCTAACCCTAACCCTATAGTAAGTACATGTAGTTAATTGTCATTACTCAGTTCTTAAATGTATAATTACACTGTAATACTGACACCTTAAAATAAAGTGTAACCAAAAAGACCAACACAAAATGTCAGTTCTAACAGCAAAAAAAAAAAAAAGATCGATGTTAACTTGCACAGGTGATGTACAGGTCTGTCTGCTTTACTTTCTCAGTTGTGGAACAATTTTTGAAGCACTTTTTGGTTGATTTATTGTGTTCTGTATTTAGTTTGAATTCCCTGTTAGGTGGAAATGTTTCTGATAGAAAAATAAGCTATAAACATATGCTTTATTTACTATTTATGAAGTGAACAAATATTGTAATTTCAACTGTTATCTGTAGTTCCCTAAAAGAGGCAATTTCCTTGAAAATAGAGCAAATTCCTCCGAAAGAGCTGCATACCGGATTGCGTCTCTTTAAAGATTTCTTTCCATCCGTGTCCTTCTGGGTGCATGTGATTTCTCTCACCCTTGGATGGCCACAATTGCTGTCTTGAATGCCTGGTGATCGTAGCCATGGGAATGTTGTGGTCATGTACTTTTTCAAAAAGCAGAGAATCACCTCAGCTGCTTTCCATCCTGGTCCTTCTACTCCCTGGTATGAAGCCACGGCTTTGAGCGCCGAGGGCGATCTAGGGGTTACAATGGGAGAACTTTCACCGGGTGAGTCCCCACGAGCTTTCTGTTCGTCAGCACGCTCATGTTGAGTTTCTGGATGAGTTATCCTGGATTCAAGCTGTCAATCAGGAGGATGAGCTTATACCTTCTGAAGTGGAGGACTCTCCTGGGCTTCCACTCTCCGGTGTGATGGCCCAGTCTGAGGCTAAAGCAAAGTTGGCAGCCATGCTTGTCGGGGTGACCACAAGCATTGGGGCTTGAGTGGACTCTTGATTACCTACACCTTCCTGAGAGGTGTGCAGAGGTTAAATCCCCTCTTGGATCTCTCCTTGGTCTTACAGGCCCTACAGAGATTCGTTCGAGCCGTTACAGTCGGTTGAGTTCAGTGCCCATGCGCTCTCCTCCATTAAGAGAGTTGGGGACCTACTCCTACTCCTTTCAAGGATCAAGTTGCAAAAGATCTCTTCTTACGAGGGAGACCGATCTCTGTTGTGCCCGCTGTGTGCCTTCTGCATACCAAGGCCAGGGCGTACCATGCCCCCTGGGAGAGCTCACTCTACCAAGGGCGTCTCAGTCTCTTTGGCTTTAGCGAATGGTGCTACCGTTGCTACCGTTGGCAGAGGTAGTCGTGGCCTAATGGTGAGGGATTCGGGCTTGTAACCTGAAGGTTGCTGGTTCGATTCCCATGGCGGCAGGAATTGAAGGTGGGGATTGTGAATAAACAGCACTCTCTCCACCTTCTATACGATTCATGACTAAGGTGGCCTTGAGTAAGGCACCTAACCCCTAATTGCTCCCCTTGTAAGTCGCTTTGGATAAAAGCGTCTGCCAAATGAATAAATGTAAATGTAAATCTTTAGAGATGCAGATTATGCTACACCCAACACATTCACGAGATTCTGTAATCTCCAGTTTCATCTCGGGTCTGTTCAGATGGTCAGGTGCATTCAGCGCCTTTCCCCTCTCTGAGGTGGCCAAACTGCCCTGATGTACAGGTCTGCCCTGGCCAGTTTGACCGAAACTGCCCTGGCCAGTTTCCCATGTCTGGTGAAACAAGGAGCCTTTTTCTATCTCCAAGCACTCATTGGTGACGGTGGAGAAATTCGCTATCAGGCCCAGTCCTCGTGACTAAGTGCTTCATATGTACTGATTTCCCAACAGTGAGCCCATTTCATGTATCCTTCCACTGTCCAGTGGAACTTCTTCCCTATGCGATACTTCCCGTTAGGTGAGCCCATAGGATGTACTCTCCACATACAAAGGATGTGGTCTCCGCATTGTTCCTTTCTTGGCAGAGAAGGAGAACGCTTCCTCAAAGTAACAACCAGTTGCATTCGGATGTAGTAAGAAAACAAACAAATAAAAAAAAATCCTGAAAAGGATATCTATGACTGAAGTGACCTAGTCCCATTGTGAGGACAAGTCCCCTGGACATTAGAAGGTTGCGAGATGGTGTGAGTTCCCTTGCTACTTGGCACGCAAGAGCCTGCCTGCATCTGCACCGGAAAAACTCATTACACAGTTCAGTTGGTTGTAGTGTTTAGTATAGGGACCCCTAGTGTCAGTCTCAACGCAACGTCAAAGTGACTGACAGATAGGGAACGTCTCGGTTACTGTTGTAACCCTGATGGAGGGAACGAGACATTGTGAACTGCCGTTGAAATGGTCAAGATGCTGTCTTGGCTTCTCAGCACAAACCTGAATGAGTGGAGCAAGCCAGCTTCCTTTTATACCTGTATGTCCGGGGGAGTGGCTGGCATGCAAATTCCACCCACCAATTCTCATTGGCCTTTTCTGAATATGTCAGAGGTGTTCGGGGCTCCCAAGAGCGACCCCAAGTGTCAGTCTCGACACAACATCTCGTTCCCTCAGTCAGGGAACGGAGGTTACAACAGTAACCGAGATGATTCTGCCACACTTTGATAGAATATTTTAGCTCGGGCCTCATGACTCAAAAAGCGTATGCCACATTTTTCCTCACAAATAGGACCAGTCAATTTCCCCTCATTTTTTTTTTTCAATTGCTTTTATTTTTGTAAAAAAAATTATCCATAAATGCTTATAATGAACTGTGATAAGCACAATTTATATCTGACTCATTGAATAACATAAATTCAAGTGCCCAGATTTGTGACTAGTGTATTCCTGTTTAAAAGAATGCAGTAAATCTTATTGCGTAAACAGAGAAGGGCAAATCCTCTAAGTTTGGAGGACTAAGGCATTAAATTATGCAAATTTCAATATCATTGCCGTCATAATTATTTTAAGGGAATGGATCTCGTGTGTCTGTGTATGCGCAGACGACGCGAATACTAAAAGCGTTTGCAGAATACTTTTTCTTATTGCTAAATAGCTTTTCACAGACTTTAACAGCAATAATTTGAGCCTAAATCTAATTTATGTGAATAATTATTCGTAATCAAATTTAATTATGCACTTAATGCTAATATGACTATTAATATAATGTAAATGAAGACAGGCTTGACAATTCATAATTTACCGGGCCAGATTAACATGCATTGTTTAAATATAACAAAAAACGAATTAACATTAATTAAATCCATGTGAGTCACGAAGCGCCCGCCTCTTCCATCTCACGCAGTACACTTTAGGAAGTGTTTCAAGTGTAGGTGGTCTCTTTCATCTCAGTGGAACAAACCAGGTCAGATTTTGTGGAAGGTCTGCGATCATTTGAAAGGAATGAGGTGTTCTTAGAATAAATGGTGTGCCGAGGTGGTAATTTAATCAGTCACCACTGTAATTGTGAGCTGGCCGCACCAAAGAGGGCAGAGGTTCACTCTGCATCTCATTTTGGCAATAAATAGGAAATAGAGATTTGACCTTTTCAGTGGTATGGCAGAACCATTAACTAAAGGTCAGTATAAATGACACATTAAACATTACAAACCACCGGACTTTCAAATTAAACAGAACCACACGAGACTCCAGCTGGGCCTTGTTAGAGGTACAAGACATTAAGCCTTAATTATCAACACTGAACGAATGTGTAGAATAATCGTGTTCATTTGAAACTTTATGTTTTTGTCTAGACAGATACTGTGGCTCTGTTCCGAAACCTAAAGAGTTGCCTTGCTGCCTACATAGGTAGTGTCTTTCAAAATGTACATACTATAGGCAGGTGACACTGAAGTACATGATACACGCAATAACTAACGATTGCAGTGGATTTTGATGGTAGCAGCTTGTCTACAAGCATACAATTTAATACTGAAATTCCAAAACCCAAAAATTTTGGTAACTGAGTAATTCTGGGGAACTCTTTATGTCATGTTCTCGAGTGACAAATTAAACTAGTCATAATAAAGTTCGTCTGTGGCAAGCCGTTTTGACTTTTATTCATTTTCAGGATGTGAACTTTTGATATCAACAATTAGATTTCCACTAGTATCAATGGCAATTTTTGATATCAAGAATTCAATTTCCACTAGTATAAACTATAATTGTTGATATCAAGAATTGTATTTTTACTAGTGAAATCTCGAAATAGGCTGCCATTCAAATTCAATTGTTGATATCAACAATTCAGTTGTCACTAGTTGAAATGTTAATTCTTGAGATCTGTAAATGTATTTCAACATGTTATAATTGTTTTTTCTGATATGCATTCCTGATATCAATATAATTTCTGATATTTAAAATGGCTTTCGTACTAGTAACAATCACATTCATGATATCAGAAATGAACATTTTTACTAGTAGCAGTTCAATTGATGATATCAAGAATAGACATTTGCACTAGTAACAATGTAATTGTTGATATCAGAAATTTGCATTTTTACTAGTAAGAATTGTATTCTGATATGTGTAACTGGAATTTAAACTAGTAAGACATGAATTATTGACATCAACAATTGAATTTTGAATGGCGAGATTTCACTAGTAAAAATACAATTCTTGATATCAACAATTATAGTTTATACTAGTGGAAATTGAATTGTTGATATCAAGAATTAACATTTTAACTAGTGAAAGTTCATATCCTGAAAATGAATAAAAGTCAAAACGGCTTGCCATAGTTCGTCGGCAACAAGACGCCTTTCGATATTTCAGCCGAACAAACTGTTATGGTGAAATGTGTCCACACTGCTTACATGTTTACCTGTTGTAGTTTACGAAATAGATACTGACACGAAATGTGTCATCAGAGAAGCTTTAATTAAACGTCACTGTTTCAGTCAGCCCTCCAAAACTGTTTCTGCCCAAACCGAATAAAGTCCAGTTGCCCAAATGATGGTTGAAATGGTCCATCCTAGTTGCTTTGACCTGATTTTTTTTAGATTTCCGTGAAGGTATGAGGTCTTTAAATTTAGTGAAAATGGGGCATCTTAGCCCACGATTCCTTAAAGTGCTGTCTGCTGCTTGAAACAGAGCATATACGCATGTAATTTTTTTTTTTCTTCATTAGACACTTTAATTCTCCTCTCGATGTGAGTATTAACCACTACTCAAAGAGACAAAAGTCACATTGTCCTGACCAGCTCTGCAGGAACAATCAAGGGAAGTTGACCTTTGTGATAAATTAATAATTAATAAAGTAATTGGTCCAGTGAGTGGCCATCCGTTGAGTACACACCAATGTCTATCCACGGACAAGCCCGGCACTGATTACTTTGGTCTGCTCAGCGTCAGAGGGCAAACAGGGTATCAAATATTCACCATGGAGAACACACACAATTATGTGGAACTTAATAGAGTTTATCCAGAAAAAAGAAGCTATATTATAGAAAGGACTGGACACCGGTATTCGCACCTGTAGATGTGGAAAGGCAGTTAGCTGCCGAGGTGACCTTGCGTGATTAGCACTGCCTCATTAAACAACCCTCTTTGTTATGGTGAAATCAGGCCATGTGTGAGGATGGAAGCAGACACATTTGGCCATAAAAGGGTCAAATGGCTGGACTTTTATATTGAGAGACACCTCAAATCTATCCTGTATCATACTGTAACTTCAAAGAATTTTAAAAATCAGCTCATTATAAAGCATTTTAAATTCTGATTGCATTCAAAGTTGTTGTAAAACGCCTATATGCGACCGCAGGAAGCGACTGTTACTAGAATTGTGAATTTTGATTATTAATGACAGTGATTTTACTATGCTAAACATTTTAATGCAGTAAGAACAGAGTTTATGTAATGATGATTCAACGGGATGAGATCCCGTTGCGAGCTTTATTCAAAAACGTAGTCAAACAGGCAAAGGTCAACGAAACAGCAAACAGTAATGACAGGGAACAGGCAGGCTCGTAGGAATAGTCCAGGCAAAAGATCAAAAGGCAGGCAGGTAAACAGCAAAAACGAAGAGACAGGCAGGATCAGGTAAACAAGACGGGAATGAACGCTCGGGAAAAGTAACACTGGGATGAACAAGACCTAGCACCTAAGTGTGTGTTCGCTGGACTTAAATATGGTGGGATAATGAGAATCAGCTGGAGCAGTGATCAGTGACAGGTGCGGGGATTCTGGGAAATGTAGTCCGGGTTTGAGAGTGAGTGTGTGGTGCATAGTCCTTGCTGAAGTGCCCTCTAGGGGATCTAACGGGCATTTCAGCTGGCAACGGTTACAGTTTACCTGTGGTAAAATCAATAATTTAACGTTTGACGGATAAAAACACATCGAATTCATTTTGAGGGTGTGGAAAGAGTTCAGGTTCAGTTCGCAATCGAGCAGAAAATCAGTGAATAGAATTTCCCAAAGTTCTAATAAACCTTTGAAATAAATTCAATAAATTGCACTAATGATTAAAATAGTAACTTTTTTTTTTTTTTAAATAAAGTTTTAAGGAGACAACCCTTGCATTTTTATCCATGACCTTGTGATGTGATAAATCAAAATCAATGGATTAGTAGAATTCTCTGCACATCGTAAAATTGAAGATGCACATAAACACACTGATTTATCATGTTGCTCACATAATATAATCCATTCCATCACTGTTATAGAGTGATATATTTACATTTGTTGCTGCTAATATCCACAGATGAAGGCTCAAACCCTAATATCCATTTAGATATAATTATGTGAAAGATCCTGTATCTTTTATTTGACGCTTAGCTGTCCATGCAAATTGCAGCGAGGTCAGGCTCTAATCGAAGACTTGCACTCGGTGACTCTAAGTGCCTCAGAGCTTTGCTAATTGGCCCTTTGAACGCTAATGCTAAAGAATGATTGATGTGCTCTGAAAAACGAGACTCCGCAATCAGCATTTGGCCAATGAGGGAAATCTGAATGACAGCAAAGGCGAAGTCTGTCTCTGAGGCGGCACCTACGGAGAGGCTGGTTGGTTAAAAAATAAGAGCTGAAAATAGATCGCGTTAGGCAGAGTGTAATTATGATGATGGAAAATTACGCTTTTGTTTAGCGCCTGGGTTTTGTACACAAATCAGATGGCAGAGCGGTGAAAACGGCTTCATTTCAGGAGGTTCAGAGGTGACGAGTCTAGAGGCAGATGTACGAGCGGGTTTTGCAGGTTCCCTCCATTCGCACTGAATCAGCTCTGTAATGATTTATTCCTGTTTGTATGGCGTAGACTGCACTCCCTCTTGCAAGCTGCTCATGTATTATTTGTTATGGTAGTGGTTTCCAGCTGTGAGCACCAGCTCGGTGCTTTAAAGTGAAACACCGGGGTTTCCACTCGCTTTGCTTTCCTAAAATTACCGCAGCTAAGACAACACATTCATAATGCAGCGCGAAATAGTGGTGTGGAATTGTTCACTTTTTCTAAAATTCTGATATAAATGAAGAAGCAAAGCCTGGCACAGGATTATTGTTGGTGGAGTTTCAGCTAGAGGAGCTTCAGCAGACCACCTCACTATTCACAGATTCTGTTTTTTTTTTATTATAATTATTGTTTTACAGAATGTGTGGTTCTGAGAGAAATGAAAAAAACAACATTTAAAAAAAAAAAAGGAAATAAAATGAAGCATATATCCTTTTTAAAGCCATTTTTTAATACAAATATAAATAAAAAATGGTCACACTTTAGACTAGGGTCCAATTCTCACTATTAAATAACTATTTTGTCACAATAAACTCATAATTACTGCTTATTAATAGTTAGTAAGGTAGTTGTTAAGTTTAGGTATGGGGTAGGGTTAGGGATGTATAATATGATCATGCAGAATAAAGCATTAATATGTGCTTTATAAGTACAATAAGCAGCTAATATCCAAAAATGCTGGGTTAAAAACAATTTTCAACCCCAAGTTGGACAAATGGACAAACCCAGCAATTGGGTTAAATGTTTGCAAACCTGTGGTGTAGTTTTGTTTAACTCAACTATTGTAACATACCCAAAGTATATTGGAAACAAACTAATTCCAAAATAATCATTTAATAAATTGCTTATTAATAAATGTTCACCTTCTGATTATTATTGTTGCCTCTAGTAATTAATTAATTTCCAACCTCTTTTGGGTTAATTTTAAGCCAGTCATGTAGGAATTTGTAAACAATAGTTGAGTTAAATAAAACTGGGTCAAACATATAACCCAACCATTGGATTAAAACAACCCAATCACTGGGTTTGTGTTATGACTGTCAGCTGAAGTGCCCGACTTCGCCATGGACTCACTCTCTCACTCACTCACACACTCTCACGCTCAATCATTCATAAAGGACTACATTTCCCAGAAGCCTCGTACCCATTCGCGGATCACCGCACCAGCTGCACCTCATTCACCAATCACTGATTACACACACACCTGAAACACATCACTTACCCCTTATAAGCACCATTTTCACACCACACCAACTGCGAAGTCTTGATCAGCTAACCCCTATCATTTCTGAGCGTTATTCCCGTGTTTTGGTTTTCCTGGTCCTGTTTCCTGCCTGTCTGTCCCGGTTTTCGATTGTTTGCTGCCTACCCCGTTTGACCCCCTGCTTTGGATTATTGGACTATTGCTCTCTTGCCGCCTGCCTCGATCTTGTTTGCCTGGACATTATTACGACTCTGTCTTCTCCCTGACATTCCTGTTTGCTGGTATCTGACCATCGCCTGTTTGACCACGTTTGTAAATAAAGCTTGCAATTGGATCTCATCCGCTGACTCGCCCCTCATTACAGTTTGTCCATTTTCAACCCAACTTGGGTTGTTTTTAACCCAGCAATTTTTAGAGTGTAGTAATATGCATGCTAATAAGCAACTAGTTAAGTGTGAGACGCTAAACTAAAGTGTTAACAAATAAATAACCACACAAAAATGGAAAAAAAAAGGGTTTACATGCAAATCACTAAACTGTCAACATGCATTTCTCGCACATTGACCGAGCTGACGGATGAAAGCGCTAACGTGAAGTCAAATCCGGTGAACTACAAAAATGCTTAGGTGTTTCCAGCAGGTTCTGCTGGAACAATTTAAGCGTTAAACAGAAAAAGTTATTTGTGGAGTGATGTTTATTGCAGCTATAGAAAGCATTTTTGTTTGTCACGAGTATTCATGAAACAGAAAGTGCATTGTTGATTTGTGGAATGTGTGGTTCAGGCTGACATTTGAAAAACAGGATAAAAATGGAACAAATATTTCCTTTTTTAACTGTTTTGGCACATCCTGCGGCCACTATGGGAATAGAGTTGAAAAGAAACTACCAAGACGCATTCAGCGGGTGGTCACAGTGAAAAAAAATGTTGAAACATGAAAAGGAGTGTGTGAGAGAGAGACAAAAAAGGAAAAACAGAAGTCTGAGGTGAACTACTCTTCCAACAATAACGGGCGGATGAAAACAGCCCTCGCTGTGAGTGAGGATCAAGAGAAGTGGGGTGTCTGCGCTGAAAACACGCTAGCTGAGTTTGCAGGAGCTCTGCCTCATTATGGATGCTGAGCTGCAGTTGATTCAGTCGAGGCCAGGTGGGTTGCAAAAAGCCCCCACCAGATTCCTGCAGAGATGAGAGGGAGAGAGTTGTCACACACTGATGTTTTTCTCTCTCTTTTTTTTTAGTTTCTTGATCAGAGTTTGTGTTGCAGTGAAGTCAGGTTTGGGGGAGGAGTGGAGACGGCCTTGGAGAGCTAGTGGACCAAATGCACGTCAAATTCTTTAAGAGAAAAGAGCTGCTCTGCAAGACTCTAGTGTCTAGCTAACAATTGCATTTATTATTGCTTAGGTTACTTTTAAAATGTATTTCACTACAGATTAAATAATACATGCTTTAAAAAGTAATTTGTAACGTATTTCGTTAAATTACTTAAGTTCTGTAACTTAATCTAAATACTTTAGGATACTTTGGAATACTAATAAGTGTGGAACTGTAACGGCCTCGCTTGCGGTGGGTGCACGGAAGCACGGAGACTCAGGACAGAAGGAATATTTACACGATTTATTTAAACAGAACAGAATTACAAAGACCGATTAAGCGGGACATGAAACGTTACTCTACATTCAACGAAGAACAAGGACAGGACTGACACAGAGGGAATTTATACAGACTGGCACAAGAGGATAATGAGGGTTACACAGGTGATAGACATGACTAATTAACAGACACAGGTGACGACGGTGAACTAATAATGACAAGAAGCACATGGTAAAGCAAAACAAAGATCATATGACTAAACAGAACTAAATGAAAACAAGGAACATGTGACAAGACAGGACTGGGGAACAGAATAAACAAATGAACAGAAACACGATTAAGACATTAAACAGACACGATCATGACAGTACTCCCCCCTCCCGGAAGGCGCGACCTCGCGCCGTGAAGGAACAGATTCGGGGGGGGGGGGTGGGCACCCTGGAGGCCGTGGTCAGGCTTAGACAGTTCAGGTGGCCTCCAGGGTGTCTCCTGGACCTCCTGGGGGTCAGGCGGCCATGGCGGAGTCCAGGGCCGTGTCACGGCAGATGCAAGGGGGTCAGGCGGCCATGGCGGAGTCCAGGGCCGTGTCACGGCAGATGCAAGGGGGTCAGGCGGCCATGGCGGAGTCCAGGGCCGTGTCACGGCAGATGCGAGGGGGTCAGGCGGCCATGGCGGAGTCCCCCATATCAGCGGGCTGGGTGGCTGAGGAACAGTCACAGGCCCCGGCGGAGGAAGGTCTGGGAGGTCTGGGAGGTCTGGGAGGTCTGGGAGGTCAGGAAGCCCAGGCGGGTCTGGCGGGTCAGGGAGCCCAGGCGGCTCTGGCGGGTCAGGGAGCCCAGGCGGCTCTGGCGGGTCAGGGAGCCCAGGCGGCTCTGGCGGGTCAGGGAGCCCAGGCGGCTCTGGCGGGTCAGGGAGCCCAGGTGGAGGAAAGTCTGGGAGCTCAGGTGGAGGAAAGTCTGGGAGCTCAGGTGGAGGAAAGTCTGGGAGCTCAGGTGGAGGAAAGTCTGGGAGCTCAGGTGGAGGAAAGTCTGGGAGCTCAGGTGGCTCGGGCCAGTCGGGGAGCTCAGGAGGCTCGGGCCAGTCGGGGAGCTCGGGCCAGTCGGGGAGCTCGGGCCAGTCGGGGAGCTCGGGCCAGTCGGGGAGCTCGGGCCAGTCGGGGAGCTCGGGCCAGTCGGGGAGCTCGGGCCAGTCGGGGAGCTCGGGCCAGTCGGGGAGCTCGGGCCAGTCGGGGAGCTCGGGCCAGTCGGGGAGCTCGGGCCAGTCGGGGAGCTCGGGCCAGTCGGGGAGCTCGGGCCAGTCGGGGAGCTCTGGAGGCTCTGGGAGCTCTGGAGGCTCTGGGAGCTCTGGAGGCTCTGGGAGCTCTGGAGGCTCTGGGAGCTCTGGAGGCTCTGGGAGCTCTGGAGGCTCTGGGAGCTCTGGAGGCTCTGGGAGCTCTGGAGGCTCTGGGAGCTCTGGAGGCTCTGGGAGCTCTGGAGGCTCTGGGAGCTCTGGAGGCTCTGGGAGCTCTGGAGGCTCTGGGAGCTCTGGAGGCTCTGGGAGCTCTGGAGGCTCTGGGAGCTCTGGAGGCTCTGGGAGCTCTGGAGGCTCTGGGAGCTCTGGAGGCTCTGGGAGCTCTGGAGGCTCTGGGAGCTCTGGAGGCTCTGGAGGCTCTGGGAGCTCAGGGAACTCAGGCGGCTCAGGGAACTCAGGCGGCTCAGGGAACTCAGGCGGCTCAGGGAACTCAGGCGGCTCAGGGAACTCAGGCGGCTCAGGGAACTCAGGCGGCTCAGGGAACTCAGGCGGCTCAGGGAACTCAGGAGGGTCAGGGAACTCGACTAGCTCAGGGGTTGCGAGCACAAGAGACGGCTCGGGGTTTGCGAGCACAGGATACGGCCCTGGGTTGGCGAGCGCTGGAGACGGCTCTTGGTGTGCTGGAGCGTGCTCGTGGTGCGCTGGCACGTGCTCGCGATCCCTCGCGGCCTTTCGGGGGCGTGGCTTGTGAGCAGCGGCCCCTTTTTGTGGCGGCCCGCGAGGCGATTTCTGGGCGGCGGTCCGAAACACGGCTGGGTTGAGGATGGTGTCATATTGCAGCGTGTGATGGTGCGGATCGAGGGGATCAGGAAGCTCCTCCTCCTCGTCCGAGAACGGGTTAGGCGACCAGACAGGAAACACACCGCTGCAGAGATATGCGGGGGGACTCGGAGAAGGCAGGGCTGGCGGAGCGGGTGTTTTGGATGAGACTGGACGGAGATCACATTCCTCAACCACGAACTCAGAACCGTTTAGCTCTAGAATTAAATTAACTAATTCAGCTAGTGTGTAATTGCACATCGGTTCGTTCGGGCGAATCATATTTTCATCCAGTCCCAACCAAAACACGGTGTTAAGGGAAGCATCCGACCAGCCCACCAGATGAGAGAACTCCACGAATTCCCCCACATACCTCTCCAGCGGGCGTCCCCGCTGCCGGATGCTCCAGAGATGGCTTTCGGGAGAGACATCCATGATGTTTTGCCTCTTGTTGTGGGTTCTTCGTTCTGTAACGGCCTCGCTTGCGGTGGGTGCACGGAAGCACGGAGACTCAGGACAGAAGGAATATTTACACGATTTATTTAAACAGAACAGAATTACAAAGACCGATTAAGCGGGACATGAAACGTTACTCTACATTCAACGAAGAACAAGGACAGGACTGACACAGAGGGAATTTATACAGACTGGCACAAGAGGATAATGAGGGTTACACAGGTGATAGACATGACTAATTAACAGACACAGGTGACGACGGTGAACTAATAATGACAAGAAGCACATGGTAAAGCAAAACAAAGATCATATGACTAAACAGAACTAAATGAAAACAAGGAACATGTGACAAGACAGGACTGGGGAACAGAATAAACAAATGAACAGAAACACGATTAAGACATTAAACAGACACGATCATGACAGGAACAAACACACAAAAAAAGTTTTATCTCACAATTCTGACTTTTTTTCTCAGAATTCCGTGATGTAAAGTTGCAATTGTGAGTTCTAAACTCTCAATTTTGAGACAAAATGTCAGAATTGAAAGAAAAGAAGTCTGAATTCTGAGATATAATCTCACAATTTTTAAACAAAATGTCAGAATTGAAAGAAAAGAAGTCTGAATTCTGAGATATAAACTCTCAATTTTGAGACAATGTCAGAATTGAAAGAAAAAAAGTTTAAATTCTGAGATATAAACTCTCAATTTTTAAACAAAATGTCAGAATTGAAAGAAAAGAAGTCTGAATTCTGAGATATAAACTCACAATTTTTAAACAAAATGTCAGAATTGAAAGAAAAGAAGTCTGAATTCTGAGATATAAACTCTCAATTTTGAGACAATGTCAGAATTGAAAGAAAAAAAGTCTGAATTCTGAGATATAAACTCTCAATTTTGAGAAAAAAAATCTCAGGCTTGTGAGAAAAGTCAGAAATGAAATATAAACAAGAAAAAAAATCTGAATATCGCTCAGTAATACTGTTTTCACAAACACTGTAAAGTACCATTTATTTAATTTTTATCTTTGTTCTCTTGTATTTATTTGTGCTGTTGCTTGTCATTTGTTTATTTGTTATTATTTTCTTTGATGTTTGAACTGTTTTTATAAAGCCGGACGCACACTGTGCGATTTATAACTCGTTAAAAATGGACACACACAAGAAAACATGTCTGGAGTTTTACCCATACACGCTGCATTACACACGGGCCTGAAGTGGTGTCTAACAAAAATAATAATAAATAAAAAAATAGTGTTAATTTTGACCATGGCTTGATAATTTGACGTTCATCGTAGGAGAAGTCACACTGCGGGACTGTGTGCCAAATCTGGCACTGCCAGAATTCCGTCGGAGATCAAATTTAATCGCAATAGTCATTAGCCGGCTGTCCGTGAAGATGCCAAACCAACAATCAAAGACTACAGATTTCAGCCAAGGATCAGAGGAATCTTTTAGGATTTGCCAAATCATGGTCAGCATCGCATAGTGTGAACGCTGCTTTAGTTATGTTATGATCAGGGTTGGGGAGTAACGAAATACAAGTAACTTAGTTGCGTATTTAAAATACAAAATTTGAGTAAGTGTATTTCATTACAGTTACATTTTAAATGGGTGGTAATCAGATTACAGTTACATCTGAAAAGTGTTTTAGATTACCAAAGTGATTACTTTGAATTTTAATGTCATTTAAACAGCGATTGGTGATTCTCTGACTCTGACCGTCTGAAAAAGCGGAGTTAAGTTTCATCAACATTTTAATACTTTTAAGAGGATCATAAAAATGTTGTTATTTTTATTTAGTTCTGTCCTGAACAAGACAAAATGACTGAATTTATTAAAAAAAAAATAAGCCCAACTGTCAACTGAACTGTCCTGTCATGACCTGATGATCCACGACTGTTTTCATGTTTGTGAGTCATTTTATAATTCACTCGTCACTGCAACTTTTTCTCACAATTTGTTTTTTCCCTCACAATTGTGAGTTTGGATTTCACAATTCTGACTTCTTTTTCTCAGAATTGTGAGATTTAAACTCACAATTGCAAGTTATAAAGTCAGAATTGGGAGATATAAACTTGCAATACTGACTTTTTTTCTTGCAATTGTGAATTTAGTATGTGAGTTTATATCTCATAATTCTGACTTTTCTCAATATTGTCAGTTTATATCTAATAATTTTGACTTTTCTCAATATTGCGAGTTTATATCTCATAATTCTGACTTTATAACTCGCAATTGCAACTTTATATCACGCAATTCTGAGGGAAAAAGTCAGAATTGTGAGATAAAAACTTGCAATGACCTTTTTTGTGTTTGTTCCACACTTATTAGTATTCCAAAGTATTCTAAAGTATTTAGATTAAGTTACTAAACTTGAGTAATGTAACAAAATACGTTACAAATTACTTTTTAAAGCATGTATTTTGTAATCTGTAGTGAAATACATTTTAAAAGTATAATATGATTATGACAGTTTTCTCTTAGTCAAACAGAATTCTAAACATGCACCAATTTAAACTGTACTGCACAAAGACTGGTATTATTATCAATTATTTTTATAGAAATATATAGATTTGGTACCAATTTAAGTACTGGTACGGTACTTTTTACTTACTATATAGCAATTTAGTGGTGCCAATTTACAAAGAGCCTCATGCTAAACATTCTCATTAAAGGTTAAGATCAAACCCTAGAACCGCCCCTGATCTATTGTCATGCGTTTCAGTGCAAAAGTAAATTACACCTAATTCACAAAAGTCAGCACTATTTACTTCCCATAATTGGTGTTGCCCTACTGCCCATGGAAAATATGTGGTATAACAACATTTTGCACAAACAATTTCTATAATAATAGAAGCAATGATTCATCAGATAATGGAGAAGAGCCTTGTAATTCACCGTGTGATGGATCTGTTTGTGCAAACATTGTAGTCAATATCTCATATATATATATATATATATATATATATATATATATATATATATATATATATATACACTGGTTGCCATAGTAATGACTCAAGTATCACCACAATGCCCGGAGACAAGAGAAGAGAGCAGCTGTCAATGCAGTAAGAGAGGACAGGAAAGGGACATTTTGCCTCCGCTCATCTCACCGTCATACGATTCAGGAATATTCATGCATATGCTGTCTGAAACAACATACGTCATTCAAAATATAGGAAAAACAAGAATGTAAAATGAGTGAATTCAGATAATCACTATTGTTCAATGTATGATGTTAAGTTTTAAAACCCTGCAATCTGACAGACTGATACGCAGTTCCAAAAGGTTAATTGCATTGCAAACTTGATCAGGTTTGGTGTTATTTTTGTTCTGTTCACACTAAGCAACTAAACAGATTTGAGATTGACGCAAAAATGTCACCCAAGCAACTGGAGAACAATAGATTATCTGCGAACAGATAAACAAAGAAATTAAACAAATGAATTGAATCTGTGTAAACAGATAATTGACTAATCCAACTAAAATATGGACATGGGTCTCATTGTATTCCTGTCTAACTAATCCTCATGATAACCATCTGCCCTAGTGCTCCGAATCATTTCTTAGTATCAAGTCTATCTTCTTAATCCAGTGTGCCTCAGGTTAGGCCTAACCGTAATTTAGTTGAGTGCACCTAAAGATTTGCTCCATGAATCCTAACAGTGTTATCGCTAAAGATTACAAGAACGTTGCCCTCGAAAGCACCCGAGTGAACTCAGTCAAGCACAATGAACCTGAAACTTATTTCAAGCACCTGCCAAACAAAGAACATCCCTAAATTGCTACAGCAGGCAGCCGACCAACATCTGACGTCTTGAGAGAGCTGTTCTTTTGAGTAATCTCGGAGGGATCTTTCGGTCTATCACACTTATGAAGGCGGAGAGGAAAATAAACTGTTTTGGCTGATGCTCGGGAGTCATCTCCTGTTAACCACCTAACGTAACCCCATTCTCTCCAGCACACTGCCAGAGCAGCGATTTCATCAAACCTGCTGAGTGGTCAAGTCCCCAGGCACACCGGAACAATGGCTGTAACAACCCGTGCTCTCATAGACTGAGCCAGAGTAATCTGCAACAGTTACAGACCTCAGACTAACTGCAAGGCTCAGATAAGCGGCATTTGATGAAATGCATGCATTTTTTTTTTGAGAGAGAGAGAGTTGCCTACATCTAATCATATGCAATGCATGGCGACCGAGTGCTTTCCAAGGAGAGACAACTGAATCTCGGCAATGAGCCGAGCTTATACCCTAACCTTTAGAGTAAACACAGAGGCGCAGAAACAAACTCTAATCCCTCATCCCTACTGGGAAAACAAGCTTAAACTAGCTACACTGGTGGCCGTCTCAAAGTATGCAACTTATCCAGCACTGGTGGCACCAATGAAATACACAAAAACACTGACTCGACCAATGGCGCGAGTACCTGTTTCACAGACTTAGCCAGGATTAGGCCTTAGTGCAATTAGAGCTTGATATTAACTTTTTGCTCACCAGCAACTGTGGCTAGTCGCTCAGTATTTTCACTGGCCACAATTTTGACATCGATACCATGGGCAAAAACTGCCATATAGATATTTTTAACATTATCTCATAATTTGGCAGCAGGTTTATTAGGCTGCTGTCACTTTAAGACCTGGAACACTGATCCATTATGTGTTTTCTTTCTCAACTGTTTACGTTCACTTAAAACATAACTGACGGTGTTTACTCGCCATTTTGACATTATTTTGTAGGTATTTGACTGTTTAAGTGTAATAAGCTGTGAAAAAAGAACTCAATTTAGTACTAAGAGGCGGATTTATGTGCGTGCACCACGAAATATATGGGAGTGAGTAAAATTATGCACAATACGCGTGTAACGAAGGAGACAGCGGGATGAGATGCAAATGCAGCTTTATTTAAGCAGAGGTATGGTCAGACAGGCAATGGTCAGATATCAGCAAACAGGTGTGGCAGAGGATGAACAGAATCGTAGTCAGCAAACAGGCAGGAAATATTGGGACAGGCACCAAGAATCAGACACCGGGAAGAACAGGCAGAATCCAAAACGGGGAAAACAAACACAGGAGATAAATGCTCGGAATTGACAGGGTAACCAAAAAATCAATACTTCGCAGAGAATGGAAGTGTGAGCAGTGCTTATATGGTGTGGGTGATAGTAATTGGTGACTGTGTGATGAGGTGCAGCTGCTGCGGTAATCAGTGACTGGGTGAGGGGCTTATGGGAAATGTAGTCCGTGTGACTGAATGCGAGTGTGAGTGAGTGAGAGTCCAAGGTGAAGTGCCCTCTAGTGGTTGTCTCGGGCACTTCAGCTGAAAATTGTGTGTAACTCGCTGTCGGAGAGATGAGAGAGAGAGAAAGAGCAGCTGGTATCGTGTATCTATTCTGTCGGAAAATTAGTATTGGAAGCGTTTCAGATATTTCAATATCGATATGTATCGAAAAATCTATATTTTTGACAACTACTACTTAGTTTATTATTTCAAAAGACTACAATTGAAAAATGCATATTATATATAAAATTGAACTTCCACTTGTGAAATCCACCCACATTAGGCTAGGGATGGCTCGATACCACAATTTTGGCTTCGGTACGCTACCACAATCTAATACAGAATTATCGATATTAAATCTATACTCAATTTCTGAATTTTACTCATTCTCGCAGGTGTCGTATTTATAAAGCAGGAACTTACTGCAAATGCTTATTAGTAAATTAATAAACACAAGCCACGATTCCAGTTGAAAGATTTGGTGGACTGTTTACATGAGACGTTATCTAATCCGATATGGTGTTTTACATTCAATCGGAATGACTTTGTGACACATTACACATTAGCTTCTAGTCCTGTTTGTCACCGTTTATCCCTGTCAACATGGAGTTCCATTATTTCTTATACGCGCTATTTTTACGTAAAGTGCTGCTCTTAATCAAGCAAAAGCGTTCATTTGTAGCATATTACTGCTGGAAGGTATGAGAAAAAGACGGGTACAGGAAGCTGACCTTTTTTGTGGTTGTGCATCTCAATACGACCTTTCCCTCCTCCGAAAAGTAGAAGCGTATGAATTAAGATCCGTATAATGATACACTGAGTTCTTTCAGTGTATTTAATAAATGCATTCTGACGACCCCCAACCTCTTGACGTCGTGACGCAAAATAAATTTATAGAAAGGTTTATCCCACCCCTCTCAAACCGATTACAATTTCATTCGGTTTGGGCATTTTTATTCCAATTGAGGTGTTTATATGGAGCGTTTTCATTTGGATTGGACTTTAAAACAGATTATAATGCTCAATGTAAACCCACCCGCGGATTATCACATCAAATCAGTAAAGTGAAAACTTTCTTGTGAGAATTTTCTCCCCTCTCTTTCTCAAAATGAATAAATAGCTTCTGTACGGCGGCTGAGAGAGCTCAACACGCTGCAAATAAGAAAACGCATGCAAATAAAAAATAAAAAAAACATGCAAATAAAACAAAAAAAACATGCAAAAAAAAAAAAAAACGTGATCATCAGTTTGACAACACATGTGCTGCAAATCCTCACAACACAAGCAAATACAAAAGCGCGCTGCAAAGAGCACAAACCACAACGAAAATGTTTCAAGGGGACCCCAAAAAGTGACGGACCCTATTTGACAACAGCACAAACTAAAAAATATTAAATGTATTATATAGGCATTAACTCAATGTAATGTGTTTCACTAACAGAAAAGTGTTTTAATATGTGGCATTGTTGTTAACTCATTAAACTTTAAGAGATGATCATTTAGTGGATGATTTAATAATATTCGTTAATCATCTGTAGCGTACTAATGTGACGTCATCGTAACGGCCGCCTGAGGCGCTCGACGACCATGTCATCTGTGAGCGTGAGCTTCTAACAAACTGAAAAACACTTTATTAAAAATAATAAATACATGAAATAATGTACACTTGTTTATTTTTGTTTGCAGTTTTTATAGTATTTAATGATTGTGAACATATTGTGCACTCAAATGCCGTACACTATATAGGGATTGGTGAATATATGAACGGGTGAGTTGAACTGGTTTCAGACACAGCTAATAAGCAAGTCCTAGTAGAGTTCGTCACTTTTTGGGGTCCCCTTGAAACATTTCCGTTGTGGTTTGTGCTATTTGCAGCGCGTTTTTGTATTTGCAGCGCGTTTGTGTATTTGCAGTGTGTTTTTGTGTTTGCTTGTGTTGTGAGGATTTGCAGCGCATGCGTTGTCAAACTGATAATCACGTTTTGTTTTTATTTGCATGTGTTTTTTTTTTTTTATTTGCATGCGTTTTTTTATTTGCAGCGCGTTGAGCTCTCTCGGCCGTACTTCTGGCCTCAAAAGACATTGCGCTTGTTTTGCATCAGTTTGGGTAACACACTGCCACCTATCGGTGAACTTCGGAACAGCAGCATATACCAAAATGAGCAAAATCATGGTATCATGCAGTTTGAAATAAAACGGTATACCCGCATCCCTACATTTGGCAGGTTGGCGGGTGTTAATGTCAAGCCCTGTGTGCATCTGGAGACAAAACAATGGCTCTGACATATTTTAAGCTATGTAAGTGCATGTTGCTTTCAGTTAAAACAGCTCAAACATTCATTTTAGGACTAGCTTAACCCTTTTCTGTGAAACTGGGGGCATGTGGACCTGTTGGTGTGTGCACAGATTATACAAAGCACGTTGTGGACACTTTTAAACCTCAACATCTTTAGCCGAATGTCTTAATTCTTGCCCTAGGAGTAAATCGGGCCAAAGATCAAAAAAAAAAAATCGTGTATCTTGAGTTCAGCCAAATTTAAAGAGTCTTCCTCCACCTGAGCCTCAGAATAACAGCCACTTAGGACACTTATCCCACCCCTCACCAAACAAACATTGGCACAAACACATGTAGATGAGCACCTGGAAGCCGATTCCTGAGATCTGCGATGCGATTGGGTTAGCGAGATGAATGGCAAGACCTCTGGATATTAAAACTTAGACAAATTCCACCTTGTTGCCAGCCATTATGGATCTGCTCTCTAAACAGTCTACACCACGCTTGCTGCCGTCTCCGCCATCAATCAGAGGTCCCTCTGTAAATGCCAAGCCCAATAATTAATGATAGATTTACAGCACTGGCGCTAATGAAAGGTTTACAGCCACAAAGGATACTTGGCAACAGAGCAGCCGTAGAAGCCATCTGAGCTATGACAGCGAGCCCCACATCAATTTTTGCCGGCAGACAGGTGCACATGATGGGCAGTCCAGTCGAAGCAATGACAATTGTAGGAGAGGATAAAGAATGGGGACGCCGCAGACGAACGGTGACACGCGTCAAAAGGGAAGCAATCGACATCGGCATCAGAGACAGCCGTTTAACCTTCAGCCTCGCGGCTCCGGTGGCGCTCGCAGTTGAAACCGTGCTTGACAAACTATTTAATTCAGTTTCAACCTCACCCACACCGCGATTCTCAGGCGAAACAACACATTTCTTCCCTTCTGACATCCATTCTCTTTCCACATATTGCCCCGCTTACAATTTATTACCTTTTAAAACCATGGTTCAGTAGTTACCCCAGCTAAGTCTCTCTGCAGCCGGTGGCTTATTAAGTTTCTATGGCAACCTGCCACATCCACTCGTGCTGTATTCCATCCGACTGGGACCCCACAGGGTAAATGTGTGGGAGGAAAGATGGGGGGTTATGGAGGGAAAGATTTGGGGATAGGCGAGCAAACAGGCTGTGCTGGTGCTTATTGCACTGTGCTCCATTTAACTGGCAATTGACTACCCAGTGTGGTTCGCACTTTGACCACAGGGACTGCTGCTGTTTTTCATCATTTCGCTCAAAAGCCGATAGGAGCGTACACAGGAATGCGGAATGTGAAAGCTTCCCCAACTGAAATGACATAAACTGGCATAACTGACTAAACCATACAAGGTTTTTTGGACATTGATTGGAGAGTGAATCATATAATACCTTTGCTTTGTTCATTTAACAGTCACTTTGAGGCAGGATATAATCTAATAGGGGGAAAAAATTAATAATCCTCATTTGATTATGCATTTCAATATTGCATGAGAAATCAAAGTATCTCTAGTATATAGTTTTCTGAGCCATGGATAATTAATTATTCTGATTGCTGAAAAGAATCTGTCTTCGGATTATTCTTGGAGCTGTGGAACTTGATTAAAGTTCCTAAGTCCAATTTAGCACAATCATTTTCAGGCCGCTCTGCTAACGTATATTAATATCTAATATGATGAGAGGTTTCTGTGGTAAATTTTATATAAATTAATCCAAATCAATTTCAAAGGACCGTTGCTATTTTAATACGTTTGATGGATTCGGAATTTTACATTTATTAAGGTTCACGAAGTTCGCAATGACCTAAGATGAAAGTTAAAAAAAAAATTTAGTCAATGTTAAATTGGATTTTTTTTTTTTTTTGATCCGCGTTTCCAACCCAGGAATTTTCCTCAGGAACTAGGGACATTGGGGTGGTACTCGGTGTGTTCCGACGACAGGAACCGGAGTCTAAATGAAGTTCCGGGTAAAAGTTCGCCCCTCAGAAAGTCCCTGCTCGCGGGGTAGTGCCTTTTTCAAAGTTCAGGAACTTTCGGGGGTGGGGCTTGGGCGCTGAGCATGCTGATTGGTTGAGTTCACGCAACATTTCGATTGGTTGACTTCACCAAGCGTTTTATTTCGTGCGTTCAGTAAGAGTTGTTTGCTATTCGAATCAACAATGAAGTTTAAAAATTACAACCAACGGATCGACGACGAGGTTCAGGCTTTATTAAGCTGACTTAAAACATACTGATTCTATCCTGTGTGTGAATGGAGTTTAACCAGCATCAGTTTAAATGTTCATGTTTTGCCTTTTTGCCATTTATTACAATATGAAATATCATAATAAAGCAAGGAAGCAAAACAGGAAAAAAAAAAGCAGATGAGATTCAAACTCGGGTTTTTGTTCACAACAGCACCAAATGTCAGCACACAGTCCACTAGGCTATGCCCAAGTGTGAATCCTATCCAGTTTGATGAATATTGGAGCCTCATTTTGCAACAACAGGGGGGGGAACGGATTCCGACGGCAAAAATACAATTGTCGAAATCCGTTCCCCCCCACACGTATAATGAGAGTAGCTGATGCAGTGACTTAAAACATACTGATTCTATCCTGTGTGTGGATGGAGTTTACCCAGCATCAGTTTAAATGTTCATATTTTGCCTTTTTGCCATTTATTACGATATGAAATATGCTGACAGGAAGCAAAATGAGAGCAGATGAGATTCAAACTCAGGTTTTTTGTACACAACAGCACCAAATGTCAGCCCACTAGGCTGTTACTAAGCGTGAATCCTATCCAGTTTGATGAATATTGGAACCTCATTTTGTAAAAAACAGGGGGGGAATGGAAGACGATGGCAAAAACACAGCTGTCGAAATCCGTTCCCCCCCACACGAAATCCAGCGGGAACTGGAAAGACGTGGACAGTCCTACGTCACAGGACTGATCTTCACTGTACTGTAGACCGCGATGGAAACGCAGACAGCAACAGGTCTGGGGGGAAAAAGTTCCAAATAGTTTCGGTGGAAATGCGTCTTTCTCTTCTTTCGCTTCCAATGTTTTGTCACTGTCACATGTTAGCATTAGGCCATTATTGTTAATCGCAGTTGCAAGACTCTGTGTACATTCCTCATAAAATATGTGAAACTCAGAAACCCGCAGGTTACATTCATAGCATTGAAGTGATTTCTCAAGCTCCTGGAACGGTGTGTAATAGACATGCCTACTAGCTACAACCAAGAACAGGAAGTTTAGATAACACATCTACTGATGTAATGAAACACGTGCGCAAGGCATGGAGTGATAGCAAGATAAATCCTGAATGAAAGAACAAAAGGTAGAAATGAATGGCAGTCTTGGGTTTAACAATCAAGATGAAATACAACTTTACAAGCCTTGTTCAAGGCTGAGTGAGCTTGTATGATTAATGCCTTTTATATTTGTTTAGTCCAAAGGTTTTTGCATTGTTTGAAAAAACTTTCACATAAAATAATACCTAACTTGCCTTAGCCTTTGAAAATAACATTTCCCTTCAAGAAAAGCAACCTCCGTCAACAACATAATTGTACCATTTGAAGAAGCGAAGGCAAAACATGGTCTTAAATGATATGATATGATAAAGTCAACAGGGGTGAGAGATTGGAGCATGAATGGCTCAATTGTGTCTCAAGCTTGTGGAAAGCAGTGACCTCCTGACTTGGACCAGCTCCCTCCATGTTCCAATATGGGAACCAGTTAAAGGATTAGTTCGCTCCTGAATAAAAAATTCCTAATAATTTACTCTCCCTCATGTCATCCCAGATGTTAATGCCTTCCGTTCTTCAGTCGAAAAGAAATTACGGTTTTTGAGGAAAACATTCAAGATTGTTTCTCTGTATAGTTGTCTTCAACATGGTTCAATGGGTGGAAGGCCTAAATTACAGTTTCTGTGAGGCTTAAAAGCACCATACATGATCCCAGACGAGGAATAAGAGTCTGATCTAATGAAATGATCAGCCATTTTCTTAAAAAAATTAAAAACTATATACGTTTTAACCACAAATGCTTGTCTTGCACTAGCTCTCTTCTTCTTCTTGGCAGTGTAGATGCTGCTAAGTGTATCACTGCCCTCTACAGGTCAAAGTTTGAACTAAATTGTCATATAGTATATAAGAATTAGTTCAAACTTTGACCTCTGGAGAAGAAGAGAGCTAGTGCAAGATGAGCATTTGTAGTTAAAAAAAAAAAAAAAAATATATATATATATATATATATATATATATATATATATATATTTTTTTTTTTTTTTTTTTTTTTTTTTTAACTACAAATGCTTATCTTGCACTAGCTCTCTTCTATATATATATATATATATATTTTTTTTTTACAAAATGGCTGATCATTTCTCTAGATCAGACTCTTATTCCTCGTCTGGGATCATGTATGGTGCTTTTAAGCCTCACAGAAACTGTAATTTAGACCTTCCACCCATTGAACCCTGTTGAAGACAACTATACAGAGAAAAAATCTTGAATGTTTTCCTTGAAAACCTTAATTTCTTTTCGACTGAAGAACGAAAGACATTAACATCTTGGGATGACATGGGGGAGAGTAAATTGTCAGCAAATTTTAATTCAGAATCCTTTAACCTTGTATTTATTTTTAAATAACATAATCAGATGGCATTGATAATATTATCGTTCTTTGCCAGAAAGGAGGGTTGCTTAACAAACCTGGGACATCCTGATTCCCCCCTTTTTCCACCTGTGTTGAGAAGGGAGGTGATAACGGCTCAGGAACAAGCTCCAGTTCATCAGCCCCTCAGTTGCAATGTTGCACATTCCTTCCGTAATCCATCCACGGCCTCCAAGCAGCCCTGGCAACAAAGGGGTCATTCTGCGAGAATGTAGTGAGCTCATGGCAGAGGCATCCGCTGGGTGGTGAAGAAGACCTTGGCTCGATTGCCAGTACTGTCTGTCCCGGCAGCCAGCGGATGGTGACTGTGATTTTTGCCAAGTAGGATGTGTTCCTCGGTCCACATCTTTTGATGGTCCTGCAACAAAATTCCGGTTAAAGACACATTGTTGTATCTCTAACTCATTGCTAGCTAACCCTGCTTCCCCTGGAGCGCAACCTTTGTGCAGACTTCTGTTCCAAATCCACTCCAACACACATGCCTGTTATACAGTTCTGCCGGGACGATGTATTTTTTAGGCCAAAACGGAAAAGTGAGTCATCATTTTGGGTTTTGGGTTAAATGTCTCTGAACCACTGATTCGAAAAACAAAAGATTCGTAAAGCTTCATGAAGCAGTGTTTTGAAATCGGCCATCACTAGATATTGTTGAAAAGTTGTTATTTATTTGGCTTTATAATATTAAGGTTGAACCACTGTAGTCACATGACCTGATTTAAATATTTTTTAGTATCTTTCTGTTCATCTGAAAGTGTTTATTATCTTTCTGTCAATAGAGACTCACTGAACCATCAGATTTCATCAACAATATCTTCATTTGTGTTCTGAAGATGAACGAAGGTATTACGGGTGTAGAACGACATGAGGGAGAGGAATTAATGACTGAAATTTCATTTTTGGGTGAACTAACCCTTTAACACGTATTCCTACTGTAATTCACGATTAATTCAAGTAGTTATAAAACATTTAATAGTCGTCAGTTAACTGTTTTTGTGAGGACTATGCCTCATAAAGCTTTTACAAAGGAGATTTAAAGCCTCAGTTATCTTCTGAACAGAAAAAGGAAACAAACGCAACACACAGTGATACAAACATAGAAATATTTCAAGACGCTTGAACCGTACACTGAAAAATAAACATCATATCAACGACTCCCAGGGCTGCGTAGGTTACTTTAAAAAATGTATTTCACTACAGATTACAAAATACATGCTTTAAAAAGTCATTTGTAACGTATTTCTTTAGATTACTTAAGTTCTGTAACTTAATCTAAATACTTTAGAATACTTTGGAATACTAATAAGTGTGAAACAAACACAAAAAACTGACTGACTTTTTTTCTCAGAATTCCGTGATATAAAGTTGCAATTCTGAGACAAAATGTCAGAATTGTGAGAAAAGTCAGAAATGAGATATAAACTCGCAATTTTCTTTGAATTGTGAGAAAAATGCCAGAATTGTGAGATATGAACTCGCAATTTTCTTTGAATTGTGAGAAAAATGCCAGAATTGTGAGATATAAACTCGCAATTTTCTTTGAATTGTGAGAAAAATGCCAGAATTGTGAGATATGAACTCGCAATTTCAAGAAAAAAAATCCGAATATCAAGTTTTTATAAAGCAATTCTGACTTTATAACTTGCAATTTGCAGGGAAAAAAGTCAGAATTGTGAGAAAAAGTTATCTTTTCTTTTTTTTTTTTTTTCCTTTTTCACTGTATCGCAAAACATGAAAACAGCCGAGGATCATCCAGGAACATGTCAGTTGAGATTCAGGATATGCAAACTTTTGAATGGGGCAATTTTTATAAATTCAGTCATCTGTTATGTGAAATAGCTTATTCAGGACAGTAATAAATAAAAATATAATTTTCATGATCCCTCTTATTTTGTTAAAATTATAAAAAGCTGCATATTCTGCAAGGGGTATAAAACTTATGAGCAGAAATATAGCTTTGGATGCTTTTTCAGACGGTCAGAGAATCGTTAATTGCTGTTTACATTTATTGCCTGTCACAGTTTACATTCAAAGTAATCACTTTGGTAATCTAAAATGCATTTCAGATGTAACTGTAATCTGATTACCACCCATTTAAAATGTAACTGTAATGAAATACAGCTACTCAAATTTTGTATTTTAAATACGCAACTAAGTTACTTGTATTTCGTTACTCCCCAACCCTGACGACTCCTATGATTGGTTGATAGGAATGTCATTACAGAATCAACAAGAACATGACCGTCCAAATCAAGTAAGGGCAGACGCTCTAACTTTCACCCACTCAGAAACATTACGTGACTGCAGATGGAAAGCCTTACATTGCGCCCAGGGGGATTTGTGTTTGTGCGCTTCATAAGAAGGATGGAGAACGATGCATAAAAAAGAGAGAGTGAGAGAGATTGAATATGAGCTTGAGCTCCAGTATTGGGGAGGCAGCGCAACCCACATTCCAACAGGGTGTAAATATTGACTCAGCAGTGGACAACTGGTTTCTATTGCTAGGCAAACAAAGGCATTGTGCTGCAGCAGAGCCTGAATGGTCTATGTGTACAGATTATGCTGATGGTAGATAAGTGGGGTGGCTGTGAGGGTCTTCTGTCCTTTTCACTCGATGTGCTGCAGGATTAAACAGTATAAACTGGACCAGAAACCTGGTGCAAAGTGATGATGATTTGGCGACAGTGAGTCACAGTTTGCTCATTTGAGTGCATGAAGTCAGACTATAGACTTTTCTTGACGCTTGTCTGACACGACTGTGACTCACCTGAGCCGCAAGATGATAGGTTAGCACTGTGTGTAATGTTTTCCAAAATTTCATCATTTTGAGGTTTATGTCATTTACAGTACCTGCTCTAAGGGTGTGACTGTTCACTGCTGTCCTGCTGTGGATTACTCTTTGATGCGGTAAAAAATGGCCATCCCGGTGTCTGACAGACAGGGTTGTGTCTGCTTCCTGTGTCAAAGCTTTGATGAATGACACGGGCTCAGTGTTGCACCACCAGCATTGCAAAGTGCATTACAGAGATCTTCCTCCAAGCAGAACACACACGCCTTGCTGTTTTTTTTTTTTCCATCATCACAGAATTTCAGCATTCAGAGAACACTTCATGCGTAGGTTACAATTTAGTGTTAACTATATAATCGCTAGAGTTCATTTTTATTTGTAGTTTCAGATTCGTTTACTATAGAAGCTTGATTCCGCCACTGAACAAAAAGCAGACATTTTTTTCCTCACAATTTTGAGATTACATCTCGCATTTCTGACTTTTTTTTTTTTATCAAAATTGCGTAATATAAACTGGCAATTGCAAGAAAAAAGTCAGAATTGAGGGACAAGAAGTCAGAATTGAAAAAAAAAAAACTGCAATTCTGAGAAAAATGTCAATATTGTGATTTTTTTTAAAAAGTCAGTTGTTCTTTTCCTCATAATTGGACTTTATAACTCACAACTGACCCTTCGCAAAACCTGTCCCCTGTTGCTTTGCCCGACAACTCATGCGCTCTCATGCCACACATCACGTTCTCACGCAGTGAAAAAAACATTGCGGGGTAAAGAGGACACTGACAACATATGAAACAGTTTCATATTTAAAATATTGTAATTTTCTAAAGAAGTTTAAACAATAAATAGCGTCTAGTGTCTCTTTAATGTGTCGTGACAGATCGCTGTAGCTCCTCGTGAACCGATCATCTCTTCATACTAGTTCATTTATAGCATCAAATAAACATGAATGAACATCAGAAGGAATGTTGTTTCAAGACGTGATTCAAGTTCGCCAACGTTAATCTACTAACTCCCCTGACTGCTTTGACGGACAAAATGGCGGATTCGGGGTTATGATTGGTCAGATCGCCTGTCAATCAAACTGTTTGCAAAGGGTCAATTACAGTTTATATCTCACAAGAAGTCAGAATTCAAGATATAAAAAGAGTCAGAACTGTGAGAAATGTATCAGAATTGTGAGAACTTGAGAAAAAAAATCACAGTTCTGAAAAAAGTCAGAATTTTGAAAAAAAAATATAGAATTGTGATATATAAACTTGCAATTGTATGAAAAAAGTTAGAATCGAGATATAAACTGGCGAAATATAAATTCAAGAAAAATTAGTCAGAATTGTGATTTTAAAGTCTTTTTTCTACATAATTGGACTTTATAACTCACAATTTCCAGTTTATATCTCACAATTCTGAGAAAAGAAGTCAGAATTCGAGATGCAATCTCACAATTGCACGAAAAAATTGGGACATTTTTCTTTCTCAAATTGTAATTTTTTTAAGACATAAACTCGCAATTCCGAGGGAAAAAAAGTCAGAATTGTGAGTGACTTTAAAATTGTCAGAATTGCGAGTCATAAACTTGAGAAAAAAAAGTCTGAATTGAAAAAAGAAAAAAGATATAAACTCGCAAATTGCAAGAAAAAGGTCAGAATTACGAAATATTAAGTAACAAATGCGAGTTATGAAGTAATTTATGAAGGAGTTTATATCTCACAATTCTGAGAAAAAGAAGTCAGAATTGTGAGTTAATATTCTATATTCACAATTCTAACTTTATATGTCTGGTGGACATGACCCTATCAGTGTAATTGTACACAGTTTCCTTATAGTTGTTCTGACAATATGTATTAGTACACATCCCAACTTGAAAGGAGAATAACTGAACATTCATGCCATTTCACCTTTGTGTGAGATGTATTTGGACTGTGTTGCACACAAAATTTCCTTCACACTCCATTTGTGTCATCAAGTGAAGAGCAAAGGACTTGTTACGTCATATCTGTCAGAGACAAAAAATATACAAAGCCTGTCAAAACACAATGTGATGCACTGGACAGGCTGTTAGATGTTCAAGTGTTTCCTCCGTTATTGCCTGTCTCTCTCTAACCTGTGTTTCTCTCTTTCTCGGTTACACGAACACACAGGAACCGGATAGTAGCACGTTCAGAGTGATTAGAGTGATGTGACATGACCTTTTCATTGTTGTGGCGGGCACTGGGCGACAGGGAATGGAACGTGTCCAAATTAAATATTTAATTCATAAACAGACACGCTCAGGGGGTCTGTCGTACACCTCAGACCATGACAGAAGCACAGAATATACCATCGCTCTTTGCATTTGATGAAAATGCAGTGAAATGCCAGACTTTAGCATTCAAGAGCTCATAAAAAAAGAGAGAAAAGTAAGCGAAAAATGAGCAGGATGATTTGAATAATGTTTCTGTCAAACGCTAGCCCTCTACTTCACCACATGTCCCCAGGGAGAAATCTGCTACGATTTACTACAGCAGCACTGCGTACACCGGCCGCCCGTCTTGTCAATGAGAAGACTTTTTACTGGGTCAGATTTCACAGCCCACATCGATTTATACCCCTCTGTTTCTTTTTATCTTTTTTTTATTCTTGGTGATATAAAGTTTCCTTGTACAGCGATATTGCCGGGGATGTAGCATGAATAAAGAATGGGAACGTATTTTTCTAACAGGCGTCAGTTTTTTTTGTTTTGTTTTGTTTGGTTTTTTTTCGGCGGGGTATCGGATATTCCTCCCTCTCCTATTATTATCCAGTGCTTAGAGTTCTGGGCATATGATATTTGAAATTGATCTATAAAAAAAAATACCAGAGATTTGCTTAAGGCATATTGTGAATCGGAAGAGGACAGCAGAGTCGGTAGTGCGTTAACGAGACGATCTTGTGAATGTTAACCTGATTCCAACTGTGTTCCAGAGTCACACGCACAGGAGAACTCCACCTGCACCGCCTGGAACACAGAGTTCGTTAGGCCTTAAAGATATAGTTAACCCCAAAATGATAATTCCACATGCTTAATTGTATGGAATGTGCATTTCAGTACTTCAAATCTTAAAAGTGTAAAACTGCACTTGCATATAATATGTTAATGAAATAAAAAGCCATTTAAGTGTATATGTATATAGCTTGTCTAATTTGCCCCCGAGCAAAAACACACAGTTTTTGTGTGTGTCCCTTTAAATGCAAATGAGCTGCTGCTCCCGGCCCCCTTTCCAGAAAAGGGCAGAGCTTTAACAGCTCAACAACAACAAAGCTGGAGAATCTCACGCAGACAAAATGAGGATTGTCAGTAACGGTGTTCAGACTTACATTGTTCAAACCTGAGTCGACACTGATGGAGAGACTCAGGAAGAAGTTACAACTTTTGGAATGAAATGCAGGTTCGTAAATAAATTGATGTAGTTGCTGTGGAGTTGAATTCATGTTAATCTTTTGTGCAAATCCAGCATTTGACTTGAAGCAGTCCATCAACAACACTCTACTACAACAACTCTTCCTCTTCTCTAAAGCAGAACAACATGGCCCCGCCCCCTTTGCTGCGTGTTCTCGGGGGCGGGGTTAATGTAAATTTTAGGGTTTGTGATGTCAAATGGGACAAGGGATAGTTCACCCAAAAATGAAAATTCTGTCATCATTTTTTCACCTTCAAGTAGTTCCATCAACTAGGGGTGTCCATCATCTATTTGGTTACCCATATTCTTCAAAATATCTTTTGCGTTCGGCTGAATAAAGACATTCATACTGTTTTCATATAGTATGCTCCACACCGTGCCTAACAAGGCTGTTCTAAAATCACTGTAAACCACAGCTTTAATAAGCTGTACTTTATGTGTACATTAAGTCAAGAGCCGTCCTCACTTACTCAAGTCATTCTAATTTTACAAATTTTATAAATAACACACTTGTTTAAAGAAAGTCATTATTATGTCTCACCAGTTAGCTAAGTACAATAAGATTTGAAAGGAAAATTTTACAAAAGAGCCCGTTTCAAATTATGATCACACAACATGAAACACTGCACTGCGGGAAGTCAACTCCATCAGCCTGTGTTCAAGCAAACCAGTAAAAGTCTCTAAATGGCTGTGCCGATCGGCGCTGAATTTCCTGCAGTAATTAAAAACAATGAGAGTGCAAAAGGCATTCGACTAGGGGACAAAATTGCACAGTGCTAATTAAGCCTCCAGTATCTTTCTGTGGCTCATTTGCACATGCGGCATGTTGACTAGCAGCTGCTTCGCCATGCCAGTGACAGATATCGGTAGCGCTGTTGCATATATATGATATAGGACTGAAGCAGAATGAACCAGAGGTTCAAGTTTTTGTTCCATAATTACTCTCACAGAGGTCTGGAGTCATCAAATACGCCTGGGGTATGACAGGTAAAAATCGACCCAAGCCTGTACTGGTGGTGTCAATCAAGGGTTAGAATCCTATCAGATGGGAAATAAGGGCTCAAGTGAAATTCTCCCAAAGCTCAGGTTAAGAGTCACATCACCTCAGCACAGATAAAATTGGATCAAATACAAAGAAAGTTCCAGAAACAAACCCGGAGCAGAGAAGATATCATTGTTCGGTGCTGTTATCTACTCTGCAATAGGTGTTTTCTTTGCAATCTTATGAACAGGACGTTGTGTAAGAGGCATCTAATGAAGGCTTCTTTATCACAGTAAAAGGAATTTACTCAACTTGAACTTGAGATAAAATCTAACCTTGTGCAATGATACAGAAAGCAGCCACACTGAGGCATTCCATGCATAGTCACACATGTGCAACAATGTAATTCATTGGGCAACTGGAACTCTCTAGAACACAAACTTTGATGATGCAATGGCCATGCCAGTCTGACTTTGCCGTAATGACATTTAAATATATAACAAATTTGCACTTCCCATCTTCAATGTTTTTGTTTTGTTTGTTTGCAAACATTATTAATACTATTGCACCTTATCAACCCCTAATAACTGCATAATAACAACCCAGAACACCCTATAAACTACATAGCAACCACCTAAAACACTCAAAAAATACCTGCTAACTACCCAGAATACCCTAGCAATGTCCTAACAACCAGCCACAACACCTTAGCAACTGCCTAGCAGCTGTCCTGGCAACAAAACAGAACACAATCTCCCAGAACACCCAAGAAACTGCACAACAATGCCCTAGCAAATATTTAGAGAACCATAGCAAACACAGAACATCCTAGCAACACCCTAGTAACCACCTGAAAGACTCAAGCAACACCCTGGCAACCACACAGAAAACCCTGGCAATCAGCCAGAACGCCTTAACAACTGCATAGCAACCATGTCCTAGCAACCACTCAGAGCACCCTAGAAACTGCATAGCAATGCCATGGCAACTACTCAGAACACACTAGCTACCACCTAAAAGACTAATGCAACGCCCAGGTGACTTGCCAGTACACCCTAGAAATGCCCTAAGAACCAGCCACAACACCTTAGCAACTCCCTAGCAACTGCATAGCAATGTCCTAGCAACAACTCCGAAACACCGTAACTGCCACCTAAAAGACTCAAGCAATGCTTTGGAAACATGACATACCAATTCCCTGGTAACCACTCAAAGCTCACTAGAAACCACCCCCTGGTAACACCCCAACAATAACCCAGAAAACCCTAGCAACACCCTAGCAACCTGCCAGAAAATGAACAACTATATTGCAATGCTCTTTTAAAGTCTTTTGGCACTGTGTACATTTCATAATGTGAAATTTTAGTGTAAATTTAGTCATCATGTATTGACAAATAATTTACACAGTCCATGAGCAATAACACTGATGCAATCGACTTCCTGCATACCATATCATCAGAGTGTATGTGCGGTCGTCATAGCAACAGTGCTGAAACTGGGACAGTGAGATAGGTAGTATGTCTGGTATGCTCAGCATACATGTCAAAAGCATTCAAAGAACGGCTGACCCACGCAGATGCTATCTACGAATCGTCATGAGCCTTATATGGTAAAAGGATGTCTGTGAGGATTCGGGTGCTTTCATTGACTGAACGTGTTGGGAGACTCTTCCATGTTTGGAGCCTTGATAGTTGAGAATGCAAGTGATAACACCCTAAAGTGTAGGGTGTCCTTTGATTCGAGGCGTCTCAGGGGGTGAGAGTAGGTGTGTGTAGGTACTGATCTATTGACATTCACCAATGCAACCTTAGTCTACACTTCTGAATACAAGCCATTGATCAGTGGCACATCGTAAAACAGAACTGAAGGTCACATTTATGATGGTACAGCACAGATAACAGGAGGTCAAAGAGGATGAAAGCACACAACACCTTTACATTTACTGTCTGTTTCACATCATTTAAATGAAAACAGCCTTGTGTACAGTACATGTTCCAGCACGACCAAGACGTTCTGCACGTTTCTGCAGTACCCTACGAGGGAAAACAATGTTCACTCAAAAATACGAGTGAAATAACATGGGCGTGAACTAAAATTCCATCTGAATGAATTGTTTTGGCTGTGCTCCAGTAGGTACTCCCAGCGCCAGTTAAAACACAGATAGCGCGGCTTATTGTTCTGTCAGAATTTACTCAAGAGGAAGAATTTATGCACGTGTAAAATTGTGTGATTCGTGATGGATTACTTTATTATCGCAGCTTGCAAAAGCACATACTATGAGTGTGCTATGAGAGGTGTACTGTTACTTTTCAAACATGTTGCCTGATGATAAAAATGGATAAAAGGTTACATTAAATGTTATAGAGACTGGCGGATTAGCATTTTTCACTTGGGACAGTAATCAAAAAACAACCCAAACACCCAACAACAAGCTGAAAACCACTTAGTAACAGTACAACAGTTCCTGAAAAAGAAGTACACTATGGCACGCTTATTGCAGAAATAATAAATTTCAAAAGGACACTTGTGCATATTAGTTGCAATTAAATGAAAATGCATTATAGTTTCATTTCTGTCATAGCAACTCTCAGAATGTAGAGCATGGTAATGAATATGACAATATTGATAAGTTTGGTCTTGGCAGAATAGATCTGCTGTGCTGCTGTTTTTGCTTCTGCAATACAAACACAACACGCTGTTGTAAGCACAAAGTCCTTAGTACACTTTGTTTGTTTTTTTTACGTATATGCTAGTGTACGCACACAGTCGAACACACAGCCTTGCAAAGTATACTTCATTTGACTAGCGTACACAAGCTATCGAGGCATGTACAGTTTTGAGCCACGAGTTACAACTCATGTAAATATATTTGTATTCTTTCATGCTAGAGTTGTACAAATGAGGGTACTTTCTAACCTCTTCGCACAATCCGTCATCTATGTAAGCCTCCATTTTCACTGTAACTTGCATGCGTTCCGGTCAGTTCTGTTTATGCGGTACCCTCGCGTACGCATAAAAAGTGAGCTATACTTTGGCCTTGAGACATGCTGCTGCTGTACAATATAGCCTACTTGAATAACCCATATCTGATCTATACAGGTGGAGCTGGGGAAGGTGGAGGGTTTCTGAAAGCATGATGCAACTGCTACAGGAAATGCTGATTAAGGGCCAGATTTACTAAACGAGGCAAATTAGCGTGAGTGCGCAATTCCACAAATGCACCGATGGGAGTGGCAAGTTTTGTGCGTGATCTACTGCTGACGCGCAAATTAAAGAATAGAGACACAGTCAAATCATTTACATAATGAGAACGCAATCTAACAAGAGCAGCGCAAATTAGCGTTGGGTCGCAAATAAGCAGAGCTGATGTGGGTCGACACAATTCACAACACATATATAGCGGTGAATTCAGGTTGATTGGGACACTTTTTCTAATTCATCTCAATGGCAAAAAGTGCCCCAATCACCCTGAACTCACTTTATTCCTCTGGCATTCCAAAGAAATTATTACGAGTGGAAAATATTATCTTCCTTCTTGCACTTCCTTCTCCTCCTAGCGGCAACAATTGCAGCCTGTCGCAAAATGGGTTAAGACATGCTTTTTTTGGGCATTAAATAATGGCTCAAATACCAATAAACTGACTAGCGCAAACATTAGTAAATCGCATTGCGTGATTCATTTAAATACTTTCCTCTCATAAATTTTCCGTCTGAAAGGGAAACTCCTACAAATGCATATGCAATAAGTTCAGCTGCAAAAACCACTCAGTCACACTTTTCAGCGCTATTTTTGCACTGCGTGTCTTTAGTAAATCTCGACAGTAGTCAAAAAAGGGTTTGCACTGGCACGAGCTGTCAGTAAAGCTGGTAAAGGTTAAAGACCTGCGCTATCTAGAGTTTCATGACAGAGTGTTGTATATTGAATGCGATTAGCTGAAATTTAGAGTGCTTTCTTGACCACTTAAGTAGGACTTAAGTACACCTTTATATGTAATTAATGGCTTCTGTTGTCTTTGACATATACTGTACTGATAATGGTTTAAAATTTGTTAACTAGTTTATTAGTTAATTAAAAAAAAGTAAAACCTTTTATTTACATTAAAATAAAGTGCACTTAAATGGCCTTTTATTTCATTAGTATATTATCTGCAAGTAGAGTTTTTTTATATACATATTTTTTAGTCTCTTGTAGGAGGCAGGAGATATAATTTTTCATCCAATACTGCTGACCTAAAGCCAACATGTCCGCCCATAGAGCTGGACATTCTGAGTTTGCGCTGACCTTGCACGCACTGCAGGATTTTAATCCATGACGGCGTAGTGTGTTACTAATGGTTTTCTTTGAGACGGTGGTCCCAGCTTTCTTCAGGTCATTGACCAGGTCCTGCCGTGTAGTTCTGGGCTGATCCCTCACCTTCATCATGATCATTGATGCCCCACGAGGTGAGATCTTGCATGGTGCCCCAGACCGAAGGAGATTGACTGTCATCTTGAACTTCTTCCATTTTCTAATAATTGCGCCAACAGTTGTTGCCTTCTCACCAAGCTGCTTGCCTGTTGTCCTGCAGCCCATGCCAGCCTTGTGCAGGTCTACAATTTGATCCCTGATGTCCTTACACAGCTCTCTGGTCTTGGCCATTGTGGAGAGGTTGGAGTCTGTTTGATTGAGTGTCTTTCATACAGGTAACGAGTTCAGACAGGTGCAGTTAATACAGGTAATGAGTGGAGAACAGGAGGGCTTCTTAAAGAAAAACTAACCGGTCTGTGAGAGCCGGAATTCTTACTGGTTGGTAGGTGATCAAATACTTACGTCATGCAATAAAATACAAATTAATTACTTAAAAATCATACAATGTGATTTTCAGGCAAACCTGCAAAATCGGCAGTGTATCAAATACTTTAAAAATTGATGATATAAAAAGTGAAATTAAATGATTTTTTGATGATCATTTTCCACTCTTGCCTGTTTTAGGGTTAGTGCATTTTCAATATAATTAAGCACACTTATTTTACACAAGGATATCCACACGCTAGCATCATAACAGTGATTTTTGTCATGGGTACACCACTTCTTTTCTTCAGAATGTAAAATTGTAGTTGTAAATATTCTTTATACATGCAGAGAGGGAGTGATGGGGGAAGGGGTTATTCAGAAGTGCAAACCAAAGAGCTAAAAAGAAAAAAAGAATGAGACAATCACCACATACAGCGACCATTCAGGTCAGGTGCGAAAAAAAAGACTGACGACAAACATCTTGACTGCACTGCCCTTTGAGTCATTCAAATCCATTAGTTTAAACCTTTTCAAAAACAAACATAAACATGCTTTCACACACTGTAAAGTTTATTCACTGCGAGGCACTGAATGTGTCAGAATCCAGATTGTCACCTTGCATGTGTAAAATTGTTTACAAAAAAAAACAAAAAAACAAAGAGCAGTGGAAATGTAGACAGTTTTTTCAGCCAGTAAGAATCAAGTAAGGAGATATTATACCAAGAGCCTGTTTACAAAATTATTTGGTTGATCTGATCACGAGTGGAGACCTGTTGCCATTTCAAATCATCTAAAAAAGATTTTTAAAGTGTCTTATGCACACAAAACCTGCATTTTTCTCAAAATTACAGAGAAAATATTAATATTGTGAAATACTATTACAATTTAAAATATAATTTATTCCTGTGATCAAAGCTGAATTTTCAGCATCGTTATTCCAGTCTTCAGTGTCACATGATCCTTCAGAAATCTTTCTAATATGCTGATTTGCTGTTCAAGAAATATTTATAATAGTTATTGCAGTAATAATGTTTTTTTCAAGATCCTCTGAAGAATAGAAAGTTCAATAGCATTTATTTGAAATAGAATGTTGGTTTGTTTTTTGTGTAAACGTAGTATTTTGCTGTCACTTTTTAATCAATGCATCATTGCTGAATTTCATATATACATATATGTATGATTATATGCATCCATATACTATATATATATATATATATATATATATATATATATACACACACAAAAAAATATATATTAATTTATAGCAAAATCTACACAATGTCAGATTATTGCTGGAGACAGAAGTTGTACCAGGATGCTTAGGATGAAGTTGTACCTAAATCCCTGAAGGTGTTAGCAAAATGGCCACAGACCGGACTGACTTGCCTTAAAGGGACTCCTATAAGCTGGAAGTGGAATTTGTTGCATGCATACTGGCACCTGTCACAGATTTGTCACTGAGGTTTTATTGTCTGAGCCCTCGAGCCGTAATCTGGACGCTCTCATTGACAGCTGAGGTGCCGAACACAGCTTAAAACCAACAAGGAATTTGCTAAAGACTGTCACAACAATTGTAGGTCAAACAAGAGGAAGATTCTTGCCACAAAGCTCCTTTGTCACAGGACAACAACAGCTCAGTGTATGGAGAATAACAATGGCACCAGTAGAGCAAGTGACACTAAACTTCTAATGTGAATGTAGGAAGCCAAAGAAATCGCTTTAAAGTCAGCAGTCTACTGTACCATTGCACCCGCTACCGTAGGCAACATTAGCGCATGATCAAATGGGTTCATCTGAGAGCAGCGACTATGGATCGCGTCGCGTCTCCAGTGCTGCTTTAGGATGAATTCGTCTGATCCCTCCAGGGGAAAGCGGTTTGTTGTTCCCATTCTCATGCTCTCACCTCGTCTCCTCTGGGTATCCGTGTATAGTTGAAAGATACTCGTGTATGCAAATATCAAGCTGTGCTGTGAATGCCAAAACATTGAAATGCATCTGACATAATTATACACTGTATACATTTTTACATAGCATGCAGTAGAGAATGTGCAAAGCTCTGACTAGCACCTGTGAAAGCGGAAAAACTTTAAAAATCAATTATAGTATAATAAATGCACCTTTTATGAATAATAATAATACAAATAACACATTTTGTCTGAATGCATGGCTAGAAAAAAAAGGTTTAAATATGGCATATACGAGTAATAGCTAACTGGACTAAACCTTGACCGCTAACACCACAATATTGGGCTGCAAATACAAAGCTTACTCGTAATCACATCATTAGGACACAGATGATTGGTTCCTGCTGTATCAGTAGCCAATGAGCTTATGTGCGCAATCTTCATATACATGAGTAACATTAGCTTAACAGAACAGCGCGCCTTCAGAAACCCTCCACCTTCCCCAGCTCCACCTGTGTAGATCTGCTCTGGGTAATTCACGTGAGCTATATTGTTAAAGCAGCAGCATGTCTTACTTGTCGTGTGTTGGCAGTAGAAAGACCCGTACTTGCTCTAGAGCAGCAGCGTAGCAGATCTATTCCGCCAAGACCAAACATATCAACATTGTCATATCCATTACTAGGGCTGCATGATTTATCGCGTACGCAATTTGGCAAAGGCTGCGATTATTTAATGCGCAGCTTGTCAGAGCTGTACGGCTCTGATCAGCAGTAAATGCTTCATCTGAAAGCCAGAGGGCGCTTTTGCGCAGAAACTCAAAATATGCCCTGCCACTGAAGAACTTAACACACTTCGTATCGCTGTAGCTGAATAAACAGAAGATTGAAACGCTTTGATTGATTAAACATGACTAATAAACACACGACTGCCTTATTCTGTGTAAGAAGCCACATCATCTCACAGAAGCTCAACTGTCGTTATGAAGTGAGTTTGGAGTAAAAACGTGTTATTAAATGTTGGACAAGATGTTAATAAATGCCTCTCATGTCTGGAAAGATGTTTGACACGCATTGCTTTTTCAAATGTACATTATAAGCGACTCAAACGCAGTGCTTTCAGATGGATTAGCATTTGGAGCCGTACTTCACTGACAAGCTGCGCATAAAAAAACAATCACAGCCTTTGGAATTTCATAATCGCACTAAGAATTGCGTTTAAGTTCAATGTTATTTTCCGTACCGTACCATGCCAAACACTCCCGAGAGTTATCATGACAGAACTATTTATTACCTTGTGAAAACGAAGTGCACTTTAATATACTTTCAAAAAGAGCATTTATTACAGAAATAATATACTATAAAAGAATATTACATGTTTATTAACTGAATGTAATATTTTATGACAGTTGCATGTTAATTTATTTTAGTTTAAATGTATATGAAATACAATTCGTTTTTTGAAGTACGACTTAAGTACATCCTTTTATATCATTTCATTTTATGCTTATATTGTCTTTGAAATATGGTTAAATTATAGTGTCAAGCATTTATGGTAAACTAAAATTTGCTTTAATGTCATTTCTATTTAAACCTGTAGGTCAATTATATTTGTAATTACACATTTGTTAATATAACGTTGCAATTTAGTACATTTAAAATGTACAAACTTTAAAAGCAATATTGAATAACACACTGCTGTTAAAATCATAATCCGTAAATGAACGTTGTTACGTTATTAAAACAATGATTTAAAATCTTCTTTAAAGTTGTCATCATTACAAAGTGTACTGAAATGTTTAAGAAACATAGCTCTCATTAAGTACACTTAAGTGGCCTTTTATTTGATTAATATTATATCTGCATGAACTTGAAGTATACAATTAAGCACACTTCTTTTTCACAAAGGTTGTTATTTATTACGTATGCAATTGTAAAAATGGTAACAAAAAGATTATTTTTCTTTTTATGAGCATGTTTTTTTATTCACATTGTTTTTGCACACTTTATAACTCATGTGGGCATGTTTGTTATTGTCACTGCGGGTATAGTTACAAGTCTTTCTGTGTGTGTGTGTGTGTGTGTGTGTGTGTTTTATATGTGGGAGTCTCTTATAACAGCATCCCGTCTCACCTACAGCAGTGGACGAGACTGTGCATGCAGCTCTATTGCAGCCATAGCTGAGAACAGCCTGAGGCCAGAGAACATCCACTGCACTGAAATGCACTCGACACACACTAGAGAATTTCCCACAGTACTTTAATCAAACCACCATCTAATCCAGTCATTCAGTTTCCTTATAGATTTGAGCAGATCTGCAGTATAAGCCTGCTCTAATGCCTATTTGTGTTTTTATTTGAACATTTCTGTAATTTGCACTTGGGAGATTTCATCAAAAGTTTTAATATTTTATACTCTGATACTATTTGTATTTCTCAATAAAGGAATACCAAATAACACAAATATCATCAGACGAAATTTAGCTTTGAAATCTGCATTTGCTTTAATATTGATCAAACTCATTTGATTCATTGTGATGAAAGTCAAGGACATCAAAGCAGCTCAAAGTGAATAATATCACATAATCAAAAGCAATGCATTCAAAGTTAAAACAGTTTTAAAGGTAAAGTATGTCTTTTTTAATATTACCATACGTTTTGTTTGCTTAGTTTAATGTGCAGTGACATAATCTATAAGCGCACCACTGGATACTTTGCACATACCTGTAATATAATATATTTTATTTATTTATATATTGGCAAGATACTACTTTTACATACTTTAAGGCTACTTTTGATTGGCCCACAAAAATGTTTTTTAAGAATTTGTGTAGTTACACAATCTACCACCAGGAGTTAACTGCTGATGCTAACACAAACTCCCCTTGATAAAATGAACAAAAAAAGTCCCATAAACTTTGAAGGAAACCCTACAAATCTCTGGCAATCACTTCGCAAGGCATCCACTTCGTTTGTCCTAATCAGACGCAACGCTAAAAGATGCTGACGACAAGTAAATTGTCCGTCCACACGACAAAATCAATAACGAATCAGCTAGAGCATTTCATACTTCCAACAAAAAGGATAAGTGCATAATCAAGTAAATAAAAATCAAACATTATCCAACATACAATAGTGTACAGACAGCTTACTGTTATGCAAAAGAATTCAAGATTATCCCGCTTATTATGTGGCTTCTTGCCACATTAATAAATAATTGAACAAAAAATAATAATTTGATAGATTTTATTACCTCAAGATGACTTGCAGTACCCGCTTGAGCGGTCTGTTATCAGTTATTGTGGTTGTTGTCGTAGCATAACAAACCGCTAGATGGCGCAGTTGACCCTTTGATTGACAGGCGATCTGACCAATCATAACCCCGAATCCGCCATTTTGTCTGACAAAGCAGTCAGGGGAGTGAGTGGATTGATGTTGGTGAACTTGAATAATTGTGTGTCCTCACGTCTTTCCGCGCTTGAAACAACATTCCTTCTGATGTTCATTCATGGTTATTTGATGCTATAAATGAACTAGTATGAAGAGATGATCGCTTCACGAGGAGCTACAGCGATCTGTCACCACACATTAAACACACACTAGACGCTATTTATTGATTAAACGGTAACACTTTACAATAAGGTTCATTAGTTAACATTAGTTAACAACATTAGTTAACATGAACTAATAATGAACTGCACTTATACAACATTTTTTAATCTTTGTTAATGTTAATTTCAACATTTACTAAAACATTATTAAAATCTTGTTAACATGAGTTAATGCACTGTGAACTAACATGAACAAACAATGAACAACTGTGTTTTCATTAACTAACGTTAATGAAGATTAGTAAAAACAGTAACTAATGTATTGCTCATGATTAGTTCATGTTAGTTAATACATTAACTAATGTTTAACTAATGAACCTTATTGTAAAGTGTTACCGATTAAACTTATTTAAAAAACTACATTATTTTAAATATTAAACTGTTTCATACGTTGTCAGTGTCCTCTTTGCTCCTCGATGTACTTTTCACTTCGTGAGAACATGATGTGTGGCATGAGAGCGAACATAGCAACAGTAACTGTTTTGCGAACGGTCAATTGTAGAATCAGAATTGAATATTGCAGGGAGCTGTATAAAAATATGAATGAATGATGAATGTTTCTGCACTGAGCATAGACAAGTTTGTGAAAGGATTTCCAGTGCCAGGTTAAAAAAAACAAAAAAAACGTAAAGCAGACAGTGAATCTACTTCAAATGTCACAACTACCAAAACAATATGTCTAGATGTCTAGATGAATATGTCTAGATTTTGCAAGCAAGGTCATTATGAGCATGTTGCATGTTGGTGGGGTTGGCTTGTCTCAACAGAAGGGAGGCCCGACAGAAAATGTTTGGGAACCACTGTATCCTATCAATCACATTTTCTACAGAAAATGCACAACTTATTTGAGCTAATTCACAAAAATGGTACACTTCACCTTTAAATAAAATCAATGCCTTCATCTGTTTTATGTTACTGTGACCATGCCATTAACTTCAAGTTAAGTAGACCACAAGGAACGAAGCGGAAAAAACGTCCATGAATTGTAATAACCATGGGGTCTCCGCGTGTAGGACACATCACTCTCCTGCTAGAGACAAATGAGCCGTCCAGGTGGAGACAGAGTTACATGTCTTGTTAATTAATGTGTTCTGATTAGATCCATTAACGGCCACTGAGTAAACTAATCACCACGTAATGCATGGTGTCGTTTTGCTTAACTGCCCATTTCGTATTCTTCCCCCGTCGTTGCAAATGTCATTATTTTTTAATAGACTCGTGAAAAATAATGTTGTGTCAGGAGTAAGGATTTTATTTTTGCTCATTGTAAGCATGTTTCACAGCCGATTGATTGTCACTGTCCATTACTGTGTGGACATGTGAGCGTACATGCAGATGAGTGGATCAGATGGCTCAATGTCTCAGCCTGACAAAGACAATAACATCAGAGGAATGGACATCAGATATTGAACTTAGCACAGTGCTGTGATGCATCGGGTTGCATTTCTTTTCTGCCAGTGATGCACTACTGTGCGGCAGTGATTTTATTTTTTAATTTTATTATTATTGGCTATTAATGCAGTTGTATTTTTCTTTTAAAATATGATGTCACTCTGCATTCTAAACGAGCAGTGTCCAAACTGAAATTAAATCTCATAAGTGAGCAGAAACTGTGCATTTGACTCACAAATGATTCCAGTAATTTAATGTTAACATGTTGCTGTGCAGGGCTGGGTATGTTACTTTTAAAATGTATTTCACTACAGATTACAAAATACATGATTTAAAAAGTAACTTGTAACGTATTTCGTTACATTACTCAAGTTTAGTAACTTAATCTAAATACTTTAGAATAATTTGGAATACTAATAAGTGTGGAACAAACACAAAAAAGGTAATTGCAAGTTTTTATCTCACAATTCTGACTTTTTCCTTCAGAATTGTGTGATATAAAGTTGCAATTGCGAGTTATAAAGACAGAATTATGAGATATAAACTGACAATGTGGAGAAAAGTCAAAATTATGATAAACTCACAATATTGAGAAAAGTCAGAATTATGAGATATAAAATCGCAATATTGAGAAAAGTCAAAAATATGAGATATAAACTCACATACTATATTCACTATTGCAAGAAAAAAAGTCAGTATTCCAATTCTGACTTTATAACTTGCAATTGTGAGTTTAAATATCGCAATTCTGAGAAAAAGAAGTCAGAATTGTGAAATGCAAACTCACAATTGTGAGGGAAAAAAACAAATTGTGAGAAAAAGATGCAGTGACGAGTGAATTATAAAATGACTCACAAACAACTATCACAAAACATGAAAACATGAAACTTAACTCTGCTTTTTCAGACGGTCAGAGTCAGAGAATCACCAATTGCTGTTTAAATGACATTAAAATTCAAAGTAATCACTTTGGTAATCTAAAATACTTTTCAGATGTAACTGTAATCTGATTACCACCCATTTAAAATGTAACTGTAATGAAATACAGTTACTCAAATTTTGTATTTTAAATACGAAACTAAGTTACTTGTATTTCGTTACTCCCCAACCCTGTGGCTAAGCTAACAGTCGGGTAATTTAATAAACAAAAACTGTTTTTACTGATTAGTACTGTAGGTATAATGAGGAATATTTATAATTGATTAATTCTCTCTTCTGGTTTGAAAATTCCCTTGTGAAAAAGTAAATTTCAGTATACTCATACTTTAAAAGAATACTTAAGTGTGAAATGAATGTAATGCTTTCAGGCACTCAATTGCATGTTAATTGCAATAAAATGAAAATGCATATTTAATGCAATTGGGGCAGCTCTGTGGCACACCGTTTTATATGGTTGTATTTGAGGGGCTCTGTAGCTCACCCCTTTTCACCTACAGTATACATACAGTATGACTATTGTGAGACAAAGTCATAGCGCCACCATCTGGCAACAGGAAGTGTGTCACTTTAAAAACGCTTTGAAATTATCCTCTTATTTTTTTCGCTTCCCACTTTATCAGAATTATGTCAAGATATGGCAGATGTAGACCTGTGAAAGGGTTCTTGGTATCTTAAATATTGTTGACATGGCAACAAGTCAAACTTTTATAATATTCGTGGGTGTTTTTGAGGCTCTTGGCATGCTTCAATTTTCATGAAACTTGACACATATCAAAGTTGTTGGCCAGTAGATATGGACAAAGTCTTAGAAATGGGTGGGGAGGAGGGGCTCTATAGCGCCACCTTTTGACAAAAGTTGGGAGGTTAGTCTTATCTTCAGTCACCAAATTTGTTCTCATTAAGCCGGACAACCTTCTAATTTACAGTTATTACCAAAAACCAGCAGGAAGTCAGATATTTTGGTTTGAAAATCATTTTTTGAATAATCAGGCTCTGAGTTTTTAAGTACTCCTCGTAGGAGATTCATGCAATCACCACCAAACTCATTCAAGATGAAATAAAGACACTGAAGATGTTAAATTGTGAACGATTATAAGATATCGTGAACAGTGTTGCCATGGCGAAGGATTAAAGTAATGATAAAAAAGGGAAACTTGAAGTGTCTCATATCGTGTAAAATCATTGTTTGATTTAAATTAAAATAAGATTGTATGTTGCCCGTCATGCACAGCTTTTCTCAAGCCACTGGGGTGGCGGTGGTGCGGGGGTTGGGCCCGTCATCTCTGCTTGCAGCTATATTTACTTTTTTTTTCTAAGTGTGCTGCCAAATGTGGTGAACAAATATACTTTTATGTAATTTCTATTGAAAGTTGTATGTCATGTATTTAAATATATTTGTAATTACACATTTGTAATAATGAAGGTATAATTAAGTACATATTTAAAATACATTAAGTTTAAAATGTAATATAGACTAGGTTTAAATATAATAACATAAATATAACAACACATGTATAACCACAGTTAAAATCATTATCAAGTTATTTACATGTAGGTATGTTAGTCAGCACATCAAAATAAAGTAAAGAATGACACAAGAGCATTAAAACATGATTTCAAATGTACTTAAAAGTCAACTCACTTGAAGTACTGTGCATTTAAATGGCCTTTTATTTAATTTATATTACATTATGCAAAAAACAAATACTTTTACAATTTGAAGCACACTATAAGAAATAAAAATAAAAAAGACTGCAATTTTTGTATTTATAATCAGCATATATAGTAGATTTTACCTCAATTTTTATGAAGCAGTGGATGTATCTACAATTGTGTGGAGAAGGTATGTACAAATAACAGCCTGCAAGATCTGATTTCTGTCAATGCCCCCTGGAGACAGTGACGACACACACACACACACACACACACACAAGCATACTCATCCGCCCCTACAAATTAAGAATGGCACAACTCAGAAATAATGGGTTGCAGGCACTCAAAATTGTTTTCTGTAAATCTGTGGTAACATCAACAGGATACCTGATATCCAATTGCGGAGCGAGTCTGTCAGTAATCACATTACGATTAATAACATTATGATGATTGATTCCAGTGAAACATATGTCCACTGTTAAACACAGCCTTTTATCATTTGTCTGCATGAAAGTTGCAGAACGGGATATCGTAGCCGCCCGGTTATCACTTATCTTCAATATGACACACAGAATACATCAAAAATATGGACACACGGCTCAGCAGAGATCAGATCTTCAGTATCATTTTCATCAATGGATACAGAAACCCATAATAGCCTTGGAAAAAAAAGGCAGACATCCCAGTTAACCTATCTGGGATCAATTTCTTCCTTTTTTTTTTTTTTTTTGATTGCTGTATCAGATTTATATCTTATATATGCCTGTAATTCCCTAGTGTATACTTTGAAGTGTAAAATATGCCCTCAGCCACAACTTGGCGCTGAGTCCAATTGTCTGACTGCTTGGGTGAGTAATTCTCACCTGAAGTAAATTACGTAAGAAATGGAGCGAGTCGACAGTGTCTTTACATCCCTCGCTGACCTCAGATAAGCCATTCTCTTGATTTCCGAAGAACCGTGTGATCACGAATGTGATTTACACTCAACTGAGCCAGTTTAATCTCAAAATATTATTTTTCCAGGTGATTTGAAGCAGGGGAAGACGTTCAGTTTTGACATTGGTAGGATCATTTTAAAATCAGTCAAACTATAAAGATGAAATCACGTTTCACGTTTTACAGCTGGTCAGTTGTTCTACATACACACATATTTATTTTATATAGAGTAAAAATAATGGAACATAAAAGATTAGCTGCATGATTCATCTGCAATAGTTAGCAAAGCTAAACCTCTGGCAACAATATAGGATGTGTGGTTGCCATGGAATTGCTATGCAGTTGCTAAGTTGTTCTGAGTAGTAACATTGATTTACAGTTCTGTCATGACAACTCGGAGTGTTTGGCATGGTAATGGATATGAGTATGTTGATATGTTTGGTCTTCACGGAATAGATTTGCTACGCTGCTGCTGCTGCTGGTGGTTATTGCTGTTACTGCTGCTGTTAGTGCTGCTTCGGTTGGTTATTGCTGCTGCTGTTGGTTAGTGCTGCTGCTGTTATTGCTGCTGTTGCTGCTGTTATTGCTGCTGCTGCTGTTGGTTAGTGTTGCTGCTGTTATTGCTGCTGCTGCTGCTGTTAGTTTTTGCTGCTGCTGCTGTTATTGCTGCTGCTGCTGCTGCTGTTAGTTATTGCTGCTGCTGCTGTTATTGCTGCTGCTGCTGTTATTGCTGCTGCTGTTGTTATTGCTGCTGCTGCTGTTAGTTATTGCTGCTGCTGCTGTTATTGCTGCTGCTGTTATTGCTGCTGCTGCTGTTATTGCTGCTGCTGCTGTTATTGCTGCTGCTGCTGCTGCTGTTAGTTATTGCTGCTGCTGCTGTTATTGCTGCTGCTGCTGTTATTGCTGCTGCTGTTGGTTGGTGCTGCTGCTATTATTGCTGCTGCTGCTGCTGTTATTGCTGCTGCTGTTATTGCTGCTGCTGCTGCTGTTGGTTATTGCTGCTGCTGTTAGTTATTGCTGCTGCTGTTATTGCTGCTGCTGCTGTTATTGCTGCTGCTGCTGCTGTTGGTTATTGCTGCTGCTGTTGGTTATTGCTACTGCTGTTATTGCTGCTGCTGCTGTTGGTTAGTGCTGCTGCTGCTGTTATTGCTGCTGCTGCTGTTAGTTATTGCTGCTGCTGCTGCTGTTGGTTATTGCTGCTGCTGTTATTGCTGCTGCTGCTGCTGTTGGTTAGTGCTGCTGCTGCTGTTATTGCTGCTGCTGCTGTTAGTTATTGCTGCTGCTGCTGCTGTTGGTTATTGCTACTGCTGTTATTGCTGCTGCTGCTTTTGGTTAGTGCTGCTGCTGCTGTTATTGCTGCTGCTGCTGTTAGTTATTGCTGCTGCTGCTGCTGTTAGTTATTGCTGCTGCTGTTATTGCTGCTGCTGCTGTTGGTTATTGCTGCTGCTGTTAGTTATTGCTGCTGCTGTTGGTTATTGCTACTGCTGTTATTGCTGCTGCAGCTGTTGGTTAGTGCTGCTGCTGCTGTTATTGCTGCTGCTGCTGTTAGTTATTGCTGCTGCTGCTGCTGTTGGTTATTGCTGCTGCTGTTATTGCTGCTGCTGCTGTTGGTTATTGCTGCTGCTGTTAGTGCTGCTGCTTCTGTTGGTCATTGCTACTGCTGTTGGTTATTGCTGCTGCTGCTGTTATTACTGCTGCTGCTGCTGTTGGTTAGTGCTGCTGCTGTTATTACTGCTGCTGCTGCTGTTGGTTATTGCTGCTGCTGTTAGTTATTGCTGCTGCTGTTATTACTGCTGCTGCTGCTGCTGTTGATTGTTGCTGCTTCTGCTGGTTATTGTTGTTGCTTTCGGTTATTATTGTTGCTGTTGATTACTGTTGCTGTTTGTTATTGCTGCTGCCAATAAATGCACGACACATTCTGCTGCTTGGTGGTTTGCGATACTGAAAAAAAAATATCTTTATAATTTCTGGGATTTCATTGATAACGACAGTTTTACCCTTATAAAGCCATTTTAACCTAAATAAATGTATGCATCATACTTTGTGCCAAATGATCATATTTAATCAATACATTTAATTAGAATAATAAGACAAAATAGGGCTGTTGCCAAATCAAATAAAATAAGTATCAACAAAATTCATCTTTGCACCGCAGAGGAAACACAGAAGTCGCGTCTGAAGTGGCATTCTATGTATTTACACAGACCGTTTAATGCAGCGCTGAGGTGACAAATGCATTTAACCTGCAGTTACAAATGCATGAATAACGTTTTGATGTTTTAAAACATAAAACGTTGAATATTGATATTTAAAAGGATTTAAAAAATGAAAAATATACTCTAAACTTGAAATTAAAACCACCAGTATGTGACAGCAAGTCACTGTTAATGAGTGAGTCATTTAATTATTCATTCAAATGATTCGTTCATTCGGTAAAAAAATACTTCTGTGTGTTGCCGGTGCATCCCTATTTGTTAAGATGTTCTGAGTGGTCGGTAACACATTGTGAATACTGTTTCTAGTGTGTTCTAGTTGGTTGCTAGGTGTTTCTTTACTCTCAGGCTCATTTACTGTATGCATGATTCATGTTTTTACCTATACAGAGATTATGAGAAACAAGAACGTGAACCCTACAGGGGTACAAGCGTTGACGGAGATGTGTTCTGCAGTGCATCTGTGAGATAAATACCTCCCTGGCACCAAAATGACTTGCTCTTGATTTATTTTGCTTCCCTTTTTTCAAGGCAATCCAATAGACAACGCTCATAGCTAAGAGGGGTGTTGTGGATAAACAAAAGACGTGCCCTCTTTTATTAGTGAGACACAGCAGCAGTCAATAAAGCTAAGATGTTTTGACTGGAGGACGGATCTTCATACACATGTTGTCTCAAAGCAGAAGCCTTTTATGTAGCTGTCAGAGGGGAACTGCACAATGCTGCTAAGGGGATTACAGCACACAAAGCATGAAAACAAGAAAAATGGTATGTGTATATGCATTGTAGACAATGCCCTTTGGTTTATACCTCTATTGGGACATTATTAGAACTATTTTGGGGGGTAACTGGTAGTAGAAGTGGGGACGTTGGTCATATGTCCATACAAATGGTAGTTTGGTCTTTTGAATGGCAGGTGACCTTCAGCTCTCAGTATAAACACAACTTGTACAGACACAATAGAGACAGAATGTGTTTAAAAGTTTTATTTGTACACTGCCCTTCTGTTTCACGGTCAACATCAACTAAAGATGATTGGCAGTCACTTGCTCTGCCACTATGTTTTCATCTTTCAACTATTCTTTTTTTATTCCCAGGGTAAAAGAACAAATTATAAATGAAGGAATTCTTGCTTCGTTAAATATTTGTGCAGAACCGAACTTTTCTGAGACTCAAATGAAACACAAGCAGACAGAATTCCTGCGTTTCTCATTACACTGAAAAAAAACATCGGTGTAGAAACAAAGTTTACTCAGATATTGCTAGTAAATTTCGCAAGCAATTACAAAGAAATGCCAAGTAACACGCTTAATTAAACAACTTTTGTAAGTAGAAAATCTGAAATAGTATTTTCTTACTCCAATAATCTTTATTTTATTTACAGCTTCGAAAAAAAATACAGTATAGTATCACAATTCATTGTGTCAATTTATGTAAGAATGGTTTTGCAAATGATAAAATAAATGAATTCTGTGACGTTTAGCTGTTATGCATAGTTTTAAAACAATTTGCAAAACCATTCTGACATAAATCGTCAATTTAAAAAGGAAGTTTTACTAACAATATATACAATCACCCCCAAAACATCTACTAAATGTTGGGAACTCGCATAATACTCTGTTAGGCCTCCAGTGTAAAGTAAATTTTGGACAAAAACAACACAGGAGATGCCGTACCACAACCTGTACACAAGTCCGCAATTGGATGATGCCGGTGGCCTATTCTACAGTTCCTTCATTGTTCTTGCACAGTAATTCCAAACACACCTGCAATCTTTTCCTTCCTGTATCACAATTCCCACAGTTCAACTCTGAAGAGTTTGAAAGGCAGGGCACAATGATGTAATTACTTTTCCAGGTTCCCAGGATGGCCTGAAAGGAAGGAAAACACAGCACCGTGGCGAAAGAGGAAAGCCTTGCTCCAAGCCCTTAAAAGCAGAGGTCTTGACGGCAAGGTTTCAGGATTGCTTTTATGTATTATGTAATGTGGCACCAACTTATAACAACAAAATACCTTCTAAAGTAGACTTAGGTGTTTTTAGATCCGTTTTTCTGTCAAAAGTGCAACCAAGCAAATAATCGCCAACAATACCAATGTGGTGGTTTAGTCTACCCCTTTAAATGTGTGATTGTGGTTTCCCAGACATGAAACCTATCATATGTCCTAACTCCCACTCCACTTCAAAAGCCAAAGCAATGCATAAACAGCCCTTTAAAAGCCAACCCCAGATCTTGTAACTTCCTTTGTTTTACTGTAGTGGGTTTCCTGTACTACTGTTATGTCAGTGGGAAAGTTTCCTAATATGTGTTCTAGGAAGCCACAAAATGTTTGAGATTGCATTTCCAAGCCCTTTTTTTATTTTTACCTCACTTTGTCAAGAGCTGAGTGGTGACCAATGCTCTCAAGGCAAAAGTGCTCTCATCTGAAGTTGACATGGTGAAGTATGTCAAATGGACTCTTTGTCTCCATTCCCCTCAAGTGGACCTCTAAAAATGTCCGTCATTAGTATTCATCGCCCACAGATCTAACTCTGCTGAAATAGACCATGAAAATCCCACAGGGCTGATGGACTGCTAATGTAGGCCTCTAGAGACCCTGTTAACTCACTGAACTACAAACATGTTAATTCAGAATCATCTCTGATATATGCTACAAAATCATTTTCCTTCTGAAACAAACACCCTTAACACCTTAAGGGTGTGTTCACACTTGGTTTGGTTCGAATAAAATGAACCCTGGTGCGATTGCCGTGTTAGCGCGGTTCATTTAGATAAGTGTGAACGCTGCCATCCGAACCCTGGTGCACACCAAACAAGTGGTCTGAGACCGCTAAAAATATGGGTCTCCGTCCGCTTAAATAAACTCTGGTGCGGTTCGAATGAAATATGAACGCAACACGAACGTTCACCACCAAAGCCATGTAAATGGAATAAAAACAGGACATGATGTCACAAGATGTGTGTGACGAGCAGGGCGGGCGAGAGCCGTGAGGGAATGGCGCGAGGCCGGGGACGCGAGAGATAATGAGCGTCACCTGCGCGCTGCACCGGTCTCGTATCTCTCACGGAGGAGCTCCGGAAGCATAAAAGCGGAGTGACTACAGCAAAGGACTAGAGAGGACCAGGCCTGGATTTTATGTTGTTTTATTATGTTTGTGTGGACGGCAGTCTCCGTGAGGAATTTTACTTTCGTTTTATTGTTTGTTTATTTATTTGATTAAAGTTACGTGGAATGTTCGCCAGTTCCCGCTTCCTTCCTTCCACTGAACCCCGTTACAATGTGACCTTAAAAAGGACAGAATGCTCAAGCGTACCTGTTTTTTTCTCGTCATAGTCTCAATGTCGCCCATCACAGTTCAGTACATTCATCAGGACCACGTCTCCTTGCAGCAGATCTTCATTTGTGTGTGTGATAGAGAAATCCCTGCCTCTGTTTTGACTCATTTATACAAGTTCTCAGCTGGTCAAAATACCATCATATGTAGCTTCGGCATGCACATACAACAAGCGCATTTAGCCCAGCACACAGCATTTTTTTGGATGATTGGTAAGTTCGGTTGTGTATTATGTGTCATAAAATCCAACCAATCAGGTTGTGAATCACTATGACTTTAGGCGCGGTGTCTTTAGGTTCGGTGTTAAAAATGTAAATGTGAAAGCCAAGCGAACCAGGGCTAAATGTTTATCTATTGTTTTTGGTCCAGACCAAACAAACCAAGCAAGCCGAACTACAAAAAAAGTACGAACACACCCTAAGAAGTTGGTTTTAACTTGTCTTAAATGTTGGTCTTGCACAAACTGGTAATTGTAGCTAGACCAGCATGACCAGTGTAGCCATGCTTAGTAACCAGCAATTAATTGTCTAAAGCATACCTTATACTGGCCATTTTGAACCAGTTTTGGTTTGGTCAATTATATCAATTAGGTATAATAACATCAACCGTTTTATCTACATCATAAACCGATTATACAGAATAGACATATTAAGAACAAAAACGCTCAAAATAAAAGTAAATTAGTTTTGATTTACCTTATTTCTTCATCTTTTGTCTGTGCGTGCTTTAGAGTCTGGTTTCATGAATCAATCACTGGAGAGTTCTCTGACAGTCAGCACATTAGTTGACAAAGCATTAACGCTCAGAAACCAGAAACCTAGACCATAATGAAGCCTGAAGCTCAACGTCATGCTTCTGCTGGGGCAATATAACTCGATTTTTACATTTTTTAAAGAAAATGTGAGAAGTGTTTGTCTGTAAGGAACTACTAAGCACTTTTCTGGGATCTTACTGCGGTTGCCAAGGTCTTCTGAGAGTTGTTACTCCGTTACTTGCTAGTGTGTTTCCTATCATTTTAGATGATCGCTTACTGTTTTCCAAGGGTCTTTTCATTCCATCATCTGCAAGGTGAAATTCTGATATCTTCAAGAAGTGATATTAAGTTTCTCTAAGAGTTTTTTGTGTAATATTTGCTTCATTCCAAAAATGAAAATTCTGTAATCATTTAATCACACTCATCTCATTCCAGACTTTTATGACTTTTACACAAAATTAAAAATAGACTTTTAAGGAAATTTTGTTAAAGTTTTTTACCTTCTATTTTATCGAAGTCATGAAGGATGAGGATGAAAGGATGTATGGAATGAAAGTAATATGTCTGGCTTTCGAATATGCTCAAATTAAATCAAAACATTAATTAGCAAATGCATGCACAGAATAATACACCAGGGGTTTTTGTGTTCTTGTAATAGTAACTAACAAGGTTACACTTCATTTCGATGGTCCACTTTAGACATTCTACTAACTATAAATAACGCAGGTCTGGTTTCACAGACAGGGTTTAGATTAAGCTAAGATTAGGCCTTGGTTTAATTGGGATATTTAAAGGATTAGTTCACTTTAAAATGAAAATTACCCAAAGATTTACTCAGCCTCAAGCCATCTTAGGTGTTCATGACTTTCTTCTTTCAGATGAACACAATCGAAGGTGCATTAATAAACTTTAAATGTTTTCAACAGTGAGAGGCGTTGCACTTTTTTCGTAAGTTAAATACGGAAGGCGGTCTGACAGAAGATAGTTACTTTACTTTATAAACTGTTAAATTTGGATATTTTTCTTACACAAACACATCACTGCTTCAGAAGGCCTTTATTAACCCCTGGAGCAATTATGATGGATTGTTGCACTTTCTTGAGCTTCATAACCGTTCACTAACATTATAAAGTTTGGACGCCTCAGGATATTTATTAATATAATTCTGATTGTGTTCATCAGGAAGAAGACAGTCATATACACCTAGGATGGCTTGAGAGTGAGTAAATCATTTTAAAGGGAAGTAATCCTTTAAGTAGCTTTTATAAACCAGGCTTAAGCCTTGTCTGTGAAACCAGGCATTAAAGTATTATTAGACTGTTAGGTTAGGGTTAGTAAAATAAGTAGTTGCAAAGTTACTTATAGTTAGTTGAATGTATGTTGGGGAGCATCAAAATAAAGTGTTAGCAGATACTAAGCAGACAGTCTAATAATACTCTGACTGTCTGCTGGTTTACATGAAGTTGCCAATTTACTTATAGTTAAGAGAATGTCTAAAGTGGACTATCAAAATAAGTTACCATTTGCAAATATACACATATATTTAGTGTTTTCCTTCAAGTGAATCAAAGAAAAAAACATGCCGTCATCTAGAAAGTTCCTTTGGTTTCTCACCTCGCTTTGGCTTTCACACCTAACTAAAGTCATGTTCTCACTCTCAGCAGGGGTCAGAGAGGCCTGGCGGTCTCATTGATTTCATTTATTTTGAGGCTGAAAATCGTTTGCATGATCTTTTGGACCGCTTCCATCCCATATGCTGTTTAAGACAGCGATTTTCCCACTGTGGAAGCTCTGCAGACTATGTGCAGCTTGGAAGGAATATTACATTACTGCAAGACTGTAATATTGTCATGCCATATTGTGTTCTACAAAACTAACAGAGGTAGAATGGCTTGTCACATAAAACCAGCCCTATATTTGGAAATATTGAGGAAACTTATCTGCAAAATGCTGTATCGGTTTATGCTGTGTCTACTTGGTACAATAAACATGAGGTTTCTGCAGAGGAATAGTCACAACAGCAATCCAGTGTCCTGCCGAAAGTCACCATGAAATCAAAATCGACGGTTCTTAATTTTATGGAATATTTCAGTATTTATTATATACCAATCCGTGCATATCATGGATTATCATTTATTCATGTGCCTTCTTTAATCAAAATAACTTCTCTCCCTCTTGCAGCAGCATCTCTTCTCTGATTATGTGTTTACTGGTGTGAGGGCGGGGCAAGCTGTCACTCACATGGGATCCACCAATAGCAAAGCACAATGTCCCAATCAATTCCCCATGGACAAAATCAAGTCCCAAGCCATATTTCGTCTTGTTTCACTTAGATAAACATCACAATAGGAAAGAAAAGACTTCTGTTTCATACTGACTTTAAACTTTGCCACCTGTTCTTAAAAGTTGCTTCAGAGTCGGTGGAAATTATTACATTTCAGATGAGAGATTAGCAGAACCGGAACAACTTTCCAATCAACCAATGGGATTGGACGGACAAGTCTACATAGACAAGTTTATGTAAAGTTTGGGCTTACAACCAGGTTTGGAGCTTCGACATCAGTGTTATTCACCTATAATTTCCCTCTGATTTCAAGGATAACTTATGGGAAAGGTTTATGAAAGGGATATGGTTAGGAATAAATTTTCAGACAGGAATGTTGTTCCAGGATCGACAAAATATGTTACACGTCTATCTCAGTATGTGCGAGACATTACAAACTTTGGTAACACTTTATTTTACAGTGTCATTGTTACATATGTTACATACCGTTACTATAGTAATAACTATAAATTATGCATAATTACATGCAACTAACCCTAAACCAAACCCCGATCCAAACCTATAGTAAGTACATGTAGTTACTTAATGTTACTCAGTACTTAAATGTATAATTACAGTGTAACAAAGACACCTTAAAATAAAGTGTAACCCAAACGTTGTATTTCATTGTAATAACATGATGCAATGAATGTACAATATGACCAGGGAAGTGCATTAAGAGTGTAAATACAGTATGTTTTAAATGTATATACAGTGATAGCTCACCACTTTCCTTAATAAAACCACATATAATCCTAAAACCGCACTCAGAAAGCAGACTTCACAAGAGAATACTTCTTCATCTAAAACCGGTCTTAAATGTCCAATTAAGGAGCTGAGAGCTGTCCAAGCAGAGAAAAACAGCCTTGTATCTGCTGTGGAAGATCAAGAGGCAAATCCCAGGCCAACAGCTTCTGTGTAATGGCATATTAGGCATTCCCCCAAAACAGACTTGCTTATAAAAAGTCCTGAAAATAATTTGACATGAGTGGTCGCACTGTTCTTCATTTCCGTTTTCTGAGTGCTCTTTTTGTGTGAGGGGCTATTAGGGTTTAATTGTGAGTGCCCTGGGATAAACCGAAGAAGAATGCAAGTGCTGTCCAAACAGCGGCCTCTGCCAGATGCAATGGACCCAGGCTGCAGGAGAGACCGAGGGCCAATGCTTGGCACCAGTCCTTCATTTTCTCTCTGCTCTTTATTATATAGATATATAGATATAGATAGATAGATAGATAGATAGATAGATAGATAGATAGATAGATAGATCGATATACACACACATTTTAAAAAAAATTAAAAGGCACACACTTAAGAGTCTATGTCTGGATCATTATTACAGTGATTATTATGTTTCTAGCATGTTTAATGTTTGGAAACAGTTCTTTAACCCTAAAAGATGTGTAAAAAAAAAGGAGTGTGTAGCTTTTCATGCCTTAAACAACCATCATGTGGGGGAAAAAAAAAAATGCTCCATAGAGCATGAAGTATGAGCCGTTTCCAAACATAAAACATGCTAGAAACATAATAATCACTGTAATAATGATCCAGTCATAGACTCTTAAGTTTTTGCTATTAAAATCAAAACAGTGACTTTTTGTTTTTTGGCCAGGCTGTGTATATATATTTGCAATATCACATGATATATGGCTGTATATCAGCACGGCCGTAGGTAATCACAGTGTGCTGATATACGGCCATATCGCACGGCTATGAGTGTGATATTGCGTTTATACAACGGCACGAGTGTGTAAATAAATAAGAACAACAACGGAGTGTCTTTGAAAACCCTCTTTTGTGAGGAACTACTTCCTTCTACCATGGATTCAAATATCAAGTTGACAGTTTAACCGTTGAGCTGCTTCATTGAAATATGTAGAGTACTATGAGAGAGAGGTCGAGTGCATTACCTGCATCTAGCCGATGTTTTTCATGTCCACTGATGAAAGCTCTTTAGTACTTTTGACATTTAAGACATTCCCATGGCAACGCTAGTCAATGCATTTGTAAGTTGCGTCTAATACGTCTAATACGATGTTTAAAGTAAAAACAATGTCCTTGTTTCCTTGTTTCATTCCATTTCAATATAAAAGTCTTTGCAATTGTCACATGTATGTCATCTAGTTCTGTCTTGTCATGTTTAGTTCTAGTCTGGTCCTTGTCTAATTAGTTTATTGTCATCACCTGTTTCCATTTAGCCCTCGTCATTCGTGTGTGTATTTAAGTTCCTCCCTCTGTCTCTTTCATTATCTGTAATTGTTTGTGCTTGTAGCACGCTGCACATATGATCTCCGGTAATAAACCATTCTGTTTATTATATACGCTCGTCTCCTGCCTTCCAACCTTGACAGCAATTGACTGACTCACTCATGAAGACAGTCTCATGGCGTGTTAATGTAGCTTTCATTGAAGTCGAAATCACTAATGTACCCTTTCTCAATGCCAAAAATATGGTATGTTATTTGTATCAAATATTATTTATTGAACAATAACAACAATTAATAACCATAGCCATTATAACAGTATAAGAAGTAAAATACAATATAAACAATCAAACAGTTCAGTCAAATGTACAAAAGCAGTGCTTAATTTCAATGTAAATATAAAGTTATGGAACTTTAAATAGAAATATATGTATATATATATATATATATATATATATATATATATATATATATATATATATAGCCCTTAAGCCAAATCTATTAGCTCTGGAACAAGTGATAGATTAATAAGACCAAGGACTGCCTATTTGATATACCCAAAATGAATTATACCTCATGTTCTCTGTGGGTACATGAGCACTGAACGGTCACTGGAGCTCGTATCTCCGAAAGTGTTTTTCAAATAGGCACTATGTTATATCTGAGGTCTAAACAACTATATTCTCGCCTAAAAAAACTTTTAAAACTAGTGGGTTTGCTCGTCCGCCATGACACTTGCTGTGGTACTGGTAGAATATCACATGGCTGGAAAGCCAATCAGATTCAAGAACCTTTATATATATATATATATATATATATTTATTGTAACGCTCGGATGACAGAAGACGAAGGTAGAGGTTTCTAACATCAACAGATTTATTAATATATGTTCCAGGTAACGGGTAACAGGCGACATCACAGTGTGCACAAGCACAGACAATAACCGCCAGGGGAATGAACAGAACAGGGAGAATATATACACAGGATAAGGGAACTAATAAGACACAGGTGGAGGAAGGTGAACACTTAGGGACTAATGAGGACAGGTGCAGACGTGACGTAACTGAATTAAACATAAGACTGGACTGAACTAAACAAGACATAACTTTGACATATATATATATATACATATATATATATATATATATATATATATATATATATATATATATATATATAATATATGTGTGTGTGTGTGTGTGTGTGTGTGTGTATATGTATAAATAGTTCACCTTGCTGTTTGAATTCTTACAGATTCTGGAAACATTCCTCAGAGATTTTGGTCCATGTTGACATGATAGCATCACACAGTTGCTGCAGATTTGTGGGCTGCACATCCATTATGTGAATTTCCTGTTCCAACACATCCCAAAGCTGCTCTATTGCATTGAGATCTGGTGAGTCAGTTTGAGTATTATGAACTCATTGACATGTTCAAGAAGCCAGTTTGAAAGTTTGAAAGCAGTGTTATCCTGCTGGAAGTAGTCATCAGAAGATGGTACACTGTGGTCATAAAGGGATGGACAGGGTCAGCAACAATACTCACGAACGTTGTGGCGATTAAACAATGCTTAACTGGTACTGAGAGGCCAAAAGTGTGCCAAGAAAATATCCTTCCCACAATTACACCACCACCAGCCTGAACTGTTAAGGACGGATCCGTGCTTTCATGCTGTTTATGCCAAATTCTGACCATCTGAATGACGTAGCAATGGAATTTGGAACCAATGTTCCAATAAGTTGTGTCGTTTGCATCACTGGATGTTATTTTTTCAGTTGACTTGTATTAAATGTTTCGTTATTTACATCTTCCCTCACTCTCTTTCAAAGTTAAACTGACACTTCAAGCTGAAAGTCATTCACTGTTTCCCTGAACAGTAAACCCCGCCTACTTTGATTCGATTGGCCATCTCAATAATTTTGCCGCTGATGAGCGCTGTTAGAGGCAGACCATACTAAAAATGTAACTACTTTTTTGTCATCCTACATACAGAGCGCTGCGAAATGAGTGCAGCAGAGCAGAATTTCAAATATTGGCGGGACAGTTTAGCCATTTCTAACTATTGGGGGGACAATGCAATTTGTCACTTTATGCAAATACTTTTATGTAACATGTAAGTATACAATGGTGCACCAAATTTTCAGTTTACTTTGCCTTTGGCATTCATAACCTCTCATGCACTTTATAAGAATTCTTGTATTATTCAACATATTTGAGCTACATTATGACTTTTTATCAGAGCAGTCAACCTCTTATTAACACACAGCCTCTCATGGCTAATTGATTTCATGGTCCATCATTCCCTCTCTTGCTTTACTCATAATCACTTTTCCTTGTTCTGTCAAATTTTGGACAATAGCAACGCGGTGAGTTTCTATAAATATTTCATTGTTCTCAGCGAGGCAGCGAGATTAAACCCTCCCTTTGACAGTTATTTGTAATGACATCTGAATGCATTGGCAAAAAATATACAGACAGATGTTCGGCATGAAATATTGATTCTATAAATCGTAACCTGGTTTTCTTGTGCGCTACACCAGCCTGCACCAAGTTGTCCATTATTAATGATGAATGCAGTTTTGTGTGTTACTTTTGATTTGTTATATAGCTGCTCCGACTTTTTCCGTGAGCGTTCGTGATGAATGCGAGGCCTATGAAACAGCAAACTCAGGGCTCTTCTGAAGGATGAATAGGTGAAATCTGTCTATATCTGGCCCTTCAAAGGGAAATGGTTCTTGCTGTAAAGATATGCAGGCATGGAGATGTCTGCGGCGAGCCTGCCAACGCTGTCTCAGCTTTGAGACCGCCAGGTTCCTCCCACCGCTCTGACACAAATAAAAGGGAATAATATGCCCTCTGTGCATGAGCAGCATATTAATTCAGACAAAAGTGCCCTTTATCTCGAACTGTTTCAACTGGGGAGCGAGAGAGCGCAAGATTCCGGGCTTCACACTCTTTTAGGAATGTCAAAAATGCCTTCATATGCCATTTTCCTAAACAATTTGATAGTACCCGGTAGTGTCCGAAATGAGCTTTTTAATTAAGAGTCGATACTTTTTCCTGGAATTATTTTCTTTGGAACATGTTATTTTACAACCACAATAAAGCACAGACTCCATTTATGTACGTTTTTATTTCATTTGAAATAAAAACCCTGGTTTATAACAATTATTTAAATGATTGGCTAGTCACTATGTTAAATTACACAGCTCTTTTATAACTTAACAGCGACTGGCAGATTTTAGAAGACGTTGAAAATCTCTAATGTTCACTAAAGCTGCATTTATTTGATAAAAAGTAAAATATTGTGAAATATTTTTACGATTTAAAAGGACTGGTTTGTATTTGAATAGATTTTAAAGTATAATTTATATCCAGTGATCAAAGCTGAATTTTCAGCATCATTACTGACATTTCAGTGTCACATGACCCTTCAGAAATCATTCTAATATGCTCAAGAAACATTGATGATTATTATCAGTGTTGAAAACAGTGCCTAAAGATTATTTAAATATCTGGGGTATTTTTACCTTGAATCCTAGTGATTGAAAGCAGAAACATTAAGGTTTGTTTTACTCTTGGTCGAGTTGCTTGAGTTTGATTCCAAATTAAAACACAATCATTTAGATACTCGGGTTTTGATAATATTTTGTCCATGGTTCTGCGTGCTGCAATGTGCGCCGCTTCCGTGGTTTAATGATGGTGGGAAAAGCATTGAGGATGGCGATGGGCTTAATTGGCATGCAGGGAAAGTAAATGTTCTCACTCTGTTGATCAGACGAGCAGCGGGGCATGACAGGCATACAGTATCTCATAGACTTCATTAGAGCCTCGGCCTGAGCCATGGGGGTGCAGAGGAAGACGGGGGGTTGCGGGTACTACAGAGTCTATGCTAAGCAGTCTGGCACAAGTGCTTGTGATTCCATATCTGAGCAACCACAACAAAACCAGACAGGAAACACAGACACTGCCACAGTCAGACGGATTATTATTGGAATCCAATATGCGGTTCTTTCTTCAGCTGTTTTGGTTATGTGGACCTTTAAAATACGAGCTCTCTTGAAACATATTTTCACAATGTAGTTAAACAGAGAATTTATAAACATCACAGGAGAATTCTCTCATTTGTTTCAGTTTGTATCACTTCCACCAAATCTCAACTTGTGAAAGTGTGCGCTTGTTTGTTTTGAACGTTTACTTTTAGTGTACTTCAAATTCTAAAAGCATTTTTTTTAAAAATGCTTGCAGATAATGTGATAAGGAAATACAATTCCACTTAAAGGATTAGTTCATTTCTAAATTAAAATTTCCTGATAATTTACTCACCCCCATGTCATCCAAGATGTTCATGTCTTTATTTTCTTCAGTAGAAAATAAATTGTGGTTTTTGAGGAAAACATTCCAGGATTTTTCTCCATATAGTGGACTTCAATGGGGTTCAACGGGTTGAAGGTCCAAATGTCAGTTTCAGAGCAGCTTCAAAGGATCTACATGATCTCAGACGAGGAATAAGAGACTTATCCAGAAAAAAAAAAAAAAAATAATAATATATATATATATATATATATATATATATATATATATACTTTTTAACCACAAATGCTCGTCTTGCACTAGCTCTCTTCTTCTTCTTCTTGTAGAATTCCTGCAGTGTAGACTAAGTGTATTACTGCCCTCTACAGTTCAAAGTTTGAACCAATTCTTATACGATATGCTAGTACAAGTATATGACAATTTGACGTCTTTGACGTTATCTTATTAATTAATTAACTATATATTGACCTACTCGTAACTAAAAGTCAAAGTCACAATTATACACGCAACCCCAGAGAATTGTGGACATTTTTAGGAAATGTTCTGTGTTGCATATTTTTACCGATTTATGCCGTCCAACCGCGACTATTTTTGGCCAAGGACAAGACGGTTTCATCGGACCAATGTTTGCTGGGAAGCCTCCGTAGTTAAGTTAAATCTCTGAAGTATAAACTGGAATAATTTCAATGTAATATTACGCAACTGGTCTAGATTATCATTCTTTCATATATTTCATATTTCATATATTAGATTATCTATCCTTTCATATATTATTCCACCTGTAGTCCTTAAAATGTTTATTAGTCTTAGTGACATTTATTCATTCATTCTAATTCAGTTTTTTATTTAATATTTAATATTTACTCAACAAACTGTTTAGTCTGTTTATGGGAAGGTTGCAACTTTGTTGTTCAACATATTGTTTCAGAAATGCAAACAATTAAAGATATTGCAATTTCCACTTCATTTGGTAGGTTTTATGTTGTTTAAGCTAACTTTAAGAAAATAAATATGAAATTGTATTATTAAATTAGTTTTTAAAAGAGGTCAATTATTTTTACAAGTTCACATGGGTTTCAGATTCAGTTAGATGGTCAGTTTAGCTCCAGATGGTGCAACTTACCCTCTGACTTGGATCAACTTACCCTTAACCGGGGGTAAATTGAGCCATAGGGACACTATTTTATAAGAAGCCATATTTTTAGAACCCTTTGTCGTATTCTGATGATTTAAAATAATAGGAAACATCCTCAAATTACTTTAGACACTTTCATTGTACTTCAGCCTAATTTTCTCTGATCTTGAGGACCACATAAGTAAAAATGGCTCATCTTACCCCAATCTCCCCCTATTTGTATTCGGCATGATGCATTGAAGGTACTCCAAAACCACAATTATAATGGGATTTCAAAAAAATGCTAATACGTTTTGATTTATTTTGCCTATTTTATTGAAACTGGTCTTTATAGATTCCGTGAGTCATACCAAGAAATATTATGCCATAGTCACCATTTTGAATTTCCTTGAAAACCAACTTTTTCAAACTCCTCCTCGACCATTTGTCCAATTTCCACCAAATTCGAATCAGATCATCTTCAGACTGTGCCGGAAAAGAATTATGGATTTCATGTTGATATATCAAATATTTATCGTTTAACACATCAACAAATTGATGATGTAAAAACAAATCTCTGCAAGGCTTTGGCATATTAGGTGTGTTCGACTTGAAGTGGCTTAGAGCTCTCAAATCGTGGCAACTTGTTCATGGTGGAAATTTATATAACTGAAATGATTTTGTATAGAATATATATATGTATTTTATTCATTATTTTTTTATTATTTGTATTATTTATATATTATTATTTTATTGATTGTTTTTCATATATTAAGATTGAAAATCTGGGTTTGAGACAGAAGTAAAACAATAAAATTTATACATAAATGTCATGTGAAATGATGTAGAAAATCAACCCCTTGGGAGATAAAAGTATCCAAATCTGAAGAAACATACATATATGATTAATAAACTCTTAAGGTGCACACAGACTTTTGTAGAGTCAAGATCTACAATGAAGACAAATTTGTTTAAGTGTATTTTGAAGAAATGCACATCTATCTCCTGTTGAACAGGACATTTTTGGCTTCTGCCTTCTTAATTTAACAAATGTGACTTTTATTCAACATGGATCATTAATTCTGAATGCTTTCAGGGGGCTTTTAAGCATACAGAGATTGAAATGAATAACATAAACAACTCTCACTCAGTCCAAATATGCTTTTTCAAACAGTTACGCACTCATTGCCCTCTCACTCAGGGGAAATTTGCAACTCTTTCAGTCATGTTGACAGTTTTTTGTGTCTGGCCCAAAGTATTCACAACACCTCATGTTCAGTCAGTCCCCCCCCCCACCCCCGTGTCAAATCCTCCCCGCTATGTTAGCTGACTTCCAGTAGAAGGGAGCTGATCTTCAGCTTGGTCAGCGCTTGCTGAGCTGGTGCTGCTTTGGCTGAGCTGTAGGGAGATGGATGCACTGATCACAGGCCTAATTATGCTGAACCATCACCAGACTGACCTCACTGAGTGGGCAAATCACCTCTCCAAATAGCAGAAGCGGCCGGGGAATTCAGCTACTATCTCTTTAGTGGCATAAATAATGGTACTGAACATGAAAATGAGAGGTGTAGTCAAGAGACAGTCAGAGCCTTGCAGGACTGCAAATATTGTGATTTCAGATGGGTCAGTCGGTTTTAAAAGAGGATAAATTAAATTTGCAGTGTGGAGTACTGGTGAAGATCATAACATGTGTCTTCATATAGTTTTATGAGGGTGTTCTGGGTGGTTGCTTACTGGCAAGACATTGGTTTCATTGAATGTGTATATGATATTAGAGATTTTTTTTTTTAATCCATCCATCTATCCATCCATCCATCCGTTCGTCCATTTATCACCCACCCACACACCCATCCACCCACCCACCCACCCATCCATCCACTCACCCACACATCCACCCACCCACCCATCCATCCACTCACCCACACACCTATCCATCCATCCATCTGTCAATCCATCCATCCATCCATCCATCTGTCCATTCATCCATCCATCCATCCATCCATCCATCTATCCACTCACCCACACATCCACCCACCCACCCATCCATCCACTCACCCACACACCTATCCATCCATCCATCTGTCAATCCATCCATCCATCCATCCATCCACTCACCCACACACCTATCCATCCATCCATCCATCCATCCATCCTTCCATCCATCCGTCCACTAAAATACCCACCCACACACAGACTCATCCATCCATCCAATCACCAATCCACCCACCCATCCTTCCACCTATCCATCCATCTATCCATCCATCCACTCACCCATACACCTATCCATCCATCCATCCATCGGTCCACTTACACACCCAACTACCCCCCACACACCCATCCATCCATCCATCCATGCATGCATCCATCCATCCATCCATCCGTCCATCAATCCATCCACTCACCCACAGACTCATCCATCCATCCAATCACCAATCCACCCACCCATCCATCCACCTATCCATCCATCTATCCATCCATCCATCCATCCATCCATCGGCCCACCCATCCTTCCACCTATCCATCCATCTATCCATCCATCCACTCACCCATACACCTATCCATCCATCCATCCATCCATCCATCCATCGGTCCACTTACACACCCAACTACCCCCCACACACCCATCCATCCATTCATCCATGCATGCATCCATCCATCCATCCGTCCATCAATCCATCCACTCACCCACAGACTCATCCATCCATCTAATCACCAATCCACCCACCCATCCATCCACCTATCCATCCATCTATCCATCCATCCACTCACCCACACACCTATCCATCCATCCATCCATCCATCCATCGGTCCACTCACACACCCAACTACCCCCCACCCATCCATCCATCCATCCATCCACTCACTCCACCACCCATCCACCCATTCGTCCATCAATCCATTCACTCACCCACAGACTCACCCACCCACCCAACCATCCATTGACCCAACCACCCATCCACTCACCCACGCATTCACTCATACATCAACCCAACCATCTATCCATCCATTCATCCATCCTTGGAGCGAAAAAGATACTGTACTGTATATTAATACTCCATACGTGTTTAGCAAATCTGAAAATGAAAATCCTTCAAAAAATTTTTTTTTTTTTTTTTTCCAGTGAAAAAGAGGTTGGGGGTCACAACAAAAATCAGTGAAAAAGAAGAGAACCACCAAAGCCTATTGCCCCCAATCCCCTCCAATAATCCTAATTATGAGCAATACTGAGTCTTACCTTAGCAAACACTAGTAAACCTCACCGTTCACAGCGCCAAATATCATGCCAGAAATGCACCAACATCATCAACCATTTTTGTGCACATGTTGGCATGTTTTTGACATGTGTGGCAAAACATTTAGAGAAAGGGATGGGAGTTCATTTATATAAATAACAACCCACAAAATAAATGCCTAATTTGACACCATACATAATTCTCATCCGAGCATGGAAGGTTCATTCACAGCAAGTCACTGTTAATAATGTGGTCGAGCAGAACAATTATGTCACAGTATTTGGGCTGCCATGTGAGAAAAGGAAAACTGTCCTCCCTCCACTGTCCTTCCCCTATTAGAGTATACAGGCAGGCAAAGCAGGAACGATACGATATGCAAATGGAAAAACTGCTAATGTATGAGAACCGACTCGAACAAGATCGGGGGAGGCCGGGTGACATCTGTGAGAGACTCTGGAAAGCCAGAAAATGTGACTGAGAATGAGTGCAGTATTCCATGGGAAAAGATACTGTCTCTCTTCCTTTGGAGTGCTGGGATATAATGAAGCTATGAGCTAAATGGCAGTTAACCACAGTGCTTTGTGTACTTGCTTGCAGCCGGTGGAAAGGGGGGAGGAATGCTTAGCATGTGCAACCACATCTACTGGCTATTTGGTGACAATCTGTTAAAAACATTATGTGAACGGTACAGTTTGGCTTGGGCTGTTTGTTATGGGAAAGTCACCCCTTGGCCATTTGGGTTTGGCCCTGAGGAAAGAGAGGTCCCGTTTGAGATGGGGTCCCATTTCTCTGCAGGGAAACGTGGAATTTTAACAACCTCCTTTGTGGAGTTGTTTTGTTGTATCAGTCTATCCAGACCACTGCAATGCACAGACAAACAAGTACCAGGGTATTTCGATGGTTTATGTACTAGAGTAGTATTATGCCACTTAAAAAAATAAAATGATTTTACAACACTGTTCAGTTTATTTTCAAAAATTATTTTCATTTAACACCATTGTATTAGGTTTCTCATTCAATCAATTGCATTGTGTTAAAGGGTTAGTTCACTCAAAAATGAAAATTCTGTCATTAATTACTCACCATTCCACACCCAAAAGCCCTTTGTTCATCTTCACAAGATATTTTTGATGAAGTCTGAAAGGTATATGACTCATCCATAGACAGCAATATAACCACCACTTCCAAGGCCCAGAAAGGTACTAAAGACTTCGTTAAAACAGTCGACGTGACTACAGTGGTTCAACCTTAATTTTCTGAAGCTACAACAATGCTTTTTGTGTGCAAAAACAAAACAAAAATAACGACTTTATTCAACAACTTTTCCTCTTTTGACGGTATTACAGAGCTTCCCTGTTTAAGTCCAAACACCGGCTTATTATCGGCCGGCTTCTGCATCAGCATCATACATATGCATTGTGGGTTTGCTCACGTAAACGGCCTCGGCCAATACTGAGCCCAAGTTCGGATGTAAACACAGAACCTCTGCAATACCTTCACTGCATAACTGCATAACAGAAAGAGAAGAAATTGTTCAAATAAAGGTGTTACGTCAACTTTTTTACACAGCGCATGTCAGAGCAAATGAGAATCATGAGGTCAAAGGAACTGACTCGTGGCTGTATTGGATCAAAAGGGTGCTTCTACTAAATACTGAGCAAAGGGTTTGAATACTTAGGACCATGTGATATTTCAGGTTTTTTTTTTTTAATAAATGTCAAGAATTCTGTGTTTTTCTGTCAATATGGGGTGCTGTGTGTACATTAATGAGGAAAAAAAGGAACTTAAATGATTTTAAATCATTTAAATGGCTGCAATATAACAAAGAGTGAAACATTTAAGGGGGTCTGAATACTTTCCGTACCCACTGTATATCCACTGTATATATTGCCATAAGGATTTTATGAAAATGAAATTAATTATTGTTTGTTGGTTAAGAAGAAAATTGTCAATGGTTGTGGGAAGGGGTGGCAAAACGCAAATTTTTACATTTGGGATTTTGTATATGTATGTGAAACCATTCAAAGGTTTTGTGTCAGAAAGGTTTGTTTTCTTCAAAAATCATTACTTTTATTCAACAAGGATGCATTAAACGTATCCAAAGTGACAATGAAGCCATTTATAATGTTTCAATTTCAAATTCTTTTGAACTTTCTATTAACATTGTTTTCAACATTGATAAAAATAAGAAATGTTTTTTGAGCACCAAATCAGCATATTAGAATGATTTATTTTTTCTATCCCTTTTTTGTTTTAAGCTCTTAAAATGTTACACTACTCATTAATTGTATTTTTTCCAGGCCAAATATATGTACAACATGCTCATTATTGCATGTTAAAAATGTATTAACGGATCCTTTTTCCCTGGGCAATAATTGGAAAAAATGTTCAATATCTGTTTCTAGTAAATTCTTCAAGGCTCATGTACACAAAAAAAATTGATTTACCCTGAAGAAAATTCACTGATTGTCTGTTCTACAATGGTATTGACATTACAATGGTACAGCGCAGTATTTATTATTATTATTATTTACTTATTTTATTTATTTAATATTTTTTTGTTTCACTTGACATTTGAGACCAAACAAAACAGGGAAAATATGACATTCTAAAAACACATTAAATACTATGAGGTAATATATGACATGTATGCTTATGCCTCGACTCTACTGCAATTCATCAGTGCGTCGTTTTCAGGTTAAAGCGCTTCACCGCTCTAATGAAGTGTCACCTCATCCTCACCATCGCAAAATTGTGTGCTTAACTTCATCAGGTATCTGTAAATTACACCGGTGTGACACGCATATGCTGCCACAGGACATGGGAGATGTGTAAAACGTGACAGGGGTCAATGCATCCTTCGTGCTCCATAAATTACTTTTGCGAGAGAACGTGCGTTTAATCACAGTCTGCTAAACATGACGGAGGAAGCCGGCCTGACCTTCCAATGATTAAAATGCAAATGACCTGTTGCCGTTCACACACGTTGATTCGATCTGACACCGCTTCGCCGTTGTGACCCCCAACCTCCCATTTTTAACTTTACTTCACCCCTTCAGTTGCTCACAGCACTAGAAGCATGTCACTTGATGACAGGTTTGTTGCTATTTTAATTTTTTATTTTTTAAATCCCTTTGACCGAGAATGCCAGAAAACATGAATGCGAATAGATACGGGTGTCACAGGGTCTTAGATACCTCAGTTCACACCCTGATTTTTTCTGTAAACAACATGACAACTGCTGTCACACTTCAACTCCTCTGTTATTGTGAAGAAAGAAAAAAAAAATAGTGAGTGTCATAAAAAGTTCATTTGGGACTGTTTTTATTTTTTGTGTCGGTAAGTGTGACTTATAATTTGAACAAACCCCTAACCCTACATAACAAAAATTGTGATCGTGATTTAAAATATGTATTTTCTGTTTTTAGCCCCAGGTTTGCTTTGAATATTATACAGTACATATGTATGTATGTACATATGGCACCTTATGGACCCTTTAGACGTTATATACATGCATGCACACATTCATGCAACTTTTTCAACATGTTGAATCAAAAAAGGACTCACCTTGCCTTAATTCTACGTGGCATTGATTCAACAAGTTGCTGAAAGCATTCTTTAGAAATGTTGGCCCATATTGATAGGATAGCATCTTGCAGATGCTTGATGGAGATTTGTGGGATACACATCCAGGGCACGAAGCTCCCGTTCCACCACATCCCAAAGATGCTCTATTGGGTGGAGATCTGGAGACTGTGGGGGCCATTTTAGTACAGTGAACTCATTGTCAGGTTCAAGAAACCAATTTGAAATGATTCGAGCTTTGTGACATGGTGCATTATCCTGCTGGAAGTAGCCATCAGAGGATGGGTACATGGTGGTCATGAAGGGATGGACATGGTCAGAAACAATGCTCAGGTAGGCCGTGGCATTTAAACGATGCCCAATTGGCACTAAGGGGCCTAAAGTGTGCCAAGAAAACATCCCCCACACCATTACACCACCACCACCAGCCTGCACAGTGGTAACAAGGCATGATGGATCCATGTTCTCATTCTGTTTACGCCAAATTCTGAAACATGCAAAAAAATAAAAAATAAAAAAAACATAAATTGGGCCATATCTAGAGACTGAGAATGAGTAGCTTGTGAGTAGCCACCTAGCAACCACCTCAAACTCCCTAGCAACCACTTGACAATGCCTCGGCAACCAAAAAAAAAAAAAGTAATATTTGACTTTATATAATTGTTGTATAAATAAAATATAATCAAATTAAATTATGTCAATTATTCTTATTAAGAATAATAATCCCTTTGATGTATCTTGTCTTGAAATAGGAAAATGATGTTTGGACCTTCTGAAAAAGATGGGCACTATTGGCTTCCATGTCAGACCTTGGCTAGGTAAGCTTTTAACATTCCTAAGTGCTTTAAATGAAACATTAGTCTAAACAGTAGAATGTGGGAGATGTTTTATGGCAGACATGTTTGACCCAAGGCCATGGCAGTTAAAGAACACAATAATAAGCGTTAGAGATGTTCTTCTTTCAGTAGCACTCAGTCTTAATCTGTGGCAGGGATAAATACACAGGTGTAAGGCTGAGTACTTATGTGTTCCATGGGGAAATTTGGGATGACTTTTCACAAAGGACTGGTATATTTGCTGTTTTTCTCTAAGGTTACCTGAACCTTATGAACCCTTTAGACGTTATATACATGCATGCACACATTCATGCAACTTTTTCAGCATGTTGAATCAAAAACATGATAGTGCTTTGTTGAATTATAAAGCTGTTAGAGGAGGCCGTGCACTTTAGAAATTACCCTTCAATATCTTATTGTAGCTTTACTGATGCACACAAAGCAGGCATACATTTCTGAGTAGACACACTTCAAAATGAAGATAGATCAGATATATCCTTTACTGGTCTGAGCAAACCACTTCTGTCAAGAAACTGAGTTCAATGAAGGGAACCAATTGTTTTTGGCGCTTGAGATAAAAAAAAAACACTGTTGATACATCAAATTATGCAATGCCAAAACCTCCCAGAACACCATATCACAGAAACATACTAAAAACTACCCTGAACACCTTAGAAAATGCATAGCAACATCCTAACAACCTTCTAGAACACAGCAACAGGGTTGGGGAGTAACGAAATACAAGTAACTTAGTAACGTATTTAAAATACAAAATTTGAGTCACTGTATTTCATTACAGTTACATTTTAAATGGGTGGTAATCAGATTACAGTTACATCTGAAAAGTATTTTAGATTACCAAAGTGATTACTTTGAATTTTAATGTCATTTAAACAGCAATTGGTGATTCTCTGACTCTGACCGTCTGAAAAAGTGGAGTTAAGTTTCATCAACATTTTAATACTTTTAAGAGGGATCATAAAAATTGTTATTTTTATTTAGTACTGTCCTGAACAAGACAAAATGACTGAATTTATAAAACTTAACTGTCAACTTAACTGTCCTGTCGTGACAGTCATGATAGTTGTTTGTGAGTCATTTTATAATTCACTCGTCACTGCAACTTTTTCTCACAATTTGTTTGCATTTCACAATTCTGACTTCTTTTTCTCAGAATTGTGAGATTTAAACTCACAATTGCAAGTTATAAAGTCAGAATTAGGAGATTTAAACTTGCAATACTTGCAAAACTTTTTGTCTTGTAATTGTGAATTTAGTTTGTGAGTTTATATCTCATAATTCTGACTTTATAACTCACAATTGCAACTTTATATCACACAATTCTGAGGGAAAAAGTCAGAATTGTGAGATAAAAACTTGCAATGACCTTTTTTGTGTTTGTTCCACACTTATTAGTTTTCCAAAGTATTCTAAAGTATTTAGATTAAGTTACTAAACTTGAGTAATGTAACGAAATACGTTACAAATTACTTTTTAAAGCATGTATTTTGTAATCTGCAGTGAAATACATTTTAAAAGTAACATACCCAGCCCTGCACAGCAATATATAAAAAAACGAATGTGAACCCCTTAGAAAATGCATAGCAACACCCTAGCAAACTCCCAGAGCACCCTAAGACAGAAACATACTAAAAAGTACACAAAATACCTTAGAACATGCATAGCAACGCCCTGCCAACCTCCCAGAACACCCTAACCACCAACATGCTAAAAACAATTGTGAACACCATAGAAATTGCAGAGCAACATCCTAATAACCTCCCAGAACACCCTAAGACAGAAACATAATACAAACTACTCAGAATACCTTAGACCAAGCATAGCAAAACTTTAACAAACTCCCAGAGCAAACACTTATCAACCCCATGGCAAAATACCCTCACAGCCACTTAGAAGCGCCAAAGCAACCACCCATAAGACCATAGCAACACACTAAATCCACTCAGAACACCTTATAAAATACTTGGCAACACCCTAAAAACCATTTATCAATGCCTTGACACTTAGTGTCACCCTAGCAACCACCCATAACACCCTAGTGACTACATAGCAACACACAAAAACAACTTAGAACACACTATAAATGCATAGCAACACTATAGTAACTATTTATAAATGCCTTGGCAACCACCCAGAATACCCAGAAGACAATAGCAACTGACTAGCAGCACTGTAAAGCCATGGCAACACACTAGAAACCACTTAGAAACACCACAGCACCATATCAACACAATAAAACCATTCAGAACACCATTACTTAGAAAATGCTTTGCAAAAGCTTGCAAACCATTCATGGCAACCAATCAGAGCACCATAACAGCCACTTAGTAACACCCTAGCAACTGCATAGCAACACATTAAAACTACTCAGAAAACATCATGGGAGTTTTGCACAGCCAAGCCCCATTTAAATTCCCTTCCAAAAATGTAGTTAATTAATAACATCATTAGCAGATATTAAAGGGAAAATCGATACCGCCTGTTGATACAATGCTTGCATTTTTTTTCTCAAGCACATTGACAAAAACCTAAATGTGCTTTTAAATCACATCAGAGTGAGATTTCATAGATTTGTGAAATGCATGTATAATGAACTGGTTATTTTGCAAGCTCATACTGTTTTGCATTAGAGGTTGTCTGAGCAGATTTGACTATAAGCACAAAGTGTGAAATTGGAATACAAAATTATCAAGACATTCTCGCTCTCTCTTACAGCGACGTATAACAGTCTGAGTGGAGGCAGTTGTCATGGTGATTAATGTAGCAGCAGGAAAGTTAACCTGCGAAAGAGAAGCATGCGGGGGGATTTCTGAAAGCATTTCAATCTTTGACGTAAACTAATAGAGGCTTGCTCTCCCCACAGGTGCTGAGAAAACACGCTCACAGACCACTAGCCACACCGGCTTTCAGAGGCCAAGATCTCAATAGGTGTCTGGATGAAATCTATCGAGTGCGCTTGATAAGAGCACATTTGCATCAGGTGCAGGAACACAACCGACACGGTATATGAAACGATTTTTTAGACCTGCTGAGGAAGTACAAACGAACTCTGAAGTCGCGTTTTACGCTCTAATAATAATAATGCGTTGGCTCAATAAATCAATCAATGACTCAACAGCTTGCATTAGTGTCAATTTTGTTAGGTTTTTTAAATAGTTTTAATCATATTTAGTCAACCTTGATTTGGTTTACTCTGGTTTTTGTCTGGTTTCACAAACAGGGCTTAGATTTAGTCAGGATTAGGCCTTGGTTCAATTATGGCATTTAAATGTTCCCTCACAATTGTGAGTTTGCATTTCACAATTCTGACTTCTTTTTCTCAGAATTGTGAGATTTAAACTCACAATTGCAAGTTATAAAGTCAGAATTGGGAGATATAAACTTGCAATACTGACTTTTTTTCTTGCAATTGTGAATTTAGTTTGTGAGTTTATATCTCATAATTCTGACTTTTCTCAATATTGCGAGTTTATATCTCATAATTTTGACTTTTCTCAATATTGCGAGTTTATATCTCATAATTTTGACTTTTCTCAATATTGCGAGTTTATATCTCATAATTCTGACTTTTCTCAATATTGCGAGTTTATATCTCATAATTTTGACTTTTCTCAATATTGACAGTTTATATCTCATAATTCTGACTTTTCTCAATATTGTCAGTTTATATCTCATAATTTTGACTTTTCTCAATATTGTCAGTTTATATCTCATAATTTTGACTTTTCTCAATATTGCGAGTTTTTATCTCATAATTCTGACTTTTCTCAATATTGTGAGTTTATATCTCATAATTTTGACTTTTCTCAATATTGCGAGTTTATATCTCATAATTTTGACTTTTCTCAATATTGACAGTTTATATCTCATAATTCTGACTTTTCTCAATATTGTCAGTTTATATCTCATAATTTTGACTTTTCTCAATATTGTCAGTTTATATCTCATAATTTTGACTTTTCTCAATATTGTCAGTTTATATCTCATAATTCTGACTTTTCTCAATATTGTCAGTTTATATCTCATAATTTTGACTTTTCTCAATATTGACAGTTTATATCTCATAATTCTGACTTTTCTCAATATTGTCAGTTTATATCTCATAATTTTGACTTTTCTCAATATTGTCAGTTTATATCTCATAATTTTGACTTTTCTCAATATTGTCAGTTTATATCTCATAATTCTGACTTTTCTCAATATTGTCAGTTTATATCTCATAATTTTGACTTTTCTCAATATTGTGAGTTTATATCTCATAATTCTGACTTTTCTCAATATTGTCAGTTTATATCTCATAATTTTGACTTTTCTCAATATTGTCAGTTTATATCTCATAATTCTGACTTTTCTCAATATTGTCAGTTTATATCTCATAATTCTGACTTTTCTCAATATTGTCAGTTTATATCTCATAATTTTGACTTTCTCAATATTGCGAGTTTATATCTCATAATTCTGACTTTTCTCAATATTGTCAGTTTATATCTCATAATTTTGACTTTCTCAATATTGCGAGTTTATATCTCATAATTTTGACTTTTCTCAATATTGTCAGTTTATATCTCATAATTTTGACTTTTTTAATATTGCGAGTTTATATCTCATAATTCTGACTTTTCTCAATATTGCGAGTTTATATCTCATAATTCTGACTTTTCTCAATATTGCGAGTTTATATCTCATAATTCTGACTTTTTTCAATATTGCGAGTTTTTATCTCATAATTCTGACTTTTCTCAATATTGCGAGTTTATATCTCATAATTCTGACTTTTTTCAATATTGCGAGTTTTTATCTCATAATTTTGACTTTTTTCAATATTGCGAGTTTTTATCTCATAATTCTGACTTTTCTCAATATTGTGAGTTTATATCTCATAATTTTGACTTTTCTCAATATTGCGAGTTTATATCTCATAATTCTGACTTTTCTCAATATTGCGAGTTTATATCTCATAATTTTGACTTTTCTCAATATTGTCAGTTTATATCTCATAATTCTGACTTTTCTCAATATTGCGAGTTTATATCTCATAATTTTGACTTTTCTCAATATTGCGAGTTTATATCTCATAATTCTGACTTTTCTCAATATTGCGAGTTTATATCTCATAATTTTGACTTTTCTCAATATTGACAGTTTATATCTCATAATTCTGACTTTTCTCAATATTGTCAGTTTATATCTCATAATTTTGACTTTTCTCAATATTGTGAGTTTATATCTCATAATTTTGACTTTTCTCAATATTGTCAGTTTATATCTCATAATTCTGACTTTTCTCAATATTGTCAGTTTATATCTCATAATTTTGACTTTTCTCAATATTGTGAGTTTATATCTCATAATTTTGACTTTCTCAATATTGCGAGTTTATATCTCATAATTCTGACTTTTCTCAATATTGTCAGTTTATATCTCATAATTTTGACTTTCTCAATATTGCGAGTTTATATCTCATAATTTTGACTTTTCTCAATATTGTCAGTTTATATCTCATAATTTTGACTTTTTTAATATTGCGAGTTTATATCTCATAATTCTGACTTTTCTCAATATTGCGAGTTTATATCTCATAATTCTGACTTTTCTCAATATTGCGAGTTTATATCTCATAATTCTGACTTTTTTCAATATTGCGAGTTTTTATCTCATAATTCTGACTTTTCTCAATATTGCGAGTTTATATCTCATAATTCTGACTTTTTTCAATATTGCGAGTTTTTATCTCATAATTTTGACTTTTTTCAATATTGCGAGTTTTTATCTCATAATTCTGACTTTTCTCAATATTGTGAGTTTATATCTCATAATTTTGACTTTTCTCAATATTGCGAGTTTATATCTCATAATTCTGACTTTTCTCAATATTGCGAGTTTATATCTCATAATTTTGACTTTTCTCAATATTGTCAGTTTATATCTCATAATTCTGACTTTTCTCAATATTGCGAGTTTATATCTCATAATTCTGACTTTTCTCAATATTGCGAGTTTATATCTCATAATTCTGACTTTTCTCAATATTGTGAGTTTATATCTCATAATTCTGACTTTTCTCAATATTGCGAGTTTATATCTCATAATTCTGACTTTTCTCAATATTGCGAGTTTTTATCTCATAATTTTGACTTTTTTCAATATTGCGAGTTTTTATCTCATAATTCTGACTTTTCTCAATATTGTGAGTTTATATCTCATAATTTTGACTTTTCTCAATATTGCGAGTTTATATCTCATAATTCTGACTTTTTTCAATATTGCGAGTTTTTATCTCATAATTCTGACTTTTCTCAATATTGTGAGTTTATATCTCATAATTATGACTTTTCTCAATATTGCGAGTTTTTATCTCATAATTTTGACTTTTTTCAATATTGCGAGTTTTTATCTCATAATTCTGACTTTTCTCAATATTGTGAGTTTATATCTCATAATTTTGACTTTTCTCAATATTGCGAGTTTATATCTCATAATTCTGACTTTTCTCAATATTGCGAGTTTATATCTCATAATTTTGACTTTTCTCAATATTGTCAGTTTATATCTCATAATTCTGACTTTTCTCAATATTGTCAGTTTATATCTCATAATTTTGACTTTTCTCAATATTGTGAGTTTATATCTCATAATTTTGACTTTTCTCAATATTGTGAGTTTATATCTCATAATTCTGACTTTTCTCAATATTGCGAGTTTATATCTCATAATTTTGACTTTTCTCAATATTGCGAGTTTATATCTCATAATTCTGACTTTATAACTCACAATTGCAACTTTATATCACGCAATTCTGAAGGAAAAAGTCAGAATTGCGAGATAAAAACTTGCAATTACCTTTTTTGTGTTTGTTCCACACTTATTAGTATTCCAAAGTATTCTAAAGTATTTAGATTAAGTTACTAAACTTGAGTAATGTAACAAAATACATTACAAATTACTTTTTAAAGCATGTATTGTGTAATCTGTAGTGAAATACATTTTAAAAGTAACATACCCAGCCCTGGCTATATATCTGGGAATTTTAGTCGAGTTTTAGTCAATGAAAACATTTTTGTTGTGCTATATGAATTCATAATCACGATTGTTTTTCTCAAAATTATCTGTCATTTGAGAATTTCGATTTACTCGCACAAACAGCACTCGTGACAGAACCGACTGACTGAATGACTCTTTCATCTGAAAGGGAGATCACATGCACGTGGTTGCCAGATTGCAAAGATTAAGCAAACCCCCCAGGCAGAAAATATATTCCTTTAATAGAAAAGGTGGATTTAAAGTCTTGACATCTTGCAACCACGAGCATGAAAGCTCGTAGAAGACAGTCTGCAATATTTTGTCTCTGTTTATTCGACAAAAAACATAGAGAGATTTTGGTTAAGGTTTATTTTTTAACAACATTTTAGTTGATATAGTCAGAGTTATCGTTCATTGAGTCATAGAAAAATAGGTTGTCAACGAAAATTGTTTGTCATAGAGTTTTTTTTTTTTTCCAGTTATAACAACTTTGAGTGAAATTACATTCAACCAACAAGCTACAGTGAGTTAGAGGAACTTAATAATTTGTAGCATAATGCATAAACACAATTAAGCTTATCTATTTCAGTTGAAATCAGCAGATCATAGCACTTGCTCAAAGAAATTTATTTGGTATGTATATATTTAATGAACAAGTAACATAATCACATGTATAGATAATGGTAACCACAAAAACTTTACCATTACAGAAACTCTTTTAAATGTCAAACATAACAGCATTAAACACTAACAGGTCTTTTCCTTCACTAAAAACGAATAAAATAACACTTAATTTCTACATTTATTCTCCATATCCAGAGCAGATTACATAATGAGAGCAAAGCATGCTGGGAACTAGAAATCCACTGCCTAATTTCCAAATTCATCAAGACAATTTCATTAAGTTACCACAGCTTAATTAAAAAAAGAAACAAAAACAATTAACAGAGAAATTTGAGTTTAAATTGCACAAAATATTAAGTTAATGATCATTATTATGTCAACAGAACTCAATAAAATAATATTGGCAACTTAAAAAAGGTTTGATTAAAATTATAAATTAGAACAATGCATTTGTGGTATTTCTTTTTAGCGTACATTCCAGTAGTCATATTACTGTCTAATTACATAAGTAATAATTGAGTAATGATAAGCTATATTTGTACGTAATATGTAATTACACTGTTATTAGTAGTGTTTGCTAAGGCAGGGATCTTTATTATTTCTGACACCGAGAACATTTTGTGCCATGAACATGAGCGAGATACTGAAATTTTGCCTGGAGGATAATAAAAAGATTGAAAAATGAAGAGGTCAGAATATCATGGAGTTTTGACAATGGCCACGACTAGCAACGACCCATGATACCTTAGCAATCAGAATCCTCCTGATCTTAAAGAGCTTGAGCATTTTACATGCCAGACGACAAAAAACTTATACCAAACAGCATATTATCATCCGCTGGTGTGGACGCTGATATAGTTATCTTTATAGCTGTCTTTCTTGGTGTGAACAGGGCTTAAACTACAGTCTCCAAACCACTGTCTATTAAATACAGAAGTGTGTCTTGTTCCGTGCTTCTGCGACGTGTTGTACATTATGTCATTCTGCCACAGCTGCATAATAACACAGTGAGTGGTAATGCATTTCATCTCCAGCAGGAAAAAAAAAAAACAAGAAAAAAACATTTTGGTTTACTGCTAAAGATTATGGGGTTCAATAAAGAAAGTGAAAGATGTGAAGACAAACATAATATTAAGGATCATTAAAGAGGAGCATACATTCATTTCCTCTTGCACAGACTGACCCATCAACTCGGAGCTTAAAGTGCTAAATAACAGCCTGGCTCTTGATGTGTAATCACTTGTGGATACTCCCATTTATGCCTGTGACTCATGCTAACAATCATGGGAGTTGCTTTAATTACTGTTTGCATTGCGATAGTCCCTTTCTTAGATTATGACTCATTCTGAGTGCAAATCCTATGTGTACCCCTGAGAAATGAGACGATGGCTTGTTTTACTGTAGTGGACGGATTCTGTTTTACACTGAAACAGAATGTGATTTTAATGACAATTAATGCAAAAATATTAAAACGTGCTAATTAGTTAAATGCACGTTACTTTAAAAAATATATATACGTTTCTACATAAATTACATATTGATTCATACCTTTTACTTGTAAATAAACGTATTAAAAAGGCTAGGTTGTTACTAAGTTTGCTGCCAGAGAGTTCTGGGTGGTTGGCATGGTGTTGCCAAGTGGTTGCTAGGGTGTTGCTATGTGTTTCCTAGATGTGATTTTAGTTTGTTGCTATGCAGTTGCTAGAGAGTTATGGGTGGTTGCTAGGGCATTAAGTGTCAGCTAGGGTGTTTTGGATGTATTGAATTGATGATTAAATATATTATCGTAGCTGTTGGGCGGAACCCTCGTATCATTTTTTTTTTCATAAATCATGACTATCGGTCACTCTTTACCTCTGTCTGTGGTTTTTGCAAATACTTAACCAATGAAAAGTATTAAAAAAGAGCTTGTGACTAAACCTCGTAACTCCATTGGATCCTAAAACTGTCAATCAGACTAATGACTATATTTCTAAGAAAATAAAATATGAAAAAGTATGTTAGTTATGTGCATTTTGTGAACTTTAAGTATTGTTTTACTGTAAAGTTCTGGCAACCATTGCTGATATTTTTTTATATTACAAATATAATATTACATGAGATACACATTTAGGATACGTTTACATGAGAACGATGTACTAAAAACTTTCATTTTTGCCTTTTTTCGTGTACAAGTTGTCAAAACGATCCCTGTTCACATGGATCCACGAAAATGACTAAAACACTATATTCTACTTCCAGGCCAGTAGGTGGCGATGTCACTTTGTAAAGTAAACACTACGCACCTATAGACCGAACACATGACGGCACTGTAATTTTGTTAAGCATAAATTTTGAGTCACTTTTTCTTTAGAGCATATTTGTGGATCCAGGGTACCGTCTTAACCCACAATGTCAGCAGTCAGTTCACCAGACAAAAGACAATTAGGACTTAATTCATGGGAATGAATGTCACTCGGAGGTCACTAGGAAGGTGACCAAAGCTTGCTGCCAGCAGTCATGTGACAGGGTCAACTTGAGTGATGTCACAGTAAAAAGGGCAACGGGCTCTTTAACCATCAACAACTGCTCTTCTTCAAACAGCAAACAACAAATCTCAGTAAATCTCATGTTTGCCTAAGACCGGAGTGAAATGAGCTGTCTCAATGTTCAAAAGAGCTATTAAGCCTTTCTGAGGTGTTGTGATGGAAATTAATCTGTGTTGAAAGGAAGAGTATGTGGCTTTTGCTTGCTTTATGAAAATACCAACAAAAAAAAAGTGTTTGTGCCATATACTCTCAGATCTCTCCTCGCCCTCCCTCCATTTCCTTTTTAATAGGTTTTAGTGTTCATAAGCACTAACTGCAAGATGCTAATTGGGTAAAGTATCCGCTTTGAAAACAAATAGCCCTATTTTTAATGAACAGACAGGATGCAGACAAAACCCGAGCATGAAGATGATCAGAAAATTACATGTCTACTATGCACTTACTGACCTTTTATTTCTCTTGTACTTAGACACAGCGGCAATCAAATCCAGAAAACTGCTGCATGCAACAAGATGTTTAGATTTTCTACAGAAAATACGAGTTGTGCTTGCCCAGGGTGTTGCTATGTGGTTGCTAAGGTGTTCGTAGATAGATAGATAGATAGATAGATAGATAGATAGATAGATAGATAGATAGATGATAGATAGATAGATAGATAGATAGATAGATAGATAGATAGATATTTTAGTCAGAGAGATAGATAGATATTTTAGTTAGACAGACAGACAGACAGACAGATATAGACAGACAGACAGACAGATAGATAGATATAGACAGACAGACAGACAGACAGATATAGACAGACAGACAGACAGATAGATAGATATAGACAGACAGACAGACAGACAGATATAGACAGACAGACAGACAGACAGATAGATAGATAGATAGATAGATAGTGTACACAGATAGATAGATAGATAGATAGATAGATAGATAGATAGATTGATAGGTTGTTTTAGTATGTTGCTTACATGGTGTGACACATTGCTAGCATGCTTTAACATGATTTAAAACTTAGAAATTTTAATATTTCTTACATGAATTAGCACAACTCTAGCATGTCGCTAGCATATTTTAGCACACTGTTAGGAAGAATTAACACATTGCTAACATATTTTAACATATTGACCACAATGATAACATTTCTAGCATCAATTACCATAACAATTTTAGCATGTTGCTAAAATACATTGTTAGCCTGTTTTAACACATTGCTAGCATGTTTTTAGCAAGAATTAGCACATTTTTGGCATGTTTCTAACGCCAGACCCCCCCCCAAAACCAGTTCAGCCTGGAGCCGATTCTAAACATTTCATTGGTCATGTCAGTCACAGTAACGATTGCCTACACCCAACCCTGATCCCTGAACCTTGGTTGCAGGGCGGGGATTTCCGCTGTGGAAAAAATCCCGAGTTTCTAACATGAATTAGTAAATTTATTGCATGTTGCTAACATGAATCAACACATTGCGACCATATTTTAGCGTGTTCATTGCATGAATTAGCATATTGCTAACATGTTTTAGCATGTTTCTAGCATGAATTAGCAAGTTGCTAGCATGTTGCAAACATGATTACATTTCTAGCATGAATTAACATGTTTTAGAATGCTGTTAAGCGGCAGACAGCTTAGATACTCCATAATAGCTATTGTACAAAAGTTTTGACCCCCTCAATGTAAGTCTATGGGAATTTGAGATTGTTCGGAAGTCCGATGGAGGAATTCCCAAAGTCGGATGAGTAAGAAAAGATATAGCAACGTAAGTCACAAATAGCGAAGATCAGAAATATTAGTCTCAGAAGAAGAAGAATACTTTTAAATATAGCATTTCAATATGTTGGCTTTCTCAAGGTAGACTCTTCTGCATGCATTCATGTGTTTCGGAGGAGTCGTGGCTTTGGAGACGCTCTGAAGGGATGGTGGTGATCTTATGCTTTCAAAGCTAGCTCACTATTGCTAGCCTCGGCAAAAATTGCCCAACCTACCTAAGAGTTTATTCAAATGACTAACCTTATATAAGCTATAGTAATAGTGATGCTTGCCTTTCCAGGTAGCACTATTAATTATTCCATTTTCTAAACCATGCTACTGTGTCTTTCTTTGAATTCTCCTCAAACCCCATTGGCTTCAAACAGCTCACGGTTTCACACTCACCCCCCACCCTCTGGCAACGGCAGCCTTTGATGTCGTGACATTGCTTTTAATTTCAGCTCGCCCGACAATGCTTTGCCTTTAGAATCTCTCAAGAAAGCACAATGCACAAAATGCTGTAAGGCTGCTGACTTTGTTCCGCATGCAAAGTTCAAGGTAGTTCAGAGATGCGTTCTCATTAGTATTTGTAGGTGTTTGAATGTGAGGGTGCACAAAATCAAAATATTGAGAAAATCGAGTTGTGCAAAAACGTATATCCACTCACAAAAATGCATGGTAGGAAATTTACAAAATATCTTCATGGAACATGCTCTTTACTTAATATCCTAATGAGTTTTGACAACGATCATTTTAACCCAAACATTGTATTCTTGACTATTGCTATAAATATACCTGTGCGTCTTATGACTGGTTTTGTGGTCCAGGGTCACATATGTACATTAAGGTAGGGCATGTGTCATATGCTAGTGTAATTTATGTTGATTCAGGGTGCGTTCACACTTGTAGTTCAGTTGGTTTGGTTCATTTGGTTTGGAACAAAAAACAAAAACAGACTATATAGTCCTGGTCCTCTTAGCGTTCACACTGACATTTTGAACAGCGAACCTGAAGTTACCGAACCAAAGGCATAAGGATACGGTCACAACCTGATTGGTCGGCTTTTATGACGTATATTTCGCAACGGAGCTCGCTTACCGAACGTTCAAAACAACGCTGTGTTCTGGATTAAACGCCATCATTGTATGCGTGTACTTTATTTTTACCAGCTGAGAACTCACGAAAAGCTCATAAAATGTTCAAAACATTCAAAACAGCTCCAGGATTTCCTCCGTTGTTTGCAGAAACAGAAACTTCACCTCCTCGTTGCTCCACGTTTGCCCTCGACTCATTTTGGATACACCGATCTTCCCGCGTCGTCAAATCAGCTGACTTGTAGCGTCGCATCTTGTGACGTCACGTCCTGTTTTTGGTTGGTTTACATGTCTTTGGTCCGTGTTGCGTTCATATATCGATCGAACCGCACCAGAGTTCGTTTGGAAGCGGACCGAGACCCATCTTTTTAGCGGTCTCGGTCCGCTTGTTTGGTGCGCAGATGGCAGCGTTCACATATGTTCAAACGAACCGCACTAACTGAGCAATCGCACCAGGGTTGGTTTTAATCGAACCAAACATGACAAGTGTGAACGCATCCTTAGTAATCCTGGATTAGGGGTATCCCCAGGGTAAACGTGGGACATCCCAATTGATACGTCACTTCAAAACGTTTGGTTCTTTTAGCATGTTCCTCAGCTGCCCCTCTAATTATATGGCTATTAAAGACATATTAAACAACACTGTCCATAAATATAGATCTCTCGAAGCATTGATCTTCCCTTTTAAACATCACAGAGTAAGGACTGAGACTGGACTTTAATGATGGATGTGGGGGCACTTGACCTTTAAAGGATTGATGTCGCTATGTGACTTTCCAACACCGCATATAATTGCCTCCACTTCAGGATCTGTCAGCTATATGGAATAATGAGCAAGTTCTCAGAGCGGCTCAGTGTTGTAGCGTCAACATCAGCAAAGCGCTGAGAAACACGAAAAACTACTGTTGTGTTATCAGAGGCGTCGCCCTTATTGAGTTATGTAATGCAACAGGTTTCCCACGATCCTCACCTTTGGTGAACCGACATGTTGCAAAACTTCTCCTCTAAATAAAAGAAGGTGTCTGGATGAAATGACAGGTACAGTGGAATCCAAAGTCCAGAATGAATTTTTTTTTTTTTTTTTTTCATTAAATCCCGCAAATAATATTTTTTATGACTTTGACCTTGTAAACTTTGTACAGACGGTCACATTTACTACTTTGAAACCAACATGCTCTTTGGAACATTGCAGGATTGTGCTAGATAACAATTTTGGTCATGTCAGTTCAAGTTTGTTTTTTTATTATTAAAAAGTCATTATATATATATATATATATATATATATATATATATATATATATATATATATATATATATATATATATATATATAAACTAGCTACATTCAAGTACAAGTTAATCTACTTAGTCTACTGTTCAACGAATAGCATTATTTAAATATCCAAAATATCCGCTTTATCTTCATCAAGGTAGCGTGTTAATTTATAACCAGTTAATTGGTAACACTTTACAATAAGGTTCATTAAACATTAGTAATATGAACTAACCATGAGAAATACATTACTGTATTTACTAATCTTTGTTAATGTTAGTTTATGAAAATACAGTTCATTGTTTGTTCATGTTAGTTCACAGAGCATTAACTTAATGTTAACACAATGTTAATAATGTATTAGTAAATGTTGAAATTAACATTAACAAAGATTAATAAATACTGTATAAGTGCAGTTCATTATTAGTTCATGTTAACTAATGTAATGAACCTTGTTGTTAAGTGTCAATTTTATTACAATCATTAATAATCAAATCTATAAATGCGTAAAGCATGTTGTGATTATGAGTGGAATACATCTTGAACATGATGATGAGAAGTAAACAGATGAATGACCATTTTTAAATGTTTAGAAAAGCCAACAAATCCTTGGCAAAACATTTCAGTGCTCCACCTGCCAGAAATCACCTAGGGCATGTTTCCCCCTTTAGCAATTCACAAAGGCGGCAATTTGCAATGTTTTTCTGTGAGAACACATTCGTCTATTTTGACAAGTCTGCGGAACACCCCTCCAGTGAGTGTTGAGACCAACTTGTGCACAACATATAATGAGTTCGAGCAATCCACGAACACGACTGTAGCACTGCTAATGCAGGTACCTGCCATTTATCTTCCAGTGAGATATCGGGTGCAATGTGAATATTGGGTTGTTTCAAAGGATTTTTTAATGCACTGTAGGTTAAACTCTTGATTCTGAAGAAAAAGTTAGTGGTGCTTGTTCGCATAAACGTTACTGCTACAACGTCAAAGGCATCACTTCGCCACTATAAAGTAGGTAAAAAAGTATGTGACAGAAGAAGTTTGTCAGAATTTACAAAAGAAAAGGCAAAAAAAAACGTTACTATCCCACGAGGCCACGGGACAGGATTTGTGAATGGCGGTGAAGCGGCGCAACTGACGCTGGTAGGTCATGTGATAAGGGCAGCGTGGTGAAAGTAGTACATTCGGATTAAATGTAGACTCAGTGATGGGGAAAGTTACTCCCGCATATTGCGTTACTCCCTAAAAAAAGTAGATAATTCTGTTACTTAGTTACTTTTTATGAAAAGTAACGCGTTAAATTACTTTTGCGTTACTTTTTCTCACCTGGGCTGAGCTTGCTTGTTTAATAACAACAACAAAAAAGTTCTATTTTTGGCAAATGTAAAGGCTTTTTCACACCAAAAATGAAGTGAATACGCCTCAGGCTGAAGAAAATGCATATTTACACCTGTAAAGTAGAGGGCGCTGCTCAAACAAACCTTTCAGATGCGCTGCCATTCTGGATTCAAGAAGAATAGGATACAGGAGAAACAAGTTCAACACTCTTATTTCCAAATCTAATCTAAAGCAGTCTTTGATTATTAGAATAGTTGAATTAGATCATTCAGGTCAGCAGCAAAGACATTGGATAATAAAGTGAGATTAAATACATAAAGTATATTTGTGTGATTTAATGTAGTTGATTATTACAGGTCTGTAAAATTCTGAGATTACATTTCACGGTTTTTATTCATTTTGAGGAATACTGAATGTTTTTGTGCAAGCGAGAGAAGTAAATCCACGTTCACATTTAGTCTAAAAACTATTACCTTCACACAGCGCACACAACACTCTCAACACGGGGACAGGGGATGGTCAGTCAATAAATGTGAAATATTTACTTTTGTTGTAAATTGGAAACATAATGTCTTACTTTACTATCTACTTGAAAAAGTAATCTGATTACATAACTCAAGTTACTTGTAATGAGTTACCCCTACACCGTTTATACTACACACATTCTTTTTTAGCAACCGTGAAGTAATTACTTATTCAAAATAAGCACCTGCTCAAAAGAGTATGCAATTTCGGACGCAGCAAGTATGTTGCTGTGCACTTGTTCTTGGTGATTTAGTGCAGTACTTCTGATCGGTTGGTCCAATTAAGTCAAAAAACTTTTACTTCTTTATGACTCCGCTTTCTCTATGGGATTTTCATCCACCAAGTTAATCGCAAGTCTGACTTTTTATAAAGCGACATATCATTCGTGTCTGTAACCCAAAACAAAGTTTAATACTTAGGTTTAGCTGTTCCCTTTCGAGGGAACTCGCACTGCGTCGATAACGACACTTTGGGGAACGCCCTCAGCGCGTCGCGTCCCCCAAAGTGTCGTTATCGACGCAGTGTCTCGTTCCCTTTCTCAGGGAACGAGGGTTACAGTCGTAACCCGAGACGATTTGTTCGACTCCGTAATAGTGAAACATCATTTATAAATCATGAAATAAAGTGAAGCAAAACAACAAATCAAACTTGTCCGATAAGAATTTCTTATTATTCCAATAAAAAATACATTCATACAGAAATATAACAATTTTGCAAAACAATTTCAAATAAAATTCATATAAAGCAAAAACAAATAAAAATCTTAGAAAAGGTTTTTTTTCTGTGTTTTCCGTCCTAACTTTTCCGTTTTTATTCTTTTGTACAAATATTCTTTAGACAAGAGGGATTCATGAGAGAAAACATAAGTGATAGAAAGTGTTGGTAAAAGCAAGCAAATGGAAAACTTGATTAAGGCTCCATTAGCACTTGACTAATATTGGCCACTGTTGGAAAGACACAATGTTCTTTGCTCACAAAACCCTGGCTGGTCTGATTTAATGGCAGCACAAGCTGCTTCAAGTTACTTTTCTCCTGCTGAAACAATCCGTATCCACGAAGCTGCTCAACATGCAACAGTGTCAAACCTTCATCGCGCGGCGCTTATACACGCACAACACTCAAAGAATTCAAGCATATAACTATGTACAATGAATTTAATCAATCGTTTGGTCCCTGAAAACATTAGAGTTACATTTCAGATCGCAAAAGAAATGCACGCAGCCGACCGAGCGGCTTTCTCCACGTCCGTAAATTTCCATTGTAAATGTTGAAAAGGTGTGCGATATATCTTTATCTTTCTGGATGGCTGTGCACTGTTTCCACAATACTGTCGCTGGACTAAAACAACGGCATCCAGACAGGTCAATATCGAACTGCCCGAGTCAGCAGTCTGTAGCAGGCAGGGCCTTCAGCAATTCATTACAGAGAGGCAGTACAAGGCAAGGCCTGTCTGACTGGAGCTTGTTAATTACAATAAATCTTTAGGCGTTTTTTTCTTTATTCTTGGTTACAAGGGACGGGGGGGGAGTTGGCATTCCGCAAACGTTCGAGCCTCGCGTTACACAACGGCCCGTTTTAAGAGCTTTACGTCTCTCGCAGATAAGAGATCTAAAGCGTGATCATTCAGTAGATACCAAATCCGTAACTTTAAGTGCTCTACATGGCAGACAACATCTAGAAATGTGAGGGCAAATACTAGTGACAAAGAATGAAATCGCATGCTCAAGAATAATATATTACGTATCTACAAGGGCTTGGTTACAGTGGCCTCGGAAATGGGAAAGGTGCATGTTCATGTGAAATAGAGCCTTAATAAAGCTTTTTCAATCACTTATACAAGACATTTTGTGACCCCCAATTGGAAAGGTCACTTGCATAAGGCACCATTAAGGCCAACAGTGCATTAACAACAGGTAAAATGGAGATAAAAAGAGAATTTAGTCCTCAAGATGAAATGAGTCTTGTATGAAATGGTCGCTGATTGGTAGTATTCTTCCCCCAGCATCGGAAAGAAAAAAAGAGGGAATTTAGAGTGAAGAATGATCAATGCGTTTATGTACAATATTGTAACATTTAACCAATTGTATTTAGCTGCGCTTTATTGGAATCTATTTGCAGTCCCAATTACAAAAAAAAAAAAAAGAGAGAGAAGTACAAACCCCAATACCATGCAACACCTGTTTATGATAGTGAAGTTATAATTGTGTTACATCTCTAAGCACACAGCTTATACAACGGACTACAAATGAGCTTTTGTAGCCTGTCAAAAAACAAAAACAAAAAAAAAAACAAGCTACCGAACACATTGCACATTTAGTAGCTGCACCGAACATCAAAAAAGCCACTTTCATTCAGGACCGAGTTTCCGCCCCCCATTTAGATGGGGGCAGGGGGTGAAACCCTGTCCGCTTCGCTCCCCCGCAGTCTTGCGCCACAGAGCCCGGGGGCGTCTGGCAGGAGTCCTCAGTCTCACGGCTTCATTCAGACTTTGCCGTTCTCGCATACCGTGTGGAAACAAAAACAGAACTTGTTTCCCGACACCATTCAGCCCACAGCGATACACTGGTACCCCCCTCCCACCCTTCGTCTTCGCACACGGGACATTCATCCGCTCACGTCAAACAGGATTTGTTTTAAAGTACCAGTGTAAAGTCCAGGAGTTGTCCCAAAACATCATGCACCATACAACACACCATTCATTCGCTCTTTTTTTTTTTGAAATTTTTTTTGTTTTGTTTTTTATCTAAATCATCCTCCTCTCTTCGATTCTTCATACGTGATTTTGTCCCTTCCTTTTCCGTTTCAACAACCAGTCAGTCCGCCTTTATCCCGGGGCTCACGGAGGCACAGGATATGGTGCAAAATGGCATGCTTTGGCTGGAACACACTCCCCCCATTTCTTGCAGGGCCAGGTCAACCAGGAAGCTGGTCAGGACACAACATATCCCCAGCGTGAAGCTACGACCCGCTCAGAGGTGTCTCTTCATGTGCAGGGCCAGGTGGTCCGACCTGGAGAAACACCTGGAGAAAAGGTGAAAAACAAGGTCAGGCAGGGGCCACCGAAGCCATAAAGTGTGATCAAAGGTAGAGATCTGTGCATTGCGTCACTGACGAGGCCCCTAGTGGCCCTCCGGGCGAATTTGTGAAACTGGAATAGGTGCCATGAAGGCTAATGAAAGGAAAGCAGGACCAGAGAGAATTAGGAGTTTCTGTGCTCATTTAAAAGTAAATGTAAGCATTAAAGGGTTAGTTCACCCAAAAATGTAAATCATCTCATGATTCACTCACCCTCAAGCCATCCTAGGAGTATATGACTATCTTCTTTCAGACAAACACAGAGATAGATTTAAAAAATATCCTGGCTTTGCAAAATTTTATAATGGTAGTGAATGGGGGTCCAGATTTTGAAGGCCAAAAAATGCTTCATAAAAGTAATCCATTCGGCTCCAGGGGGTTAGTAAATGCCTCCTGAAGCGAAGCGTTTAAAAATGTCCATATTTAAAACATTATGAATTTAAGTACCTAGCATCCGGCGGATGACCGTACGCATACTGTACCACAAGAGTAACCCCTGATGTGATGAATGTGATGGATCGTAAGCTTAGATGCGTCTCACAGTTTAAACAAATAGGGCTGTGCAACAAACTCAAGCTCATCTTCTGTTATAGCGAAATCCTCTGACAATTCGGTTTAAAATTGATCATTTTAGACTTCCAATTCATGACTGGTGTTTTGTTTTGCTCTATCTTCTGCACTTCCGCATTCATCATTACATCATGCGTGGGGTCAGAGGTCACTCTTCCGCCGCAAATCGATGCGTACAGCCGTCTGCTGAAAAGTTGTTATTATTTTAAATATGGATATTTTTCTTACAAATACCCATTGCTTCGCTTCAGAAGGCCTTTATTAACCATCTGGAGCTGTATGGATTACTTTTATGATGCATTTTTTGGCTTCAAAATCTCTCCACCCATTCACTACCACTATAAAGCTTGGCAGAGCCAGGATATCTTTAAAAATGTCTCAGATTGTGTTCGTCTGAAAGAAGATAGCCATAAACACCTAGGATGGCTTGAGGGTGAGTAAAGAATGGGATCATTTTCATTTTCGGGTGAGCTATCCCTTTAATATGGGTTAAAAAATACACCATATGCCATTATTTTTCATTTTATTTTAATTTCAGTTTATAAATGGTCAGCTGCAGCTGTAAAATTTCCAAATATTACTATAAATATAATCATATACACATATATATATATATATATATATATATATATATATATATATATATATATATATATAAATAAATAAATAAATAAATATATATGCATAATGAAATATGTTTTATGTTGTTGCTAAAAAAATTGTATTTTTCTTCTTGTGGTGGTCTGGTGGTCTTCTATTGATGCATATATATATATATATATATATATATATATAAATAAAAATTGATATATTTATCATATTCATATTTCATATTCGGTTTGCTTGTTTTTTTTTGGGAGGGGGGGGCAAGATAATACATGAATTAAAATAAAATGTTATTGTTATTATTTAATTTTATTTAAATGTTGACAGCTTCCGTGTGGGCCTGGATATGATCGAATGCTTTGTTTTAAAGGAGAACTATAAAATGTTTCACATCCAGTAACCACGGAAACAAAACGCCAAAAGGGAAGTTGTGTTCAAAGCGCAAAGCTCTCAGGAAGGGAAATGATTAACAGAGGAAGTGATGACAAACAGGAGAGGCGCGCTTGGTCATAAAACGAGGAGAATATCAATAAAGTATTGCGACAGTGTGACTATTGCGCTTTCAAGCATTTAATGTGATTAGGTAATTAAGTGATAAAATCCAAACATAATGGGGCGACTCCCATCGATGAACCGATAAAACCGAATCAATGCCGAATGCAGAAACCCGTCGCATTTCGCCGACACACGCGCCAAAGGAACAGGGAGACGCACGACTGTCACAGGGAGAGAGACAGCGAGCCGGAACTGAACGTACCTGTCACAGTGACTGCATTTAAATGGCTTTGCACCGGTGTGCTTCCTGAAGTGTCGGGTTAGCTCGTCGCTCCTCGCGAAGCGCCACTCGCAGCCTTCCCATGAACACCTGTACGGCTTCTCACCTGTAAACAAAAACACAAACACCTTTCAGAACATTCTGCAAGCTTTCAACAGCAAAACATTCAGGAATGTGGTAATGCTCTCAAAAATGCATCTGTAAACAGGATGCATGTTTAAGGATCAGGTGACGCAGACAGTCTCAACTTTAATAAGATCCCTCAAGCTCTCAAGGATTGCAGGAATGCACGGCATGCCAAAAGTCTGTCTTATATGCATAAACAGCACGCGGAACAATGCGTGTCACACAGTCTGTTTTGAATGCGATGGGGCCCTTTAAAAAGGGGCCACCCAGATCCCCATTCAAAAGCCTGCTTCTTTCCCATGACGAAACCAAAACTGTTTTGGTAGAGCAGGTTGTTTTCACCCTGGCTGGGTTTCATCCCCTCCCCCATCCGATTCCCCCTCCTTCCTCGCCACGGCCGCATTCCAAACAGATTAGGTCACCGTTTAGGCGTGCAGTCATGCGGGGCAAATATTCACAGAGTGACATTAGCCTTGCAGCTGAGGACAGCCTGTGTGAACTCGACTCCATTACACAACTTCGCAGGAGACGCGAACCCTCTTTTTTTGCTTTGATACAGTGCCAAAGACAATTCGGAGCAACGTCACGACCAAAAGCAAAGGTTTCTTACCTGTGTGAGTGCGCTGATGTGCTTTTAAGTGAGAACTCTTTGTGTAAACCTTCCGGCAGCCGTTGAAGTGACACCTGTGCACTCTCCTCCTGCCGTCCGGAGAGGCGTCCCCTCCTGCGGAAGCCTTATCCGAGGCCTTCCCCAGTCCGTTTTGCCGGATCTTCACCGGCACGTGCAAGTCAGTCTGCGTGGAGCCCCACACCTGCGGGACGCCGGGCTCCTGGGGGGTTTCCGGGGAGGACGGAGGCGTGCTGATGATGGAGGAACTCAAGTGATGCGCTGACTCCGTCAGAACCGAGCCCAGCGGGTTGGAGGTAAAGATGTGAGTGGGCGAGAGCTCCTCCGAGCTGTCAGACGCCTCGCTGCTGGCATCCGAATTCATGCTGTTGATTTCTAGTATTTGGCAGTCCTGATTGTCCTCTTCCTTGACGCTGGGAAGGTTGCCGTTCCCATCTCCCTTATCTCCACAAGCCAAGATGAGCTTGCTCCAAAGATCCTCCTGGGCCTCAAACTTGAGGTCAGACGCAGAGACGTACGGCTCGCTCTGCAAGTATCTCTCCAGCTCCAGACATGTCTGATTCAAAACAGAGAACACCACGTTAGAATGCGCACGAGCTTCCTCTAACTTTAACAGCTGACTGCCAATGTTTAGTGTAGGTTAACCTCGACTCTCACACACTTTCTGCTGAAACATGTTCGACTGTGTCGTGTGGAAACATTAGCGGATATGAACGGCCAATAAAATCCGTTATCGGAGTATTCTAGGCATAAATATGGCTTTGGAGGTTGTATATTGTCTTTCTAGAACAGTTATCCCCTAGTGAGTCATGCAGACATTTCAGAGTCCTTTTAAGGAAGCCACAGAACTTCCTCGGTCGAGTTTCCTCATTCAAATAGCCTGACGTCCCCTCAGCCTGCATCTGGACGCATTTTAAACCGTATTAAGTGTGAACGTACTGCATTTGAGTGCAGAAGTGGTTCGATAAACACTTCAAACTGTGTTTTTCCACTCATTTAGCTGTGCGGTTTTAGCTCTGCACATCCTGGATAACAACGATTATGCTAAATTTGTCCTGAAAACGATTCCACACACTCGTAAAAGCGCGTAAAATGCATACTTCTATTAACGGTTCACACATCTGTCGTTTATTCAACATTATTCCATTCCCACGCAACGTTACAGCTTCAGTCACCATTCACTTTTGCTGTATGGAAGAAGCAGCAATGAAAGTGAATGGTGACTGAAGCTGTCAGTCAGTAAATGAATAGTGGTACAGGTTTGAAACAACATAATGCTGAGGAAATGATGTCAGATTTTCTTTTTAGCTCACCGGGAAACATTAAACAACGCAAACGCACGTTTAAATGCCAAGAGATACGTTCATATGGCTCCATGCCAGAATCCCAAAATGCCTGAGGGGAAACTACCTGGATCAATTTCAACAGAAACACTGCCAAGAATACGACTGCAACTGTTCAATCACAAGTATATCAATATCAAGCAGCAGAAGCTGCTCTGACAGAACATGTGCTGCGGACTGTCAACTCAAGCGGTCTGCGCGCAACCGCACAAGAACAGGATGCAATTATTTTTCTTACTAAATGTGTTTTTTTTTTTTACGAGGGAAGCGCAATATAGACCTGACTTTAAAAAAAAAAAAGAAAAAAAAAGTAATAAATTTGAATGCCAAAACAATACGCTACATTCTATACGAGTTGATTGACAGCATTTACCGCGCGACAATGTATCCGAATCAAATACGTCACTTAGAACGTTGCAACGTTACAATGTTTCATTCCACGCTGTGAGTTTATTATTCCAGCGCGGCGCGGAAGTTTCATCCATTTCACTTTAATAAAATCGTTACCTGTTGCCAGTATTCTTCAAGCGATGGCAAGGCAGAGAAATAGCCAGTGTCATGAACGATCTGAAGTTCCTGAAAAATGCTGCACATTGGTAGAACATCCATTGCAATCCCAAGTAGTAGGCGATAAAGGACAAAAAATATATATATCTTGTCGAATCGAGATAAAGCGTGACACGAAAGCGTCTTCTCCGTGCAATAGCAACGCGGTGCAGCCGTCGCTTTGCTCAGAGTCCGCTAGTCCGTCTGTTGAGCTCGCTCTATATTTGCAAACACTGAACTCACGCAAAGCGCTGCGCTCTGTCAACTTCCCCTATTCAAACCTCGCAGCCTGCCTACCCCCTCGTGACAACATGACGTTCCTCGCAACGCGTCCAATCAAACGCGGCCAGGTTGGGCGGGCGCATATGATATCACCTTAAGCCAACCGCAGCGGCGCGTGTGTATAGCTCCGCCCTCGTGAAGCTATGATTGGTGCATTCAACCGTACGAGGCTGCGCGCTGATTGGACGGTATTTTTAGGAGCGTATATAAAGCCCTTCGTTTCTGTTTCTTGACGACGGAGTGTCACACGCGCTTTGGTTTGGCCAGAGCGAGCGCTGTGCGCAATCGCTTGAGAACTTGAAAGTTTTGAAACACGTTCTTTTTTTTTTTCCATTTTAGCTCCCTAGAGTGACCACTAGAAACAAAAATATGGCTTTGGAGAAGCTCAAAGCATTTTGTGAGGACCACAAATAAAGTGTCCCTGCTATTTGGCAGATATCAGTGACGTGGATGTCTTGTTGCAATACAATGTTTTTCTGAAAAGATCTGTGAATAACTGTGAATCTGTGCTGTTAATCAAGTCACCTTTACTTTTATAGCGCTTTTTACAATGCAAATTGTGGCAAAGCAGCTTTACAGTAATAATTGGCAAATCATTTTTGGCACCAAAGAATATGGTGTCTTTGTCCAGCTTATTCTATATATTACTGATTCATTCCGTTGCAAAGATCAATAGTTATTAGTCTAGTTCATTTATGTATATCAGTAATAATAATAATTTATGTGTTGTAACTTTCATGTCTTTCTCTATTAATGGCCATTGGAAAGTAGCCATGCGTTATTTTTTCAGAGCAACAAACATTTTTCCTACTGCATTTGTATGAAACGGTGCCTAATTAGAAATGATTTAACATCATGTTACAGTGTATTCTTAACTATGATCAGGGTTGGGGAGTAACGAAATACAAGTAACTTAGTTACGTATCGAAAATACAAAATTTGAGTAACTGTATTTCATTACAGTTACATTTTAAATGGGTGGTAATCAGATTACAGTTACATCTGAAAAGTGTTTTAGATTACCAAAGTGATTACTTTGAGTTTTAATGTCATTTAAACAGAAATTGGTGATTCTCTGACTCTGACCGTCTGAAAAAGCGGAGTTAAGTTTCATCAACATTTTAATACTTTTAAGAGGATCATAAAAATGTTGTTATTTTTATTTAGTGCTGTCCTGAACAAGACAAAATGACTGAATTTATTAAAAAATTGCCCAACTGTCAACTGAACTGTCCTGTCATGACCTGATGATCCACGACTGTTTTCATGTTTTCATGTTTTGTGATAGTTGTTTGTGAGTCATTTTATAATTCACTCGTCACTTTTTCCCACAATTTGCATTTCACAATTCTGACTTCTTTTTCCTCAGAATTTCGAGATTTAAACTCACAATTGCAAGTTATAAAGTCAGAATTGGGAGATATAAACTTGCAATACTGACTTTCTTTCTTGCAATTGTGAATTTAGTATGTGAGTTTATATCTCATAATTCTGACTTTTCTCAATATTGCGAGTTAATATCTCATAATTCTGACTTTATAACTCACAATTGCAACTTTATATCACGCAATTCTGAGGGAAAAAGTCAAAATTGTGAGATAAAAACCTGCAATGACCTTTTTTGTGTTTGTTCCACACTTATTAGTATTCCAAAGTATTCTAAAGTATTTAGATTAAGTTACTAAACTTGAGTAATGTAACGGAATACGTTACAAATTACTTTTTAAAGCACGTATTTTGTAATCTGTAGTGAAATACATTTTAAAAGTAACCTACCCAGCCCTGACTATGAAGATATGTTAAAATCTTTTCATTTATAATACCACCTTATAGCACCCTATGTGTCAGCCGAGCAACTCCATTTGAAATGAAAATGAATGTTAACAGATCTCTCTCTTCTTTAGGTATTTTAGGCCTAGCTTTGAGATTACATTTGAGTTAAGCTTTCTATTTGTTTTCCATTTGTAGTGGGAGTATAATCAAATCAACAAAAATTCTTTACATAGAAAGCGCTTCTGTTGCTATAGTTGCAGATAAAAGAATGAAATTTGGCTAGACACATTGCGCATGACTCAGACGTGAAGCACACTCCAGTCAGTTAACACATGAGGACAGCACTGCCCAGTTGACTTGTGTCCACTCTTTATAGAGCTGCTTGTTTGGACTAACTAGAGGTGTTTAATGAACTAAATCTGTCTGTTTGGTTACTCTACCTTGACATAACTTCTGATTTAGTAGACCAAATATGGCAATGGTTTAAAAATACTTATTTGAGTCAAACAGTGCTCCAAAAGCGTCCGATATGTAGTACAGGAAACACTTAAACTGCTACTGATATGACTTCTGGTTCATTAATCAATTGAAATGAAAAGTGAAGTGAAGCATATTCCATTCTGGGATGCAGTATTTTATGCAGTGTGCATAATGCATATTTTGGGAATTACAGTAGTATTCTAAGCCTACAGAAAACTGCATACTCCTGAAGTAATAAGAGTACACCCCAAACAATGCTGGGTTAAAAACAACCCAAGTTGGGTTGAAAATGGGCAAACCCAGCAATTGGGTTGTTTTAATCCAGCATTTGGGTTAAATGTTTGCCCAACATGCTGGGCAGTTTTATTTAACTCCACTATTGTTTAAATATGGCTGGTTTAAAATGAGGTTGGAAATTAAAAATCAGACACAGAATTACTAGACGCAACAATAATAATCAAAAGGTGAACATTTATTAATAAATGTTTAATTATTAATAACATATTTTGGGTTAATTTTAAACATGCAATGCAGTCATTTTCAGTTGGGTTAAATAAAACCCCAGCACGTAAGGCAAACATTTAACCCAACCACTGGGTTTGTCCATTTTCAACGCAATTTGGGTTGTTTTTAACCCAGTGTTTCAGAGTGTAATAAGCTTTGGATTCATTCACTTCAACTTGGTTTGTATACAGTCACATTTTCACAAGTGAATCATTCAATTGAAAACCAGAAGGTGATGTCGACACAGATTTTACTCTAGAATTCTTTATTTAATGAGATCTCATGTCAAAATTATAGTCAAATATACATGTGTTTGTATAGTCCACATTCAATGGATTCAATAGTTTTGGATGACGGAACAGCCGACTTAGCCTGAACCGAGTCTACCGTTTTTGAACGCTAGCAGTTCGCATACTCTCAATGTAATCGCTTAATCCTCTGGAATGGCTCTGAAATTGAGAGATACCGCTTTTATCGCTTGCAGAAGACATGCGGGTAAAGTTAATTTACACGCTGATCTGGCCTCCCGTCCTCCGAGTTCAGTAGAGATGTTACAAACAACATTTCCAGAACAGAGTGCCATTGTCCAGCGCCACAGAATAGTCTGGTGCTAACCTCTGGAGAACTGAGTCCCTATTGTAGCTCTCAGCTGGGGCCATATTTGTAACTCATAGCATCTGATTCAGTCATATGGTGGTGTCTTTGGAGCTGCAGAGCCTGGCAATGATAGTCATTTCAAGGAATTTTTGAGCTGCTTGTCAGAGGGGAAGTGGTGCAACTGTTAATCATTGCCAAAGGTCAGACATTCCGGACAATGCCTTTGTCCAGCCCGCTTTTGAACTGAAAGAGTGCCATTGAGGACAGTCAGTCACTCCGGACCTCGGCGTCTGTCCTTTTAAACCCCTTGAAATTGAACCGCAACAATGAGTTGCAGTTTAACAGAGCGTCTTAATGTCACTTTTTACACCGCCCTGCGTTAAGCCGATCTGGGCGTTTGTGCTGTCATAACATCTGAAGTGAGAGTCATGTGACTCGGTATGCGTTGGAGTGAATGAGAGCCCATTGGAGTCTCTGTACGCATGGCTATCAACTAATGAACCGAGCGACAACACGGTGCGACAACAAAGCAACCCGCAATGAAAAGTTGCCACTTGACGGTCTTTTCATCCCCATTTGTATCCAGCGGGATGTTTCATTAAGCAAGTGTCCAGAAAATACTCTGCGGTGGGCCCTGGCAGCCTTTATCTCTTTTAGCAAGGTTCTAAACTCTATCATCATTATGCAACCCTCCCTGCACAGTAGCCACAGGAAAGAGCAATTACGCACAGGGTCCATTTTAATACATCAATGTCAGTACAATCAGTAAGTTGTTGCAGGTTGTTCTTTTTCCCTTCTAAGCGATGTGCAGTATGGAAGGCCATTTATCCCGTGAGTACCCATCCCTTGATGCGTGCGAAAACAATTATTGGCCGTTCTTTTCAGGAAAAGTTGATCCTGCGCGCACGGGTCAGCGGATAGAGAATGGCCGGAAACTAGTCGCTATGCAAATAGACTGAGACACTAATTAGCCTTAATACAGCGCAGACATGGAACAGGCCAAGCATTTCCAATTGGATTTGCTGAAGCGAGGAAACGCACACCAATAGCTGTGTTTTATTAAAACTGGACGTGTGCCAAACCTGTTCATTCTTTCCCCCCCTCCTCGAGTCCCCAAAGTGACAGCAATACCATCAATGCGTGTTTTGTTCACGGTTACAAACAAAAGACATCGAGTGTCTCATGTGGCTATATGGAGTATATGCAGTTAATTTGACTTATTTAACGCATTTCGTGTCGCGATGGAAGACAATCGCCTATTTGAGTGTCCAATAACTTGGCAAACTTGCGAAAAAGCCAATTGTAATTCAGCAAATCATCCCTAAACAATTTATTTTACCAGGTGCGTGTAATTGAGATGCATTGCTTTTCATAAGGACATTGAGCGATTGCTCAGGCATTAATAAAATGAAAATAAATTGATTGATTGGGAATCAATGCAGTGACATCAATCTTTGCCGGTAAAAGAGTAAGAGAGAGAGACAAAAGGAGAAATCAATATTCTTTCTAATGCACCGTGTCATAAATCAGAATTGTCTTACTGTATGCGGTACCTGGCGACGCAAAAGTGATCATTGGCTTCATTAGACTTTACACATGGTCTGTCTCTGTTTGCTCAGTCTTGCGGACGCTTCATTGAAATTCAGCCAAGGGTGGCATTAAACGATCTCTTGTCAGCTCTGTGTGTGCACTGACGGGCAGGGAAAGTCGGCCACCGCGCAGCTGGCACTTGACCTTGCAGAGGGCACCGATGCCTTCTTTTATAAACAACTCTAATATTTATATTCAATAATATTTTTTTTATTAATAACCAATATTGTGAATGTTATTTTTGTTTTTATTTGGCCATTGAGATTCCTCCAAAATCCAGCGTCTTCTGCGAGTATTTTAATAGTGTTTCAGATTTAATCCTCATTAATATGCTGTTTAGAGCATATTTGATAGATAATTTGCTTGCGGCATCATTTAAAAAGGTCTTCCGCAATTTTGAGTCGACGGCACTTTATTTTGAAGGTTCACTTCAGACGTTCTACTAATTATAAGTAACTTTTCTACTACATGTCAACTAATTTTTATTAGAGTGTTACTAGACTGTTATGTTAGGGTTTGGGTAAATAGAATAAGTTGACATGTAACTGCAAAAGTTACTGACAGTAGAATGTCAGTTGGAGAGCATCAAAATTTGCAATTTTGGAATTTTAATTTCCAAGTACAAACACTTTCACAAAATGATGGGTTAAAAAAGCCCAAGTTGGGTTGAAAATGAACAAATCCAGTAATTGGGTTGTTTTAACCCAGCGGTTGGGTTAAATGTTTGCCCAACCTCCTGGGTAGTTTAATTTAACTCAATTATTTTTTTTTAAAATTACTGTATTGTTTGCTCAACATGAACCCAAATTAAATTAACATTTATTAATACGTTTAATGAATAATAATTAAATTGTTTATTAATAAATGTTCACCTTTTGATTATTATTGTTGCCTCTAGTAATTATGAGTCTGATTTTTAATTTCCAACCTGTTTTGGGTTCATTTTAAACCAGTCATATGGTAATTTAATTGAGTTAAATAAAACTACCAGCACATTGGGCAAACATTTAACCCAACTATTAGGTTAAAACAACCCAATTGCTGGGTTTGTCCATTTTCAACCCAACTTGGATTGTTTTTAACCCAACATTTTTTAGTGTGCTGTCTTCCTTAATCACGTTTTGCACCTCTTTCCACTGCATACATCCGAAACCCAATTAAACGAAAACAATTCTCAGATTCACTTTCTGTTGTTTCTGATATCAGACACTTCCCGCACAAATGTTTGGCACAGTACTATAAAATACTGAAACTGAAATGACTAAAAATAGGGTATCTAAAAATCATATCGAATGCACCAAGGCAGTATATTCAAGGGGGTGGCGTTCACGTAATTGAAACTCTGGAGGAAGATCTGAAACGTGATGGAAAATCTAAAGGGCAGTTGAATGGTCATTGTTTCACATTCTGTGGTTGAGGTTGGTTGTTTTCCCCTGTGATTTGATATGCTAAAGGCCGCTACCATTATTCCACGACGAGGAATGTTAAGTATTTTATGTTTTTTTTTTCACTGGAACTCTGTGGGAAAATCGCCTCTCTTCTTTTTTTCAGAAGGGGGCTGGGCGTTTATCTGGTACAAAGTGTAAACAGAAGCCCAACCCTCTTATTAGAGGCTTGGGTGAATGAATGCATGATGCTTTTAGAGAGTCGGGGAAGTAGACCGTCTATCGGGTTACCTTGACCATTAATGACACGGATAGACCCTGTGATTCAGTCCTGAACTTTTCACAAGCTCAGTGTGAAAGTAGGAGGTGAAAGTGTGTTTTTCCCACACCTGATTTTTAGTCAGTTTTCACCTGGTGGACTATAAAACGGACATTAAAATGTACATTGAAGAAGCCATATCTACAGATCAGGATATTACAGTGAATTTGGGATGAGCTTTTTGATTCAGCACCTGAACACCTCATAGAGTTTGTACAGGCAAACAAAAAATCTACTTTTTTTCCCCCCTCGTTGCATAAATAAACATTTGCGAAGCATCTCTGACTTGACTCACTGCATGACTTTAGCTGTGTATTATGTGCGCATTAACAGTGGGTCATCGACTGTCCTACTGATAGGGGCACATAATAGAAAATCTCTTTTGTCCTCCACTAAAATCTGATACCGAGCCAAGCCTCACAAGGTGGTGTGGACCGTCAGCCATCCTCCCCCATCCCCTCTTCCAGTCTGTCCGCCCCATCAGGGACGCTGATCTCTGGCAGTCAGGTCAGTGCCCAGGAGGTTCACGTTCCTCTCTCTCCAACACAATGCGTCTCCCCGTCTTATCTCTTATCTCAGCTCCGCATCTAATGTATACGGAGGCTCTGTCACAAATGAGTTTCGGTACAACAGACCTCACACGTGCTTGTTGATACATTCAAAACAAAAGGATGAGTCCTTTCCTGAATGATATGAGATGATGTAGCATCATTTTTTTTCCTCCTAACCCAGTTGGGTCAGTAGTTCGCATTTGTAATTCCCTGTCAATTTTTCCACCGGTGAAAACTGATAAAAAAATGTCTAATTATTTAGAAACATTTTATGTGTTATAATGAACAAAATGTGATAATGGATTTACAAAATGTGATAACGTGCTCATTAAAAGTGGCCTACTAATGAGGCAAAAAGAGTGTAGATTATGAGTCTATTTAGTCTTTTCTCTCAGACTTGTCTCGTCACGGGTTGTTGAATTTTGCACGCACATTGCTGAACTACATTATAATGGGCATGAGTGCAATAATATAGAACATTATTCACAGAACTGTATAAAATTATCCAGCTCAAGTTTTGCGCAGCCCCTAACTCACAATATTAGTTGAGTCTGTATATACAGATGGTTTAAAACGTCTTTTAATGTTACTCCAGCATTTTATAAGTAGTGTAACATTTACTAACACAGACTAAATTGGAAGCATTTGTTTTAATTGTTGACATGTCCTCAAAAATATGTGTAGGAAATAGGCCTGTACTTACTCAAGAAGCTAGTGCAACGGAACAGAATGAGGACTAAGATACATTTATTAGAACCTTTCGGAAAACAGCCAGTATCTTCCATCCCAAATGCCAAAGCCCCTGACTAGCAGCCTCTATGCTACCATTAGCATAGCATTATCGCTTTAGCCTGAGCTAACTTGATCGCGTCGAGCTAGGTGGGCGTGGTTTCAGCAACCAGGCACCTCTGCTCCACCCACGTCCCGCCTCCTCGCCCATTTTCAGTTATCCGATAGTGACGTGCGGTGACGCGCTACCAAGATGGCGACGACCGGCTCCGCCCACTTTTGGCTTCAGAAATGCTCTTCAGAAACCTACGGCTGACATCACGTCCGTTGTTTTATACAGTCTATGACACAAAATTATGTTAAAATACCCTTTTCGGCAAGTATTCTCTTAAACACAGTTGGTTATGCCTTAAGTGAATGTAAACAAGAGAAAGAAATCTGATGTTTATCATTATATTAGATCCGTTCATTAGGTCTTAAAGTGACAGCAGCCTATTAAAAATCTGCTGCTATGTCATTAATGTCATTAATCATCATCTTTAACAAATCTATATTTAATTTGTGTTATTTTACATTTAATGATTACATTATTGTACCTGAATACTTTATTTGTAACTTTGTTATATTGTATTCATCTGCTTGTAATTTGTGTATTTTCTTCTTATTTTTTACTGTTGTCTTTAATACTCTTTAATTATCAAAAGCTAGATGTTTGCTGTGGTATCCCAGGACTTAAACTGAGTTTTAAGTAATAAATGAAAAGTGAGTTACATTTATATGACTGTCTTGTGCTTGAAATGACAGAAATGAAACACTTCACCCTTAAATTGAATAATACTATCTTCTTCTGAAACTACAGTTCTGTGAATAATGTTGCATATTATTTCACACATGCTCATTATAATGTAGTTCAGGAATGTGTGTGCAAAATCCAACAACCCGTGACGAAACAAGTCTGAGAGAACAGACTAAATAGACTCATAATCTACAATCACGCTCTTTTTGCCTCATTAGGAGGCTACTTTTAATAAGCACATTATCACATTTTGTAAATCCATCGCAATAACACACATTCATCTTATCTGTTCAATGTACTGCTCATGTGCATTCACTCAGTTTTGGATGGGTGAAATAGGCAAATTAATAATTCCATCACCATGGCAACGTGTCTTCCGAATCCACAGAGTGAGGCAGAATTAGGAATAATGACAGGAAACAGAATGAAAATGAGATTTTGGAGCGAGTTGGATTTGTATTAACATGGCCAGTAATTTAACCAATCATGATAAGACATTCAAAAGGGATTTTGAGGCCCTTTGTCATGGTAACAATAGCAACAGTGAGTACACATAGAGCAGTTGAAATAGTGAATACTAAGTGACTAACTCCATGTTCAAACCCTCATGGGGCTTTCTAATCAAGGAAAGTTTCTTTTTGATACTTTCGGTATGACTAGCACAGCTTGTCTCGCCCTGTTAGGGCAGTGTGACATTGAACGGTGCTTTCCCCCTAGAACCATAATAATGAAGTTCAGGCTCCTTCTTGTTTTGGGCTGGATCTGATACTATCCACAACGATTTTACAGGAAGAGTAAAATCCAAAAATAAAATAAATTACAATGAATGAGGACTGAATCTTTAAAGCTTCAAAAAGAACCAAACGCACAATAAACATGCGTATACAACTCCTGTATTACATTTCATGTTTTCAGCAGTCATACAATAGTTTTGTGCGAAGTAACAAATGCTGGATCATTGAACTCAAAAAACAGATCTGATTTGCGATTAATCATTCAGATCGTTTTTTTTTTTTTTGTTGTGAACTGGATCAAACGATTAACATAACAGATCGAAAATTTTCTTAGATCAACAACAATATTACATTGGTATTGGTATCGGGAGAGGCATTAAGGTGGTTTAGATCGTACCTATCAGGCTGTTACCGTTTTGTTTATTTAAACAGGGAAGAATCTAAGATAACTTCAGTAAATTATGGAGTCCCACAAGGATCTGTGTTAGGCCCTCTGTTGTTTTCAATATGCTGCCACTTGGTAATGTTATAAGCAAACATGGAATTAGTTTCCACTGCTATGCCACCTAGAAGACTTCAACAACATCTGAAGACTTCAGATGACCCCGACCCCGACCCCTGCGAGGACTTCAGATGACGCAAACTCTGGATCAACATACACCGTTCCAAATTTTGCTAGATATTATTGTTAACATGTATTACTTCAATGAGCTTATTGTTTCTGCCTTAAATTAATACATTGTTTAAATAAATACACTGTAAGCTAACTGCCTGATTTGTACATTTCTGAAATTACATAATTTGGACACAGTCACCTCTGATAACAGCATGCATTTTGTGTAAAGCTGCTTTGAAACAATATGTATTGTGAATTGAGCTATACAAATAAATGCGAACTAAATTAATAAAAAAAGATGATACTTTTTGGACATGACACTTACTGCACTCTTCTTCTTATCTGCACCTCTTTAAAGTGTTTACTATGTTTGTGTGGTTAAAATGTGGAACTTTTGGTTTCACAATTCAACCTTTACTTGAGGTCTGTGGTTATCACACACAGGTCATGATTGTAGGTTTCCTCCAAATGTAAGCATATGTTTACTTGGTTTTTTGTTTGCACATTCAAATCCACACACGATGATATCATCCTCTTTTGGACTTTAGACTATGATATCATATGTTTGAGCAATGTGTCATCCGCATTTTTCATTTGCTGCTCCCATTTCCCATCACACTGGTTATGTCATTTTCCCATGAGTAAGGCATTCTCTCACCGGATTGTTTTACCTTGGCCAGGTCAGCACACTCAGAGACGGATCAGAGTTGTTTTGCAAACACCTGTGCATGTTCCTATTGGCTGGGGATTCAGGTGTGACTGTTGACTCACCTGGGACTGAATGAGCTTGTGTCCATTTAATAGAAACGTGTTTAACAGAGCGTTTTATAGAGGACTGGCAAAGACATAGCTTGTAAAATAGTATATAGCTTTAGTATAAACTACTGCAAGACTGTGTAAAACTGCAGAAGTAGACTGTATATCATAATTCATTGCCCTAGAATCCCTTGAAAAAGTCAAACAGAGCAAATGAGGCATTTCATTCGGATTCCATAATTGTCTTTGCAATTGCAAATCAGTAAAACTGCATTATTTAAAAGAATTTTGCCTCACACAAAGTATGGCACAATTGCTACAAGTATCATAAAAGTGCTTGTTGGGTCAAAAGTTGGCAAGACCATTAAAAATCTCCCTATTCCCTAGTGAAATGTGAATAGCATTAGCTCTTCTCTCTTCCTCTGTTTCTCTGTGTAAACACCTGAGAATGACTAACCCATATCTCATGACCAGCCTGCAGTGCTGCGAGCCCTGTGTCCTGCATTCTCCAGGAAATGAGGCATGATGCGTGCCATCACCCAGACACAACCCCTCAGGAAGCAGGAGCACAGATATAAAACAGACTGTTAGCTTAACACACGGCATAGCTAGGTCACAAGGAAAGGGTCAGCTTTCATATGATTGTAAATTAAATTGACATCATGTGCTGGATGCATCTCTTTGTTATTTCCTTTAGTTTATTTACCCTTCTTGAATATAATATACAAAAATTGGTTGCACTAATGCTTGATAAATATGAGAATGTGCTCTTTAGCGGTAGCTAGGGTGTGCTGTATGGTTTGTTTATTTAGCTGTTCTGAATGTTTTTTTTAACATGTTGCTATGTGATTGCTAAGATGTTCTGAGTGGTTGCGTAGTGGCCAAAAGAGTCCACCTCAAAGTATCCCCGACTCACAGAATCCCCGGGAGTCTTCTGTATATTGATAGCAACTCCCTGATGGCCATAAATTATATACAATATCCCGGAAATCGAGCAAGAGAGAGAGAGAGAGAGAGCGAAGCCCCATTTCCAGGTGATTCAATTGGAAATTCTCAGCAGAGATGCATCTACTGTTTCCACCCGCTATACATGTGTTTTCATTTGACAACTTCTGTTTGGATTTCATCACACTCTACTAAACATCACTTCCGCGGAATACCATACGGATGGATGAGAACCATTGAATGATCCAACCACGGCTTATGAGCGAGCGGGAAAGAAAACAAATGAAATGGAGAAGGGAGTATAGCTTTGATTTCTAACTGTGAGGTCGGATTAAATAAGGGATTAAAACAGTATGAATAGAAAAGTACCAGAAAAAAAAAAAAAGTTGGGTACGGATAAACGTAAATAAACTGCATCATTTTATGAGCTGAGTTTCTTCAACTGCTCCATGCTCTGGTAATATTCATGATATGACCCATTTCAGGAGCTACCAAAATTACAATTTAAAATCAGAATATGAGCATAGCTCACTTACATTCACAAAAATATTGAAACGTTATCAGTGATACTGATTCAAAACCTGAGCACTAGTGATTGAATGTCAAAGCACAGTTTGAATGCCCCACCCCCACCTGAACTGGAAGTTTTGATTGGTTTTGAACCCAAATTAAGCGCAGGGCTCCACCACAGTGGTTTGGGAAGTACACGTCAAATGCCATCTCACCCTGTTTCTTCGTCAGCACATGTGTCAAAGCACTTTCTACTTTTGGTGAAAATTATTTTTAATCAACTCAAGTAAAAATACGACAATTTAATTATACTCAAGACAGTATAAAAAACTGAAAAATGCACTCATTTACTGTAACAAAAGTATTTGTAATTAGTTACTTTACAGCTCTGGTAATTATAGCAATTGGCAAACATTTTAAAACATAAAAATCCAAATAAAACAACTGGCAATAAGGTTAATGCTCCTAGATAATAAATTATAATAATAATAAATAATTTATACTATATTATAAACTATACTAATAAATTATACTCATTGTGCATTGTGTATTTTGTTTTCAGTCTCAAATAACACTGAAGAAGCCAAAAGTAAGCTTACATCCAAGGAGTAAAAAAATCTCTATTTTGATGCAACACATCATAGGGGTCACATGTAAGCTTACAATAAATAAATCTTGACGGCACGCTGACCGACATTAAGCGCAAAACCTATTTTCATTCTGGATACACTTTACCAGTCCTCATCGCTCATGGTACTGACAGCTTACTGTGACAGAGCTCTAGCCATGATGAGTGGCAGACAGGAGACTGCTGGAGACTATCGCCTATGCCCTAGAGAGCTGCCAGACACGGCTTCCTATCAAGCAGGCCGGAAGGAAGCCGAGTGTGTCAACAAAGCGCCGTACACCTCACTCATCCAAGCGCTAATGGATGAAGACGCCGCAGCTGTCCTCAGAGAGGGAAATAGAGAAAAAAAACATAGCGAACATTAAACTCTGTTTCCCAGCAGGCCTAGTTTTTCTGCTCCAAAACAACAACACGGAAAACAACAACACAAATCATTACTGACAGACAGGTACCCAGGTGAGTTCTAATAGGAATCAACCACTTGTTGTTAACCTCTACAGTCACCTGAAATGACTTTGTGGTTCAGACATCATCTGAAGGGTTTTAGGCATGGAATACTATGACATGGTTTCCTCAAAGTAGGTAAGTGATTGTAAAGTACAAGTAGTTGTAGCATCACAGATGTGACATCTGACAATTTGGCCATTCTATCTCTTGGCTGATGATGTTATTGCATTACTGTGCTTGCAACGCTTTTAAAATTCAGAAAGGGAAGGATGAAGAATGCAATAATCAAGAGTCAGGATGAACACCAAATCAAGCTTTACTCAAAAACACCAGCATGGAATTTTCTGACAAAGACTTGATGGCTTTGGATTGGTTTCCCTTGTGTGACTTAATTAGCGGCCCAGGCCAAGCTCAATGAAGCAGCTCTCTGGGACTTTCTGAGTGGAGGTGCGAAAATCTGGGTCAGTGGGGCTGGGAGAACGTTGAGGTTTTCATGCCAGGGTTCTGAGCTTCCTCTCGCACTATCAACCACTGACAGACTCCACGATAAGACAGGGACAAACCTTGGCCCTGGTTACTGCAGCTGGCCAGCTCAGTTAGCATTCCCATCAATTCCCTCTAATCCTGGAATTTAACTCTGTCCCTTGCCCTACCAAACCAGAGACCAGACACATTCCTCTGCTGGCACACCATGGCACTATATTTGAACAGAGAGCAACTCCCACAATGGCCTAGCAACAATTTGCACACTTGCGTCGGCACAACCAAAGTCCTTCCCTGCTGACGAGGCCATGCAAAGGAATGGTGCTAATTACATGCCATCACTAGTTCTTTTTCGGGCCACCTCTTGCTCATTCTGTAGATCCACCATTCACAGTTTATCTTTACCCTTTTAGTTTTCCATGTAAGCCGAGGTTCGCTCACATTAACTGCCCCCGCTTCAATTACGCTGCAACCTGTCCTCAGAAAACCTCATCGCATGTACCACAGGTTACAACCTGAAAGAGATCTATCACCTGCTGATCCCATACGTTTCGGCAGCTTGGGCCATTTCTGACAAGGCAGTTATTAGTGGCCCAGTAGACGGAAGGTAATTAACCACAATATCGCATCGCAACATTTGTTCTGAATGGTTCCTCATCACCAGAGAAGCCATTTTCTCTCATTCCCAAGGTCAGATGGATGAGATGGCCCACTGTGCCACTGGAACCTGACAACAGGGTGCTGCAATTACCGCTGTCCTTGATATTTAATGGGGAATGAGTGCAGTAACCTTTAGTGTTTGCTTGTGAGACCCCCCCTTCTCACCCACTTTCCCCTCCTCTGGCTCTCTCTCCTCCGTGGGGCGGTCAGAAAACAGAAGGATCACTTTGGAAAGACATGTGAAGTGTGTTTGCGTGCCAGGCAGTGCCGTGGGAGCAAGGGAGTGTGTATGCACACACACATACACTCACAGATACTGCCAAATGGATGCATGTCAATGCTGTTTGGGTTGACAAGGGACTTACTTGTGGGCCAGAGGGTAGACAGAAGTGCAAAAGTAAAAATAGTCGCTCTCCTCTGCTAACTCTGCACTAGTGACACAAAGAATTTGACACATTTTTCATCAAATTGTGAAATGTCTTTAGCTTTCATGGTAAGCTCAGTGCATACTAGTTGGTCTTGAGAGCAGTCATAAGAGCATTTTTTGAAGGTCTCGGTCTTGTCTTGGTCTCGGCCACGTATGGACTCGGTCTTGTCTTGGTCTCGGACTAAAAGGACTCGGGATTTTATTTCAAGACCGGTTAAGACCACAACTGCGGGGATATTGCTAAAATCCTGCTTCAAATGCAACTTGTTTCTAATTTCATTTATTTTGTTAATGTCGTGCCTGGTCAGAAATGAACAAGGGATTATTAATACAAATGCCCACAAAATTCAAGATATGCTTGCAAAAAATTACTTGTATAAGATCTTGATATTTATGTTATAAAATATAAATATCATAAGAAAGAGGACCGTTTTCACAAATATGAGAACAATTGCGATATTGGTTCTAATTAATTAATCTCAACATTATTTATGTGTTTGTAACTGTTCCAATTCAGATGCAACTTCTGTTCCTCCTCTGCAGTGTAAGGATGAATTTAGTTGTTAGTGATTTCAATTGATTGGTAACAGCTCTATGTAAATCTAAATGTAATTATTGATTAAAAATAAGACATTTCTCAGGCAGTAAATGTCTGGTCTTGGTCTTGACTCGGTCTCGACTTGCCTTGGTCTTGGTCTCAACCCCTCAAAGTCTTGATCTTGTCTTGGTCTCAACACAGACTTGTCTAAGTCTTGACTTGGTCTTGGTTTAGGTGGTCTGTATACTGCTAGGTAATTTTACTAGAGACTTTGATTTAAATCAAAGTACCATAGTGTTACTATGGTCTTGTAATATGATGGTATTCTATCAAGTACCTTGCCTGTTAAATATGGGCAAACCTTATCAGATCATGAATACTAATAAGGTGATGTAACATGATGTAACAGCGGTATACCTAAGTGTTTTGCTGAGGGGCAGGCAAGTGGGCTCTAGCTATAACAGTCTTAGTGCAACCGGTTAGCAGTGTCTTGGCTTGTAATTTTATACTATTTTTTATTCTTTGCATTGCAGGCAAACAAAAAAAAATCATGCAAAATAGTATACTCTTAAAATATAAAATAATGCACCACTATATACCGAGTGCCACCGTTTTTGTAAGGCTAGTTACCTGATTTTGTTTCTTCATTAATCATTATTGTTGACTGTGACATTGTGTTTCTGCCAGCGAATACATCTAAATTCATGTTGTTACTTATACCATTTGGCATCTGATATGCACATATGCATACAATATAATGCGCCGTGTGTTTTTGACGCTGATTATAACACAGCTAACAGCTAATTAACGTTCATGAACCCAATCAGAAGTGATTGTGTTGCGCACTGCCAGTGTTTAGGCAATGTGATGACAATGACAAATGACAATTGACTCAATCCCTGGGTGAAGGAGAAAAACTCTACACCATCTTCAATCTACATACCTTCAGAGTTAAGACTGACAGACAAATGCTTTCAAAATCTTGCCCGTCATCACTGCTCTCAGTCAAATGGACACCATATGCAATGTGAGTATTATGGAAAATGTCCCACATGTAGTTGTTTCTCTCCTGCGCTAAATTGTAAGTTGGAACCGAGCCACAGTGTGCAGCATATCTGACAGCTTTAAAGATCCATCTTTCATTTTTGTACCTCTCTAGAGTGCTCTGCAAAAGACAGGTAAGAAAAACTCCCTGAACATCCTGCAGAAATGAGAAGTGCCTTATGTAACAGTGGCTTACCTTCTCTCATCACCGTATGCTGTCAGTGTTTACTTTAGCACTTGTTTTCTCTGGATCCATGGACATGAACACATGAAGACAGCGAGTGATGATCTATGTTCCCAACATTCCTGGGCGTCATTGTCGTCATGGTCCACTGTGAACATACAGCCGTGCAATTTATAATGTCAAACAAGTATATGTTATCTTTCTCATGCCATGTGTCAGTCAGGTAGCCATTACAAGAAGGGATGTTTCACGACGGGGCCTCTGTTTGAAATACATAACATGCGCAAGACTGGATGAAATGCACTTGATAGAAGTTGTGTTGAAGCATTCCAGTGGTCACATTGCACTGAAACCGCAAAGTGTGGTGTGATTTTACAATCTCTTCTGAACGCCAGTTAGGAATCTATTGAAAATAACAATGAATTCTTACTTTTGAACAATGATTGAGGCTTACCATATTGTTTACGCTCTATCTACATCTTCAGCCATTGTCCACTGAGGTCTTAATGCTAGAATGGGACTTTTGATTCTCTGAGATAAACTTTTGACCTGAGTATGTTTCCTGAAAAAGAAACAGAAGATTGAAAGACATCTACGCTCCGCGATTCGGCAGTGGAAATGTCAGATGTTGCAGTCTGATGTCTGCAAAGACTATCTCCTAAATAACTGTTGTATCTAAAGCCTATTTACCTCTTTGAACGGGATTAGTTTTCAAGACATTTACTTTACAGACATAATGTAACAATTTCAACCAAGGGGGAATTCCTGAAATGCGACTCCCTCTCAGCAACCTCCCGCACAACCACCCCAGCAACTCGGAAACGGGAAACCGCACCACGATGCATCTTGTCATTCTCTGGTGTCTTCTCATTAGTCAATGACCATTTGAGACACTTGGAGTATTTGATGTATGATACGCGTCTGCATGGCTGTAGAGAATAGATTCACAAGCGTTTAACCAGATTTGTCAGTTCGCACTACAGGTTGCTTTTATAGATAGTTAAATATTCAAAACATTTTATTGAATGTACACAACATTTTTACCGGCAGACGAAAAAGATTACTGATACAGTCCATTTGTACTGTGTGTCAGTAAATCAATCCAGTGCGGTCAACTTCACGTTGTTTCTTTTAGTAGGATGAAAATAATATGTTATTTAAACAGTGATTAAATCATATATAGAAATTGATCCATTTACAATTTATCAGTGACTGAGTTCTGGACTTGCACTAAATCTCCTTTTTTATTCAACGAATCTCTTTGTTACATCAAGTTTGCACTGTTAGTTATGATGAAAGAATTCGGGCGAGAGCCGTGAGGGAACGGCACAAGGCCGGTGACGCGAGTGATAATGAGCGTCAGCTGCGCACTGCACCGGTCTCGTATCTCTCACGGAGGAGCTCCGGAAGCATAAAAGAGGAGCGACAACAGTGAAGGATGAGAGAGGACCAGGCCTGGATTTTATTTTGTGTTTTATTATGTTTGTGTGGGCGGCAGTCGCCGTGAGGAACTGCCTTTACTTTCGTTTCATTGTTTGTTTATTTTCCCGCCTCCTTCTTCCCATTTTTACGAACTGTTACAAACACGTTCTAAAATTTTTGAGGGAGTAACTCTACATTTATTCATTTGGCAGACGCTTTTATCCAAAGCAACTTACAAGGGTAGCAATTAGGGGTTTCGTGACTTGCCCAAGGGCACCTTAGTTATGGTATTGAAGGTGGAGAGAGAGCTGTTCATTCACAATCCCCACCTTCAATTCCTGCCAGCGTGGGAATCAAACCAGCAACCTTCAGGTTACAAGCCCAACTCCCTCACCATTAGGCCACGACTACCCCAACTATTTCATATTGCAAAGATTTTAGCCAATCACAGCAGTGGCATTTACACTGAAGTCTCACAGCAGACACGCCCCTTAAAACAGAGCGTTCAAATCAGAGGGCTAAAATCAGGGTAGGAAAAATGCCTTTTATTTCTATATTATGACCATTTTTGATGTTAAAAAGCATACACCAGGATACATAAAACAATAAATCAATGCAGTTCATAACCCCTTTAACACTAATCCCACTTGAATAGGGCTTTCCATAGTAAACGACAAACCTAAGGGAACAAATTACAGTACTATTTTGCAATCAAGACAAACTTGGCACAGCACTGAGATCGCTGACTTAGTGAAGGGCTATAAAATGAGACACTGGTGTTTAGAGAGGAATGTGTAGTCTGTCAGTATCCATACAGGGCTAATGTACTAGGAGAGGACCGGCTCAGACTTGTCTCTAGAATATTGCAACAAGCGTGTCACCGCGTTCACTGCCATGTCAGGTTGTGTGTGTCTGGTGGCACATTTGTAATTCCAGGTATTTGGGATCAGAAATACCTCATGCCACTATTTCCTGACAAGCACCAAGTGAAGAAAACACTGCTATCCTATGCTATTTTCAGGAATTTCCATGATGTGCGTGTGTCAAGCTCACATCAAGTCCTCTGGAGAGAGGGGAGACTGGTGATATTTTGTACGCAGAGCTTCGTTATCGGCTCATTGGTGATTCTTGCTGCAGGCACCCACCATGCGTGTTCATAAGCGTGGATCTTTCTCTGGCTTTGATGAGAGATCATTAGCACTAGGTCATGACTGATGCTTCAACAGTCTCCCCGCTCTCTTGGATACGTTTTTGCTTTATCTGTTTTTCCCTCCTATCCCCGATAAAAAAAGAGGCGTAGAATCGCATGAGATAGCGAGAGGTGCGCAGAAAAGATGAGGTGATTGCCAGTTGCCACTTCACTCAACTGCATTTTAATTTTCAACGTCGCCTGGGGACTAAAAAAAAAAAAAAATGGGAAAAGAAAACCTTGCCTCGCAAATGACTTCACGGAAGGAGCCAGAAACATGGAAGTGAAGGAGATTCACTGGCAGATATTTCAGAACAAATCACCTGCATAGAAGGCGTCTCACTCCCTAATGGAAATCCATATTCATCTTGGTCCTGATTTGTCCCACGAGGCCTCAGATCTGGCTGATTCCACATGGTCTTATCAATTTTCCCATCCCCTTTCTCTCTCATCCGTCGTTCTACTCTGTTTCCTGGCCGCGAGGACGCTGCTGCATCATATTCCATCGCCATGGAGACATCCAGCCACATATGAGGCGCGTTATACGATTATTAATGACAAAGCATAAAGTACCCGTATGAATATGTAGATAAGCCAGCTGCGTATGGTTCTCATATGAACTGGATTGATTCCAATCTCTGACGTCTAGTTTGACTGATGGTGCCGTCAGTGTTATTTAATATGCCTGAAGTCTGTTCCTCTCTGTAATAATGTTTGAGCACATACAAAGTCATCTGCTTTGACTCTAATTATTAGTAGGCAATCCATGTTTCTCCAGTGACATTCATTGAAATGACTCCTCTGTACTATAAAAAACCCTACAAACAAAAATCCCAGCATGCCCTACTTTCTGCAGCAAGTTTGTGAGTGTTTACTTGGTTCTGCTGTCCTTCTCTAAAGGGCACCTTCGCTTGTGATGCAGCGAGAGAACATGGAGACATACACATGCGATGGCGTACACGATAGGAGAAATGAAATATTACAGGGGGAAAGATCATATTTATTAAATCCCCTTGGCCGGGGCTGGACCCAAGCCAACTGTTGCTGTTCACTTCCTATCACCCGTAACGAGTCTGCGGCGGATGAATGAGTGCACAAGACGTTAGAAAAGATAAAACCAGATTGCATATTAAGAGAGCATAAGGGACATCATATTAAAAACAGAAGCAATCTCAGTATCATCTAAAACACTGGGAACATCCCCCACCCACTTGTCATGGATTATAGTGTGCTTGCTGGCTTACTTGAATTGTTCCTTAAGGTCACTTAAAGGGGAATGAAAACTCTTTCTTTGATTGCAGAACCAAGATTCATACAAGACTGTTTTCTTGTATTCTGGGACACAGTGCCATTTTGTAGGCGCTACTTACTTATGACTAGATTTACTAACAGCTTGCGCCAGCACAAACCTTCTTAAAAAACTACTGTCAGTATTTACTAAGACACATCGTGGAAAAATTAGCGCTGAAAAGGCAGTTCTTTTTGCAGCTGACCTTATTGCATATGCATTTGTTGGAGTTTCCCTTTCAGATGCAAATTTATGGGAGGAGAGTATTTAAATGAGTCACGCGAGTTGATTTACTAAGGTTTGCTCTAGTTAATTTACTGGTATTTGCACCATTAAAAAAGCATGTCTTAAGCCAGAGGCTAATTTGCTCTGCTCTTGGTATATTTCGTTGGTCATTGTGGAAATGATCTGCCCTCTGTCATTAGATCACTCGCAGAACTTTCCAATCCCATCTGTGCTTTTTTGCATTTGTTCTTGTAACCCCTCTACCCGGGTCCTACTTGACCCCGCTCTGAGCGGGCCTCGAACCCCGGTCTTCCGGCATTGGAGTCGGACGTTCCAACAAGGAGACTAAAGGCTGCAATCTCTAGTGTCTGTCGCCAGAGCATCTCATGAAGTCAAGAGGAGTGAGGTTAACTCGCACAGCAACTACTAGCTGGCCTCCGTTACACTCACCCCCCTAAACCTCACTCCCATCCGGGTCACGGCACCAATGCAACCCCTCCATCTGGGTCCTACTCGACCCACTCCGCGCGGGCCTCGGACTCAGGCATCTCATGAGGTCAGTGGAGTGAGGTTTACTCGCACAGCAACTACTAGCTGGCCTCCGTTACTCTCTCTTATGCTCAATTTCCCTGTTTAGTAAATCTTGCCCTTAGTCAGTGTCCTGGTAGCAGGATATTTAGCTCGTTTTAATTTAGGGGATCGCCTTTCCCACATTTTAGTAATCATCATAAATTTGGTATCAATCGACAGCTTAAACGCTCAAATTTCAAGACCATTTTGAAATCAGACATTGTGTTAAAACCTTTTATAGCAGGCTCAATTGTTGTGATATCTACTTCAAATTTGGAACACAGTTGGCTTTTTCACAGTTGCCGAATTATTTTTGTAAAATATATATTTTGTATAAATACAGTACATTTTGAGACCAACCTAATTGCAGCCAATTAAGTTCAAATCTATGCTCAGAAACAGGGTAAAGTAGGTAAGCTGCTTCCTGACTACATTTTACAGTAAGTAGTGTAGTTCAGCTGTTTTTGAAATACTACAGCTTTTCCAGTAACAATTTGTGTGTGTTTTTTTTTTTTTTTCGAACAATTAATGTGATGTGATCCAGTTTCTGCTTTTGTCACAATGTATTCATGGCCCAGAATAACCTCGCGGTTCATTCACTCATGCGGTGCATTTATAGCCTGTTGTGTACGTCGCCACTGGACTTTTTAGTGCAGAAAGCAGCGCTGCTCATTTTGTACGGACTCGCACTCTGTGAAAGATATTAGGGGCAAATCTGGGTTGTGTTTCTGATGCAATATATGTCATTACCACCATAGTTCAATGATTCAGAGTTTCCCAAAAAACCATAGTTCAAACAAACATTTGCCAGCAGCATTGTAAACTTGTTTGGCTGGAAGTACAGCTCTTGACCTTTGGTTAGAAAAATAGTTTCTTATTAGTATGACAAGTGGCCTTAGATCACGCTCTTGAGCAAAATAAGCAAGCTAACATGCAGTAGAATCTCTATCGTTCATTCCGTTTAAATATGCAGTATGTACATTTCATTCTACATAGCAAGACATCAATGCAGGTGTAAATGCATAAGGGAACCTGTTATTAATCAAACATCAACTAAAGCAAAATAACATTATATATACGGACAGTATATATCAAGAACTGGTGGCTTAAATTTGTGACGTGTATGTATTCTGCCATGAAATTCTTAAAATAACATGAAAATCATTTAAAAAAAAAAAGGTTAACATTATTGGGGCTTTTAGTCAGGGTTTGTTGTCTCTATTGTCAGATATGTTATTTGATGGTCATATACAGCTAATGTTGACAAAATTCACGTTTAGCAAATATACACATTTCAAGTTTACAGACTTTATCTTCTAGGAAAGCAGGCCAAAATACTGATGATTCATCTCAATTTTTGGCTATTTTGAAAGTCATTTGATGTGTCCCATCACTACATTCTGTTTCAACAGGAAATACTTCTAGAAATGAAAACTGTCAAGTCAACGGTGTCAAAAGAAAACTGAAATGTCAAGTCATTCCCAGTCTTTAACAAACTACTTGTAAAATGTGTAGTTAAAAAACGATTTACAATAATCTCTCAGTTGTGTTTGTGGAACTCCCTTTAAAAGTCATCTTGATAGGTAGTGGAAATTCAAAGTTTCTAATACAGTATAGATATGCTCAGTTCTAAAGAAACTTTTGGACTAATGTTGGTTATATTTTATGTGTTTGAAGTGTCAAAATATCATTCGGTTTAACCGTCCAAAGGTCAATGCAGTCATTTCATCTGAGATTAAAATATCTTAAAATGTAATAAAAGTATATATATTTTACTCTGGCATGATTTTATAACATTATATATCAACATAGTGCAAAATGGTCGTGAAGCAAAATAACTAAGTCTCTAACTAACTATTTGAAAAAATTCATGCTTTAATCTTCTCATACGTACGTCCCGAAACATCAGGTCATTTGGTACAACCGCTATAAAACATGGATGTTGTAATATTTAAAAAAAACTTGTGCTAAATATAAAATGTTTGATTGTCCTTTTGCTAGCTAGCTAGCAAGCTAGCTAGTTAGCCTGTTAGCATTGTTCGAAAATGTCGTCATTAGGTATAACCAAAAGTGTCATTCGGTAAAACCGAAATTTTGATTAAACCGAATTACTTTTTTGGTCACAAATTTTGTCCATCTTATAAAAAATGACAAAAGCAGTGTTAATTGATTATAAAAACGACATAATCTCATTGTTAACACTTAATAAAACTTCAAAATGTATTAGATCTCCATTATGTTTTTTTAAACTTTTAATATATATATATATATATATATATATATATATATATATATATACTGCTTTTTTTAGGTGAATAATATAATCTGTAATTATATACTGCGATATATGCTGTATCCATTTATCTCTCTGCTGTCTTTAGCAATTTAATAATAAAGACTTCCAGACACCGGTGGATAGTTGAACAGTGTCACTGTTATTTCTGTTGTGAGCCAAGGCGGTAATGAGTATCATCTCCATGCGCTCATCGTGTGGCCCGTGCGTCAGCTGAGAGTCATATTTGTTCAGGGTTGTTATCCACTCTGGGAGAACAGCTTTTGGTAAACAAGAGAAAACAGGCCTTCTTCACATAAAATGCATCTAAGGGTCTGAGCGACGCTCGCAGCAAGGAGCATCAATTTGCCATCGTCTCCTTACACGCCTGAGTGCGGTAGACAGCTTTCCCTGAAAACGCTCTCATGAAGCAGGAATCAACGGTGGTTGGAGATCAATGGGAGGCGATCTGCTCACTGAAATGTGTCTTGATTTTTTTCTTTTCCTCTTTTCTTATGTGGCTTGTGATGTGCCAGAATGACTTGCTCACACAGGGAGGGGGACTTCTGATAAACCCAACGGCCATTCTTTCTTTATTCCAAGGAATTTCTAACAGATGCAAGCCATTGCATATTCTCAAGAAGTCGAGCAATGGTGGTGAACGCATATGCCTCTTTTATCGGAAAAATACGCCATTTACAATCCAGGCTTTCACAAGCATTTTTGGGCAATGCTTGAAAAGAACTATTACTATACAATTGTGTTTCTTTTTTTCATCAGCATTTAGTTGGTGGAAAAGAATCTAGCTTGTTAAGATCTGATTTTCCAAACATCACATTTTCACAGGAAACAGCCTATCACCTTTAACCTTTGTCATTACTCACTAGAAACGTGAGACACAAGTGGGCCGAAATTGGAGAACCCGTGGCTGTGAAAATGAAATATGGACACCTGACAGTCCTTTTGGCCTCTATCTAGAATTCAATTTTACTTCTCCCAACATATGTTGGCGGTAACAGAACATTTCCTCCAGTGGAGCTCATCGGTGGCTTTTACTACAGATCATACTCTGCTTTAGCTGCTTACAAACCCCTAACCTTAAAGGAGGACGTTGATTATGATTTCACGTTTTTAACTTTAGTTAGTGTGTAATGTTGCTGTTTGAGCATAAACAAAAATTGCAAAGTTGCGACGTTCAAAGTTCAATGCAAAGAGAGATATTTTCTTTTACAGAAATTGCTACAAGGGGCGACAATGAGCTTCTTGCCGGGCTGGTGACATCACAAACCCCCAAATTTACATAAACCCCGCCCCCGGGAACACACAACAAAGGGGGCGGGGCCATGTTGGGCTGCTTTAGAGAAGAGGAAGAGTTGTTGTAGTAGAGTGTTGTTGATGCCGGATTTGCACAACAGATTAACATGACGGCATATTCTATTCGATGAGTTGAAACTCCACAGCAACTACATAAATTTATCCACTAACCGTTCAGAAACGTCTAAAAGTTGGAACTTCTTCCTGAGTCTCTCCATCAGTGTCGACTCCGGTTTGAACAATGTAAGGATGAACACCGTTACTGACAATCCTCATTTTGTCTGCGTGAGATTTTCCAGCTTTGTTGTTGTTGAGCTGTTAAAGCTCCGGCCTTTTCTGGAAAGGGGGCCGGGAGCAGCAGCTCATTTGCATTTAAAGGGACACACACAAAAACGGCGTGTTTTTGCTCACACCCAAATAGGGGAAAATTTGACAAGTTATAATAAATGATCTGTGTGGGATTTTGAGCTGAAACTTCACAGACTCATTCTGGAGACACCATATATTACATCTTGTGAAAAGGGGCATAATTAAGTATTAAACCAAAGCAATTCATTTGTGCAGCACTATTTATGTTACGGACATGAATGAGACTTACTGTATATGATAAACTTACAGTACATGATTTTACTGTAGAATTATTAAAGTATTTTTTGTTGTAATTTTTTTATTTTTTTTACAGTATATAGAATTGGGGATGTGTTTTCTAAGCAATCACTTAGAAACACCTTAGCAACCACTTAGCAGCTAAAAACAATCAGAACAGGGTAACTGCATAGCAACCATTTTCTCAGGAAAGTGTAAAAATGTAGGTTTTCTTCTGTTCTCAGTGCGGAGTATGTGGTTCTTTAATAAACAAAGAGCCATTTATATTCCCAGAGACACATTTGTTGTGTAAGAGAAGGCAGATAAAATGGGATATTTATCTTATCCTCATTTAGTCGGATGCATCTCGCCCACTTTCTTAGAGGGGTCGCATCACCACGGCGATTATGTTTGGAACAGCTGAGATTGTTATTCTTTTTTAGGCTAGTTACCGCAGTCCATGTGGGGGGTCTCTCATTCTCTATGTCTGTTGCTAACAGCCCTTCTCAAGAGACTCGCGCTTATATTCAGTGAGCTAAAACTGCCTACAAAGATTTCTCTCATCTCAGTTCTCTCTCTCTCTGTCACACACAAAAAGTTTCACAAGATACTGTCATCTGATGTTTGTCTCCTGCAAGGCAGTTTTTTGGTGTGTTTTTGTTAAAACCTGAGGTAAAATTGGGCCGGAGCGATCCAGAACGTCATTTAAAGAAGCACTATTATGCCTTTTTACAAAGACTTGATTTTGCTTTTGGGCTCTGCTGGAATAAGATTTCATGCTTTCATGTTCAAAAAACATTATTTTTCACATATGTGACCCTGGACCATGAGTCGCACAGGTATATTTGTAGCAATAGCCAACAATACATTAAATGGGTCAAAATTATTGATTTTTCTTTTATGCAAAAAATCATTAGGATATTAAGTAAAGATCATGTTTCATGAAGATATTTTGTAAATTTTGTGGATATGCATTGCTAAGGACTTCATTTGGACAACTTTAAAGGCGATTTTCTTAATATATATATATATATATATATATATATATATATATATATATATATATATACATTTTTTTTTTTTTTTTTTTTTTTTTTTTTTTTTTCACCCTCAGATTCCAGATTTTCAAGTTGTATCTCAACCAAATATTGTCCTATCCTTACAGAGCTCTAAACACTAAATATAGAGCTGAAATACGGGACTGTCCCAGGAAAAACTGTCTTTTTTAAATATATAGTGGCAGATGGCATCTCCACCTAGCATTTGTTTTACCATGTAAAATATTTTAGCAACAAAATGTGCTACTTTTATTAGTTAGCCAACTATTGAATTAAAGGGTTAATTCACCCAAAAATGAAATTTTTAAGTCATTAATTACTCACTCTTATATCGTTCACAACCTGTAAGACCTTCGTTCATCTTCAGAACACAAATGAAGATATTCTTGATGAAATACGAGGGTTACTGAACAACACAGGCAGCAACATCATTGCAACTTTCAAGGCAGCAAAAGGTAGTAAAGATATTGTTAAAATAGTCCACGTGACGACAGTGGTTCGACCTTAATGTTATGAAGCAATGAGAATACTTTTTGTGTGCAAAAATAACAACTAATGACTTTATTCAACAATTTCTTCTCTATCCTGTCAGACTCATACACATTTGAAATAGTGAATGCAGTGCAGCGCTTCCGTGTTTACGTCAGAACAGCGGCTCCTGCGTCAGCATTACACTAATGCATCAAGCATTGAATCGGCATTCTGACGGAAAACCACCACTGTTTACAACGTAAACAGCGTAGGAAACTGGCATGGAACAGAAGACATGAATAAAGTTGTTATTTTTGTTTGCTTTTGTGCACAAAAAGTATTCTCGTCGCTTCAGAACGTCAAGGTTGAACCACTGCAGTCACATGGACTATTTCAACGATGTCTTTACTACCTTTCTGGGGCTTGAAATTTGCAATGACGTTGCACAAATTTTCGTATTTCATCAAAAATATCTTTTATCTTTTATTAATATGTCTCCTGAAGATGAACAGAGGTCCTACAAGTTTGGAACGACATGAGGGTGAGTAATTAATGATTGAAATTTCATTTTTGGGCGAAATAACAAAGCATTTTTTGAGACGTAGACCTTCCAAAACAGGTGTTTAGTACCACCAGTCAAAGGTTTTAATTTATAGTCGATATAAAGGTTACTAATCCCTCCAAGCATGAACAAAATGAGTCACATCACCCAGAAATTCAATTTCCACAGTGTGATGGAATTCAAAAGAACATTCAAAGGAGGTTTTGATGTCCTGTGACGATCACAAGAGATCATTATTCCAATGTTAGTCTGTGAGAGCGGCTGTGAACAGCCATCACAAACATAAGATGTGTTTCACCTCCATGCCCGGAGATGGATCATATGATTTATTGTTTGCTCAAGTAAGAAAGGTACATATACTGTCACCAGACCATCCAGCTATTCTCTCCACAGTTTTGCTTGAAAAATGTGCTGCCTTTCTTAACAATACATATTTTGCCATCTGATGCAATGATATTTATCATATTGATATTTAATTGAAATGTTTAAATTTTGGGCCACTTTATGTTTAATATTTTTCTAGACACAAATCCAATAAATGCCCTTAAATGGTCTAAGTCGCACACCATTTTTAGATAAATAATTTTAACTTGTTATTGTGATTTAAATTCAAATGAATGGAGATTTTGCATGTGTACTGAGAGAGAGAGAGAGAGGCAGGCCATAATTTAGCTGTGTGTCTGTTCGCTGTGCTCAGAGTTTCCTGTTTGCAGTCAATAAACAGGATACTGCTGCGTCATCTTAGACATCTCAGCTATAGACAGGATACACATGCTAACGTGTTTAGCAAACATGCAATCATACAAAAATACAGGAACATCATGAGTGGATAAAAAATGAAACATCTTAATGCTTATAAATTTATGGATATGCATATGCGTAAAAGTTACACTTTATTTTGATGTGCCCCTTTAGACATTGCGTTGACTATAAACGCTGCAACTCTTATTAGAGTATTAGTAGAGTATTATTAGTTTCTGGCTGGTAGAATAAGTTGACTTGGAAAGATATTTAATGTCTGTTTGGGGATCAAAAAAATAAAGTATTATTAAGCAGACAAACTGATTCTCTAATGAGAGTTAGTTGACATGTAGGTGTAACGTTATTTATATAATCAACAGTGTGTCTAAAGTTGACATCGAAGTAAAGTGTAACCTGATTGGTCACTGTACGAATCGATTCCTGTCTGAATGTTGAGCTGAACACAGTTCTGTGTTGACCAGACCAGATGAAGGGTCTTTCTAAGAATCGCTAATCTCGATGCCACACTCAAAAAATGCAGCCGTGCGAGTAAACTTACATCATCAATCTATGTCTTTCCTATTCATTTGCTTTATGACCTCCCACCTCACGACATTGGCTGATGACTTCATTGTTTCTCTTCCCACATCAATGGAGACAATGAGCCCCCCGTGCACCTCCCCCAACCCTGGAACCCTCCACCGCTGGCACTAATGAACGACTCCATCCTTTCCTCTGTCAGAGGTTCAGCCCACATCCTTCCTCGTTTCCTACTATGTTTCCCATCCTCCTCGTGTATCCTGCCTCCTGCCTGCCTCTCAAATCTGGAGACAAACTTCCTCAATCTCCCCTCCAGAACTCCCCACTCCCCACGTCCCACCCATGCTGTACGCTGCCAGGAAGTTGCACCTGTTTGAAACGGCTTGACTTCCTGCCTACTGCTAAGCTGTGTTATTGATTCAAATCTCAGTTCCATTGAATTCAAGACACCACGGATGATGAAACATTCCCTGGAAATCATGTTTTGAAGAGTCATTTTATCTATGGTTTAGAAATACAAATGCCTTTCTCCTTGGCTTTTTTAGCCTCAAATTTATAAAAGTGCAGGTGAACTTCTTTTGTATAATCCACTTATTATTCAATCTACCCTATGGATGTAGGTAGTTAGGTATTTATTTATCTGTTTATTTATGCTGACTCTCCAAAATCCTAAGTGGGTCAATGGCACAACGGTTTTTTTTTGTTTGTTTGTTTTTGGTCTGGATATATTGAGTAATTTTAAAATACATTATAAAAGCATTTCATATACTGTACAGGGAGTGCAGAATTATTAGGCAAATGAGTATTTTGACCACATCATCCTCGTTATGCATGTTGTCTTACTCCAAGCTGTATAGGCTGGAAAGCCTACTACCAATTAAGCATATTAGGTGATGTGCATCTCTGTAATGAGAAGGGGTGTGGTCTAATGACATCAACACCCTATATCAGGTGTGCATAATTATTAGGCAACTTCCTTTCCTTTGGCAAAATGGGTCAAAAGAAGGACTTGACAGGCTCAGAAAAGTCAAAAATAGTGAGATATATTGCAGAGGGATGCAGAAGTCTTAAAATAGCCAAGCTTCTGAAGCGTGATCATCGAACAATCAAGCGTTTCATTCAAAATAGTCAACAGGGTCGCAAGAAGCGTGTGGAAAAACCAAGGCGCAAAATAACTGCCCGTGAACTGAGAAAAGTCAAGCGTGCAGCTGCCAAGATGCCACTTGCCACCAGTTTGGCCATATTTCAGAGCTGCAACATCACTGGAGTTCCCAAAAGCACAAGGTGTGCAATACTCAGAGACATGGCCAAGGTAAGAAAGGCAGAAAGTCGACCACCACTGAACAAGACACACAAGCTGAAACGTCAAGACTGGGCCAAGAAATATCTCAAGACTGATTTTTCTAAGGTTTTATGGACTGATGAAATGAGAGTGAGTCTTGATGGGCCAGATGGATGGGCCCGTGGCTGGATTGGTAAAGGGCAGAGAGCTCCAGTCCGACTCAGACGCCAGCAAGGTGGAGGTGGAGTACTGGTTTGGGCTGGTATCATCAAAGATGAGCTTGTGGGGCCTTTTCGGGTTGAGGATGGAGTCAAGCTCAACTCCCAGTCCTACTGCCAGTTTCTGGAAGACACCTTCTTCAAGCAGTGGTACAGGAAGAAGTCTACATCCTTCAAGAAAAACATGATTTTCATGCAGGACAATGCTCCATCACACGCGTCCAAGTACTCCACAGCGTGGCTGGCAAGAAAGGGTATAAAAGAAGAAAATCTAATGATATGGCCTCCTTGTTCACCTGATCTGAACCCCATTGAGAACCTGTGGTCCATCATCAAATGTGCGATTTACAAGGAGGGAAAACAGTACACCTCTCTGAACAGTGTCTGGGAGGCTGTGGTTGCTGCTGCATGCAATGTTGATGGTGAACAGATCAAAACACTGACAGAATCCATGGATGGCAGGCTTTTGAGTGTCCTTGCAAAGAAAGGTGGCTATATTGGTCACTGATTTGTTTTTGTTTGGTTTTTGAATGTCAGAAATGTATATTTGTGAATGTTGAGATGTTATATTGGTTTCACTGGTAAAAATAAATAATTGAAATGGGTATAAATTTGTTTTTTGTTAAGGTGCCTAATAATTATGCACAGTAATAGTCACCTGCACACACAGATATCCCCCTAAAATAGCTAAAACTAAAAACTAAAAACTAAAACTTCCAAAAATATTCAGCTTTGATATTAATGAGTTTTTTGTGTTCATTGAGAACATGGTTGTTGTTCAATAATAAAATTAATCCTCAAAAATACAACTTGCCTAATAATTCTGCACTCCCTGTATATACAATGACCTGAATTCATCATGAGCATATTTTTAATTTGAAAATTAATATAATTTTTTAATAATATATTTTTTCATGTTAAAATTATAAAATTTATGACATTATATTAGAGAGCATCCTCACTTTATAGCATTATATATATATATATATATATATATATGCACACACACATACATGATATGGATCATGTAGCTTGTTGACAAAGGGTTTCATATCAAGAAAATATTTACATTTAATTTGACTCTAAAAATGTCATGTGGTGTAACCAACAAGCAAAAAGTTTCATTACACCTTGAATACCTGTAAGTGTACACATCTTGAAGGGTTAGTTCAGCCAAAAATGAAAATTATCCCATGATTTACTCACCCTCAAGCCATCCTAGGTGTATATGACTGTTTTCTTTCAGATAAACACAATCGGAGATATATTTAAAAATGTCTTGGCTCTGCCAAGCTTTATATTGGGAGTGAAGGCCCATTTTGAAGCCCAAAAAGATGCATCAATTCATCACAAAAGTAATCCATATGGCTCCAGGGGGTTAATAAAGACCTTTTGAAGCGAAGCGATGTGTTTGTGTATGAAATATATCCATATTTAAAACCATATTAATTCTAATAACTCGTTTTTGGCAGACAGCCGTATGCATTGATTTGGCGTGGAAGAGTGACCTAATAATGACGAAAGCACAGATGACAGAGTAAAACAAAACACTGGTCATGAATTAAGTCTAAAATGACCATTTTTAAAGAGAAATATCGGAGGATTTTGATATAAGAGAAGAGAAGCTTGAGTTTGTTGCCCAACCCTATTTGTTTAAATCATGAGAGCTTACGATTCTCCTACATCCTACATCATACATCACGTCAGGAATTACTCCATTTTAATTTACATAGTTTTAAATATGGATATTTTTCTTACCAAAACGCATCGCCTTGCTTCACTTTTTACTTGTTGGTTACACCACATGACATTTTTAGACTCAAATTAAACGTAAATATTTTCTATAAAAGTTCTGAAAAAAGATATGAAACCATTTGTCAACAAGCTACATGTTTGTAGTTGTGAACAATAAAGATTAAAAATATCATTTTGGTATTTTGGAATGTGGAAAGAAATACCTCAGCTCTCAGGGTCATATGCCTTGCTCATCGGATCAGAGTTTCCCCATGTCCTGCAAGACATCATGCCTTTATTGATAAGCAGGTTCCCCTTCTCCCCGTGAGCACTGCCTACACATGTAATCTATACTGACCTTTGACCTCCCTTGACCCCAGTGCTGCCACCAAACTTGTATTTTCTTGCTGAGTGTGCACTGTGTGAATGATGATACTGTTACAATTTTTATAAGCACTTGTGTAGCTCATGACTTTTAAAGACTCTGTTCTCAGTTCGACATCTGACCCTGTACTCTTTCAATGACTCACAAATATACACATACACATACATTGCGGTGCTTGTATGGCTAAACTCTATCATGTGTTTTACCATTCCTGATCATGCACAGCAGGCTCCAGTAAACTGCTGATCATCAGTTGAGTCTGACTCATCTGTCCGATTCCTCTCTCTCTCTCTCTTTTTCTCTTTTGCAACACGTCTGACATCAGATATGAGAGCTCTGTTAACATTTAAACCTGGTGTTAACAAACAGAATGCAACCAAAAAAAAAGTTGAGTATGTAAATTGTCTATGGCAAAATCAGCTTTATCACTGTTCAAAACAACAAAATGTGACAAAAGAGTGGTTTCCGGTCTGAGATCGGTTGGGTGTTCCTCAAGGTTCAATTTTAGGCCCTTTACTTTTTAGTGTTCACACTTGGACTGCTTCTAAGATCTCTGGGGCTTAATTATCACTTTTAAGCAGACAACACTCAGATTTATATTCACTGTAAGCCTGGTTTCATTTTTAACACATTGCATTTATGAGATAAAAACATAGATGTCCCAAAAAAATGTATGTCTTAATAGTGATAAGACTGAGGTTTTTGCTCTTATCAGCTCCGTAAAGCTGGCTCACTGATTTTAAACATAGATCTGTTTTGAGTCACAAACTAAGTTAAAAAAATGTATTTTTGATTCAAGTTTGTCTTTTGATTCTCATGCTGTAAAGAACTACTTTTTTCATCTCGGACATATCCGCTTTATGTCATCCCTGTGATTGAAAAGCTTATTAATACCTTTGTTTTTTCCCGCATTGACTATTGTATTACACTTCCTAAAACCACACTCGAACTGCAATGTGTGTAAAATTCAGGTGCTAGGATGTTGCATTTTCATTTAATTGTTCTTTTATGTAAAATGCCTTGAGCAGCTGCTTTAAAGGCGCTATATAAAAATAAAGTATTATTATCATTATTATTATTAAAATCAAAAGATTGAGCAAACAAGCATACCCCGCTGTTGTCGTAGTTGCGTTACCAGGATACCAAACAATCTGCTATCGAAACTCCATAACAGGAAATCTGTTTCCTTTAATGTGCAACCTAATGCGGCCCAGCAAAAGCACATTCACGATGCGCTAATGGAAATCGTAGTGTGACGTACGAATGTGTATGAGCAGAAGTGTTAGTGCTAATCACACAGAAGTGGTTTCACACACAGCAGGGGAAGCTACACTTTTTGACAGCAGACCACATACTAGATGAAAAATTGAGTCTAGGAGGAGGCCGGGCTGTTTTGCCAACAAGCAGGCAATCCATCAATTAAAACTTGGTGAAACATCTCCCTTAATTCACTTTTCATGCATGTAGGAAGACCCCAACCTCGGGGTTTAATTTCGCAAGTGCCTCTAAATGTTTCTGGACAGCTAAGCCATTTTTAAAAAATGAATTTCATCACAATACAGAAAATATCAAAAACTTTTGAAGGTAGCACGAGCACACTTTTCAAGCAAATTTCTTTCGATGAAAGTTTCACATCATTGAATGTTAGCGGAACATTTTTGTCGAACAACACCTGTGAACTTGAGAAGAGAACAAACCGAATATCACCCTGGGACCAATTAAATGTGTAACTAAAAATGTCTCATAAAATGCTAAATGTGAGAAAAGCTCAAGCAGCATTTGTTTACAGATGCCACTTGGTTTTAGATTTTATTTGAAAGAGAGAGAGAAAAAAGATATTGTTTATTGTATATATCAAATTTGTTCCCGTATTTTACTTTATTCCCTCATTTCCTCAGAATATTTAAAGTATTACATTTACACTTCTTTTACACTTATCTTATTTAGTGTTCTGCTGAAGAAAGACAGTCATGAAGGTTTGGACAACACAATCTCATGGCAATTCATAACTATTTTATGTAGAATTATGTTTTATATGGCGGGCCAAACAGGAAATAATTGAATGTAAATCTGAATATATAGTTATAAACCCGAATATATAAATGTAAATCCGAAGATATAGTTATAAACCTGAATATATAAATGTAAACCCGAATATATAAATGTAAATCTGAATATATAAATGTAAATCTGAATATATAGTTATAAACCCGAATATATAAATGTAAATCCGAATATATAGTTATAAACCCGAATACATAAATGTAAATCTGAATATATAAATGTAAATCTTGAATATATAGTTATAAACCCGAATATATAAATGTAAATCCGAATATATAAATGTAAATCTTGAATATATAGTTATAAACCCGAATATATAAATGTAAATCCTGAATATATAAATGTAAACCCGAATATATAAATGTAAATCCTGAATATATAAATGTAAATCCTGAATATATAGTTATAAACCCGAATATATAAATGTAAATCCTGAATATATAAATGTAAATCCGAATATATAAATGTAAATCTTGAATATATAGTTATAAACCCGAATATATAAATGTAAATCCTGAATATATAAATGTAAATCCTGAATATGTAGTTATAAACCCGAATATATAAATGTAAATCCTGAATATATAAATGTAAATCCGAATATATAAATGTAAATCCAAAAAAAATATATCCATACACAGATTTATAACTATATATTCAAGATTTACATTTATATATATTCAGATTTATAACTATATATTCAGGATTTACATGTATATATTCGGATTTACATTTATATATTCAGATTTACATTTATATATTCAGATTTACATTTATATATTCAGGATTTACATTTATATATTCAGTTTTATAACTATATATTCGGATTTATAACTATATATTCAGGATTTACATTTATATATTCGGATTTACATTTATATATTCAGAGTTACATTTATATATTCGGATTTACATTCAATTATTTCCTGTTTGGCCCCCCATAGTTTTATATATATATATATATATATATATATATATATTTTTTTTTTTTTTTTTTATATATTTATATATTATTATTATTTTTTTTTTCCAAGTATTAATTCTTGTTTGGCAAAATGGTCGTGGATGTTGGACTATAGTTGGCTATTCGGAAACACACCCAGGAGGGCGAGTTCAAGGCAGAATTACAATATTTTAACTATCATTTTAAGTGTCCAAACAGTTTTTGGGGTATGTTATAGTTTGTTTCGACCCCCTTTTAATTGCTTGAAGTCAAAATTATGTATTTTCTTTGTCTAAAAATGTTACTTACGGAGCGACATGGCTGTTATGCATCTGGAGGTTGTCACAGAGGGTATAAGTACAAAAGGGAGGGCGGACGACAGGGTGCCGATCAAGAGCGTAGGGGTCAGAAGTGGTGACATCTCTGGGAATGTATGCTGATATATGCCAGGTCAAAGTCAGGAGGGCTCAACATGGAAGATAAGATTCGCAGGCTGAAGCCAACCAGGAGAACCTCAGGATCTTTCTGACCTCAGGAAGAATGTGAAGGCTACCACACACACACAGGCAGAGCTGAACTGTATTAACGGCTTTGTTTTTCATCCAAAAGACCGCACAAATATTTTAAGTTATGTCGTAATGTACCCTCATGTCATTGACTTTATCTCTTCTGTGGAGCACAAAAGGAGAATATCTGAAGAATGTTCATGCTGCTCTTTTCCAAGCAAAGAAAGCAAGCAGGCTGAGCTTCAAAATAGCAAATAAAGCATGATAAAGGAAAGACAAAAGTCTTTGTGTGAGCTCTGGCATAGCTCTAAATCTCATTTGCGTATATTTAAATGCCGTGCATCAGCTGACACCAATTTTGAATATGTGGAATATTTTCAGTGAACCTGATTAATACATTGTTGGCCTGTTCCTCAGATGAATACATCAGATCACATGAAGAAATGAGGGAGCGACGCAGTAAAACAAAGGAACAAATTCATGGCAACAATATCTAGGTTATTTTGTTTTGTTTTGTACTTTTATGGTACAGTACACTCTAAAAATGCTTAATATGTTTAATAATTGAACATTAGTTAATACGTTTAATGAATAATAATTAAACAATAAACGTTTATGAAAATGCTTATTAATAAATGTTCACCTTTTGATTATTAATGTTGCCTCTAGTAATTATGTGTCTGCTTTTTAATTTCCAACCTATTTTGGGCTCATTTTAAGCCAGCCATGTAGTATTTTTTAAACAATAGTTGGGTTAAATAAAATATTTAACCCAACCCCTGAGTTAAAACAACACAATTGCTGGGTTTGTCCATTTTCAACCCAACTTAGGCTGTGTTTAACCCATTTTTTAGAGTGTACTTTCAAGCAGTTTTTGAGCTTTACAGTATCCGTCTTCTTTCACTTTCATTATATGTTAAAGATCGTCATGAACAGCTTGAACAACATTTTTTTTTTTTTTTAGGTAAACTATCCCTTTAAGACAAAAAACACTCTCTGCCATATATATATATATATATATATATATATATGAAAATAAAAAAATATATATATAAATAAAAAATATATATTTATATATATATATATATATATATATATATATATATATATATATGAAAATAAAATATATATATATATATATAAATAAATAAATAAATAAAAAAAAAAATATATATATATATATATATATATATATATATATATGAAAAAAAGCATATATATATATATATATATATATATATATATATATATAAATTAAAAATAAATAAATAAATAAATAAATATGTATATATAATAATATATATATATACTGTCAACATAGTGTATATTATCTCATTTAAAGGCACGGGTATGTCTCAATGTATTTTCTGCACAGACATCTGTAGTTACAACAAAGAGTTCAATTGTAGAGTCACTATTAATCTCTCTTATGTCATCGTTTCGGTGTGGTTTCATCTCAGAGCAACTTTCAATTCTCCACACAAATATTCACAGGACATCCACCGTCTCCCAGGTCTCTCATTCACTCACACTGTGAGCTTTTCTCTCGTGCAGATAAAGGCCCACTGGAGACTGTCACTTTGGTGTCTGCTTTTTAAATAATTTGTAGCGTTTGGCCCTGAAAGAGAAGCTTCTGCCCCTACCATGGGAGGATTTCAAAAGCAGAGTAATGTTCCCGGAAAACATGGCAGGAATTTGGCTGCAGGGCAGATGGGTATCCTTTCAGAGTGAAGGTGGAATCTGTCTCGCGGGACTCAGCTGTGCCAATTTTATGAAGGCAGAGAGAAAGACAGCGAGAGAAAGCAAAACAGAGAGAGAGAAAAGTGCAAATGTAAACAAATAGAGATAAAATTGTGAAAAGAGCCCTGTGCCGTTTGTTTGCCGATTAGAAGTACAGAGAATCGTTTCGCCACCGAGGAATAGAGCACGTCTATGTGATGTTTGCCGAAGCAAACAAACAAACAACAGGGTTTTTTTGTGTTTCTTTTTAAGTCTTCACCTAAAACGTGTGAAAACACTCACATTCAAGCCTCTGAGCTCCCAGAGTCAAGCTAAGCGCTCGAAAAGATATATTTCCCAACAGAAATGCTATGTTTCATTATTAAATGTAAAAAGAATGAAAGTCATTATTTACTAAACCTCATGTTGTTCCAAACCAGTATGACTTATTCTCTTCTGTGGAACTTTTTGAAGGATATTTCGTAGAACGTTCAAGCTGCTCTTGACCAAACAAATCATATGGTGACCTTCAAGCTGCAAACAAAACTAAAAAGCATCATAAAAGTGGCCAGTCTGACTCATGGGTTTGTATTCCAAGTCTTCTGAAGATGGCTTTGTAGGAGGAACAGATTTGGAGAGTTATATGGACTGTGCACTTTTATGGTGCTTTTTTGGAGCATGACAGCCCCTGGTTAATGTATACTTTCATTATATGGAAAAGAGCAGCGGAATGGAATGAAGATCACTAAATGATGACAGAATGTTCATATTTAGGTAAAATATTCCATTAAAACAGATTTCTGAGTAAATTTTCCCTTGCTTGTGAAAAAGAAGTGTGCTTAATTGCCTTGCACTGCACTTTTAGTGTACTTCAAATCTTAAAGGTGTACTTTTAATTACAGTTCTTACATATAATAAAATGTTAATGAAATAAAATGCCATAATAGTGTGTTATACTATTAAAGCTAAAGGCACAATATGTAATTTCCAGCTAGAGGTCGCTTATTCAAAACAATAGCGTAGCTTGATGACGCCATGCTTTTGCGGTATCATGGGATGTGTATGTGTTGTCTTCATGTCTACAGCTGGTGAAACAGAATCAGACGAGGCTCGGGAATGTATTACAGATTTATTAACATTACTGTAGTGTGAAGCAGGGTGTTGGAGCGGAACGGGGCCACTAATGAGCGCAACACACGTCTCGAGCAGCGGAGCTTTTATCATAAAGCAGACGAGCGTTTTTGCTTCTTCGGGTCAAGCGTATGTGAGGTAACGCAGCGCTTTTTATCATATTAGATACATTTGTGTGTTGAAAGTTGTTATAATGCTACTTTGCGTTCGCTCGGCGGGTGTTAGCTAGATCGATATTAGCCGTGGTAAAACATCATGGTAAATCAAGAAAACAAGATTTAAACAATAAGACTTTGTGTTTAGCAATATAACATGATTCGTTTTCTGTAGATGAATGCATCCAAACAGTTGCTCGTCTGTCTAATAAAACACATATTAAAGCGTCTTTGGTGTTTCCATAGTTTCAACAAAATAAAACTGGAAATCAAGGGTAACGCAGGTATGATGTCATTGATGGTCCATGTCATGGTTAAAATTGCTTATTTCTCTGCATTTAAACATTCTTGGAAACATTTGAGATGATGTAAGTACACAAGTAAAAAATATATAAGATTGCTTAAGTTGTTTTTGAATATTTCGATCCAAAAATCTTACATATTGTGCCTTTAATATGTTTTAAATGTGCAATGTTTTTATCGGAAGTAATCCCAAATGTATGTACGTGACATACAACTTTCAATAGAAATGACATTAAGGTATATATTAATTTACAGTACATGTAATGCGTGTCAGCAGTGCACTTTATCCATATATCAAAGACATTAGAAGTAATTATGATAAGTTCTATTGAAGTTCATCCAACAGCATTTAATATAAATCTAAACTATGAGACATTTTCATTTAATTTCAATTAAGTAATTAAGCACCGGGAAACATTTCACCCAGTTCACGCTTAAGTGTAATCTTTTAAAGTGTATTATTTTCTTTTAATGAGTTCTCTTTTTAAAAGTTTACTTCTCACAAGGGTATTGCCTGCGTCTTAATAGATCTCTCACAATTAACAATAGAATCACTGGCTGACACACCCTTGAATGTTCTTACGATGGGAAGTTTGAGGTCTCAGTCAAGGCCAGAACGACTAAACAAATATATTCTAATTGTTAACACAGACACATGACCTCTTTCTACTTTAAAAGGGTGTGTCTTTCAAAATATAAAAGACACTGTCTGATAAACATACTGGACTTTGGATGAAAAACATGAAGACAAATATTAACCTAGTCTATTAGGATGTGAAAACGGCTAACACCCTGTCAAAGGGAGACGGTCGTGCTGGTCCCGTGTGAAAAAGTACTTAGTATATTTTTAATGAATATATTTAAGTGTGATACTTGATACTTGCAATTAAATGAAAATGTAATATAGTTTACATGTATGCAATTAAATACAGAACTTTAGAGTGCTTTTTTGACCCACTTAAGCACATCTTTAAATGTAATTACATAATTGTATTATGTATTACACTTATGTAAAGGATAATTCACGGCTAGCTGTGTATTAAACAATTTTAATGCATGACGTGGAGGCAAAGAACGACCTGAAGCTCGTTAGATCTAGCATTCTACCCACTTTGAATCAGACTCAGAGATAAAGTATTAAATAAGATTACATTTATTTGAATGAGTGAATGAATTATAACATTTATTTGAATTGATTTTTGAAAGAGAGAGCGATGAGAGCTGTGTGAGTGAATTACCTGCTTCTGTTTAGTGTCTCTCTGTATAAACAATGAAGCTGTGAGTTTAATTACTTCAAAACCAGCGATGTTACCAACTCATTGCAGAGACTTGTGTATGTAGTGATACAGTAGTGAAGCTATTTTATTATTAAAAGTCGTGGGGAAGCTTTTCTGCGCTCCTGAATGTCTCTGTGTGCATGCAGCGTGATTTCTGAGTGGCGAATGCGTTTGCGTGCGCTTCAATGAAAATAGCGTATCAATATAGAACGGTGATTAAACATTTTTAGTGCACACCTTCCAGCCAATCAGAATCGATTATTCACACAGATCAGGGTTTAAGGTAAACAGGCCTGGGTAGGTCACTTTTAAAATGTATTTCACTACAGATTACAAAATACATGCTTTAAAAGGTAATTTGTAACGTATTTCGTTACATTACTCAAGTTTAGTAACTTAATCTAAATACTTTAGAATACTTTGGAATACTAATAAGTGTGGAACAAACACAAAAAAGGTATCTTTTATCTCCCAATTCTGACTTTATAACTTGCAATTGTGAGTTTAAATCTCGCAATTCTGAGAAAAAGAAGTCAGAATTGTGAAATGCAAACAAATTGTGAGAAAAAGTTGCAGTGACGAGTGAATTATAAAATGACTCAAACAACTATCACAAAACAAGAAAACAGTCGTGGATCATCAGGTCATGACAGGACAGTTCAGTTGACAGCAAAATTTTTTTTTATAAATTCAGTCATTTTGTCTTGTTCAGAACAGTACTAAATAAAAATAACAGAGTTTTTATGATCCTCTTAAAAATATTAAAATGTTGATGAATCTTAACTTCGCTTTTTCAGACGGTCAGAGTCAGAGAATCACCAATCGCTGTTTAAATGACATTAAAATTCAAAGTAATCACTTTGGTAATCTAAAACACTTTTCAGATGTAACTGTAATCTGATTACCACCCATTTAAAATGTAACTGTAATGAAATACAGTTACTCAAATTTTGTAGTTTAAATACGTTACTAAGTTACTTGTATTTCGTTACTCCCCAACCCTGAAAGTAAAGTAAAATAAACTTTATTGCCATTTCTATTGAAACTTTAAAGGATTAGTTCACTTCAAAATGAACCCAAAGATTTATTCACCCTCAACCATGCTAGGTGTATATTATTTTCTTCTTCTGATGAACACAATCAGAGTTATATTAATAATTATCCTGACGCATCCAAGCTTTTTAATGGCAGTGAATGGAGGGCAATGAGTATGAAGTCGAAGAAAGTACATCCATCCATCATAAACATACTCCGCACGGCTTTGATGGTTAAATAAAGGCCTTGTGATGCTTTGTGTAAGAAAAATATCAATATTCAACAAGTTATGAAAAAAAAATATTTAGCTTATTCAACTTACGCGAACGTCAGTTAGGCTTTTTTCATAAGTTGAATACAGAAGGCGGTCAGATGGAAGCTAGATATTTTTCATTTACAGCTATAAATATTGAGCTTTGCTTCAGAAGGTCTTTATCATGCCTCACTATTTATAGGATATTATTGCACATTCAATTCAAATACTTCTTTTTCACAGTGTTTTGTGTGTGTGTGTGTGTGTGTGTTTGTATATGTGTCCCTAGTTGTAGTGTTCAGGTCCGTAGGATAAACGCGCATGACTTTAATACTTACAAGTTTGAAAAATGCTAATGTAACTTAACAAGCATGACTAATAATATATACTGTCTTCTGAACAGACTCCCATGGGGAGTACATGCAGCGTTCACACTGCATATGGTGTTAGGCTGGTGGACATATTTGTTAAGGGAACTGCGTGGGTTGAGCCACTTGCCCCGGGGGGAGGGGTCTTAAAATGTGCCACATGTTCACACATGTTATCAACTGCACAGTTTGTTACAGCATCAGTTCCTCCTCAATGGAAATCAATGTTCCGCCGGGAACTAATTGTCTCGCTATGTCTCGGGTTCTCTGATGTAGCGCGCAGCCCTCCGAAACTGTTTATTCCCAATTACCAATGTTGAAAGTACAGTCAACCTTAGCGGACAGGTCGAACAAAGCAAATTCTGCGTCAGAGGTGAAGGAGCGAGTGTTTCTGGCCGGGTACTAGTAAAAAGAACCGGTTTAACTTTGCATGAACCAATTACATCAGCTCACAGGCTCTCATTTCTACAGAGCTGTCATCATTACTGCGTTTTTAGTGCTGATAAGAGTGTGCGCTCGCTTTCGGGAGATCTGTCTCGCATGTGTGTGACGTATATGTGTGTGCGCCGCTGATCTTTCAACAGGCGGTTTCTATTAACACTTTCAATCAGAAACATACTTGACCTGACTTACGGCAAGCCTTCCAACATCATTCAGAACACACGCTTGATATTGGGCCCCTGTCCGTTCCTGTCCTTACCTAAGCCTGAACCTCCCATGGGGCCGGCGCTTTTCTGTCAGATAACTGGGTTTTCAGTATGCAATGACTTCTCAAGGTTAATCTATCCCAGCATCCCCTTCTCGCCCTTTAAGCTTCGTAAAATCCGTCATTCTGCAAGTCACCGTCATAATCGAGCCGGAGAAAGAAGGCAACCTCTGCTCTGCACTGTATCTTTCTTAATAACTCTAGACATGGAGGAAATGTTCAAAGCTCTACATCTTGTAACAAGTCATCTGGGGTCTCTTCCGAAAAATTAGAAGCAGAAAAAGATGCTATTTAAGTTTTGTGAAATGAAGAAAGTGAGTAAAATGAACTCATCTTTATCCGGTTTGGTGGTCCACACAGAGTTACATGCACTGAAGATCTCGGTTTGGATGTGAATGAGAGTAAATGTGTAATCACTACAGGTGAATAGTATAAATTTAGAGTCGTAAATTGCATCTCGCTGCAAGAGCTTCATATATAAAACACGTGCATAAGCGATGTTCCAAAATACAGGTGAAATTCAGGGCAGATCGTAAATTCTTCCCCTTATATAACATCCATAAAGTTTAAACTTTACCAGGTGGCCTGCAGGAATATAGATCAAGATTTACATCTTGCCCCAGATATAAACAAATTTGGTTTAATAAATGCATTTATTTGAATTGACGCTGATCTATGCATCCATTAGCTGGCGATTACTTTTCGCCATTTACTTAACATTTACAGCAATGATGTTTTTACATAAAATCCTTTTTATTAATGTCAAAAAAAAAAAATTCCCATGAATTGGCTGCAGATGCATTAGCTGGTCATCAGAGATTGATGCTTTACTAGACTCGTAAGCGCTGGATAATAGCGGTTTAAGAGCTGGTGTAATTTGTCACCTTTGTTTGTTCTTCTGGTAGTAAACTACACCAGCAAGGACAAGAAAAGATCCACGGGAACCTCTTGGCGGGCGGCCAAGGCTGGAATGCCAACACAAGGGGTTATAAAATAGGAGGCCGCCTTCCATTATCAATCATTTTTAGGGCTGCCAGGAGAGTGATTGTATGTAGTGTGTTACAACATATTCAAGCGGATGGGCTCCTGAACATATACGGCCAAGAACATCACTATAAATACATCTGCCATGGTTAGTTCCCCAAACTCTCATATGTTTATCTAGGCACTGATCGAGTTGGTAATGCATTGGATGACTGACAAAGGAAAGAAAAGCGAAACAGATGTTAAGTTGATGAAAGGCATTTATGAACTGCTTAGCTTTGCACGTCATGCATGTCAACTGGACGGGGCCTAAACAGATGCTACAGAGCAGAACGTAACAACCACACCACCTGATAGCTGCCCGAAGTGCAAGTGGGTTTGAAAAGCAATTATTATTATTATACTATTTTGAAAAAAAAGTTTAAATCCAATGTCATTCGATTTAAACCTTCGAATGTATATTTTTGTGAAAACGCATCATGTGGAAGCACATACTGTATCTTGAACATGTTTATCATTATCCATAAAGTTAAAATATTTTTTTTAATGATTTTATATTTTTATTTTGTAAATATTATTTAAATATTTTACAAATATCATAAACTATTTTTTAGTAAATAAATAATTTATATAAAGCTCTTTAGGAGTGACATATTTTCAGATATTTAAAGGGCACCTATAAGTTTCAGTCTCTGGTGTCTCCAGCGTCTCCAGTGTCTATGAAGTTTCTGCTCAAAATCCCCCACCGATCATTTATTAAAGCTTGTTAAATTTTCTCCCATTTGGGTGTGAGCAAAAATACACAGTTTTTGTGTGTGTCCCTTTAAATGCAAATGATCTGCTGCTCCCGGCCCCCTTTCCAGTAAAGGCCGGAGCTTTAACAGCTCACACTTCGGTTGCTCAACAACAACAAAGCTGGAGAATCTCACGCAGACAAAGTGAGGATTGTCAGTAACGGTGTTCAGACTTACATTGTTTAAACCGGAGTCGACACTGATGGAGAGACTCAGGAAGAAGTTACAACTTTTAGAATGAAACTGGACGTTTCTGAACGGTTAGTGGATAAATTTATGTAGTTGCTGTGGAGTTGATTCAGGGGTCCTCTATATGACATAATTTCCTGTTTTATTTTGTTTTTCCTGCATTTTGGTCGCACCACATGACTTTGATGTGACAGAAATTTTCTATAAATTAGTAAGCAGTGAAGAAGTTTTTGTTATTTTAAAAGAAATAATAATAAAAGAAGTCAAACTAAGTAATATAGTTATCTTTTCAAGAATTTAATTGTTTTATGTTTCACAGGTTTTTCATTGTCATCATTATAATATAAACAACTGTATCACCCTGTATCATCCTATGCCACCAATTATAAAAATTATAAAAATTCAAAAATTAAAATTCGTAGAAATTGTGTATTTAAATCATATTTTACATTATTACCACATTCTTTTTATTAAAAAAAAGGAATACAGTCAATCAATTAATCAATCCCAGATTGCCAATGTGGTCTTTTGAACCTCATTGTACACCCAGCACAGTTGTTTCATTTTTTGTATTTTTTTTTTTTCACCCAATTTCATACTTGGTTTACCATCCCTGTCAGAGAAAAATTACTTTTCAAATTCATGTGATTGTTGTCTTTTCATTTTCAGTCAATCAAAGCACTCAGCTGTTGTGGAAGACGGACCTTTCCATGATTAAAGGACATGATATGACCACAAAACTCCGATGAGGTGCGGCCCAATGATAATGGAGTGTGTGCAAACACAGACTTGCAAATTAAATGAGTCTCGTAAGAGTTTTTTTGTGGCTGATATTTCAATGGCTGGGACAGCATGACATTATTCTATACAAATGAAGCAGGCAGGGGGACATTGCTTGTAACATGAAGCAGAAAAATAGCGGCACTCTCCCAGCACTCTCACTGAATAAATTATGTGCAAGAAGAAAGCCTGCCAGTGGCTTCAGAATCTCTTTTTAATACAGTGGGACCTGAGAATGGGTCAACCTGCCTGTATTAAATACAGCTTAACATTTTCGACCAGGAACACCATGTCCACCAGAGCTCTTAATTTCTCATTATGTTGGGAGAAAGTTTTTTTTTTCCAGCTCATACGGTTCACTTATTACAAAAAACAGGTACAGAACACTTATAAAAAACTTTGACGCAGTTTTGTTGACTAATGTTTTACAGATTGTGCTTGGGTAATTTACATTTAAAGAACCTAGAAGGTACTAAGAACAATAAGTTAATACATGTGAAGATATTTAATTTATTAGTTTCTATTAAAAAAAGAAAATGGAGCTTGGCGTAGTAGTCTGCAAGGCATGCTTTGACAAATTGAGCTGTGTTGCTCATGCACACTTGCAGAGTTTCGTGGAGAGTTGTTACCCTCTTCTTTAAATTTGTTGGGGTAGTTGTGGCCTAATGGTGAGGGAGTTGGTCTTTTAACCTGTAGGTTGCTGGTTCGATTCCCAGGCCAGCAGGAATAGACAGGACTCTCTCCACCATTGATACCATGACTAAGGTGCCTAATTGCCTCACTTGTAAGTCGCTTTGGATAAAAGTGTCTGCTAAATGACTAAAACTGTAAATTATATCCTATTATTGTCGATCTCTCACTGTCAATAGAGCACACAAATGTCAAAAAAAAGTAATAAAAATGCTTTTTAAAGATGGAGTGTGCAATTTCTACACCTAAAAATGACTCTAATGGCTGTTTTTAAACAGGTTTCCAAAACACTTCCCCATCTGCCACTGGTTGAACTAACAGATGATCCTGCCCCAAAACGCACACCATTGGCTGAACATGCAAAACCATATTTTGAAAGCAAAATACACTTTAAACTTTTTAAATAGCTTTTTAACTGGATTTGGAGAAAGTATGTTAATATCTGAAAAAATGCATCAGCTACAAGTATAACAAGGCTAATACGAGAGTCTAGTGTACCTAGGGAAAATTTTACGTCACTTGGATGTCCTGAAACCTTGATGTTCTCATGGTGCAATCCATTATGTCATACAGAATATGTGTCTGCAAACACATAAACATGGAGCTCCAGGCTTGAATAACATACTCTTTGGCCCTCTGAGGTATCGTTCATGCTTAACAATGGAGAGTGTCAACATTCCCTGGAAAACGCTGTCAGAGTTCAACAGTTCCCATCAAGTGAAACAGGATAACTTTGGGTAACTAACAACATCATCAAAACTGTAGAGGACTTTGGTTCACCGCAATAAAAAAAAAAAATAAAAAAATACTACATTTTCCTATTCCTCTGTTGTGTGACCTTCTGGAGAAAAGGTTATGGGACAAACCGCTCACTGTTAGCATGTCCCTTTGTTTTGCCACTTACCGGAGTAACTATGTTCATTCTAGGCCTTCTGGAAAAGTTTTTTATGGTAATGACTGTGGAAAAGTTGGCTCCCCTCAAAGCCTGACTATCTTCACCTGTTTAATCAGGGCAGATTCTTACAAAGGTCATTCCGATGCATCGGAAATACAGACTGCAAATGTTATCCCTTGTTTGGAATTGCAAAGGGCCCCACTTAAAACATTTGCCTTTGCACTATTTTTTCCTGCAAGCCTGACCATTAACCTTTGCAAAAATCGAATTTGGATTTGATAAACGGGACAGCATAATGTGCCTCGGCCTCCAAAAGTGGATTAGGCAACTCGGTCCTTTATCAACAAGGATGGGAATCACGGATAGAGAATAAACTAGGCAGACAGAATGAGGTAAACAGTATATGGGTCAGGAAGACACGGTTCCCGCTCATTATTTAACATGGTTTCACTGCTGCCTCTCTGGACTCAATCTGCTTGCATCTTATTGACGGCATATATTATAGTCGGAGGCAGCCGTTCCTGCAGCGTTCTCTCATTACAAGTCAGTTCTTCTCCGAGCGGGATTGGTTGTATCGATCCTTCAGATAACTAACAAGTGCACCACCTTTCTGTTAAACCCAAAACTGGCTCATTTTCTCAGTGAAGCGTTGTCAGATCGAGGCAGATTCAATTCGTGAAGTTCAAACCATAGTGTGGAACGCTTTGAGCTTCTTTCATAGTCATTATGGTCTGTAGGAGTCAGTTTGTATTCCGTTTTCCGGCTACACCAAGTCCTCGTAGAGGAAAGTAGAGGTGCTTCAATCCTGAATCGCCAAACTGGGAATGAGATCTCATTGTGATGCGAGGAATGCATCTGATTCACTTTTCTTACTGTGTAATTGCACAACCAAGATATCTTTCATACGAGGGGCAGCAAAGTTAAAATAAATAAATAAATAAATAAATCAGAGAAATATGCATTTCTTTCGATTTAAACCCTTTTAAAAAGATTTAATGAGCACTGATATGACCATTGGATTTCAACCAAACGATGGACTGCAGACATGCCTGCCTCGCTTGTCTGCGACGCATAAAAATTTATGTAATGCATCAATGTGCTTTTAAATCGTCTCTCGGAGCTAGTCTCTATTTTGATTGCCACTATTCACTGCTACCTCCATATGCACGCATGTATGGAGGTTACAGAATGCTATCACTCACAATCATTTTTCCGTGGACTCATAATGCAATTACCTCTCATACAGCTCTCTGGCAATAAAGCAGAAATATTCATGCAAATCACACAATTCATCTCAGATACATTCAGCCACTTGAGAGCCGTCAAAAATGCTGCGCTGTTTCCCCGTAAAGCAGCCTCTGGCAGAGGAGTCTTTAAAATTGTCACGAATCACCAGCTATTCTCCTCTCTCACTTGACAGAAAGACAATGTATATGGATCACAGTGAGTCGGGTCCACTTAAAAAGCTCTGGTTGCATTGTTGGGAGTGCTGTCATTACTTTACTGAGGCGCAGCTCAAGAGAAGAGTAAAATAAATGGGGTACGAGGGGAGGGAGAGATGAAAGCAGAGAGCATGTCTCAGGGTCAGCTTTCAAAGAGCATCTCTTCAAATGTTATTCTCGGCCATTTCGCCATCATTAACGGCCCTTTAATCAGTGGAAACGGACCAAAAAATATCCATATATTATGACTTATGAAGTTAGACCTCAACAAAGAACTTGTTCTTTGGAAACATGTGACCTGTCTTGCTTACAAAGAACCTTGTGATTTTGAGTGGAACACAAACTTAACCTTTCAAGTGAAATATATGTAGGCTTATTGTGCTTTCATTTCAATTCAGATGTGATATATTCCCATTTAGTTTTCGGAAGACCACACATAAACTGTCCCTTTCACCCTTTCACGATTTAACTGAAATAGGTGCTGCGAAGCCCAATTAGAAATCTAGCCAATCAGAAACATTCCCCACCTGTCAATAATTTTGCATGATGAATTTGCTGACATCTTTTCCGTCTACTTTTCAAATGCATCTTGTTGTATACGTTTCATTTTTTAAAAAATATTTTTGTAATTGTTCATCAAAATGTCATGAACCTGATCTCCCAGCAAAACAACGGCAAGTTTGCAATCAGATCTGCCTCCTTCCAATCAACAACCAATGAAAAAGAATCAAGATCCTCCCCTACATTTTCAACATTTCACTACAATTGGATGTACATTTTATTACAACTTTAAAGTTGAGACAAAAAGAAATGGTATCTTTTCCACGTTATTCAGAGTTTTTGTCTTAAGTAGCCATGACAATTCTATTTTAGAAATGGTTTCTATTTTTCTGCGGCGTTGCGGCTAGGAACAACAACACAAAGTATGATAACGTTAACCTCAGGTGCTGTTTATGTGCATTATTTAATGTTAAAAGCATCTAATGTGAGTTTGAATATCATTTTGTGTGTCTTTTATAGCCGTACTGAAAGCAACAATGGACAATTCCCCTCAGACAATCAAAATTAATAAAAGGAAACAAAAACGTTTAAACCGTCAGCTCATTGTGAACGGACAAATGTATTCTATGACAAAGATTGTTTCAGTATGTGTTTTTAATAATGTGGAAATAGTGTAATATTGATTATGAATTTGATTATGTACTTATCCGTTTCTGGTGCCATGCAATTTCCGCAAGAGCCCGCCCACACGCTGCTCTGATTGGCTGTGGTATTTGATTGATTTTGTCGCATCTCGTTGTCACGTTGCGTATGGTGTGGACAGACAAATTGCTTGTCGCTGGAATCTAATTGCATCCCTTCTGGTTAGGATATGAGGTTAGGCCTGAATTTACATCTCTCTATGCTGCCATGTTCCCTTGATTGCATCTTAGTAGTCAAAAATCAAGTGCCGTTCGATTGGACTTCCTGGAGGAAGTTAAAAAAATCCCACTTTCCAAATTGAATGGTACATAGCTGCATAATCTGAATCCACAGATGCTTTCTAAAGTCAGAGGTTACACTGGAGAAGATTCCACTCCTACTGCGTAACTAGTGCATTAACTGACTCGCCATGCTGCAGAACATTGATGGGAATGTTGATAAGAACGTGCAAAGTCAGCGAAATCATCTCACCTCACTCAGTGAGCCTCAGATGCACTGCTTTGCCTCTATTCCTTGCTCATGTGCTTACATCAGTTATGTAAGCATTTCGAAAAAATCACATTTGTTTAGTCCTGTCTGAGGAGTGCTGGCATAGCTTCGCATACTGAATACAGTAGCGTTAGCAATAGTGGAATCACACCCAGATATATTCCATTATCTGTTACACTGCATCATTTGTTCAGACAGAGCGTGAGAAGGCAAAAAGTAATACAGCCCTGCCTTGTTTAATACAGATAACTGGCCAAAAACATCTTAAGCTGAACATTTACTGTTCATTAGCATGACAACACATTTTCTTTAAATGTTTACTTAAAATATTTTGACAAGCCAACAATCCAAAAAACAAATAAAAAATGAATGAAAGTGGCCAGTATGATGTGAATGCTATATTTGAAGTCCACTTAAAGCTGCAGTCCATAACTTTTTTGGGTTAAAAATGATCCAAAATCAATTCTTGAGCAAGTACATAATCAGCCAGTGTTTAAAATCTTCTTACCTTGTAACAACGGTGAGTTTGTAATAATGTGTTATATTTCGAGTGCTACTGGTGGGTTTCCGCTGGAAATTTGAGCATGCCGACATTCGAATTTGCGTCATTACATCACATCTGTTTACATGAAGAACGAGTCCCAGCTAGTAGGGATGTGAGGAAGCTGGAGGTGATAATTTTTTGCCTTTTTCACAGCAGCTGCAATAACTAAACTTCTCATTTTGATGGCAGATTGTATTTTATGACAAATTAACGTTTATACTGTTCAGAAATTGAAATCTACAGGTAACGCTAATACACAACAAATCACGCAATGCTGATGTTGTTAACATTAACAATTTGAGAACAAAGTATAACAATAATAATAATTTCCACGGTTTGATGTGATATGTGCTAATCGATGGTTAAATTTAATCACCAGTCGATCAAACCACTGTTGGTTAGAACAAAAGTGGCAGATTTTTTACTTGTTCCAGTGAAAATTCTTATTTTGGAATACTTCCAAGACAACAATCTGTGATTCCAAAGTACATTATCCACCGGTGCAGTGACTGACAGCCACACATTCTCCTCAAAACGTTAAATTTATCTGTGCTAAGAAGTCATGCCGATGTAACGACCTATATAAAGATGATAATTCTCCAAATAACTGCAATTGCAGGTTTAAAACAGAGATGGCGACAAAGAAAAACTTACGGACTGAATATTTAACTATACACACGTTGAAAGTTCACATTTAACTGACATCTCTTCCATGAACACTTGATCCCCTCATAAAAAAAACAAAAAAACAAACAAAAAAAACCCTATCCTTCCCTTTTTCCCTTCCTACTCTAGCTTATGGTACACTCAAAAAAATATTTCTCTCTAAACATAAGTTTTATGTAATTTAATTACATAGCAATTTTCCATCCATTTGGATTACATAGTTTTAACATAAACAAACTTATAAACTTAATGTGATTCATATTTCTCAGTCATATTTAAATTAAATAGATAAGATTTATGTGATAGTTCACAGAAAAATGCCCAGGTTAATGAACACTGTTTAGTGGTCGTGTGTGCGCACTACTGAGTTAAAGTACCATTGAAGCAGTGTCAGAGTTAATGAGATCATTAAGTGATGATTGAGTATTAATGATGAACACCTGCTGTTAACAAGCAGAATCACTGAAGGGCAGAGAAACACAAGAACTACAAATGAAATCAACTGAAGATAAAAGACATTTAATCTCTCACTATTCATATACTCAACTATTACATAAATCTTACCTATTTCATTTACATATGGCTGACAAATATGAATCGCATTAAGTTTATTAGTTTGTTTATGTTAAAACTATGTAATCCAAATGGATGGAAAATTGCTCTGTAATTAAATTTCATAAAACTTATGTTTAGACTGAAATATTTTTTTGAGTGTACTGAGCAATGTATGAAACTTGTATTGTGAGCACTTCCTGTGCCTATTTGCCAATTCATGAAGAATCGCTTGTTTGTTTTCCTCACTTGTAAGTCGCTTTGGATAAAAGCATCTGCTAAATGACTAAATGTAAATGTAATTAAGTAACTACATGTCAACCAAGTCTCGTTAGAATAATGGCGCTTTTCCTCTGCGTGGTACGGCTCACTTTAAATAGTACCACCTCGGTTTATGTTGCAAGCGAGCCGTACCGATACTAAAACGTGACGTGTAAACACTGCGGATCACTGATTGGTCAGAGAGAATCGTCACTGGATTTGCGACACCAGAATGTTGCTGACATGCTAAATGTCATGTAGGTGCGAGAATACGTGTTAGTCGAATGTCTAAAGTGGACTATCAAAATAGTGTTACATTTGTTTACAATAAAAGGGAATGGGGTCCAAACATTCATTCATTCATTCATTCATTTTCTACCGCTTATCCGGGGCCGGGTCGCGGGGGCAGCAGTCTGAGCAGAGATTCCCAGACTTCCCTCTCCCCAGACACTTCCTCCAGCTCTTCCGGGAGGACACCGAGGCGTTCCCAGGCCAGCCGAGAGACATAGTCTCTCCAGCGTGTCCTAGGTCTTCCCCTGGGCCTTCTCCCGGTGGGACATGCCCGGAACACCTCCCTAGGGAGGCGTCCAGGAGGCATCCGAAACAGATGCCGAGCCACCTCAGCTGACTCCTCTCGATGTGAAGGAGCAACGGATCTACTTTGAGCTCCTCCCGAGTGACCGAGCTCCTCACCCTATCTCTAAGGGAGCGCCCTGCCACCCTGCGGAGGAAGCTCATTTCGGCCACCTGTATCCGGGATCTCATTCTTTCGGTCATGACCCAAAGCTCATGACCATAGGTGAGAGTAGGAACGTAGATTGACCGGTAAATCGAGAGCCTCGCCTTGCAGCTCAGCTCCTTCTTCACCACGACAGACCGGTACATCGACCGCATCACTGCAGAAGCTGCACCGATCCGTCTGTCAACCTCACGCTCCTTCCTTCCCTCACTCGTGAACAAGACCCCAAGATACTTAAACTGCTCCACTTGAGGCAGGAGCTCTCCACCAACCTGAAGAGGACAAGCCACCCTTTTCCGACTGAGGGGTCCAAACATTCTTTGAAATATCACTTATATTCCTTAGATGAAAAAAAAAATATCATACAGATTTGGAATGATGACATTTTCATTTTTGGGTGAACTATCACTTTAAGCTATTTATCACAGGCAATCTTGCTTTCTAAAGGCAATTTTAAATCTCATTTGCGCTTTTGTTCCACATAAAACGTGTCATAATTTAAGAGAAAACCAGTGCAATCAAACCCAGTGTGATTATTCTGACTATTATTTGTTTCTTTTATTATCCAAAGAAAATAATAAGAGCAGGTTGAGGGTGACCGCGTGACATATTTTGGTGTGAACGGTTACTCTTCATATCATGGAAGTGCCTCTCAGTTGTTTTGGCCGCCATGCTAGCACACTTTGATCAATGCTCTTTTAGTGCAGGGCTGGAGTCCAAGCTAAAGCAGCATGAAACATTTCAGCGCTTTAATACTTACAGAGCTACTATCCTGTCCTGAACTGTTCTGGCAGAACAGAGTCCTTAAACCACCTTGATTTCGACATTAAAGGCTTGTTCCCTCGCACTCAGATGAATTAAATGAAACCTAAGTGGACGGAGAATGTGTCCCGACCACCCAACTGTGCAATTAAAGTACAGATCTCACACATTTTGTCACACCATCCCTTAATGTATTCTGTTAGAAAAAATACATGTATGTGCTGGACTAAAAATCCTCAGTCCCGTTTCATTTTTCAGGCTAATGGGTGAGGGTGGCAGATGGGTAGTCCCTATCGTTCTGTCATTTATAATCGGGCATGTTATCCCAGACTGCCATTTCCCTGCCATATCCATATAAATCACGGGGTAAGGATTGTTCAACTCCCTCACTTATGTCTCCTTTAGGCTTAAGATATATAGTTATGTCCATTAAGCATGTGGAAGCATGGCATGAATGAAACATAACCTTGGTAAAAATGTTTGGAAGGACATTTTTGTAAGGAAAGTGGTGTGATATAGGTCACTAAATGAACAGACTGGCCTCATGCACACTAATATTGTCATTTTTCTTCCAATTGCTCAACTGTGTTTCTGAACGTAGTTATACAACCGAATTTACTCCCCAAAAATGCAGGTGCTCTTCAGCGAACCGAACGAAACGTTATTAATTACTTTTGGACATCTCGTTGTTGCTTTTCTCCATGTGCAATGCTAGCAAATCAATTTGCCTCCGGGGTGTTTTTAACCATTTATTTCTGTTTATTTAATTAATTTTTGAGTCCTGCCTCACGTGCCGCTCACGTCATGTAAGATAAGGTCAACGGGAAAAAAGAGCTCGTCAAGCATTAAAAAAGCATGATTATTTTTAAACTAACTGTAGTGCAAAAGAGTACAGTAAAATAATAAAAACAATTACAAAAACTATTCCACCAAATTACAGTATGCTATAATTCTAAATTAAATTAAATAAAGTTTAATAGTTCACAGGGTATTGATCTCACTGTGTGGAAATCACATCCAACACACACAATAAACAAACACACAAACAGTGCTGTAGTCGCCACTGATTCCAAATTACATTGTAAAAATTGTGGTTAGTAACATAATCCAGTAGATTACACATTTAAGGTAATATAATCAGACTACTTTTGTATTACTTTTGACCTAACTCGTTTATCACTTTGATTTGAACAAGGTAATCTTGTACCATATTGATGTAAAAATACAAAGAGAAAGAAAATATAGTTCATTCTTTATCAATAACATGAAGCGCAAATATTACATCAGGGTTTGTCAAACTGGGGTACATGAAGGAACTGCAGGAGGTTTGTGAGTTTGATTAAAAGCTAAAAATTTAATCGTAAAAAAAAATTATAATAATTTTATAAAAGAAATTTAATTGCAAACAGTAAAAAAGATGAAATATTTTATTTGTTTACAAGCATGTCACGTGACCATTAACTGACTTCAGAGAACCGTGATTTATTTATTTATTTGTTCATTTATTTATTTATTTATAACAATAATGATTATTATTATTATTTTTTTATTGAATTAACTTATTAACTTAAAATCTCAGAATGCAATTCCATGTAAATAAAAGAGGTTGAGATGACCAAAAAGGGGAATCTCTGTATTGTATGTAATTATGAAATGATATGAATATTAAGATATTCATGTGTATATATGATATGATATGATAGATATATATTCATATATGATATTATATTTTAATGTGTTTGAAAGACAAAAGCCAAAATGACTCACTGAGTGATAATTCTAATAATTAATGTACTCGTCAGGAGTTGATTAGATATGCAATGTTGCAATATTGAGAAAACTCTTCTTAAAAGTGCAATGATTTCTGTAAATCCAGTGATCAAACGCTGTGTGTCTCAGTTTTCAGTGATAGTCACATGACTAGAGGCTTTTGGTCTGTGTGTGCAATCCCACAAACCTGGTAGACCTAGTAATGCCGTATATATTTTTTTTTAGAAAAAGGAAAATTTAAAACATAAAGAATCAATGAATTATGAATAATTTCCTTCCATTGTGAGAAAAATATTTAATCAATAAAAAGTAACTGTAGTCTGATTTTGTGTGTTTGAAAATGTATTATAATCTAATTACAAGTTCTGTAATCGGATTGCGTAATCTAGATTGTTTGTATTCCGTTACTACCCAGCAGTGTGTGTGTGAAAATTCAGACTAAAAATCATCTGGAGTGTCTTTGTTAGTTGGTGGATACAGGGCGAAACTGAGGAAGGTCATGTCATGGCCAAGGTGAGAGGCCCTCAACAGCTCTTTATTATTTATCAGTTTATTTATTTGGTTTCATTGCCGGGGCTCAAAGAAGACTCTCTCTCTCTCTCTCGCTCTCTCTCACTCGCTCCCAGGAACATTGCCTGGAACATTGTGTTTAATTTACTATCACCCATCCTCCAGTCACATCATGGAACACTATGCAGTTCTTTAATTCATGATGTGGGGGAAGGGGGAAGAGAGACGTTATAAATCTTCATTCGTGTTTGTCTCAGCCTTTCAACCCACTATTAATGGGAAAAGACAAAGGATTAAAAAAAGAGACAATGAGACCAATGATAGCTTTCAGCGCTGAAGAAACAATGTATCAGAACAGCTTTGATAAGAAGCCACATTTCTGCACTAGATTTTTACATTTTCTGAGTCAAAAACTTGTGCAAAACTCACTGCCATGTTGCTAGGGTGCTGTTATTGGTTGCCAAGGAGATGCTATGTGGTTGATAGGGGGATCTAGGTGGTTTCCATGGAGTTGTTATTCGGTTTTTAGGGTGATTTATGCAAGGGTGTTCTGGGTGGTTTAGGGATTTTCTAGGGAGTTTGTATGCAGTTGCTACAGTGTTCTGGGTGGTTTCTAGGGAGTTACTATCCAGTTGCTATAGGGTGTTCTATGCTTGGATGTTCTGGCTGGTTTCTAGGGAGTTGCAATGCAGTTGCTATAGGATGTTTTGGGTGGTTTCTAGGGAGTTACTATGCAGTTGCTATAGGGTGTTCTATGCTTGGATGTTCTGGCTGGTTTCTAGGGAGTTGCTATGCAGTTGCTATAGGGTGTTCTGGGTGGTTTCTAGAGAGATGCTATGCAGTTGCTAAAGGGTGTTCTATATTAGAATGTTCTGGGTGGTTTCTATAGAGTTGCAATCCAGTTGCTACAGGATGTTCTGGGTGGTTTCTAGGGAGTTACTATGCAGTTGCTATAGGATGTTCTGGGTGGTTTCTAGGGAGTTACTATGCAGTCGCTATAGGGTGTTCTATGCTTGGATGTTCAGGCTGGTTTCTAGGGAGTTGCTATGCAGTTTCTATAGGGTGTTCTGGGTGGTTTCTAGGGAGTTGCTATGCAGTTGCTATAGGGTGTTCTGGGTGGTTTCTAGGGAGTTACTATGCAGTCGCTATAGGGTGTTCTATGCTTGGATGTTCTGACTGGTTTCTAGGGAGTTACTATGCAGTCGCTATAGGGTGTTCTATGCTTGGATGTTCTGGCTGGTTTCTAGGGAGTTGCTATGCAGTTGCTATAGGGTGTTCTGGGTGGTTTCTAGGGAGTTGCTATGCTGCTGTTGTCCACAAGGTGAAAATTAGTATTAGAAAAGTAACAGTACTCTTCTGTTCAACAAACTGCATGATTTGTGGAATCATTCATGTCTGTGGCACAAATGGAGTGGACAATTTATGCACCAAAGTTTAACACTTAAGTTAGTAAGTTAGGTGTTAAAGATGTCTTCACTACAGCATAATTGGCGAATCCAGTCATGCCCACTGTCTTATCTACAGAATTAAGCAATTAACAGCTTTTGCAAGCCGTGAGCTTTAGCACACATAGGATAAAATGGTAATAACAACCATAAATCACCCAGGCCAAGATGGATTCAGGATAAATTTGCAAAGGAGTAATCTAAGATTAGCTGGCAAAGAGATTGAAGCTAAGAACGGAGGCATTGAATGTTGCGAGCGACTCAAATTTTGGCTCCGAGCAAAATCTTACCTGTAAATTAACATGTGACACACAGGAATTTACAACATGCTACTTTGGCAGGGTATACGAGGACATGTTAGCTCATGAAAACTACCTCAGATATTCACACACATCTCAATACTGTCAAAATTCATGCATCAGTGACACCCTGTAAAAACTTCATGGCCAATGACATAGATTTTTTTTTTCTCTCTAATGACTACGCAATTATTTCTATATATAGCGTGAATTCAGGTTGATTGAGACACTTGTGTGCCAATCACCCTGAATTCACCCTATATATAGCAATTACAAGACCAACTAGTTGCCTTCTCTGTGAAACTGCACAGACATTTGTTTGGAACATTCCCAGAGTCACAACATTTCACATTTAAAGTGTTAGTTCACCCAAAAGAGAAATTCTGTCATTAATTCCTCTCCCTCATGTAGTTCTGAACCCGTAAGACCTTCGTTCACCTTCAGAACACAAATGAAGATATTTTTGATCAAATCCGATGGTTCAGTGACTCTCTATTGACAGCAAGATAATGAACACTATCAATGTCCAGAAAGAGACTAAAACATAATTAAAACAGGTCATGTGACTACAGTGGTTCAACCTTAATATTATAAAGCGACGAGAATACTTTTTGTGCACCAAAAAAAACAAAATAACGACTTTTCAACAATATCTAGTGATGGACGATTTTAAAACACTGCTTCATGAAGCTTTACGAATCTTTTGTTTTGAATCAGTGCGCCAAAGTCATGTGACTTCAGTAAACGAGGCTTCGTTACGTCATAAGTGGTTCGACATTTCAATAGTTCACTTGACTTTGGCAGTTTGATTCACACTCCGAACCACTGATTCGAAACAAAAGATTGGTAAAGCTTCATGAAGCAGTGTTTTGAAATCAGCCATCACTAGATATTGTTGAAAAGTTGTTATTTTGTTTTTTTTGGCGCACCAAAAGTATTCTCATCGCTTTATAATATTAAGGTTGAACCACTGTACTCACATGAAATGTTTTAAATATGGTTTAGTATATTTCTGTTCATTGAAAGTGTTCATTATCTTGCTGTCAATAGAGACTCACTGAACCATCATAAAAAATATCTTAATTTGTGTTCTGAAGATGAACGAAGGTCTTACGGGTGTAGAACGACATGAGGGAGAGGAATTAACGACACAATATTCATTTTTGGGTGAACTATATATATAATATATAAGTATTATAATTATAATACAGTGTTTATACAAATCATTCTTAAATTTGTTTTTCTCCATAACTGTAGAAATGTGAAAACTTGTCAGTGTTTTTACTCCACTTGTAAAGGAAAGCAGATGTTTTGCTCATAAGCATGTGATTCCAGCACTGGAAAAAGAGGAGCAGAATTTCCAGACATTTCTCAAAGTGCAGATGAATAATGAACATGATGTCAGTTCACAGGCCCTACTTGGCTGAATACTGCCTGTGTTTGTGTTTTACATCTGAGCCTGATTACATATTTGTGTATAAAGTTCTTTATTAAAGCTCTTTTCTATTGAAAGAGACATTTAACTGAACAAAAATGTCACATTGGGTCCACATATGTACCATTGGCACAGTCATTCGGATTAAAAGTTATGGTTACACTTTATTTTGATGGTCCACTTTAGGCATTTTATATACAAGTAACTTTGAAAATACATGTCAACTAACTCTTATTAGAGAATTAGAATAAGTTGACATGTACCAAAGTCAGTAGAATAGCTATTGGGGGATCATACAAATAAAGTGTTGGCAGATATTAAGCACACAATCTACTAATACTCTAATGACTGCTATTTGCAAAGTGGACCATTGAAATAAATTGTTACATGTAACAAAAGCACATAGAAAGAACTGCTAAATTTGTTCCCATTGTGCCAAATGCATTATAGAGAGAGAGAGAGAAAGAGAGAATATAAACTGTATACAGTAAAGCACAGGACTATAGGACACCTGATGGTCAAACAGCCCTCTTTCAATTATTACTGTAATGGGGTTTAATGGAAGGAAGGAGGCAGGAACCGGCGAACGTTCAACATAATATTAATAAATAAATAAACAAACAATAAAACGAAAGTAAAATGGTGGCACAAACATAAATAAAATACAATATAAAGTCCAGGCCTGGTCCTCTCTCGTCCTTCACTGTAGTCGCTCCTCTTTAATGCTTCCCGAGCTCCTCCGTGAGAGATACGAGACCGGTGCAGCGCGCAGGTGACGCTCATTATCACTCGCGTCACCGGCCTCACGCCGTTCCCTCACGGCTCTCGCCTTCCCTGCTCGCCACAATTACTAAAATACCAAATAACATCAAACACCACCACAGCAAATAGAGTTTTTCTGTACATGCAGAAGTAAAGTCAAACTATTTTATGATAGTAAATTTTGATAGTATTTTATTTTATACTCATTTTGTATCATCTATACACGCACAAACCACGGTTATGTTAGGGTTGGACTTTCATGCTTACCTTTTATCTAAAAATTTAACATTTTTGTACAATTAAAATATGTTTAATATATGCTTAAATAATAATACGGATAAATGTTAATAGATGTTTCTATATTTTGATCATTTGATTAAAGTTTGGTTTGTTGCAGTTTGATACGTTTACATTTGAACAAATCTGCATCAAAGTTTCATCAAAAGACATGAAGCACTAAAACAAAATGAATAAATATACTTTGGTACCATCAAAAAAAACCAAAACAAACATTTTCCCTTTAACCTATTGTACTTTAGTAAACAGTACACAAACATGAAGGTTCAGTACGTTCCTCAGTCAGGGTTCAGGACGGGTTCGGTACAGCACAGGGGAGAAAACTAAACATAAAATTGCATCTTTTTTTCTACCACAGTGGTTTATTGAACACATCTCTTATTAATTATAGTTAATAATCAACATTTTCTTAAGGATAAATACTATCTCAGCTAATGCTGTAAACAAGGGAGCCCTTACTTACTCATTACTACAATATTAAAGGTTACAATTAACAAAAGAGCCCAAATTTTTAAATTCAGTTGCTATTTATTTTTAAATTCAATAATCAACACTCAAAAAATGTAAATTGCACATAAGGCAGGTTTTGCAATTATAACATTATGTTTCAATTATTTTTCTACTCCAATGTCATTTGTGAAACATAATCATTTACAACTTGTTTTCATGCAAAAAGTATTTAAACATTACTAACGTGTAAATTAAATATAATGAACATGTAAGCTAATAAAGTGCATATATTTAATGAAATGTTCATTTCTCTAGTGAACTAATATACTGTGGACACAACATGACTTCCCTGAGGTAAATGTAATGCTACGTGAGAGATTATTCTCAAGCTGTTTTATTGATGTTTTTCCCTGGTTGAAAGATTACATGGTTCATCTGTTCTTTTTTCCTGTTAGCAAACAGTGTTGCATTACCACGTGCGCCCCCTTCTGGATCGGAGTGTGGATCGCCCGTATTCGTCGTCTGACTGTATGAACCCAGCCGAGACAGTTCAGGAGTAATACATGTACCATTGCACCTCTAGCAAACGCTCATCCATATATCAAAATAATCTTTTTCCATATGTTTCTATCTGCTTCTGTTGACTGGGAGATGTAGAGACTGAGGTGGCTTTGTGCTCTCTGAACAGCTTTTATGAGCAGCTTGTCCTATCCTCCCTCCAGTGTCTTTTTTTTCTCCCTTCTCTCTCTCTGTCTGAAATAGTGCTGTCTTTCATCCGAAGGACACATTTAAGCTCACCCCATAATGTGGGCACTTGTACTCTGTGATGTAGCAGACCGTGTGTCTTTGATTTCCTTGCCTTGTTCCAGTCCTTGTAGACAATCACGACACACGCATGAGGATGAAGACGCGCACGAACCGCCGCAGCGGCACACATGCAGCGTCTCCTCTGACTTGGTGACTGATCATAAAAAGGCAGTAGGACATGTTCTGTGCAAGACAGCTGCGACACATCCAACCGAGCGCTAGAATACCTTTGTGTGTGTCTCGTTGTGTGTTAGTATGAGAGCTTTGCTTTTCACACAAATCAGGTGCAGAATGATCACTCAGACACACTGACAGACACATGATTATTTTGGGTAGTTGACAATGTATTCATGGACCTTTTTATCTGTGAATGTATAATGGAGAGCGCAACATTTTTTGTTGTACACACTAGAATTCATGCTACAAAAACATGAACAACTAAAGGCAATTGTTTGCAATAGTGACCAAAAGCATTTTTAATTTTGGCTTCAAAAACGACAATATTGAAATTCGTTGACCACAGTGAATTAAAGTTGTACTTTTAAAAACCATGCATGATTTCAAACCGACACAGCTCTTTCGACACCCTCATCTTACACATTCCTATGTCAACACATCCCAGTCAAACGTCAGAGCTTTCTCTAGTGCCTTGAAGGGAATCATTTCAGCCACATTTGAAATTCTGACATTATTTATGCATTTGGAACATGCTTTTGTTTTTTTATCTATGCAACAGAACTTTGAGGAATCGGTTCACACTGAAAAACGACAAATAACACCAACCTGATCAAATTAAGATTGTGAAATCGCAAGAAATTAATTATAAAAGTCTTTCGTATGATCACAGTTTTATAATATTAGGTTGATTTAGACATGTGTTAGTTCACCCAAAAATGAAAATGATGTTATTTATTACTCGCCCTCATGTCTCTCTACACCCGTAAGACCTTAATATTATAAAGTCACAAGAATACTTATTGTGCGCCAAAAAACAAAACAACAACTTTTCAACAATATCTAGTGTAATATCACTGCTTCATGAAGCATTACGAATCTTTTGTTTCAAATCAGTGATTCGGTTCGTGTATCAAACTGCCAAACTCACGTGAACTATTGAAATTTCGAATCACTTATGACATAACGAAGCCTCGTTTACTGAAATCATGTGACTTTGGCGTTCTGAACCACTGATTCGAAACAAAAGATTCATGAAGCAGTGTTTTGAAATCGTCCATCACTAGATATTGTCACAAGGTCAGTATTTTGTTTTTTTGGTGCACAAAAAGTATTCTTGTCACTTTATAATATCAAGGTTGAACCACTGTACTCACATGAACTGTTTTAAATATATTTTAGTATCTTTACGAGCATTGAAAGTGTTAATTATCTAGAGACTCTCTGAAACATCAGATTTTATCAAAAATATCTTCATTTGTGTTCTGAAGATGAACGGAGGTCTTACGGGTGCAGAACGACATGAGGGAGAGGAATTCATGACTGAATTTTCAGTTTTGGGTGAATAAACCCTTTAAAAGCCTAAAACTACTACTATGCTGAAGCTCTGAAGCCGTGTCTCTTGTGATCGAACGTCACTAATTTGACGTCATGCTTCCATAAGTGCAATATTTGAAAAGCTACAGCGGATTTTCAAGAAGATTTTAAGAACGACTAAAATTTCAAAATGTCTCCAAAAGTAGCGCATGTGCGGTTGTCTACTTTTGTGGTGTTTTATATTATGTTCAATTTTCTAACAAATTGTCCTTTTAAAGGGCTAGTTCACCCAAAAATGAAAATTATCCCATGATTTACTCACCCATGAGCCATTCCAGGAATATATGACCATCTTCTTTCAGACAATCACAGATTTATTTAAAATAGCTCTTCAAAGCTTTATAATGGTCTAGATTTTGAAGGCCAAAAAATCCATCTATCATAAAAATAATCCACACGGCTCCATGTGGTTAATAAAGGCCTTCTTAAGCGAAGCAATGCGTTTTTATATTTAAAACTTTATTAACTATAATAACTGGCGTCCGGCATACGGCTGTACGCATCGTTTTGCGGCAAAAGAGTGACCGGACGCATGACGTAATGACGAACGCTGAAGCGCAGAGGACAGAGCAAAACAAAACATCTTTCGCAAATTAGAAACGATAATTTTTTTAATTGAAATATCGGAGGATTTCGATATACAAGCTTGCGTTTGTCTCTATATCTTTATAGAGATTGAGAAATCAAACAAAAAGCACACATGGCTCTCTAGTAGAACAAACTTTTGGCAACGGCCTGATGGATATTTGGCCTAACATTTATACTCGGATCAGGCTTTGTACAAACTGTGTAAAAGTCTTTGAATGTTCAGGAGAGAGGCTATAAAAATGTGCATACCTAAGGGAAAAGGAAAAGGAGGAATAAAGAGATGTGGGGGAAGGACAAGGAGCGGGAACCTGGACGCTGTCCGGCATGCTGACCCTGGGTCAGCTGCCACTGATGTATGATCGAACATTAGTGTGCTCACACCACATTTATTAAATTGCCTAATGATGAGAAGATAGGGAGAGAAATATATGATATTAAAAGCAGAGCCCACACACCGCAGCTGCCTGTCCGGGCGGCCCTCGCTCCTGGAGGTAATATCGTCAAATAGGCGGGGGAGTCACTCACGGGGAATACAAATGTTGCCTTTAAGTCTTAGATGGGTGGCTGAAAATGGGGAAGCATACCGAAAGAGGAAGATTCAGTTCTTTAGTGGATTAATCACTGTCATCATCTGAACATTGTGAGGAAGCAATTTAGATGGTAAATACCAAGTTTGCACATATATCAAATGTTGATAGTGTGGCGTGCCAAACTTGATCTGCACATTTCGGACGGAAAGAGACTTATGACAAATAAATGTGCTTATTTGTTGTCAACCCAGCTTCATCGTGCTGAAGCAAGGAGAATTTTGATTAGTTTATCAGTTTAGAATATCAATGAATTGGTTAAAATGTTCGGAGGAGCAAATACTTGACATCTTACTCAAATGGACCACTTCCTGAGGTAGTGTAGAGGTACAGAGATTGACACCAGATTGCTTTCGTAATGTATATCATGGGCGTCGGAAGCTGGAAAAAAATGTGGGTGGGTCCTCCCTCAGAAACATGTTACTCGAGTAGATGCCATTTCTTGTAGTCTGGTGCCTTTTAAAATGAAAAATGTAAATTTTCCCTTAAGCCATCCTAGCTGTATATGACTTTCTGATGAACACAATTGGAGTTATGTTAAAAAATATCCTGATGCGTCCAAGCTTTATGATGGCAGTGAACGGGAAACAACGGATATGAAGCTCAAGAAAGTGCATCCATCTGTCATAAACGGACTCCAGGGGTTAATAAAGGCCTTCTGAAACAAAGATATGCACTTAAAAATATCCATATTTAAAATTATGTAACATAGTTCTTAAGAACGGGAAGAAGGAGGCGGGAACCGGCGAACGTTCAACGTACTTTTAATAAATAAATAAACAAACAATAAAACGAAAGTAAAAGGGCGGCAGTTCCTCACGGCGACTGCCGCCCACACAAACATAAATAAAATACAACATAAAGTCCAGGCCTGGTCCTCTTTCGTCCTTCACTGTCGTCGCTCCTCTTTTATGCTTCCGAAGCTCCTCCATGAGAGATACGAGACCGGTGCAGCGCGCAGGTGACGCTCATTATCTCTCGCGTCACCGGCCTCGCGCCTTTCCCTCACGGCTCTCGCCCGCTCTGCTCGTCACACATTATAAAGTAAAATATATAGCTTCCTAGACTGCCTTCCGTATTCAACACGTAGGGTGTAGCGTAAGCGTTTTGAACTGCGAGAGGAGCTATACTTTCTTCGCAAGTTGAATACGTCTGGCGGAAGCTGGATATTTTAATATATATATAAGGATATTATATATAATATATATATTGGATAATATATATTATGTATATTTTTCTTACACAAACATATCGCTTCAGAAGGCCTTTATTAACCTCTGGAGTCCGTTTATGAGGGATGGATGTACTTTCTTGAGCTTCAAACTCTTTGGTTCCGTTTACCGCCATTATAAAGTTTGGACGCATCAGGATATTTATTAAAGGGAAGGCAGCAACGACATTGCACCAGAAAGTCATCGATAAAATAGTCAACATGACTACAATGGTTCAACCTCAATATTATGAAGCGACGAGAACATATTTTGTGTGCAAAAACGAAACAAAATAACTTTATTCACCAAATTTGCCTTCCATACCGCTACTCTATTTTCGTTGCAGAGCTTCAGTGTTCAGTATTGTTTGCGTATTAGACAATGACATGACGTAATATGCGTTATAATGTAGGACATATTGTGGTACGTCACTGTAACTCTGTTTGTTTGGTACGGGAAGAAGGAGGCGGGAACTGGCGAACGTTCAACAACTTTAATTAAACAAATAAGCAAACAATAAAACGAAAGTAAAAGGGCGGCAGTTCCTCACGGTGACTGCCGTCCACACAAACAAAATAAAACACAACATAAAGTCCAGGCCTGGTCCTCTCTCGTCCTTCACTGTCGTCGCTCCTCTTTTATGCTTCCGGAGCTCCTCCGTGAGAGATACAAGACCGGTGCAGTGCGCAGGTGATGCTCATTATCACTCGCGTCACCGGCCTCACGGCTCTCGCCCGCCCTGCTCGTCACAGTCACGGTGTAGCGTAGAACGTTATGGCATTGTGGACTATGTCGTGGAAGTTAACGCTTTTTGGACGTATGTCGAATGCGTACGGCTGTCGCACTGGAAGTTCGTTATTTTACTTTATAAAGTTTTAAATAAGGATATTTGTCTGACAAACACAACAAGGAACAATGGTTTGTAGACATTTTATATCCATTACATAGACATTCTGTATTATTAATTATAATCTGAATTTTGATTTTATTGCTATAATCTGTGTTATATTAATATTATCCAATGGCAAGATTTTTTTTTTTTTAAAGCTGTATTACCTACAACCTAAAACAGATATCTAAATATATATTTATCTATTGGTTGAACTTATTTATTGGCCTAGAATGTTGTTTTAGAGGAGGAGCAAATTGCATTTTGTCAAAAGGTTAAGAAAAAAAATCCTATTTGAAAACACAACACAACCAGAAATGTGTGTAATGAATGATTTCATGTTGACTAGTTAGCAAATCTGGAAGCTGTATAATAAATGCATATGATTATATAGGTTTTGAATCTGGGGAATGTACTGGGAACAGCCTTAACCTTCATTAATGATAATAGCAGGTACAGTGTGGAATACCTGTTTATGCCACATGGAAAACTACAAGGCAAACAATTCAGCAACCAATGCTTTGATCAGCAGCAGATGTCAAAATCATCTCCTTACTTTCAGATCAAATGACAACTCAAAGTCAATGAATCCAGAGGTGTGCATGTGGTGAAAATCACTTTCATCTTTCGCTCTCTTATATGCCTTGATGGGACCGGATAAGCTGGAGTCTATACAGCCAGAGCTATCTATTATTTACAAGTCATCTATTTAACAATGCCGGTGGAGTATAGGTTTTCTAACATCCAAACATCTTAATTACACACCTGCCACCGATCAAGAAAGTCAAGACTGAATGAATAGAATGTGATGCCAGTCTTGAGATTTTCACTGGAATCCTGAACTCTGGGGAAGAAAAGATGATGAAACAAGGGACACAAATCATATGTTGGTATTTGTTTGTTTCATGCATAATGCCAATTATGAAGGCACTTCTAGGAATGGAGTAAAAAAAAAAAGGAAGTGGCTTATAACTCTGGAAGGTTTTAGTGAGCAAAAGGAGGCGGCTGACCTTCAGAAAGTGTTGAGGTGAACCTAAATATTATATGAGTTGATTTATTTTCTGTTGGGTTTGCCATTTTCGATTCAGTAATGTCAGTAATTTAGGCTTCTTTTTTTTTTTTTTAAATAAGTCTAAATATCTTTTAAAACCCTGGTATTTTGTCACTGTCGAGCAATAAGCCTTAAATGAACATCAATGTAATGTTTTTTTAATGAATGAATCTATTGCTCATATAGAACTAAATGTTGGTTCTCATAAATCCAAATAAAAATCAAATTGGGTATCAGGGTGGGCTTGATGAATACAGCCAAAACAGATTTAACTTCATGCTGGGTTGAAATGGACAAACCCAGCGGTTGGGTTAAATGTTTGCTCAACCTCCTGGGTAGTTTTGCTTAACTCTATTGTTTAGAAATGACTGTATTGCTTGCTTAAATTGAATGTTTAATAACTTTTATTAATATGTTTAATGAATAATAATGAATAAATTTCTTATTAATAAATGTTCACCTTTTGATTATTTTTGTTGCGTCTAGCAATTATGTGTCTGATTTTTAATTTCCAACCAATTTTGGGTTCATTTTAATCCAGCCATATTTAAACAATAGTGGAGTTAAAACCCAACAACTGTGTTAAAACAACCCAATTGCTGGGTTTGTCCATTTTCAACCCAACTTGGGTTGTTTTTAGAATTTACAATCAATTGATTATCAATGAAATTATGTCAGAATTTTGGATAAAAGAGATAAAACTCATTTTACACACTTCTCATTAAAAAAAGAAGAAAAGAAAACATGGGAGTATGCCTTCACAAATCACTGACACCAAACACTTTATTCATAAAAAGTGTCAGAATGGGATGAAATATTGTTACATAAAAAGCAAGAAGGAATCATAATCATCCAAGCCATTATCAGAGCAATAAATTAATTGAATAGAGTCTTATCCTTCTGCCCATAAGCAAAGAATGTCTTTAAAAAAGTATTATGTACATTAATACACGAAGGCAGAATTCTCCCATGCTAAAGTGATCTACTATTTTAATAACATCCTAAAGAGATTCCCCCCGTTAAAATCACTCCACTGTGACTGTACAGTTTTCCATTAAACATTTATTGATATTGAAGGCATATAAAAATAAATGAGTAAAAGGACTGGATTGTTTTACATATGGCCCTGAATGCAGTGGGGAACAATGGATCACGATGATTTAGAAATAAGAGGCAATTCTTTTCATGATGTTCTCCTAGCAGCCCAAGTTAATAGCAGGTCCGCATTACAGAGACCAACTGAATTATACATCCAGTGCAATTTCTTGTGAAATAGCTCCACGGATGGCCCGAAATAGCTTGGCAGCTGAACTCTAATGTGGCTGAAATTTCTCAGCGGAATATTTTCATTCTAAATAAGTCTGGCGGAGTCACCACGTGTTCTTAGGAACTGCTTATCCTGCGACGCTTACCGGTATCCAGACTCCTACTGGGAAGCTTTGAGGTCATATTTCTTATCCTGTCATTCCTGCACCATCTTAAAGAGGACCTCCTCCAGCAGGAACCCCCTTGGCAAGGGTGATGTCATCTGCAGGCACTCTTCATGTTGACCCTGTGTGGCCCAGACAAATGAAAGCCATGCGGTTCAGCTTTGGAGAGATACTGACAGAGCTGCTTTGAAATGCTGATTATGCAGAATGTCCGCAGTCCCGCTGACTGAGTGTGTGCTCTACAAGAAGGTTTTGATCAGAGTGATGACCCTACCAGCAGGGGAAAAGCCCCACTCAGCTAATCATTATACATCACAGAGTCAGGGATACCGCACCCGCGAAACACCCCACAAGAATTAAACAGCTTCTGATATTCGTATGTATTTGGTTCAAGTTTGCTCGGTAACTTTTTAGGCCTGACTTCATTTGTGCAAAACCAGACCGGTGATTCTCGACTCATTTTTGCTTCAGGATACAGAATTAATTAGTGAGCCGACGCACTTGCAAAATAGTTTTACATTATATAGAACTGCATATTAAAATGTGCTCATTTGAAAAAAATTAAAAAAAAATATTACAACAAACTGCACTGACTTTTCTTTTGGTAATTTGTCTGCACTCACATGTATTCAAGGTAAAAATATGTTGTTCTTTTATTTATTTATTTATTTAGTATTTGATGGTTACACCACAAGACATTTTTGGAGTCATTCAATTTTTTTCTTGAAAATAATACAGCATAAAATATAAAAAAAAAAAAAAACAGGAAATCAGCATAAATACAAAGAGTACATTTCTAAGAAAATAACACACATTTACACGTTATTGACCCAAATTTGATTTTCAAGCGTTAAAGGGATAGTTCGCCTAAAAATAATTTCTTTCTTGAGTGAAATACCAAAGAAGATCCTTTGAAAAAAAAGTCTCTTTTTGGCCACTCAGAAAAAAGAGGGACTCAGAAGAATGAAAGTCTGAATAAGTTGGCAAAACTCAAAAAAATTGAGGCAATCAATTTTTAATTTAAGAATTTCAGTGCTAAATACTCAAAATTCATTTGACTGAACTAATTTGTTTCGTTTAAGTTTATCCTACTCAAACCAATTAATTGTTTTGAGCGTTAGGGTTTACGGTGTATATAAATGACGACATAATTTTCAATTTTGTATGAACCATCCTTTTAAGGACCCTTCTTAAGCATCGTTTTACTTTACATCAAACTCTGGAACGCCATCAACCCCAGAACAAGGTCAACACCGGAGACCTCGTTCATCAGCAAACCTTGATTAGAAATATTGGCAGGTGAGAAATGGTGCTAAGGAAACAGACAGGAGGAGACCTGGAGCATCTTGACCATGAAAAACAGCTGTGACCGTACAGTGAGGCTGGATTAAAAGCCACGATGAGGAAGTGACCCGTCACTCAACGTATGACAAATGGGCATAGCATGTCCGTATACACGTAAGCGCTCCCAACACGGTCAATACCAGCAGGTTGGAGACAAGAAGGTCAGGGATGGAACAAAAGAGCAAAAGAGGTTCCCCAATGTTTCTCACCCTGTTCACTCTCTCTGGTTTCCTCAAGGGATGTCTGGAATCTGCCTCAAGGGAGTGAAAGATCTGGCTGCATTACTCACCCCATGACCCCATAACCTCAGTGACTTACAAAGACCAAGTGTCCTTTAAGAGAATGATGAATTACTCCTAAAGTATGGTTGTTCTCTGGTGATTTATCAGGAGATTGTTATATTTGCACTGCTCTTCCCAGCTAAAAAGACCAACCACAACCATCCAAAGGTCATTATCTAGCTGGTTTAAGATGGTTGAACAGGTTTCCCAGACTGGTTAAGCTGGTTTTCAGTCGCCCTAGTTCATGTTCAGCTGAGAAGGCCAAACCCCTCTGAAATCAGACCAGCCTGACTGTAGTCTAGGCCAGCTCATTCAAGTATGAGTCCAAGCTGAGAAGGTTGAGTCTGAGTCAAGGCCGAGACCAGAAGAGGGTCTAAATATCAATGTGACGAGCAGGGCGGGCGAGAGCCGTGAGGGAACGGCGCGAGGCCAGTGACGCAAGTGTTAACGAGCTTCAGGTGCTCGGCGCACCGGTCTCGTATCTCTCACGGAGGAGCTCCGGAAGCATAAAGGAGGAGCGACGACAGTGAAGGATGAGAGAGGGCCAGGCCTGGATTTTATGTTGTGTTTTATTTTGTTGGTTTGGGCGGCAGTCGCCGTCGCAGTCGCCTCCTTCTTCCCGTTCTTAAGAACTTTGTTACACTGGTGCCGAAACCCGGGAAGAAGGAGGCGGGAACCGGCGAACATTCAACAATCTTTAATCATAAAATAAACAAACAATAAAACGAAAGCAGAAGGGCGGCAGTTCCTCACGGACCTCAGTTCCTCACGTAGTTTGAATATGTAAAACACAACATAAAATCCAGGCCTGGCCCTCTCTCATCCTTCACTGTCGTCGCTCCTCCTTTATGCTTCCGGAGCTCCTCCGTGAGAGATACGAGACCGGTGCGCCGAGCACCTGAAGCTCGTTAACACTTGCGTCACCGGCCTCGCGCCGTTCCCTCACGGCTCTCGCCCGCCCTGCTCGTCACAATCAACATATTTCATATCGTAATGAATGGCAAAAAGGCAACATATGAAGATTTAAACTAATGTTGGTGAAACTCCATCCACACAGAATAAAATCAATATCTTTCAAGTCACTGCATCAACAACTCTCATATGGGGTATTGCGGGGGGAGCGGATTTCGACAGCTGTAATTTTGCCGTTCTCCCTCCCATGGTTTGTACAAAATTAGGTTCTAATATTTCCTTTGAGGTGAATGAAGCTTGTTTTGTGTCAGTGTCTCAGGAACCTCTGCCCAGAGACACAACTGAACAGAATGGATCATATGCGTGAGTCGACACAGACCACAAAATGCATTCGTAGTGTTGAAGAACTTGAAACCAGGCTTGGTCTCGAGTCTAAGTCAAGACAGAGTCCAAATTCTCCCAAGTCCACAGGTTCTTTCGCACTGAATAGTCCTAGGAACTTACTTATAGGAACTAGGATACCACTAATTTCTCCCAGAGGCCATGTTCCTGGTTGCATTCGCACCGGGAATAGGAACTATGAAGTGGCCGACAGTGGCATCTTTAAGTGCGACATTTACAAACACTAAAAACCGGTGGATTGAGGATGCCATGATCGGAGCAAAAAAAAAGCAAAAAGTGGGGCTAAGAGACAAAATCTCCTGACAACTTTCAGTATTACATATAATCATTTTTCATTTTTCATCATTTAGCAGACGCTTTTATCCAAAGCGCCTTACAAGCAATTAGGGGTTAGGTGTCTTGCTCAAGAGCACCTTAGTCATGGTATCGAAGGTGGAGAGAGTGCTGTTCATTCACAATCCCCACTTTCAATTCCTGCCGGCATGGGAATCGAACCGGCAACCTTCAGATTACAAGCCCAACTCCCTCACCTCTAGGCCACGACTACCCAAGGCATAATCAAGGCAGAGAAATGAACACAGCCCTGCAGACAACAGGTAAATCCGTTTTCTCCATTTTCCATGTTTTTGAAGTAAATATGTTTGCAAGTCTTTTTAAAAATGCCATTGTTTGACATGCGTTTGACCAATCAACGTACACTCACGTCACTGATAGTTCCTATAGTGCTGGTTTAGACCCTACTCTGAAGTAGGAGCTAATTTAGTTCCCCCAAAAGGAGTTCCTAGAGCTAAAATTGTTCCGGTACGAACACTGCAAAATCCAGGTACTTCAGCCGATAGCTCTAGGACAGTGGTTCTTAACCTGGGTTCGATCGAACCCCAGGGGTTCGGTGAGTCAGTCTCAGGGGTTCGGCGGAGGTCAAGACACACACCCAACTCATATGATTCGTGATGACACGCCCCGCTTTTTCCTATTAAGAAGGGTTCGGTGGATGCGCATATAAAACTGGTGGGGTTCAGTACCTCCAACAAGGTTAAGAACCACTGCTCTAGGAACTATCAAAAGGTTCTTCCGGTGTGAAAGCCTCTCATGACAAGACTTTATGAAAATATAGTCTCAAACTCTAGATGTACTCGATCAGTCTCAAGTACTACAATACTGATGATCGGTAGAATCAAGTAGGCTGATCAAGACAAGCAACCCTTGCTATTTATTGGTTCAAGATGTTTTTGTAGCCGCTTTGAAAAATCGATTCTTTACGGTTAGAAATACCCAATTCCCAACCAGAGGAATGTGTGCTTTCCAGTTGGAAAAATGTTGGTTTTGCTTTGTTAAACCTAAATGCAGCTCTAAAACAACAGATTTCTGAAATGGCTTCAGTTTGAGAGCAAGTCGCTTGGTGAGTTTTTTTTTTTTTTTTTTACTCACAGCATTGAGTAATTTTGGTTTGTACTCAGTGGATTATTGTAATAAAGGACATTTTGTTTATATTAACATGGTAAAGCCATATGATATACATTTATAAGAAACACGTTTCTGGTTAAGTGTCAATTGGGAGATACTAAAGCCTCATTGATTTGGCTGTAGAGGCACAAAAAAAGGTTGAGAAACAGTTCTATTACTCCATTCTTTGCCATTCTGATGTACTAATTAGTTTTCTGCCTGAAGGCCAATCCATCATAGTCTGTTGATGCAGAGCAGATTGAGTGAGAGATATTCAAGATCTATTCTGTGTGACTTGTGTTAGCCTGTAATAACTCATATCTTCAACTTTCATGTGTCAGCGTTTTGCACCGAAGTTTTATAATTCCTACAGGCAAGAATCTCACCTAACCGTAGAACTCAACAGGCTGCCCTGGGCGCAGAAGAGCAGTGGAAAAGTACAAACTCCAGAGAGCGGTGATCTAGGCCAAAGACTATTGCATAACCCACTGACAGGTTCGAACAATGGCATTCATAGATTCCCTCAGATAGCTGGCCTCAAAACAGTTACTTTGTGATGAAATGAATGTTACTCCTCTGACATTTGCAATCTGTGTCTTTGTTTAAAAAAAATGTATTATAGTGGATAATGTTGGCCAAGTAAAAAACTGTTGAAGTGTTGGGAAACAACTAGCAATGCTAACAAACTAGAATTTTCAGTAGCGTGCCATCGCAGTAGCTGAGATGTCATTGTGCCACATTAATCTCTAAATAGCCTTCATATATCATCCAACAGGGATAAATTGATAACTTTGTTGTAGTTAGCATTAGCTTATAGCTTGAGAAGTTATAGAAGTAGCATGACATGACAGCAGCTGAGTTGTATAAAATATAGTTTAGCTTTTACAACAACGAACAACTTAGTAGTTAACATTAGCGTATAGCTTGAAGTTACAGCTTCAAAGTAGCTTGAGATGACAGCAGCTGAGTTGTATTAAATATAATATAGCTTTTACAGCAACAAACAACTTAGCATTAGCCTATAGATTGTAGATTCTATAGATTGAAGATTAGCTTATAGCTTGAGAAGTTAGTTTCAAAGTAAGTTGACAACAGCTGTGTTAAAAACAGTCTAGCTTTTACAGCAACAATCTACACAAATTTTACCAATGAGTAGCAATGCAACGTGACAAAATGTAATGTTTTTGTGCCACACAGCAGGGTTGGGGAGTAACGAAATACAAGTAACTTAGTTGCGTATTTAAAATACAAATTTTGAGTAACTGTATTTCATTACAGTTACATTTTAAATGGGTGGTAATCAGATTACAGTTACATCTGAAAAGTGTTTTAGATTACCAAAGTGATTACTTTGAGTTTTAATGTCATTTAAACAGCAATTGGTGATTCTCTGACTCTGACCGTCTGAAAAAGCGGAGTTAAGATTCATGTTTTTGACTGTTTTCATGTTTTGTGATCGTTGTTTGTGAGTCATTTTATAATTGTAAAAAAGGTCAGTGCAACTTTTTCTCACAATTTGTTTTTTTCCCTCACAATTGTGAGTTTGCATTTCACAATTCTGACTTCTTTTTCTCAGAATTGCGAGATTTAAACTCACAATTGCAAGTTATAAAGTCAGAATTGGGAGATAACTTGCAATACTGACTTTTTTTCTTGCAATTTTGAATTTAGTATGTGAGTTTATATCTCATAATTTTGACTTTTCTCAATATTGTGAGTTTATATCTCATAATTCTGACTTTTCTCAACATTGTGAGTTTATATCTCATAATTCTGACGTTTCTCAGTATTGTGAGTTTATATCTCATAATTTTGACTTCATAACTCACAATTGCAACTCTATATCACGCAATTCTGAGGGAAAAAAGTCAGAATTGTGAGATAAAAACTCACAATTACCTTTTTTGTGTTTGTTCCACACTTATTAGTATTCCAAAGTATTCTAAAGTATTTAGATTAAGTTACTAAACTTGAGTAATGTAACACACAATTACTTATGTCATTCAATAGTAAGGTATTGCCCCTTTAAATAGCTTTATTGTACTTAGCATTAGTTAATAGCTTGACAGTTTAAAGTAGTTTGAATACTGAAAAATAAGATTTTCAAGATCAAGACGTTTAGAGGCCAGGAAATTGTTTAAAAAAACAAGGCGGCGTGAAGTTATTGACATGATAATGTTGATAAAGCCATTGTTAACCAAACAAATGGGATTGAAAGCATACTTCTTGCCTTTGGCGTAGTCAGAGCTCAAGGCATTTGTTTGGACAGCAGTGCACTGTGGGTGGGGACGGTCTATCTAATGAAGACTATTGAAACCAGATTTTGGGGTCTGCTCTCCATAACCTCCTGACATCACCTCATTCTCCCCCAGCGCCACATTTTGTATTAAAAGGCTTTGTAGCATTATATTAGAGAACATGAAACATCAAGGGAGTGCAATTTTGACTCCACCCATAGCTGAAGCACGTCAAGACATCTGTTAGATGAGTAATAGGATATGCTGTAATTGTGATATGTGCTAATGCACACAAATTTGCAATCGCATAAAACGTGGGTTGTGTCACGAGCGATATCTGACACTTTCTAAAGTGGGTTTGGGAAAATTATGGTAAAAAGTAGCAGGCAAAGCAAATGTTAAATTCTATTATAGTTCCCTGCGCTCAGTTGAAAGGAGCCGCTCAGTCAGCGCATGTGTTTTGTCATGTTCCTGTCTCACACTTCCTGTGGAGAGGTTTGTTACTGCTGAGGTGAAGGTCACACTCTTGGAGGCCAAAGGTTAAAGGAGAAACCATACTAGTACAGGGTTTAAACTTAAAGGCTGATTTTTACTGTCTACCTTTAATCCAAGTTGGTTTTGATCAATGAAGACCACCTATCGCACTTTAGACAGCTGGACTGGTGCTATTTTGCACCTCATCAGTATGAACAAGACGCCTGATAGCAAGAAGCAAATTCTTTTAACTCACCTTGATGTTTTTTTCCAAACCCGCATGATTTGAAAAGAAGATATTTCATGCTGCTCTTTTCCATACAATGGAAATATATAATAACCAGGCGATGCCAAATTACTATATAGGGAAAAAATAAGCACCATAAAGGTATTTTGATTGTCATTTTTGGCTTGTGTTTGGAAAGGCCAATAAATAATGACATTTTTGTCATTATCTTTTAGTTCGGACTTCACAATTAAATTCACTTGGTAAGTCAATGTAGACATGTTCAAACTTAGACATGGAGAATATGACTGATTAAATCTCATACACCTTACTGACTTGTGAACACTGCAGGAACATTTAGTTCCTGGTTACTCCTAATTCCTAGAAACAAAGCCAGGCCACACCAGTCTTGCACATTCCAGGACGTCATGATCAGACGACAATCTCTTGCAGCCTCGGGCATGTTTATAGACGACACATGCTAGATCAAGAACAAAAAAACCTGGATGGGCTGACCCTCCGCCTGACTACTCCTGAGACCTGGGCCTTTAAACAGAGATCTGAAGTGCAAGTGATCATAGATGTTGTTCCTGCTGTTCTCAGTTTACTTCCCATTCTCTCTACCACACAATCTCGCTCTCTTTCTCTTGTTCTGCCTCTGTGTTTGACAAATAATCCCAGTTTTGAGATTTATACGGCTCACAACATGCTTTTTTAAAAATACATCTTCCAGGAGAGCTTGTTTGCGCTTTTTATAGTTTAGAGAGAGAAGGGAAACACTAAAACTGGGGAGTGTCACTTTTCGGCCTCTGATCATCAGGAATAAGTCGCAAAAACGACCAAGCAGTGCATTCAAAACACATGCCACCGGAAATATTTAGCCTTTACAGCGTCACAGCACGCATTACATTGGAAAATAGCCTGTGAGAGCCTACCTGCCCATTAGGAGGAATGTGGGAGGTTTTGCACTGCGGAGCGTCGAGGCTCAGAGTCTGTCATTTACTGCTGAAGCCTACAGCAGCCCTCTTAAAGTTACAAAAATGTGCCGGGAGCGTAAAATACCACAAATATGCAATAAGGGTGTTTGTGTGTTCTGCAAAGCACAGCTTTTTTGGGCTTTTTTTTTTGTAACCAGTGGGGTTTTTTAAATGAGGAAAACCTGATCCCTAAAGCGAAGTCTTATAGTAAATTATTCAACATCTACAAATAGATCAAAATCATCGGCTCATTATTAATTCAGTGAATTTAAATGTAGTCAAATTGAGTGTTGTACAGCAGACAGAGATATCTTTGCAGAGATTTTTTTTGGGATTTTGTAAAACTTTGGGGGATTTATGTTACGGTGAGCTGTCGAGACCATTTCTGCATCATATTTCAGCCCACAATCAAAAGAAAGGATAGGATTATTAATAATAGTAGTAGTAGATGAAGTAATAATTGCAATGAAATTAAAAAAATTGAAAAAACAAAAAAACATTTCTGTAATACGAATACAAATTTATGGTAACACTTTACAATAAGGTTCATTAGTTAAACATTAGTATTAACTAACATGAACTAACCATGAGAAATACATTTGTTACTGTATTTACTAATCTTCGTTAACGTTAGTTTAGGAAAATCCAGTTGTTCATTGTTTGTTCATGTTAGTTCACAGAGCATTAACTAATGTTAACATGATTTTAATAATGTTTTAGTAAATGTTGAAATTAGCATTAACAAAGATTAATAATTGCTGTATAAGTGCAGTTCATTATTAGTTCATTTTAACTAATGTAGTTAACTAAGAAATGTTACTGTAAAGTGCTACTAAATTTATTTTTAAAAGTATTTGCATACTATGGGATTATATTTTTACAGTTATAAGAAAACATTTCCACAATTTGGGGGAAGGAAATGTCATTGTATATATAAAACCCTCTTTGTAAGTTAAAACCCAGGATGCAGGTTAAATATAGCCTTAATATTAAATGATTAAATTTAACAAATCACAATTCTATTTGTTGAGGAACAAGTAATGGATTAATAAGACCAAAGATTGCCTGTTTTATGTATCCAAAATGAATGTTCAACCATTATAAGTGCCAGCGGCAAATCCCTGAAACACTGCCCGAGATGAAGCTGTTCTCGGCGGGTACCAGAGCATTGAACGGCCGCTGACGGCCCGGAGCTCGCATCTCTGAAAACTTCTAACTAAATTGTAAAATAAGTGCTATGATTATATGTAAAAAATACAGTGGATTTGCTGAAAAGGTAAGAGTGCTGTTATCACTAGAATATCGTGTGGGTCTCAGTCAATCAGATTCAATAACTAGAAAGAACTGTTATATATATATATATATGTGTGTGTGTGTGTGTGTGTATACACATATACACACACAAACATATACATGGATATTCCTTATAAGCAATAAGTAATCAGCATTGGTTCCAAGCATCTGGAATTGTGTACCTCGCACATGCAATTTTCCACTGAAGGTAAGCGTTTTTTGTTGTTGTTGTTGTTTTTTTTGTTGTTGTTTTTTTTAATTACATATGTTTATGCACAAACCAATATGAGACATTCCTGGTTCATCAGAGAAGAACAGAGTTTCCTTTTGTGGCCAGTGGAAAAAAACAATCAAAAAACAAGAACAACAAAATAACAAATAAGTGTTTAATTGTGTTTCCACATTGCTCTCGGGTAGAAGCAATAAAGAATTTACATTGCACGTGAGGAAGGGTATAGCACACATTAACACATCTCTCTTTAGTGTATGAAGTAGCATTCATGTCTCTGATGTGAGGAAGCTATCAAATATAAGTGACAGATGAAGCATGACCTTACCTTTGAAACTCATTTCCTTTCATATGTGAGCTGCAAAATAGATATTATTAAAGTTGCTGTGGTGATTCAATTTCTTGCAGATCCCACCCCACATCCACCTCCACCCCACCCCCAGTCCTCATTTTATCTTCTCAACAAATGCACAGAATATTTGGAGTTCCCTCTCTGAGGATGCTTTCATTCACGTATAGACAAGACCTTAATGCCGTCTCAAAACCTGCTGACCTGCTCACCTACACAGCATTTTTAAGACAATATAGATGCACTCCATACACAAATGTTGCTCTAAAAGTTAGGGAAGGTATCAACTAACATATATATATCTTGTAATGTATATATACATATACATATACATATATATATATATATATATATATATATATATATATATATATACATTACAAGATATATATATGTGTAAAATAGTCTATTGTGTATATATATATATATATATATATACAATAGACTATTTTACACAATATTTGTCTGTACTATGTACTTTTATTAGACTATTATGCCAGTTCGTATCAGATTCACATGAGTAGCAATAAGGAGAGTGTTCCAAATCACTCACTTATGAGGTTCTGTTCAGTAGAAGGTTGTTGTCATGGCGGCAGCAGACAGTCAGGCAGTTCACGATGTTTTGGTGCAGAGCTTTTGAGTTCCTTGGGGTTCATTTATGGGTCTCTGGGTCTGTACATTTGCTTCCAGGCAGAAATGATGTCACTAATGCCGGACCTATTTACAGTCAAAACATGAGGGAATTTCCATCTTGGATTGGTGTTTCTATTAAAAATAGAAATCTGGCTTGGTCAGAGTGACGCTCGACATGCTGACTTCACAGAAAACACTCATTGGAGCAGTTCATTCAAGACTCAGATTCTGTCATCATTTACTCACCCCCATGTCATTACCAATGATGGGCTCGTTACTCATTATTCCTTTCAAAAGTGATATTACTTCACTTATTACTTCCTGGCAACAGCAATTCCTTGTAAACCCTAATGTTCAAACTAATTTAAGTTAAACTTAAATTAAGCAAATTAGTTCAGACATATTAACTTTTATGAGTATTTAGAACTTTCTGTTTTTCTTTTGAGTTCACAGAACTGACACAATTGAAGTAATCTGAACTCTTTCATTGATTTGAGCTCTTTTAATTTAGATGAACTTAATTTTAACTGAATCTGGGCGAGGATTTCGATTTCCCAGCATGCTTTTGCCAGGGCACTCAAAAAGAGAGAAAATGTTCAAATTAAGTGATGTTTTTTTGGCGCATGATCAATGTTATGTGAGGGATTTAATAGTGTTTATAATTTGCATTACTTTAGAAGTGTTTCTGTTATTTACTCATTTGTATTTATTGATTTATTGATTGATTGATTGATTGATTGGGGGTTACTATCGTATTGACAAGTGGAGCATGTGGCTTGGTTCGAGAACAGGTATTTTAATTTTTTTTTACAATACTTCACTCATTCAGCAAGTGCTGGTTAGTTTCCACTAATGAAATATTTAAGTTGAGTTTACATGATAATTTCAAGTTAAATGAAGTTAATTACAATAATACAATAATAATCCTTTAGGTGAGTGTATGTTAAATAATATTATCACTTTGAATCCTGTGTGAAAGTCTTTTTTTTGCACCAGTATTGTGTGACGGGAATCGGAGCGAGCGCTGTTGACTAGTTGACTGGAGACGGTTGTGTTATAGCTTGAATGCCATCTTGACCATCGTCCAGTTCAGCAGCCTTCAGAAATGGAGTGTGAGATTTAGATGTCGGTCTGTTTCTTCCAGCCTCTCTCTTCCTTTCCTTCCCGGTCCCGTTCCTCCACTCACGTCTGCCATTCCGTGGCCATCTGCCAATGTTGGACGGATGCCTCGAGACAAATAACTGAAGTGTGACTGGGGAAGTACAGCGCTGCTTGAAATCCTTTTTCAACAGCAATTCTTGGACTGATTCTGGGCCTACTGTGAAGCAAAGCCCTGTATCATAACAAATTATGTATTCCAGCCTCAAATTCAAATCGCATGTTCACCGCCATTCCTGAAGGACTTGGAGTTTAGCTGATTTTTGGCAGTAGGCAGTGACGTTTCTGTTTTTTTCCTTGCCTAGTGCTTCTATTTGACTGCAAACTAGATGATTTCATAAACACGAGAACCGTTAGCAGGGAAACCTCAAACCAGGATTGCCTACAGTCAGAGCATGTGACTGTGCTAATGCGAAAGGGAATCCCGAGATTTCCCCTCCCTGTTACTGTAATCGCGATCGGAGCGGCGAAACACAAAGGTCTCCATGGCGATGTGTGTTTATGACAAAACACCCGTCCAGAAATGACAGTCTCATTCACTAATGTCTATTTATAAGAGCTTGAGGAAGGAACATGTGTGTGTGAGTGGGCAGTGCTGTGGAAAGCTTTGCTCACACTCCGTCCACCGCTGCTCATGCACCCGTGTAAACGCTGGTTGGCGATTCAAAAACAGAACGGGAAAAAAAAGGGACGTTGTAGCAGCGTGCTGAAATCACCATGGCAACTCTGTCAAAGCAAATACTTGTCTGTTGTTTAAACAAACAGGGCTTCCTTGTCTTGTGTACATCCCCTTTTCTTCATTTCCTTGTTTTTCAGCTTTTGAAGCAGTGTTAGTTTAGTATTTTATTTATTTTCATTTTCCTTTTTGAATCAAGCATATGCCAAGGCAACATTTCCGATTCTCATTTACTTGACGTTTTTCATCTAATATTTATATTTTATTTATTTTTTGTTAACAGTAATAACCCTTATGTTGAACAGTAAAAGGCCAAGCAAGTTTATTCCACGCAATACAAGAAATAAACATAACCTTCATATGGAAGCTTGTTTCTGCCTCCGAATAGAAAGAGAATTGTGACTTTTTATCTCACAATTCTGCATTTCTCACAGACAAATGAGCAAAAAAGTCAGAATTGAGAGATTTAAACTTGCACTTTTGAGAAAATAAGTTTAAATTGTGAGATATAAACTTACACTTGCGAAAAAAGTCAGATTAGTGAGATAAATTTGTAATTGCAAGAAAAAAAAAGTCAGATTGTTGAGACATAAACTCGCAATTACAGAAAAAAAGTAAGATTTTTGAGATATAAACTTGCCATTGCATAAAAAAAGTCAGAATTGTGAGAGAAATTTGCAAGTGCAAGAAAAAAAAAGTCAGATTTGTGAGATATAAACTCGCAATTACAGAAAAAAGTCAGATTTTGGAGATATAAACTCGCCATTACAGAAAAAAGTCAGAATTGTGAGATATAGACTTTCAAATGCGTAAAAAAGTCACATTTGTGAGATATAAACTTACAATTGTGAGAAAATAAGTTTAAATTGTGAGATATAAACTTACACTTGCGAAAAAAGTGAGATAAATTTGCAATTGCAAGAAAAAGAAAAGTCAGATTGTTGAGACATAAACTCGCAATTACAGAAAAAAGTCAGAATTGAGAGATATAAACTTGCACTTGTGAGAAATGGGTTTAATTGTGAGATATAAACTTACACTTGCGAAAAAAGTCAGATTTGTGACATAAATTTGCAATTGCAAGAAAAAGAAAAGTCAGATTTGTGAGACATAAACTTGCCATTACAGAAAAAAAGTCAGATTTGTGAGATAAATTTTCAATTGCGGAAAAAACGCAGATTTGTGAGATTTAAACTTGCACTTGCGAAAAAAGTCTGATTTGTAAGATAAATTTGTAATTGTGGGAAAAAAGGTAGATTTGTGAGATATAAACTCGCAATTGCGGAAAAAAGTCAGATTTTGAGATATAAACCCGCAAATTGCGAGAAAAAAGTCGGAATCGCGACATGTATACAATATTACCTAACAAATATTATCTTTGCTTATGCGAGTAATGTAAAGTTTAGACAAAACTCCTTCTGTTCTGATTGTTTACAGCTTAACAATCATCAACACATAGTACTGATAACAAGCACTAACTGAAGAGCAACACCCTGGTAAACACCCCCAATATCCTAGCAACACCTTAGCAACCAAACCCACGTAAAACACATTAGCAGCCATGTCTTAAAGCAGCAATGTCTTAAAAACATGTTAAAGCCATTCATAACAACACCATGGCAACCACCCACAACACCTTATCTAGACCCTTTTCACATGTCTGGGTTCCTCGAAGCAGAAGTCGTCATAGTTGGGTAAAGTTCAATGACAGACTTCATTAAATATATATTTTTTGTGTCCCCGTTTTCTCAAATAGCAAAATAAAAACTCAACAACAGTGTTTCCACAACTTTTAAAAGCAGGAATAAAACAGAGAGGGAAACTGATAACGGCAGAAATCAACATTACCCTCACAGCAGCCTTAACTAAAAATAAAAATACTTTTATATATTTATACAGACAATTTAAGAAAAAAATATCAAGAGCATCTGGATATATTTTCTTTAAAAATATATATATATATATTTATAAAGTATTTTATAATAAACAAACATAATATATTTTTTTTATAATAAATAAATTATAATTTATAATAAAGTGTATTAATATGTATATAGTTTGAAGTCTATGGTTTTGTAATTTTATTATTTTTGTTTAAAATATTTTTATTTAGCTGTAATTCATATATATATATATATATATATATATATATAAAATATGATATTAAAATTAATATATATGTATATATATATATATATATATATATATATATAAAACAAAAATTACTACTTTTTAATACACAGTATTTATATGTGTATTTAAAAAGTAGTAACAATTAATTTACACATATATATATATATATATATATATATATAATTCATTTGATATTAAAATTTATATATATATATATATATATATATATATATATATATAACAAATATTACTACTTTTTAATACACAGTATTTATATGTGTATGTAAAAAGTAGTAACAATTAATATATATATATATATATATATATATATATATATATATATAAAATTCATTTTAATTTTAGTTTCAAGTCTGTGGTTTTATAATTGTATTATTTTTGTTTAAAATATTTTTATTTAGCTGTAATTCATATATATATATATATATATATATATATAAAAAATATGATATTAAAATTTATATATATATATAACAAATATTACTACTTTTTAATACACAGTATTTATATGTGTATTTAAAAAGTAGTAACAATTAATTTACATATATATATAATTCATTTGATATTAAAATTTATATATATATATATATATATATATATATATATATAAAACAAATATTACTACTTTTTAATACACAGTATTTATATGTGTATGTAAAAAGTAGTAACAATTAATAAATATATAAATATATATATATATATATATATATATATATATATATATATATATATATATATATGTATATATATATATATATATATATATATATATATATATAAAATTCATTTTAATTTTAGTTTCAAGTCTGTGGTTTTATAATTGTATTATTTTTGTTTAAAATATTTTTATTTAGCTGTAATTCATTTGTATTGCTGTTTTAGTTCTTGTAATTTCAGTATGAATGAAACAGTTATTTAACATTTAATCATTGTATTTTTTCTAACTCCAGTCACACAGTTCGAAGGAAGCTTGTGTGTCAGAAAAGTTTGTGTGTGCTTCTTTGAGTTTATCTCCATGGAGACGGCAGTGGCCCTGACTCGAGATGACAGCGCATTGCAAGGATTTATTTGTTATGTCCACACACACACACTGGGTTTCCATGTTTTATGGGGACTTTCCATGTAATGATTTTAATGGTCTACAAACTGTATATTCTCACTAACTCTACTCTGCATTAAAACTTTCTACATTATTACATTTTCATAAAACATCAATTTATAACCCATTTTTTGGGGGTTTTATGTCCTCACAAGGACAAGACACTCACACACACACACACACACACACACACACACACACTCACGCACACACACTCACACACACACACTGGCACACGCAGTTCCAGACCACAGTCACATTCACTTCTGTTTCATTGCTAAAGAAAGTCAGTTATAAAAACGTCTGTCACAGCACAGAAAGAGAAAGCGAACGCTCTCATTTACGCTCAGATTTAACGATCTGCAGAGTCTCATTGCCGAGCCAACAGAAACGGTGCTGTGACCTCTCTCTCTTCTGCCAGCCATTTACAGAAAGTTAAAAATGCAGTATTGAAATAGCTTCACGAGACGTTTAGATTTTAGAAACCTCCTTTCGACTTCCTATGGCTGTTTAAAAAATAATGAGACTGAATAAAAAGGCACTCAAGTTAATAGCCTTGAAAAATTGTGCAGGAGTCATTTATCAGCGCTTCCAGGAAGCTGCATATGTTAGAAACGTTGGCACACCGAACAGCCTTTATTATAACTGTCATATGCATTTGATAACTGTTGCCCGTGTGAACTTCAAACTAATCATTCGTGAAAAAGAAGTGATTTCTTTCTAATGTCGCAGCAGTTTTTAATCACTCAGAATAATGTATGTAAATGAGTAGTTGACAAACAATATTATATGTATATACACACACATACAGGAGAGAACAAGTATTGGATGCACTGCTGATTTTGCAGGTTTGCCCACTTACAAAGCATGTAGAAGTCTGTAATTTTTATCATAGTTACTCTTCAACTGTGAGTGACGGAATCAAAAATCCAGAAAATCACATTGTATGATTTTTAAGTAATTAATTTGCATTTTATTAAGTATTTGATACACTAGAAAAGCAGAACTTAATATTTGGTACAGAAACCTTTGTTCTGGACCAGGTACTCTCCAAGAATAAATACCGTTGTTCTCCCCACTGTATATATATATACTCATATACAGGGTTGGGGAGTAACGAAATACAAGTAACTTAGTTCCGTATTTAAAATACAAAATTTGAGTAACTGTATTTCATTACAGTTACATTTTAAATGGGTGGTAATCAGATTACAGTTACATCTGAAAAGTATTTTAGATTACCAAAGTGATTACTTTGAATTTTAATGTCATTTAAACAGCAATTGGTGATTCTCTGACTCTGACCGTCTGAAAAAGCGAAGTTAAGTTTCATCAACATTTTAATACTTTTAAGAGGATCATAAAAATGTTGTTATTTTTATTTAGTACTGTCCTGAACAAGACAAAATGACTGAATTTATAAAAAAAATTGCTGTCAACTTAACTGTCCTGTCATGACCTGATGATCCACGACTGTTTTCATGTTTTGTGATAGTTGTTTGAGACATTTTATAATTCACTCGTCACTGCAACTTTTTCATTTCATTTTCATTTCTCTGCAACTTGCATTTCACAATTCTGACTTCTTTTTCTCAGAACTGCAAGTTATAAATTCAGAATTAGGAGATTCGAACCTGCAATACTTGCAAAAGTTTTTGTCTTGCAATTGTGAATTTAGTTTGTGAGTTTATATCTCATAATTCTGAATTCTGAAAAGTCAGAATTGTGAGATAAAAACTTGCAATGACCTTTTTTGTGTTTGTTCCACACTTATTAGTATTCCAAAGTATTCTAAAGTATTTAGATTAAGTTACTAAACTTGAGTACTGTAACAAAATACGTTACAAATTACTTACCCTGCTCATATATAAATTTAGCATGTTATGTTGTTGGTTGGCGTGCTCACACAAAAAGCGGCACATTAATAAATTCAGAGAATAAAATTTGTGGGAATTAATCCTCGATTACATAAGAAAAGCCGAGCCAACTGCAAACAACAGTGTTAAACATAGCTGTGTTTTTGAATGAAGCAGTAGACAGACGCTCGCGTACACACCCACCACTCACTGGGGGCTCCGTGCCTTCGCGGTGAATCATCAGGGCAGGTCTGGCTTGGGTTGGGTTGGGTTAGTTGGGTCTGTGTGTGTGTGTGTGTGTGGGAGGGACAGAGCAGGGATATCCCTCCATGGCTGCATGAACATGACTCATTCAAACCACTGCTTACAGACAGAACAACGTGTCCTGTTTGCGTTACCACAGGAAGTCCATTGCAGGATATAGCAATGCCTCACAATCACGCCACTCAGACAAATATGCACACATGCAACCACCCATGTACACAAAGAACTTTCTCAACTTGTGACAATACAGACCACAATAAACAACATTTTTGCGAAAAAAAAGAAAAAAACTCAACAAAGGCTCATTGGACTCCAAAAGCACAACTTTACAACTGTAATTTCCAGCTGAAATGGACACTAGTGGCAGTAAAACAACAACAACTTTTATTCCTTTTCACAAATACTATATTACAGAGAGGCCGACTAGATTCCCCTTTTCGATACGCCAGAGCGTAGTTTCAAATCCGCTCTTTCGACACCCAAAGCACCATCTCTGAAGCAGGAAAAGTGGTTCGTAAGTAGCACCAAAACATCGCTGGTCTAGAAGTAAGCGCCGCTTGAATCAGAGGCTGGGGACCGTCAATTCAACTCAATTCAATTCAAATGTATTTGTATAGCGCTTTTCACGATACGTATCGTTTCAAAGCAGCTTTACAGAGAATGGATGTCAACATCACAATTTAAAGAATGCAGTTAGTAAATATATAATTGAGGTACTTAATTTACAATCAGAGTTAGCAGTTTAACTGAAGCAAAGAGCTCCTGGAAAATGAATTACATTAACAATAATTAGGATATAAACAAAGCTCTCGACCAATAAGACGAACAGAACCATTTTTCAAATAGCAGCTAAAAATGAACAGCAGTGGTCGGTGGAGGGTTAGCGCTATTCTCGATCGGCGAGCTGCACGGACAAGTTGGATTCGCCGTGTTTGGATGTCGATGTAGGTTCGCAGAGCCATGAACATGAATATCGACGCAACGGACGCCATTGTTGGCGGTGTGTTTGGCGCTGCCGAGCTTAGCTTTGCTGGGAAAGATGAGACGTTTACAGGGACGCTGGCTTAGAAAAACTTTTAAATAATAGTTTAAAAATGAAAAACTTATTCATCAGTTATCATGTTATTTTTAGAAATTTGTAATTTGTCAATTAAGATCTAAAACTTTTCGAGGAAATTAACTCTTCATCCAAGTTATGGGCTAATGGTTAGTCAGACTTGTAATCTGAAGGCCGCGGGTTCGAATCTAGGTACAGACAGGAAATGTAGGTGGGGGTTCGAATTTCAAATGACAGGATATCATAGCGTCCATTTTAATGGGTGGGGCTTGTTTTCATTAAGTTCTGATTGAAAAGAACGCTTATGAAATAGCTTGCGCTATTCGCTATGGAACCACAAACACCGTTAATGAGGAGGATATCATTGCTAATTTAATATCAGCACCATTTCTTAAGATTAACGTAGAAAAGCTGTATTTAATCGGCACAAGAAGAACTTCACCAGAGCTTAATTTGCCGCAGAAAGCCAAAGCTTTTTAAAGCGATAGCCCTGGTTGACAGCATCAATCATGAAGCTGAAGATTTACTGATGAAATTGTTTGCTGTTTTTAATAGGTTACATGATTTTATTCTGACCGCCGCTGCCACTGTTTTATATATATATATATATACATAAGCTTTGTTTAAGAAAACAGTAATTTTTTTGCAGAATTGCAGGTCAATCTGTACTTTTACAAACCCAGTGACTATTTTGCACATTTGCAATTCTGCATAATAGTTTGTTTTTTTTGTTATTTTTCCAAAAATCCAAAATTTATTACAGTTGCATTTAACTGTGCCAGTCTAATGCTTAGGTTCAAGAGTCACGGTTCGCTATTGACAGGGACATATAATCGAGTAATGAATCCTTATTTTCATGTGGTTCCTTGCACAATTCTGTGTTATGACCTGAAAACACTCGTTCCACACTGGATGATTTGTAAACAAATTCATTTTGATGTTTGCATCACATAATCAGCTCCATATGTATGAATTTTCTGACATTGTAAACCTGATCGGTAGCTCGCTTGGTACAGCATTACACTTGCCATGCGGAACGCTTTGTGAAACCTTTATAAAACTAAAGCTTTTTTTTTTCTTACATTTGCTTTTGTCATCGATTACGTTATTATAGGGTTTAGTGTAGGCGGTACATTATTTTCAAACATGATAAAGGCCAAAGAGTGTTGCTAAAAGGTCAGTTAATTCCCAAACTGCTACAACACATCCAACAACCAATCAGATTCATGCTTCTCTGTTTCAGAAAAAAAAAAATATCACACTTTTAGTGCCACTTAGTGTTGTGAAACATACAAGAAGCAATGCAATATAATGTAATTTTACAGAAATGGCGTCACCGGCATGCTTTTCCAATTGTTTCTTTGACATTTGTTTTACTTTTTCTGAATAAAATGGTGTATACAGTTGCTTAGGTGTTTTTTTTGTTGTTTGTTTGTTTTTTTTTACCTCATTTTAATGTGGTTGGCCCAAGCCTCAAGTCTCAAAACCCTAGATACAGCTTTCCTCTCTGTCATTCGATTTTTTTTTTTACATCCAATTACAAAACTCAACAAACAACACTACATTAATTTGAGTCTCCAGCACAAATGGAAAATAAAAGTGGTGCCACTTCCCTTAAAGACCCTGACGGCAAGGAAGGGGACAATCTTGCAAAATATAGCCAACGTTCAGAATTTCGGAGCAACATTAATGCCATAATTTTCCCCAGAAAGGCTGGATTAGCTTTTGTGTGACTTCAACAACACAAACAAACCCAGAGCTGGCCAATGTGTAATGAGAAACATCTGTGCCTGTCCGGCCTGGCTAGAGGTCTCACATTAAGTTAGTCCACAGTTTCCAATGCCCCCCTCAGCTTGAACATCTATCCCGCACTGATTTTATGCAACTCCTTTTGAAGTCAGGAAGAGGAACAATTGCATCTGTAAAGAACGAAACTTTTGTTGCATGCTTATGAAATGCGAGTCAAAAACGCTCATAAAGTTTTAATGAACTTAATGGATGACTAATGAAGCCAGGGCTTTTGAGGTGAAGCGAAAACAGGGCGATGAGTTCAAATCCAAGCCGAATACTGAACAATACATAGTGTCTTTAGTATTTGTGCAAACATCAGGGATTAAATAAAGATATCAACAGATACTCTCATAGTAAATAATTCCATTGCTCAAGCTCCCCACCCTCAAACGCTCCTCCTCAACTCAAGGCCCGATGTCGGTATTTACTCATACTTTCCGGGGGTCACAGAGTCGCCACTCATGACTGATGGGAACGTGTTGTTTCCCTCTGTTTTGATTGGCTGCAGTATGCATGGGAAAGGACTACTTGTCCTCTGAGGTTTCCCTTTTTCCAGCCAACCAGCCTGGAGTTTCTGACTTGATAGGGCTTCTGCATTTGTAACCCCTCATTCGCAAAAGTGGAGATGCACCAAAATCTTCCCGCTGGAGTGTGACCAAAGAGAATCCATTCATGGGAATCGACTGGAATGCTGAGATAAATCTAAATCCTAACCAATCATTTGATTTCATTTTGTTTTGTTTTTTTTCCCCACCAATTTTTACACAGATTGTGCTGACTGTATTTGTCAAGCGCAGTTACTCACCCTAAAGTTACTGTAAGAAAAATGAACCGGTAAATACAAACAAAGATTTGCCCCTGAACTAAAATAGAAAGCCACTACTAAGTGAGAGATTTATTTAGGATGAATCTGAAATCTCAGAAGTGATTTTATTTATTTATTTTTTTAATTTATCAAATGTATGGAAGCCCGTTCCCGCCACTGTTGAGAAAAAAAAAATATTCCATAAGTCATAATAATGAGAAACTTTCTCATAATAATGACTTAATATCTCATAATAATGAGAAAATTTCTCATAATAATGACTTAATATCTCATAATAATGACTTAGCATCTTTAACTTAATCAAAAAAATATATATATTTTTTAGAAACTTTTCTCATAATAATGACTTAACATCTCATAATAATGACTTAGTGTCTGATAATAATGACTTAACATCTCATAATAATGACTTAATATCTCATAATAATGACTTAGCATCTTTAACTTAATCAAAAAAATATATATATTTTTTAGAAACTTTTCTCATAATAATGACTTAACATCTCATAATAATGACTTAGTGTCTGATAATAATGACTTAACATCTCATAATAATGACTTAGTATCTCATAATAATGACTTAGTGTCTGATAATAATGACTTAACATCTCATAATAATGACTTAGTATCTCATAATAATGACTTAGCATCTTTAACTTAATCAATTTTTTAAATTATTTTTTAGAACCTTTTCTCATAATAATGACTTAGTATCTCATTATAATGACTTAATGACTTAACATCTCATAATAATGACTTAGTATCTCATAATAATGACTTAGTATCTTCAACTTAATAAAAAAAACTTTTTTACTTATTTTATTTTTTTTATTAAGTTAAAGGTGCTAAGTCATTATTATGAGATACTAAGTCATTAGTAGTATTGGGAACGGGCTTCCATATTCAAATGTATTAATATTTTTATATAATTGCTTTGAAATATGGAGTCACACATATCAATGTTTTAAGCATTCAGCAAGTTTTTGCATTCAGCAGAAATTGTTAAGCATTCAAAAAGAACAAGATTTTGTCATATTTTACACTATTTTCATGGAATGAATTGATCTATATAAATCTGTCTTTAAATGCGTCAGTAGAAATAATCTGAACTCTGAATTCTTTGCGAGTTAAAGATGCCCAAATAAAGCAATGAAAACTAAAACAACATCAAAATATTCAAGATCAAAGGAATATTCTACATATTCGTCTGAATGAGGAATTACTCAGAGGACTTCGTTTATTTTCAGCCTTCTTCTCGCTAAAGGCGAATATTAATAGGTATTTGAGCTTGTAGTGCTTTCTACAAATTGCTCATGAAGTATTTTTGCCTTGTGCAACAAGCTTTGGAATATAACAAAATCAGTCCTAATCAAGAAAGTTTCTAATCTGATACCGCAAACGGCTTAAAATGGAATCCATTTAAGAACTGTGCATATCATTTTTGTTAATAATATATAAAGTTTGACATGAAAAGTCTACTGATAAAAATCTGTCGAGCAAAAGCATGCATCACGTTTCACCACGTCAGATTTTTCATGTCTCAGGATATGTCTGAATTATCCATCAGTCTGACTTTTACTGACCACATTAATGTCAGCACTTATGAGTTTGTGCATTATGACAATATCTCTCCTATTAAACAAACACATCCGGTTCCGTTCATTCATATCCAGATGCTTCTTTGACCATTAATAATCGTAAAATATTTGGACATTATAAATCTGCCCAGATGAACTAATCACTGCAACTCCAAATTGTATCACAATCTGTCCTTTATGCAGCCAGAGCATGTGTGATCTTTCAAACAACTCACCGATCCAACAAACATTTATGTTCTGGGGATGGAGAAAAACATGGCATTGCAAATACATTCTTTCGTCTTTTAATTTAATGCTAAATGCTCTGTGTTGTGTGTATGAATGTATTTCAAGACTGTTGAACTGAGCGCTGCATGAGCATGCAAAAACTATAATAAAGTGCTTACCTGCATGAGTAAACCACACCAACACATAAACATGCCAGAGCCTAGTATTTGGTGGCATTCCCATCTGGCGGAAAAGCCTAAACCATGAGAACCTGCTTATACAACACACATGTACTTGATCACAGTGAAGATCTGGCAAAGTGGAACAAACAAATGTGCACATCTTACAATTCATTGATCCCGTCATGCAGGGTTGGGGAGTAACGAAATACAAGTAACTTAGTTGCGTATTTAAAATTCAAAATTTGAGTAACTGTATTTCATTACAGTTACATTTTAAATGGGTGGTAATCAGATTACAGTTACATCTGAAAAGTGTTTTAGATTACCAAAGTGATTACTTTGAATTTTAATGCCATTTAAACAGCAATTGGTGATTCTCTGACTCTGACAGTCTGAAAAAGTGGAGTTAAGTTTCATGTTTTCGACTGTTTTCATGTTTTGTGATAGTTGTTTGTGAGTCATTTTATAATTCACTCGTCACTGCAACTTTTTCTCGCAATTTGTTTTTTTCCCTCACAATTATGAGTTTTGCATTTCACAATTCTGACTTCTTTTTCTCAGAATTGCGAGATTTAAAATCACAAAGTTATAAAGTCAGAATTGGGAGATATAAACTTGCAATACTTACTTTTTTTCTTGCAATTGTGAATTTGGCATGTGAGTTAAATGTCATAATTCTGACTTTTCTCAATATTGTGAGTTTATATCTCATAATTTTGACTTTTCTCAATATTGCGAGTTTATATCTCATAATTTTGACTTTTCTCAATATTGTGAGTTTATATCTCATAATTCTGACTTTTCTCAATATTGTGAGTTTATATCTCATAATTTTGACTTTTCTCAATATTGTGAGTTTATATCTCATAATTCTGACTTTTCTCAATATTGTGAGTTTATATCTCATAATTTTGACTTCTCAAAATTGTGAGTTTATATCTCATAATTTTGACTTCTCAAAATTGTGAGTTTATATCTCATAATTTTGACTTCTCAATATTGTCAGTTTATATTTCATAATTTTGACTTTTCTCAATATTGTCATTTTATATCTCATAATTCTGACTTTATAACTCGCAATTGCAACTTTATATCACGTAATTCTGAGGGAAAAAGTCAGAATTGTGAGATAAAAACTTGCAAAGACCTTTTTTGTGTTTGTTCCACACTTATTAGTATTCCAAAGTATTCTAAAGTATTTAGATTAAGTTACTAAACATGAGTAATGTAACGAAATACGTTACAAATGACTTTTTAAAGCATGTATTTTGTAATCTGTAGTGAAATACATTTTAAAAGTAACATACCCAGCCCTGCTGTCATATGCATTATTTTTGCTTAAAAAGTCAATCGGGTGAAAACTTCATATGCAACGTCAATGAAATGGCGATGTACCATCACAGCTGATTTTTGTAGACAGCATACCAGGGAGGAAAAGAAAAGTCTTTGACATAACACATCTGTTTTCAGACTAACCTCTCCATCATATGTTTATCACTAATAGAGGGTGAGAGTGATTGGACACTCCTCAAAATGTTCCCTCGAGTTTCTAGAAGCATAACAAGCACCGTCTTCCCCAGCTGAAGACCACAGCATAGTTGAAGTATGAATAAGAAAGCAAACAGTGTTTGAAGGTAGAAAAAAGAAACTTGGTGTGAGTCACTTGTGAAACGTTGAGTAACTTTGAATCCTGCCAGCCTTTTATTTTTAAACTCTTTGATTTCTAACCAAACCCAGGCTGCGCCATGTGACAAGAATGAATCAGAGCTTGTCTGTGAAAACAATGGAGCGCCATTCCTGGTTACTGGACAGAGTTAGTCAGCCAGCGTAGACGGGAGCCCTTTCTGAGTGCTGGACCTCATTGCAGCTTCAAACGACATAACCATGGACTACCTACAGCCAAGTCCAATGGTGAGAACTGCTGGAAATCTGCAGTCTCAATCTGATTGGCTGATTTGAGCCACTTCCAGGAGTCGGTACCAGTCCGGCTAGAAACAGTTGTGTTTAAAAGCTTCCAGGTTGATAAATGACTGGATTTGCCAATGTTAGACGAACACACTCTTGTTGATTGCTTTAAATGTTGGTCAAACAGTCTCTTGGTGGTTCTGAGCCAGTAGTGGGTGGTTCTGGGTCAGTATAGGCTTCGATGGGGACTAGACCAGTATTTCTCAATGCTGGAGGCACCATTTTGGATATCTCTCGTAGCCCTTATTTACACTGCACATGTCCGCGTTGCATTACGCCTCTGCCGAGTTTTTGTTCCGGCCTCTATGTGTACAATGGCTAAATGAGTACATTTTGTCCGGTTTAATTGTGTTTATTGCTATGGCCTACTTAATTTTGCTGTAGCCTACAGATGATACACTTAAAAGTACAGTTATGGACGACATGGATAAAAGTTTTTCAAGTTTTTCAACTCTTGTCGTCAATTTCTGGCCTCCTAGAGATGTGAAATATGAGCGGATGATTATTTAGATTTTTGTATTTGAACTGCGTGGCTTGGACGCGGCATCCCTCAAAAATAGACTTGGCACCTATCTTTGGCGAAGCAGCGTGGCGTGGCACAGCTGGTGTAAACACAAGCATTGATTAGAGTGACCGCGATCGACTCCGATGGTCGCGTCGGAGCCGTAACAGGCCGCAGATGTAAATCCGGCTTTATCTGGCTGTTACGTGTTCTGATTTTTGTTCCCTGCCCTTTCGTTTTTTGTTGCCGTTTCTCCCTTTAGATATTGTTTTTTTTTTCCTGTTTTCCCACTCTCTCTGTTTTTAGGTGCTATGATTGGTCGAGTAACATGTCCATCATGATGGTTGATCTCAAGAAGCATTCAATCAGGAACCGGTTCAAGATAAAAGACGCCTTTGAAAACGGAAGGGGGAGGCGGAGAAACTTGGAGTTTTATTTTATGATTATTTTTCTTTTGTGCTCCGTTGTATATCGTTGTAAATAAAATTGGTGTTTTCATTTGTGTAAATTTATAATTCTTTTGTTAATAAAGCAAACCAATAGCAGTTAGGTCAGTTGTCCTTGTTTCGTTCTCCCACTGTACTCTCCAGAGTTTCAAAATGATGTTTAAAATTTATTATGTATGACTCCCTCATACCTCCAAGCCAAGAGGAGACGTAACATAATTTGGGGGCTCGTCCAAGATCCTTCCTCAGTATTGTGGAAAATCCCGATAGTTAGCATAACTTTTTGTTTTGCTCTGTGTGGTGGAGTGAATCAACCATCCATTTCAAGTCTCTACGAATGAGTTGATTAAGGTGTGTTTGATTAGGAGTTTAAAAAATGTGTAGGATTGGGATGCCTCCAGGAACAGGGACGGGAACCATTGGACCACACTGCGTGCCGATAGGACGGTCACAACCTTGCATCTTGGTGTGGCCGTTTAGCCATTTCCTATTCGGAGCGGCTGGAGCAAGCAGTGATAAAGAACAGCTGCTCAAGGGTTGGGGCTCATGTTTTGGGACCGTAGCTGGAACAGGAGGATGAGAGATGGAATTTAAGTAGGTGTAATGGATTCATCCCGGCATCCAGTGTCCTTCCAACCCCCTCGCAATTTACAAACACCTCCCCCTCCCTCTTTACACTTTCGTCAGGTTTATTGACTGACATTTCAGGAAAGACGAGGGGGCCGTGTGCCGGCAGTAACTGGAGTGGTGACAAATCACTTTATGGAAAGAGCAACCTGTTTACTAGGAAGCCAGATTGTCCCCTCACCCTACCGTGAGCCTGCAGGGCCCAGAACCGGACAGACCTTCACCTTATCCCGTATTGATCGGTCCTGCCCCCTCCCTCATGGGACGGATCATTTATTTTCAGGGTGATATAAGTGGAACTGATTAGAACACGGGCTGATTGATTTGCTTACGCATGTGTCGTGGCACTCCGAGACGATCAAACCTGGCGGGAAAGGAGAACAATCACCTGATCTTTGCCGGGACCTCAGACGAGGGGCATTATGATCAGCGGCTGAGCGAGCGTGAGTGTGCCACTGCATTTGTGAATGTGACAAAGAGTCTTCCGAGAAAAACACATGCAGCATTCATTTGCATTTCATTGTGTTTGCGAAAACTGCAGCTTTCAAAAACGAGGAGATAAATGATGGCGTGTCGCTTAAAGTGCTCCCTCTCACCACGCAGCTCTGATTTATTCCGTTTGAGATTTCGACCTTACGCAGGTGTACGCTGAAAATGCCGCTGGCGTCCTTGTCTGAAGAGTTTCCGCATCCAAGTAATTCTAATGAGCCCACTTCACTTGTGATTGACTCTTTTTCCGACAACAAAGTGATGTGTGTCCTTCTCTCGAACAATGATAAAAGGAGCAGGAGTCCTCAGAGAAGTCTGCCTAAAACGCATTCATCTTGTCACATGCGTCGTCCTGCTGCTGCTCTCATGAACTCAATGCAGTGATGCAAACGGTGATGTGATCTTATGGAAAACTTTAAACCTGCTAGATTAACCTAGTTTCTCTGTGCAATACGTACCTTGTGTGTATATCTTGTGACTATTTTAGGTTATTGTTGCTCACTTCTGTCATGCCATAGTTTGTGTTATGAACACGGGCTGGAAATCATGCAATTTCTTGTAGAGAAGAGAGGTACGCTGTGACTTTGTGAGATTATGATTTTTGCCTGGTGGTCAGGGCAAAAGTGGGTAGATTACTTTTAAAATGTATTTCACTACAGATTACAAAATACATGCTTTAAAAAGTCATTTGTGACGTATTTCGTTACATTACTCAAGTTTAGTAACTTAATCTAAATACTTTAGAATACTTTGGAATACTAATAAGTGTGGAACAAACACAAAAAAGGTAATTGCAAGTTTTTATCTCACAATTCTGACTTTTTCCCTCAGAATTGCGTGATATAAAGTTGCAATTGCAAGTTATAAAGTCCGAATTATAAGATATAAAATTGTAATATTGAGAAAAGTCAAAAATATGAGATATAAACTCACAATATTGAGAAAATAATTAATTTTTTAAATGTCAGAATTATGAGATATAAACTCACATAATAAATTCACAATTGCAAGAAAAAAAAGTCTGCAAGTTCATATCTCCCAATTCTGACTTTTTAACTTGCAACTGTGAGTTTAAATCTCGCAATTCTGACAAAAAGAAGTCAGAATTGTGAAATGCAAACTCTCAATTGTGAGGGAAAAATCAAATTGTGAGAAAAAGTTGCAGTGAACTTTTTTTACAATTATAAAATGACTCACAAACAACTATCACAAAACATGAAAACAGTCGAAAACATGAATCTTAACTCCGCTTTTTCAGACGGTCAGAGTCAGAGAATCATCAATTGCTGTTTAAATGACATTAAAACTCAAAGTAATCACTTTGGTAATCTAAAACACTTTTCAGATGTAACTGTAATCTGATTACCACCCATTTAAAATGTAACTGTAATGAAATACAGTTACTCAAATTTTGTATTTTAAATACGTAACTAAGTTACTTGTATTTTGTTACTCCCCAACCCTGCTGGTGGATGATAGAAGGAGTGACAAATCTCATACACATCAATGCAACATTCACGGACTGGCTCCGAATGCTGAGGATTGAGGTGGAAATCAGCCATACCTATAGACCAGAATATCATAGAAACGTATTTTGTCTTGGTGGACAGTGTACAGATGACACATGTGGGAAAGCGCCTGCATACCAGCCCCAGTCTTATCTAGTAACCAGAATATCTTATAGACTCGATGATGGGTTCCTCTGAGCAGCATCAATCAACCATTGAGTAATGCCTTAGCAACCACCCAAAATATTTTAGAAACTGCACAGTATTTGAAGAAAACGGTGTAGGTCAATGTCGAGTGTCCACAGCAAAACATGAAAAATCACATGACAGGTAGAAATGTACACTTTGTATTGACATTTGTGTCATATGGTTTTGAAAAAAAAAAAAAAAAGTTTATTTGCATTTTAAATGTATTGACTAAAAATGTCATGGTGTAACCAAATGATGTTTAATTAATTCATGATATTTGCAGGCGAACTAATAAGCATTTACAAAATTATTATTATTAATGATGATAATTTACTTTGTTTCTTTATTTGCAAATATCATAAATCATTGATTCATAAACATATTTACTTTTTTAGACAGTTGCACAACATGACATTATACAAACATGAACCGATCATAAAAAAGGTCAAAACATTTGCCATTTCTAAGAGACTTTGACCTTTGACCTTGACACAGTCATGCGGGTCTACAGAGGTCCTCTCTATGATATAACTTCCTTAACGCCACACGAACACAGAAAAAGGTTTTAAACAATAATAAGTAGTTTTGATTACTTTTTCATACACTGTAAAACATTATTGTTGGTTTAACTTAAAAAAAGTCAGTTACCTAGTTGCCTTAAAATATTGAGTTCATTGAAATAAAAATAATGAGTTACAACAGTGAAGGAGATTGGTTTAATAAATAGAAACTCAAAATATTATGTTATCCGAACCACATTAATTATCTAAGTCGACTAAAGAAAAAAAGTTGTAATAACAAATCTTGAAAATATTTTTTTACGGCGTAAGACGTAATGATAGAATATTATGCCAAGCTATTTAAGCCTTTATTTTCAAGAATTTCATTGCAGCTAATGATATCATATTATATTTTAAATATTATCATAGAATATTATGACATCAGGACAGTCAGATATCAAAACGTACTTTAAATAAAAAAAATAAAACATGTTAATCATAGAAGAGGTTTATTCAAATATTAAATTCATTTGAAATTCTGTATGCAATGAATTAATTGCATTTTACAGTTTCTCTCGATTGCAAACACACTATGACTGATTCATCTGGCACAATTTCCCAAACCATTTATTAAATTCTCAAAACAAAGACATATTTCTCAAAACTATAAACACGTTTCACTTGTGTTCACACACATTCCAGTTCTTAATGATTGCAGTGGTTAAACCATGTTCTCATTCAGAAAACACAAACACACTATAATTAACTCAAGTGCCACTATGTGAACCCAAATAGCACACATTTATCCTTCAGTAAACATTCAGAAGCAAAATGACACATCAATCAGAATGTCGGGATAATATAAACAGGAGCACAGGTTGTGCTTTAGAATATGCATCCTAGAATCAATCGTCGACAGGGTTTTGTACTATACGGTATAATTACAGTACACAGTACTTTATATGAGAAATTTCACTATTCTGTGTCCAGTAAACTGAAGCACATGTACAGCCTCAAATTCATGATTGTCAAAGAAAGTCTTTTTGTCAGAAGACCAAGAAACTGCTATCGTACTGTATGCTGTAATGAAATTTGGTGCAGAAGATGAAATTGACAGTATATTGTGTTGCAAACACAGTTCATATTTATGGTTCTTCTCTTGTAGAGATTTTTTCCTAAAGCTCATAGTTGGATTTTACTCTATCTGTACTTTTTCATTTATGTTGTATACTGTAATAGACACTGAGCTGTTGCATTATTCTTGAATCCCAGTAAGAGGTTTTTGTTACAGTTTTATGAGTTGACCTCACTAGTGTTCACTAGGCAGTAAAGTAGTCTGTATTTGCAGGTTCTGTGTGCCAAAGTTTGATTTTGACAGAAGTGAAAGAGTTTTTGACTTTCATGTGGAAGTTTGAGTTTTGTACAAGTTGGTGTGTAGTGACGTGATTGTGTTGAATTGTTTATGTGAAAAAAATGGTATCTTTCATCTTTTCTGTATCTTTCATGAAATGTTTGTTAGCGATCGAGAAAAACTGTAATATATTCATGAATGCATTTATAGATTTGTACTGAATTTAAAAAAAGAAAAAAAGTAGAGACTTCAGCAAAGTCTACTATATATATATATATATAGGGTTTAGGGGGGAGAGTGTAACAGAGGCCAGCTAGTAGTTGCTGTGCGAGTAAACCTCACTCCTCTGAACTCAAGAGCCTCCTTGTTAGAGTGTTCGACTCCCATCCCGATTCAAGGCCCACTCAGAGCGAGCTGAGTAGGACCGGGATAGAGTAATGCAACGCAGGGTTACATTGGTGCCGTGACCCGGATGGGAGAGAGGTTTAGGGGGGAGAGTGTAACGGAGGCCAGCTAGTAGTTGCTGTGTGAGTAAACCTCACTCCTCGGACCTCAAGAGCCTCCTTGTTAGAGTGTCCGACTCCCATCCCGGTTCGAGGCCCGCTCAGAGTGAACAGAGTAGGGTAGAGGGGTTACATACCCCGTACGGTAGTATGGACATCACGGTTCGGTTCATGCAGTTAGACGACTAATACAGTCAGTCGATCCACACTCCAATCCAGGAGGAGGTGAGAGGTGAGTGCACTTATACAGCATTGTTCACTAACCTCCACAACAGGAAAAATAGCAGAAGAAGAACAGCGCCTACGCGGATGATTTGAGAGTTTGAAAACAAAGTCCACTAGGTAGTCCGCACGCGTGAATGCGTCTTTCTGTGCTCATGGACAAAGGAGAATACTTTGAAAGGAAAAGCCCATGCATGAGATGCTATTCAGTTTTATAGGTGACCAAATAATTTTTGTTTTTTATCTGCCCTGCAAAAAAAAAAAAAAAAAAAAAAGACCTATGCAAGAGTGCTTTCTGTTTACTTCTCAGTGCTACTACATAAAGGAGGCTGTACTGTACCAACTAGGGGACCATCTGCCACTAGGTGGAACAAACTTTGATTTGCACTACTGTCAGGTCAAAATAAATGAAAAGAAACCTAGTTTTATGGATTTGTTCATTTGTCCAGTAACACTTTTAGGGTCTAATTCTCGTTATTAACTAGTTACTTATTTGCTTGCATATTACTAGGACATTGGCTGTTTATTAATATAAAGCAGATATTAATGTCTTATTCTGCATGACCTTATTCTACATCCCATAATCCTAGCCAGATACCTAAACTTAACAACTACCCTAATAACTATTAATAAGCAGTAATTAGGGGTTTATTGAGGCAAAAGTCATAATAGTTGACTAGTTAGTTAGTAATAGTTAATAGTGAGTAATAGTAATAGTTAGTTAATAGTGAGAACTGGACCTTAAACTAAAGAGGGTAACACTTTATTTTACACTGTCATTGTTACATGTATTTACTATAGTAATAACTAAAAATTATGCATAATTACATGCAATTAACCCTAAACCAAACCCTCATCCTAACCCTACAGTAAGTACATGTAGTTATTGTCTTTACTCAGTACTTAAATGTATAATTACACTGTAATACTCACACCTTAAAATAAAGTGTAACTCTAAAGAGTGACCATTTGCCATGACCCCAAAACTGAGGTACGTATTGAACCGTGACTTCTGCGTACCGTTACACCCCTAATATACCATATATATATATATATATATATATATATATATATATATATATATATATATATACACTGACACACACACACTACATGGCTATAATGCAATCTGTGAATTCCCCACACAGTCCCCCACAGATCCACATCCACCTTTAACTGAAACTTTCCCAAATGCCACAGTGATATTTTCACGCCAACTTCCTTCTCCCACTCCTCACCAATGAACCTCATCTGCCTTTGTCCCTACAGGAAGCTTTACTAACTGTGTTGTGTGTGTGTGTGTGTGTGTGTGTGTGTAGGTGTGCGTGTGTGTGTGTGTGTGTGTGTGAGAGAGAGAGAGAGAGAGAGAGAGAGAGAGAGCACTGGTGTGCGTGGGGCCCCAAAACTCCCTTCTGCTCACATTCCAACTGGGTTAAGTAGAAAGACTGACACAAATAGCCCATCCTTCATGCACAGACTGCGAGGAGATGGATTTTCCAGCGCTAAAGTCTCATTCCTAATTCCTCCTCCAATTTTGTGTATCTGTCAGACAGCTTACTACAGCACATTTAAATGTCAGTTCAGTTGATGAGTCATAAGAAAGCTGCTTAATTACACGTAGACAAAATGTGTCTCTCTCACATGTTTTTTTTTTCCACTAAACGTTTTCCTCATCTCATCCCGAGGGTCTCTCGGAATACGGGCTAACGCTATACCTCATCTCACTATCGTTAGCTTAAGTCATTTATCCTAAATGCTGATATAGGGATTGGGGGAGGGGCTATAACCACCCACCCTTATGACTTATTCAGCATGATGTAGTGCTGTGTCACCATAATGGCTCCTGATGCCGTCTGTAACGGATGGCGGACTCAAAGTGTCCGGCCGGTAGATTAATAAGCAGGGCTAGTGTCAATCGATTGGGTGCCGGGTATTCAGGGTGTAAAACTGACCAGGAACAGGGCTGATGAAGAGGAAGTCGCCCATGTGACCAGATAGCAAATCCCTGGTAAGGTTCAGACAGTCAAACGGTGCACTTAGAGAGCATTGAAGCGAGGTAGAATGTCTTTATCCTTCCTGTATTTTAAGCTGAATGCTTTTATCTTACACACAACAAGCACCTGCTGGAGATCTGTGACAGAGAAATCACTGGGTATTGCTTCAACTGTGGGCAATTCAAAGTCTTTTAAAACACTTTTATCACACTAGATCATTTGATTTGTCTACTGACAATGTCCAAAAGTGGACATGCTTGTATCATTGTCTTTTTTCTCTCTAGGCAGTCATGAACAAATGCAGTTTCCATAACATCTCAAGTCATTTATTCTGTGTCGGAAATGACAGCTAGCATTTTATGTAGTCTAATCATGTTCAATTAAATATGATTTAAAAAAAATATATATATAAATAAATATATATATATATATTTATTTATTTATTTATATATATATATATATTTTTTTTTTTAAATAAAAATATATAAATAAATAGATTTTTTTTTTAAATATATATATATATATATATATATATATATATATATATATATTAAATTAACAATTGTAGCTTGATTGCAAACATTTCTTCACATATCATGTTTCATATTTCAATGTGCCTTTTACAGACACCGTTGTCTCAATGGTTTATTACTGGATGTTTTAAAAAAAGATGCCAGAGATACTTGTAATTTGTGTAAAAATTGATATAAATGCTTTTCATACAAAAATAAAATAACAGTAAAATCTTATGATGGATTTTTATAGTGTAGCATGGAAAGGAAAATGGTGAAATAATAAAATATCTATGTCACAACGAGGAAGATGACGGTTCAAACAGTCTTTAATAAACCCATAACCAAATCCACACACTGGCAAACGAGGAAGCACAACCATAAACTGACGCTACCGGACAAAGGTGAACTGAAAACACAGACAAACGAGGTGATAATGACCACACAGATGAATGCAATGAAGAAATCACGTCAGTTACTATGACGACAAACAGGCAGGGAAACTGTGCAAACAGAAAACAAAGTCCAAACAGCGTGAAATTGTGACTATCTACTGTTGAAAAGATAGAGGTCAGTATATATATATATATTTTTCAAAGAAATTAATAGTTTTATCAAAGGTTAATTAACAACATGGAACAGAACTGAGGAAGCAAAGCACTTAAATACACAAGGAGTGAAACAGAACAGAAATGAACAGAAACAGGTGCGTAATTAATTAGAAAAACCAAAACACCATGATAATGAGGGTGTTTACACAACGATGATGTACTGAAAAAACAAAGGTTTTTCCTTTGCTTTTTTCAAGAACAGACAACATTGTTAAAACAATCCCCGTTCACACGGACCCACAGAAATGACCAGAAACGCTGTATTCTGCTGCCGGCCCAGTAGTTGGCGATGTCACTTTGTAAAAAAAAAAAAATTTAAAAAATATGCATGACATAATTTGCATTTAGTAGTTTACATGAATACAAAAAACAGTATCATTTTCAGAAACTTGCACTTTGAAACCTGATTTCAAAAGCTTGCATTTTCAGGCCCCTAAAATCATCAACAAAACGCATGAAAAGTTTTCAATTTTTAGCAGAAAACTGTATAAAAAATATATCTCTATAAAAAAATTATTTATTATGTATGATTTGTTGGAATCCGACAAAAAATGAACACAATCACTGGTAATAACACCAAATTTGGCACAAACCAAGTATGTTATGTTATGTTATATGTGCTACTTAAATATATTCAAGTAGTAAACATATTGTAAACTGTGATAATATTTCGCAACATTACTGTTTTTATCAAATAATAATAATAAAAAGAAACCTTACTGACCCCAAACTTTTGAGCAGTAGTGTGTGTATTACTGGCTTGAAATGTGGGGGGAAATGAGGGCATGGTTTAAAAAAAAAAAAAAAAAACTTTATATAACAACAAATAGAAGGTGAAATTTGTTGGTTTTAAAAGAAATGAACCCCTGCCACACAAAAGAAACACAAGCTTCCATCAACAATGTGTGAAGAGGGCCTATTTTCAGGTCTTTTTACTCTTAAGAGGGCAGTCAGTTCGTTTGAAGCTGACCCAACTATAGTTAAAAAAAAAAAGCTCTTCAACTGTTTGGTGGGCTGCCAGAAAATGAAAAAAACATTCACGAATAAAACATAGACAACAAGAGAAGTCATCTAGAGCAAACCTTTAAAGGTGCCGGCATGATCTCTTTCTCTCTCCGTCTCTTTATGTGGGTAAACTCCCAAATGATGACAAGCCAATTAACCTGCATCATTAGTTTGAGGACCCTTTTAAACAGAACCACAAGGAGGGAGCTTAAGAAGGCTTTTGCATTATTGATCTAATGTCAGTGCCGGAAGGACTTTGTCATTGGGGAGAGGAAAGCCAGGATGGGGCGTATTACAGTAATGGCTATCTGCAGCATTTGAGAAGCTGCTCTCATTGTTAACCGCTAATGGGCAGTTACATACTGTTTGCATGTTTGCTAATGCATTGCAGATTATCCGAGCCACTGTCTCTCCTCCCTTCCCCCCTCGCATCTGGAGGCTGGGGAACATGTAGTTAACTGAGCGCAGCAGTTACGATAGCATAAATAAGAGTTTAATGTAGCAGTTTTAAAAATTTGTTTACATACAGTATTGAGGCTGTGCAATGAGCGCGGGCAATCAACTTTACAAACAAGCTTGAGTTTATGAAGATGCCTATGGCTAATCAGAGCTTGACATTCCCCGCCAAATGCGCTTGAATTTTATATATAATGAGTACATTATTCAATTGTAGTCTTTTAAAAAGGCTAAGAATACTGAAATATCTGAAACGCTTCCAATACTGAATTTCCACAGAATAGAAACATCTCTCTCAACAGCGAGTCGACACACAAACCTGTCTTCCCTCACTCGTAACATTTGCTTTGGATGAATATTGTTGGTGTTACAGGGCTTGGATTTCGCTGTGGGATTGTGCATAATTTTATTCATTCCCATATAATTTGTGCTCACACCCAAAGTGCGGCACTTAAATCCTCCTCTCAGTACTAAATTGAGTTATTTTTCTCTGTTTATTGCGCTTAAACAGTCAAATACACACTAAATAATGTCAAAATTCCAGACTTTTTCACATTAATTATATTTTAAGTGAACGTAAACACATGTGTAACAGTATAATGGATATGTGCGTCAGGTCTGAAAATGGCTAACGACAAAACTGCAGCGCACGCTTAATATTAGACAGAAGTATCATTCATAATTTTACTTATTCCCATATAATTTGTGCTCACACCCAAAGTGCGGCACTTAAATCCTCCTCTCAGTACTAAATGTAGTTATTTTTCTCTGTTTTATTGCGTTTAAACAGTCAAATACACACTAAATAATGTCAAAATGCCAGACTTATTCACGTTAATTATATTTTAAGTGAACGTAAACACATGTGTAACAGTATAATGGATATGTGCGTCAGGTCTGAAAATGGCTAACGACAAAACTGCAGCGCACGCTTAATATTAGACGGAAGTATCATTCATAATTTTACTTATTCCCATATAATTTGTGCTCACACCCAAAGTGCGGCACTTAAATCCTCCTCTCAGTACTAAATTGAGTTATTTTTCTCTGTTTATTGCGCTTAAACAGTCAAATACACACTAAATAATGTCAAAATTCCAGACTTTTTCACATTAATTATATTTTAAGTGAACGTAAACACATGTGTAACAGTATAATGGATATGTGCGTCAGGTCTGAAAATGCCTAATGACAAAACTGCAGCGCACGCTTAATATTAGACAGAAGTATCATTCATAATTTTACTTATTCCCATATAATTTGTGCTCACACCCAAAGTGCGGCACTTAAATCCTCCTCTCAGTACTAAATGTAGTTATTTTTCTCTGTTTTATTGCGTTTAAACAGTCAAATACACACTAACTAATGTCAAAATGCCAGACTTATTCACGTTAATTATATTTTAAGTGAACGTAAACACATGTGTAACAGTATAATGGATATGTGCGTCAGGTCTGAAAATGGCTAACGACAAAACTGCAGCGCACGCTTAATATTAGACGGAAGTATCATTCATAATTTTACTTATTCCCATATAATTTGTGCTCACACCCAAAGTGCGGCACTTAAATCCTCCTCTCAGTACTAAATTTAGTTCTTTTTCTCTGTTTTATTGCGTTTAAACAGTCAAATACACAGTAAATAATGTCAAAATGCCAGACTTTTTCACATTAATTATATTTTAAGTGAACGTAAACACATGTGTAACAGTATAATGGATATGTGCGTCAGGTCTGAAAATGCCTAATGACAAAACTGCAGTGCATGCTTAGTAATAGACAGAAGTAACATAAAAATATCCGTTTCAAACGATCCCAGCCAAGGAATAAGGGTCTTATTTATCGAAACGATCGGTCACTTTCTAAAAAAAAAAAAAAAAGATATACATTTTATACATTTTAACCACAAATGCGATGCAGCATGCAATACGTAATTGTCACGTGGAAGTACCAATTCAGTGTCCACAAAGCGAAAGTGCAAAGACTACATCAAACACCCTATACAAAAAAGATTAAACAACATTGTCGGACAATTTTGAAGTTGGAGGAGGAAATGAGATTCCGCGGTACTCCTGCCTACGCCACGCGTAACCTTTCAAACATGAGTACGTAATGCGTGGCGCATTGCAGAGCAGTGCAAGTCAATAATTTGTGGTTAAAATGTATTGTTTTTTTAGAAAATGACTGATCGTTTCTCTAGATCAGACTCTTATTCCTCGTCTGGGATCATGTAGATCCTTTGGATCCTGACATTTGGACCTTCAACCCGTTGAACCCCAGTGAAGTCCACTATATGGAGAAAAATCCTGGAATGATTTCCTCAAAAACCATACTTTCTTTTCCACTGAAGAAAGAAAGACATGAACATCTTGGATGACATGGAGGAGAGTAAATTATCAGGAAATCATGAACTAAACCTTTAAAGAAAGATCTGAGTTTCCCCACTCATAATTCAGCTTTGTGGTGGCATTCATGTGCGTAAAACTCGTGTGTGCACGTGTGTTAGATATTCTGGTCCCAAAGTATTAGCATTAACAATGTTAAGATCAAAGGAACCTGCCTTTTTTATTTTATTTGATTTTTTTTTTCACATTTTCTACACTGACTGTGAGAGAAAAGGATTTAAAATTGGTTGCATTCAAATTTTAAATGTCGTAAACAGCTTGTTTTCAGCTAAAAACTCAAATTCTTTCTCACAAAATTCTGCAGGTGTGGATTTCCTGCATGCCCGCTATTGTTTTGGCCAGACTACTTGACCAAATGATACTCGATTTTAAGAACTCTTATGAGGTGCTTACTGGAATGAGTGGGTGCTGCATTACACAAGAGCGCAGGAGATCCTTCGGTGATGGGTCATCTCATGCTCTAATTCACTTCAGACGCCGTCCCTGATTGAAATGAATTCTATACTCCAATGAAGTATAATAAATTAGGGTCGTCGAGATGTTGACCTCCGTCTATTTGGGTTCTGTTGGCACACATCAAATTACAGTTGAAAAGTTCAGTTCATGGAGTTCTTACTTTGCTTTAGATAGAAAATCAAGCAGCATGTAAGGACAAGCTCACGCTATGGTTCTAATAACTCTGTATGGCGGAGAGCCAAAGCAAACAATCATATCGTATAACGGTCAGAATTTCTTTGTTTTAAACCCTTGGAAGCCCATGAAATTTCCCATTAACATGACTTCCGTTACATGGCAAATCTAATTCACCCACAGGCTGAATAGAATAGAAAGTTCAATAGAGAAACCTGATTTATTTGAACTTTACAACGACACTCTCACACACATCTGAAATACACCTTTTGCTTATCAGTGCTTGAGTAATTGAAAGGAAAAAAGCCCCAAATCGGAAGTCCAGAACATTCTTTTCATCTCAATTTCAAATAAAAGCGTTAGCAGAAAGAGAGTTTTGGGGCCACATGTAAGGGGAAGGGAGCACCCGATTACAGCGCACTTCACATCTTGAAAACATGCACAGCTAAAGTGTTCAGTAAGCAGAAAATCACCCCAGTTGGGAAGTTTTTTTGCTGTACTCCACGTCTCTTATTTCAGCCTGCCCTCCATGGCCATCAGCGCTCACCAGCATCAAAGAGCATTTTCTATCCGCCTTCCCACGTGCACTTTCCTACTTTAGGAAATGTTTGCCAAATTTGCCAGCTCTTTATTCTTGCTCTACCCTTTCCATGCTTTTATAAGTAAGGAGTAGTAAAATTTACTTCGGGATTCTGTCTGTTTTTGAGGTCATTCTCAGGAAAATGTGCCATACCGATATAAATAAAGGCAAAATGAAATGTTTATATAAAAATATGTATTTTTCAGTCTGTTTAGTGTGTAAAAAAATATATAAATTAAATAAAATAATTGCATTTTTACAGAATTTTCAGAGTTTTCAGAATATTGCATATCCCCATTCATTGCCATTACATGTTGATATTCGCGAATGTTGTTTAAATACTAAATTAGAAAGTTAGCATGTTGGACTCAACAAAGATAAATAAGTCAACCTACATAAGCATGTAAATAATTTTTTTTCATCACTAGGTCTGAAACTTCTCAGACTCCTTCAGGGCATCATGACCGATACAGAGTTGCGTGATGATGCATTCGTAAAATACAGCATTTTACTACAAAATTTGGGCGATGCACAAAATGGCCGATATGGGAAAGTTGTATATCATTCAACTTTGCATGAAGTCCCAAATCCAACTAGACCATTTTTTGTGATTTTTGACAAACTGTTCAGAAGTTATAAGCCAAAATAGCCATTTGTTTTGTATCTCCGGATGGGTTGGTGGCACTGTCTCATAATGCTCAGGTCATGCTTGTGATGACATGGACCAAGTTTGGTCTGAATACGATAAAGCGTTGAGGAGACTACATAAAGTAAGGGCTACATAAAATATTCTTCTGAATCAATTTGAAAAATCAGCTTGATTTCCCCAACTTTTTATTGGCATAGTCTGAAGGTGATCTGATTCAATTTTTGTAAAAAATTAGAGCAACGGCCAAGGAAGGGTTTGAAAGTAGGTTTTTCTGAAAATAGCAGGAACATTTTAATGAAGGAAAATCGAATCGTCTTGAGCCAAGGAATCCGAGGGGGAAAAAAAATGTGTCTGGGCCTTACAGTTGGAAATGTACCAGCAAAAATATAAGTGCAGGTTTGGACAGTTGGTGGCGCTAGCGGGATTGAGTTAGAGACTCCAAATTTGCAGTGGTGACAGTTCAGACTGGTCTCTATCAGTGTGCCAAATTGCATAACTTTCCCTCAGAAGAAGAAGAAGAAAACCAATGGATACAATAGGTGCCTACATACCTTCAACGCTTGGCCTCTAAATATATTGTATAATTGTAATAATATTTCACAGTATTACTATTTTTACTGTATTTTTAATCAAACAAATGCAGCCAAGACACTTCAGAACATTATATATATATATATAAAATTCCCAAGAATGACTCCATTTAATCACCATTCACAAACCTTCATGTTCCACTGAATGTGAAATCGTCTCTCGCATATATAATAACCGCATACTAATTGGCCATAATTTCAAAAGGTGTAAAGATCTGGGTAATTGTGTATTCGAGTCGTTTGTTCCCAAGTGGCCACTAGATCAGCAGGGCAAACATATCAGGTGACAGTCTCTGGCTTTAGCCAACGTTTTATCTCTTCTCCGCATCTCTTCCAGAGCCATTCTCTCAGGTAAAACGCTCACGGCAGGCAGCAAATGTATTCTTAACACTACAAAATAGCACAGGCTCTGAGGGGGTTAGAGTTAACGCTCTTGCCAAAAAACGAGCACACGGCCTCTCCTACTCTCTCTCTCTCAGGAGCTCGAGTCAGATACGAGCTTTAAATACAAGCGTGCTCAACCAGTCAGAACAGCATTTGTTTAATTTTCTCTGACTTCGTTGCAATATTGCCAGAAAAGCCCTGAGGTTATTTTGCCCTCCTTTTTCGCAGGTGAAGATGCAATTATAGATGCTCTTTTTATATGTCGAGATTGCAGTGCGCATGTGTGTGCGTCTGTTTGTTTTGCATGTGTGTATGCAGAATATGCTCTCTGCCCGACTGCGGTTCAGAGCTGGATTATGTTCAGGTAGGGCATTCGCTCCCCCTTTCTCCACCATAAATGACATTTTCGATGTTCCCCTCGAGGTGAGTCTTCCCTGCTGCACCTGTAACCTTTCTCACCTATGTTTCTTCAACTCTAAGCCAGAGGGAGGAAGTGGATTTTGAGAAAGCAGCCCAGGCCTGACAGATATGACAGTAAACACTTTTTTGGATCTCCTTGGCCCATATGCACTCTGTGTTTGTGGGGGCGTGTGTGGGCTTGCTGATGGAATGGCATGGAGTCTTTTGGATATATTTCAACACGACTGTGTATACTGTACTTGCAAAATGTTGTTGCTGAATTGTTGAGTTTGGAATAAAGAAGCAAAACTTTTTGAAAAAGCATCCCCAACGCATTTTACTTCTGAAACGTGACATTTCAGTGCGAAACAAGGGACAAAAAAAAGGATGATTTATGTATCTTGAATTGACTGGAATATGAAAATTGTCAGTTTTGCACTATAGTGAAAAATAAATATATTAAAATGTATTTATTTCATTCTAAGTATACTACTAATACATTTACGTATTTATGCACTTAATAAAAATACCCTGCAATTGTACTTTTGGTATCCTAAAATGGCATACTTAAAGTCTCCTAACTAATTCCACTGAAGATATACTGAAGTTACTTAAATATCTTGTATTTAAAGACTAATATTATTCAAATGTCATATAATCCTTATCAATATTGACAATAAAACACATTTTAGGCTCAATATTAAGACATGTGCATTGTGCACAATTAGTACTCAAGTCTCAAGACGACATGTCAGTAAATATGTTAATGCATTTTAAATATATTACTTTTAACTAGGGTTGGAACGTGCTTTCCAGAGTCATTTTTAATTTCGTGTTGACTTTAGCAATAGTGGAGTCCCTCGTGACCTTCACAATAGGAGCACATTTGTGTGGCTTGTGTAAGTGACCTTTATTGGAGTTCCTATGGATTCAGTTCACCCGCTTATTATCAGTGCTGGAAATTGCCAAGATACGCAAGTTGGGGAGTCAAGAGTATTTTTTATTAATATAAGAATCTACATAAATGGCAGCTAAAAGATTAATTAGTAGTGGTAAACATAACAAATATTTAATAATTAATAATAATAATTATTTTATTAATCCATTAGATTACAACATAATCCCAAATTGTAACACATGATCAACATTTGCTAACTTTCCAAATACATTTCTAATTTTACTTTTCATTTAAAGGGATAGTTTACCCAAAATGTAAAACTCTGTCATCATTTACTTATCCTAAAGTTGACTTTAACCATTGACTTCCATCGTATTTTTTTTCCTACTATGGAAGTCAATGGCTAAAGTCAACCGTTTAGTTATCAAAATTATTTTGTGTTCAACAGTAGAGAGGAATTCATACAGGTTTGGAACAACTTGGAACAGGGTGGATAAGCAATTTAAATTCTTCATTGCTTCATGCTTTGGCAGGATAGGACAATATTTGGTCAAGATACAACTATTTGAAAATCTGGAATCTGAGGGTGCAAAAAAAAAAAAAAAAAATCTAAATATTAAGAAAATCACCTTTAAAGTTGTCCTAATGAAGGCACATATCCACTATATTTACAGTAAGACTTACAAAATATCTTCAAGGAACTTGATCTTTACCTAAAATCTTAAAGATTTTTGGCATAAAAGAAAAATCGATAATTTTGACCTATACAATGTGTTGTTGGATATTGTAACTAATATACCTGTGCGACTGGTTTTGTGGTCTAGGGTCACATAACTGTAGATATTATACACTTAGCGATAATAGTTCAAATAAATAAAGTTAATTTAATCTGAAGAAACTTCTTGCTCTGAAATAATTCCCATTGCTGAGGATACAGACTGATAGAATATTCTGGCAGCATTCATGAAAGTCAACATTGCGCAACCCCAGACGCATCTGAACTCGTGATTTGTTCAGCTTCTTTGGGCTAAAAGCATGATTGAAATCCTTTCATTTCCCTTAAAAAAATTAAACCAGTTTGAACCACAACAGAGTGCCTCTCTAAATTTACTTCCCAGACTCTGCATCATCCCATTTCCAGCCCTCCTTATGATCATTCCATTTCCCTTAGGAAACTGCCTTAGAAAGTAGCTGGCGACGAAAACGGTAGACGGCAAGGCAGATCACAATTGGAACAGAACTACGGTACTTCATTCGAGCCAGAGAGCACGTGTCTCACAGACTGAATCTGTCATGAATAAAGAAACAAGCAGAACTGTTCCATGACCTTTCCATGAACATCTTTCTGTGGCATATTTTGCCTTTGACTCTATATGGGTGGAAAGAGTTTTTCCAATGTGGACATACAGTATGCTTTTCGTGTCACTTGAGACAGGGTTAGGATTGAGGTCTGCATGGAACTTAAGAGGAGAGTTCCCCCAAAATGATAACTCTGTCATTATTTTCTCAGCCCATTCGAAACTGGTATAACTTTCTTTCTTCAGTGGAAAACAAAATATGTTGAAGAACATCTTCACTGTTCTATTTTCTATAGGGGTGTAAGGGTACACAAACATGACGGTTCGGCACATATCTCAGTTTTCTCACGGTTCGCTACGGGTACAGCTGGAGGGACAAAACGAAACATAAAATGTGTTTTTACCGAATGTCTCTAACCAACACTGAAACATTAGGCTCGATCGACATTCTTCTGGATCGCCTGTGACCAGGGTTGGGGAGTAACGAAATACAAGTAACTTAGTTGCGTGTTTAAAATACAAAATTTGAGTAACTGTATTTCATTACAGTTACATTTTAAATGGGTGGTAATCAGATTACAGTTACATCTGAAAAGTATTTTAGATTACCAAAGTGATTACTTTGAATTTTAATGTCATTTAAACAGTGATTGGTGATTCTCTGACTCTGACAGTCTGAAAAAGAGGAGTTAAGATTCATGTTTTCCACTGTTTTCATGTTTTGTGATAGTTGTTTGTGAGTCATTTTATAATTCACTCGTCACTGCAACTTTTTCTCACAATTTGTTTTTTTTCCCTCACAATTGTGAGTTTGCATTTCACAATTCTGACTTCTTTTTCTGAGAATTGCGAGATTTAAACTCACAATTGCAAGTTATAAAGTCAGAATTGGGAGATATGAACTTACAATACTGACTTTTTTTATGCAATTGTGAATTTGGTATGTGAGTTTATATCTCATAATTCTGACTTTTCTCAATATTGTCAGTTTATATCTCGTATTTTTGACTTCTCAATATTGTGATTTTATATCTCATAATTCAGACTTTTCTCAATATTGTGATTTTATATCTCATAATTCTGACTTTTCTCAATATTGTGATTTTATATCTCATAATTCTGACTTTCTCAACATTGTGAGTTTATATCTCATAATTCTGACTTTTCTCAATATTGTGAGTTTATATCTCATAATTCTGACTTTCTCAACATTGTGAGTTTATATCTCATAATTCTGACTTTTCTCAATATTGTGAGTTTATATCTCATAATTCTGACTTTTCTCAATATTGTGAGTTTATATCTCATAATTTTGACTTTTCACAATATTGTGAGTTTATATCTCATATTTTTGACTTTTCTCAATATTGTCAGTCTATATCTCATAATTTTTGACTTTTCTCAATATTGCGGGTTTATATCTCATAATTCTGACATTATAACTCGTAATTGCAACTTTACATCACACAATTCTGAGGGAAAAAGTCAGAATTGTGAGATAAAAACTTACAATTACCTTTTTTGTGTTTGTTTCACACTTATTAGTATTCCAAAGTATTCTAAAGTATTTAGATTAAGTTACTAAACTTGAGTAATGTAACGAAATACGTTACAAATTATTTTTTAAAGCATGTATTTTGTAATCTGTAGTGAAATACATTTTAAAAGTAACATACCCAGCCCTGCCTGTGACTGACTGTATGCACTGAACCGTGAATAAATGTAGTGAATAACTAGTTATTGGTGAATACATTTCAGTGTAACGAGACGAGGGCTATCAAGACGGATTTCACATGGTATTAAGATGGATTTTGGTCGGTCAGATCACAAGTGGACGAGGGAGACACATACTCGTTTACACCTGTTATTTTAATCCGTCTGTTTTGTCAACTTTCAACCACTTCTAAGTCAGTAGGTGGAGAGTAGGCGGACTTTAGTGGCTGTTCGAACATTTGACCACATGAGTTTTTGACTTCGTCTGGAAGTGGTCGAAAGTGGTCAAGCTCAAAACATTTTATAATCCGTTTACACTTGTATTTAGCGTTGTCATCCGATTGATCAAAACACATCTTAATACCAGGTGCAAACAGGGCCCTAGGTGACAAAAATCTACAAAAAAAGTGTCATAGAAGAAGCAAAGGCCAGGATACAACAAGCTGACCTAGCTAGTTTTTGTGTTTCCCACCATTTGGAGCTGGACCCTCTTTTTGCAGATTTTTGGCCAAATGAGCATGTTGAATTGCCAGTGGAGCTGAGTGAGATCACTCTGATTGGCTATTAAGCTTAACGAACCAGTTCACGAAAATAAAAACGGAAGTGATAAAAGCAAGCAAATGATGAAGCCAAGAGAGCACACATGATAAGCATGTGGTCCACTGGTTACAGTATGCACAGCCCTAGCTATTCCGCTTTCCTTTCGGAATGATGAACACAGACTACTGCCCCCTGCTGGTATGGATCCTCTCATGTAATTGGCCATCGGCTGTAGTCTTGGTTGTGTTCTCAAATGTAACCGTTTTGGCTGCTAGTTATTCGATGCTGGTTTGGTGTTTCTGGGCACAAGAGAGTCAAAAATTAATTCTAATATTATTAAGTCATAAATTAATAAAAATCTGAATCGCGTCCACTTTTGACATTCTACTAAGTGTAAATTTGCAACAACATATCAACTAGCAGTCATTAACTTAATATCTGCTAACACTTTTTTTGATGGTCCCCAACGGATATTCTACTGACTATAATGTAACTTTGCAACTACATGTCAACTTATTCTACTAACCCCTAACCCTAACCCAACAGTCTACTAATATTATAAAGAGAGTAAGATGACATGCAGTTTCAAAGTTACTCATAGTTAGTAGAATGTCTAAAATGGACCATCAATATAAATGGTCAAAGTGAATAATAATCTACCAAGTTAATTGCATTATGACCAGGGTTGGGGAGTAACGAAATACAAGTAACTTAGTTACGTATTTAAAATACAACATTTGAGTAACTGTATTTCATTACAGTTACATTTTAAATGGGTGGTAATCAGATTACAGTTACATCTGAAAAGTATTTTAGATTACCAAAGTGATTACTTTGAATTTTAATGTCATTTAAACAGCAATTGGTGATTCTCTGACTCTGACCGTCTGAAAAAGTTACAACAACATTTTAATACTTTTAAGAAGGATCATAAAAATGTTGTTATTTTTATTTAGTACTGTCCTGAACAAGACAAAATGACTGAATTTGAGATATAAACTTGCAATACTGACTTTTTTTCTTGGAATTGTGAATTTAGTATGTGAGTTTATATCTCATAATTCTGACTTTTCTCAATATTGTGAGTTTATATCTCATAATTCTGACTTTTCTCAATATTGTGAGTTTATATCTCATAATTCTGACGTTTCTCAATATTGCGAGTTTATATCTCATAATTTTGACTTCATAACTCACAATTGCAACTTTATATCACGCAATTCTGATGAAAAAAGTCAGAATTGTGAGATGAAAACTTGTTCCACACTTATTAGTATTCCAAAGTATTCTAAAGTATTTAGATTAAGTTACTAAACTTGAGTAATGTAACGAAATACGTTACAAATTACGTTTGTAAGCATGTATTTTGTAATCTGTAGTGAAATACATTTTAAAAGTAACATACCCAGCCCTGACTATGAGCCTGAGAGATACATATGACACTGAATTAGGCCACAAGAAGGTGTCATTGAAGACAGTAAATACTCCCTCTACCCTTTAAAACAACTTTCATGTCAGGAGAACACTTATGATGCCTTAAAATGAGATCTAAACAACCACAATTGTTTATCATCAATGAAAGTGTTACCCAGCTGTTTATGAAAGGCTTGGCTGAGTTTTGACGCAAACATGGCATCACTCTCATTCCTAAGTGATGTTCAATGTGATGATCTCTGCAGGTCTGAGATCAGTATCAGAGAGTGTGTGTGTGTACACGTCTCCTGCTGTGATAGATCTGGAAGGTTCTGGCTCTCTGAGGTCGGTATCAAAGGAAGGCCAAGCTAGAGCCAAGCCGGGGGCCTTCGGCAGGCTGGGGTTCAAAGCCTGTTATCACTTCTTCTGTCAGATCCAGCAGAGCCCTGCGCTTTGATTGGCTTCTTGTCTTGTTAGAACTCTGCTCTTTCTCATTCACTCACACTCCCTCAGATGAGACTCAATCTCTTTCAGGAGATATAGAAGAACCTGATGGACAGTCTCAAGAGCGGTGGCTGAGGACGTGAGGATGGGAACTGACAAAAAGCTGGAAGCCGCTGCACATTGAAAGTGACACACATCAAATTCTGGGGACAAAAGGTATTTTTAGTGGTCTTTAGCTACTTTCTCATGTAGTTATTTAAGCAATATTTCACAAATGATGAAGCATGTTCAGTTACCAGTTACAGAATCTCACACATGACATGCAAAAGAAATAGATATCACGGCCACAAATTAAGAATATGTTCCATTGTTAAAGTCAAAATCATGCCCAAATTGTACCAATTAATTTCAAATGAGTTATTTAATAAATCGTCACAAATCAAATTGCACTTCTGATGAAAGTCTGCCAGTGTCAGAAGTTTCGAGGGCAGTCCTGCAGTGTTGCTTCTCCTACCATCAAATCGAAAACCAATAGGAGAGCAGAACCTGATGACGCAATTAGCATGACGACAACAAAAAAAACACCACTTGTTCCAATGATCGTAAAGGACTATTATGAATTTTACATTTTGTGCGCCGGGTTTAAATGTGCTTTTTGCTACCGCAATATGTTTGCAGAGATGTAGGAAGCATGAAAAGTTCATATCCTTGTTTCTCTGAAAAACGATTTTACAGCCAATTATTCTACTTCGAAATGTGCGTTCCGTTTTGGAATGCCTGTTTTTGTTTTGGTCCAGTTCGGGCACGAGTTGCTGTGTTCTGGACTAACTGTAAGCGATTAGGAGATGACTGATCCAACCCAACATATAAAGAGTTACTCTTTCAAACTGTTTGCGCGGCAGATAGGGCTTGACGTTAGCCCTAAAGCTGGAAGAAACTGGCTTTTACAACATAACCAATCTGTTTTTCAAATTTAAAAGCTCAGTCAAAAATCACACCGAGATTCTTGGTAAAAGAACGAATAAGTGATCCGAAATTAACAAGAGCATCAACACAAGAACTTAATTCCCCAAGACGACCAAACACAACAACCTCTTTTCATTAAGACAAAGAAAGTTCTTACCCGACCACATTTGTAAGACTTTCTCATTTGTTTTGACAGGCAAATAAATTTGTACATCCCATCACATCAAAACAATGGGAGGAAATATTGTGTTTTTTTGAAAATGGACCCTAAGCGCAGCATGTTCAGAGAAAACAGCATGGGGCCCAATATGGACCCTTGGGGTACGGCACAAGAAAGAGGGACAACAGACGAAGAAAATTCAACAAGGTGAACAGAAAAATCTGTCAAATATGTTTGGAACCATTTGAGGGCTTGTGCCCTTAATGCCAACACAGTTTGAGCCGGGATAAAAGAATCGAGTGGTTGACCATATCAAAGGCCGCAGTCAAATCCAAAAGCACTAAAACATCAAAGTTACCCGAGTCAACAGCTAGAAGAAGATCGTTAAAAACTCTTAAAAGGGCAGTTTCAGTTCTGTGACAGGGCTTAAAACTAGAGTATCAGGAGGGGAAACAACTAGGCATTCATTTTTGTTTCCAAAGTAAATAATTATAACCTACATGAAATAAATATGCATTACCTAACAAAAGTACAATTACAATTACAAGTACAATTTCAGTGTAAAACTTGTTTAAAGAGGAAAGACTATTAAACAGTGCAATTGATACTAAAGTACATCATTTTTGATATTCAAAATAAAGTACACCCTGTAATCCCTGAGGAATAATGAATATTAGCTCTGATGGAAATAAAAGTAGTGGTATAATCTAAATAAGAGTGTTCTTTTAAAGCATTATTTTCATTTCAAATTTTATAGTTCCTTTAATTTGAACAAATAGATGCACTTTGTAAAATTCTATAGTGCTATCAAGGCATATTCAGGAGTTTGAGTGAGTGAGGCTGCTAAATCGAGTGAATGGTTGTGAAATGCTGTGGCGTGTGATGCCTGTGACAGGCTGGCCAACAGTGTCGCACATGAAATGTATTATAAATATGTGGAGAAGAGGGCGCCCGGTTCATTCACTTTCCTCTGATGTCCTTCTCGCTTTGAAGATGTCCTCCAGGTCTGCTCACCTTAGAATCTTTATCTAAGCGCAATAGGTGAGCAGTGAAATATAACCTCCAATAGCTGGGGATTCATGAATTTTATGCTGAAATCTCTACTATTTCAGAGATAGACTTTCACACCATAAAAAAAGCTGATGAAAAATGTAGCACTTATATGCAGAGATATTGACTGGCAAGAAAGCTTATAAAAAGTATTTTATAGTATAACAGAATTTGCAATGGAGCACTGTCCTCAAACATTCTGAAGGATTGCACATTTTAATTATATACAAATTTTATATAAATGATATGATTATAGAAATGCTTGCATTTTGAAATGTGATAGTCCTTGCATTTATTAACATAATGAATTTCTTCCATTTGTTTTTGTATTTCATTGCAATTGGTCTTATTTCTCTCTTTCCTTTGCTTTGTAATTGTAAATGGTCCTGTCTTTGTAACATACAGCATATTTAACCATCAATATAGAATTTAAGAATAGCCATTCAAATTTTCCAGAATTCTTGGTTCCAAAGTATGTTGCCCATTCATTTTCTTAATGAAGATTTCTGTGATTTGTACCAAACCAGCCAGCGCTAAGATGAATCACAGCCTACCAACTTGGTTCTGAATGAAAAAGCGAATTTCAACGTTTTGAAATGTGTTCTTTGCTGGGTAGGGAACTCAACTATTGTTTACAAATTACTGTATAGCTTGCTTAAAATGAACCCAAAGAATGTTGGAAATTAATTGATATGTTTAATAAATGAACATTTATTAATAAGTGTAACACAGTTCGTAAGAACGGTCAGAAGGATGCGGGAACCGGCGAACATTCAACATAGTTGACAATAAACAATAAAACGAAAGTAAAAGGGCGGCAGCTCCTCATGGCGACTGCCGCTCACACAAACAAAATAAAACACAATATAGTTGTCCAGGCCTGGTCCTCTCTCATCCTTCACTGTAGTCGCTCCTCTTTTATGCTTCCGGAGCTCCTCCGTGAGAGATACGAGACCGGTGTAGCGTGCAGGTCACGCTCATTATCAATCACGTCACCGTTCCCTCACGGCTCTCACCCTCACTGCTCACCACAATAAGTTTAATGAATAATAAATAAACAATAAACATATTAAATAGCTTATTAATAAATGTTTACGTTTTGATTATTATCGTTTCCTCTAGTAATTATGTATAATTTCCAACCTATTTTGGGTTTATTTTAAGCCTGTCATAAAGTCATTTTCAAACATTAGTTGGATTAAATAAAACTGTCCAGCACATTAGGCAAACATTTAACCCAATCACTGGGTTAAAACAACCCAATTGCTGAGTTTGTCCATTTTCAACCCAACTTGAGTTGTTTTTAAACCTGCATTTTTTTTTTTAGAGTGTACGTTTAGTTGACAATAATAACTGCAGTGGATCACTATGTATTACCGAGTATAAATGAAGCAAAATAATGATATTTAATTACCAAAAATGAAATACTTAATGCACATTTCAATAGATTGTAATGTTTCTTCAAACATACTGTATCTGTAATCCTCCTCCCGCTGATTGGTTTCACAAGCATCATTTATGAGGTCTGGGACGGATCATAAACTAACAGTCACTGTGTGGAATGTGTTTGTGTGTCTGTAGTCCTTATTTTCTTTAGCAGTCGAACTGTTCAACTCATGCGTCTTTAATCACTCACACACTCCCTTCAGGAGAACTATAAGAATGGGCCAACAGATCCAAATAAACATGAATGATTTACACACCCACCATCATAAAATGAAGGCGATGGACGTCAGAGTCTAAGACCGGCTGAGGTGACTGTTCCTGGACAAATCATGGGACGGAAGCAGCTGGAAAGACAAAGAAAAAGAGATGAGGGGGTGGGTGGGTTTGTCAGCACATGTTCCTCGGCAGGATCAGGTCAACATGTCTCTTATCTTAACACATCTGTTTCCTCAAGCTTCCACCAGAGTGACAATCCCTATTGGATTACACCGATTGGAGGAAACCAGAGCTAGTGTTAGGCCGGTCATTTGCAGAAGACGTAGTGGAAGTGCCCAGCATGGAAGTGAGAGCCTCCAGCGGGATTGCATCATCAGAGCATTGTTAAAAAGTTGAAAGGCAAACTTTTACCAATATTACTTTACACAAACTATTATTAGCTATGTTTGACAATATTTTGTCTAGGGATGTGAAGAAAACCCCACAGATTGAAGGAAGGACTCAAGACATCTAGGGACCAGAATTCCATTGAGAAATGGGGGTCAGTTCGTTTGACTTGGCTTAGCGATACCTCCCAGAACATCCAATAGCGTCTACGCTAATTTTTGTCTCTCTGCTTATCCCGAGGTTTACCAATTAACGTGATTGGCTGGATCCGGGCCGTATCCGGGTCGGACGGGGAACTTGTGCCTGTGTGCGGCAGCAACGTGGCCCTGGGGTGTCGGCGGAGACTGTGTGAACCTTTGTGAAGACCTTATCGACTCATCGGCCAGTGGCACATATCCCAACAAACCGTCCCATACCGGCGTGATCAAAAAGATCTTAAACTAGATGGAACTAGATTAAATATTTTGACTGTTGCGATTCCAAATCGGTTTAATGACCTGTAACTCTGCCTGAGTATCGGACAAGTGTTCACTGTTGGCCAGAGGAGAACTGGCCCCCCGACTAAGCCTGGTTTCTCCCAAGGTTTTTTTCTCCATTTGTTGGAGTTTTGGTTCCTTCGGCTTGCTTAAGTTGGGAACACTTGTTTGATATTCAGCAGTGTTTTTGATATGCCTGCATTGGCGTCGTTGTATGCGAACTGAGCTGAGCCGGACGATTACGTCACTGTTTTCTCCAGTGCTGATATACATAAATTAACTAGACTAAAAACTATTGATCTTTGCAACGGAATGAATCAATAATATATAGAATAAGCTGTACAATGACACCATATTCTTTGGGAGCTGCTGTGCAGCTAAAATTATTTGCCAATTATTACTGTAAAGCTGCTTTGCCACAATTTGCATTGTAAAAAGCACTATATAAATAAAGGTGACTTGACTTGACTTGACAGTGTGCTAATAAACATTCAGAATGCCTTAACCACAAAACAGCATTACAAAGTGGCTCTAAATTCTGCTTGATTCATATCAACAAATACTGACATACATAGTATTTGATAATGACTGACACATTTTGACAGCTATCACTCATATCCATATGACAAGCATTAGATGTTTGGAGTTATATGCACCTAACTCTAATAATATACTCACAGCGAAGTTCGAAATACGTGAGCAGCGATATACTGTTATCAAACATCTGCTGTGAGCGACGGGTAGATGTTAGGTTAGGTTTCCTCTCCGGAACAAAATAAACAACAAAAATGAGAAAACAGCATGCATTTTATATATAGAAAGCATAAAAAAGCATCTGATCTCAACAACATGGGTATGTTAGCACAAGCTCTGCAAATGAGCTCTCCAGTACAGTCAAGTCATGTTTATTTATGTAGCATTTTATTCAATAGATTGTTTAAAAGCAAGCAGCTTTACAGTATCAAACATGAAAAACTCATTTCATCAGAAGCACAACTTCATTTTCTACTATAACGCGGTTATTCAGTGTGTTCATGTTTGAGATCTTCCCTTGATGGACTCAACAGACGAAATGAGTCATGTGAAAGAAGGCGGAGCCTCGGAGAACACCTCCTATTACGTCATCATCACGGACCAATGGTAGTATGAAGGTGTTTTGCAGCGGGAGCGAACTTTTCCTGAGAGTTTGCTTTGGCAAACCGTTTCCACCTTCAAAAACGAACTTTGTTTAGGCCTGATTTTGTTCAAAATGACGCCACATCAGTCCGTTCTTCGATTTCGTTTGAAGTATATTGGGGAAGATGAGGACAGAAGACGGATTAAACAGCAGGTGTAAACAGGAGTGCGTCTTCCTCTTCTACTTGTGATCTGATCGACCAAACGCTGATCTTAATACCAGGTGGAAATGACATAAGTGTTGAGTCCCACCAACGATAACTATGAAGACAGCTCTCGCCAAAACTAGCGTCCACACCGGCGGATCTGTTCATTCTAAGTTTTGTCGTCTGCCGCTTTAAATGCTCAAAGCAGGCTGGATTCTGATTGGCTGTGAATGTTTTTCTCATTGATCAGCTGAAAAAATTCCAACCATATCGTTCCTCTCTACCGTTATAGTTGTGATGTGGACTTTGCTATTTTTTTTATATATTTAGAATGACCAAGATTTTCATTTGAAATGACCTGATGGCACAGCAAAACGTTATTATTATAGAATTACATATTGCGCTTTAAGAAGTTAGGTACCCAGAACAGGCTGGGGAAGAAATATTCACAATTAGTTATGTATTGTGCGGTCAGTATCACATGGCAAAGAGAGATTTTACGGCTGCAGAAAAGTTCCCCACTCCACTGGAGTCTCTCCATCCATCTGTATGGCAGAAAATGAGCGACTGATTGCATTAGTTTCCCTTTCTCCTCTCAAAGGTCGCTGCAGATGTTAGAAGGAAGGGGGAGGGAGCGACACTTCATAGACTTGCTGGGATTCGGCCCACGGGGGTTAGGAGGAGTGGGTTAGAAAACCAGCTGTAGCAGATAAACTCCGTCATTTCCCATCTCATCCGTGTTTACAGAGAACAATCCACATTCCCTCCGCTTTTTGAAAGGGTTGGTCACGCTTCATTTAACACAGCTCATGTTATGTGTTACCTGAGCAAATACTGAGTAATAATAAAGAGCAATGTACTTGGAGGAATAGTGCAGGTTATTTCCAGTATCCCTCAGTTTGTCCAACTAACAGGAAATGCATTTACAGTAATACACTTATGGACTTAATGGAAACTTAGCAGGCAAGCGGGCCGGAGGGTTTAAAAGCAGAAACGTGAAGCTTGTATTTTTGTTAAAGCACTTAAATTCTTCAGTGAAAATGTCTGTACTTGAGTTCTCCTATGCTGTTTTTTCTCTTTCAATGGGTTACAAACAACCCAAATTGGGTTTAAAATGAACAAACCCAACATTTGAAACCAGTGGTTGGGTTAAATGTTTAAATTTAACTGAACTACTGTTTAAAAATGACTGTATTACATGCTTAAAATGTATGTTGGAAATTTATATAATTAATAATAATTAAACATTTATTAAATTGCTTATTAACAAATGTTCACCTTTTGATTATTTTTGTTGCCTCTAGTAATTATGTATCTGATTTTTAATTTCCAACATATTTTGGGTTCATTTTAAGCCGAGCACATATTCATTTTTAAACAACATTTGGGTTAAACAAAACTGCAGCACGTTGGGCAAATATTTAACCCAACCGCTGGGTTAAAGCGACACCATATTGTTTTTGACCTTTAAATAACGTCTCTAAAATTATTTCACTGGTGGAACAACTCTTAACCGGACAAATTCTACTCAATTCTGAAGTAACAATAAATAAAACTGTAGTGATATTTGTAGAACAGGACCTTTGTAGGACTGTTATCTGGTTGGTATACAAAAAAAAAAAAAATTATAATCTGTGACCCCAAGAATGTGTAAGAATTTAAGTGCATTACTGTAAACATGTTGCCATTCATTTATACACAATTGTGTAATCAAAAATCATGTTTGAGACTATCTTTGCACATGTTGTATGTGTTGAGGTGCTTCTTGCAAATGTGCTTTATTATGCTTTTTTAGGCAACAAGCAATTGCATATGAACAATAACAACAACAATTAATCCTCACATGAACACTCTAATAAAAAGACAAAAAAAAAAAACCTCTCAAATCTCTCTCTCCTTCTTAAGTTAAACCTGGACCTCTCTGTCATACGGTGCATTCATTCCACCAAACTCAACTAAGCACAAACGTATCCAGGGTGAAGCATTATATTCCTCCGGGGGGGAGCTGGGCCAGTTCTTGCTTGCTCTGCAATCCTCCACAAAACTCAAGATGCCCCCAACCCCTTTCTATTGAAACAGGAGTTTGAAGAACAATGAATGAAACCAGAGCAGGAAAAGGACCAAAGAAAAAAAACAAAAAACACAGCTTTAACAGAGCTAATCCACAAAACCTACAAAAACAAAACTAGACTTGAACATTTTCTGAAGAAAAACTGTGCAAAATCTGCTGCTACGATACTAGGACTTTCTGTATCTGTTCTGAGTGGTTTGTGATGTGGTTGATAGGTGGTTTCTTACCAGCCTGAGTCAAAGGAGTTCACTCCCAAGACTCTCGCTGCGTCTGAAATCGAATATTATAAATGTATTGTTGAAACACATTAAAAGACTGTGAACCGTGTAGTACTGAATTGTGGAGTTAGACCGTTAAATAGTTTTTCACCAATACTGTGCTCAGGATTTTATGGGCGGGGCTAAAACATGGCCCCGCCCCTAACACTATAGTAACTACAGCGTATTAGCACCTGCGGATCGCCGCTCAGTTACTGTCATTACCGTTAGTTACTACAGCCTACATTTTGTTAGCCAGCTATACCGTCGTCGTCACGCAAACACAAACACATATTTAAATTTCCAAACGATATGAAGAAGAGGTGGACTAATTTTGTGAAGAGCCATCTTGATGAAGAATTGTACACTGATTATTTATGGACAGGTTATGGAGTTTGTCACAGCATTGTTCGGCTATGACTGAAACGTAGACGACCGTCTGAAGTTAGCAGTTCCCCCACCAAACACGAGCCACCGACGGCACGAGATCCAGAGCCGTTACGGTGCAAATAGAGCAACAGGAACGGGTCGATTACACTTGAATTACTTCTAAATATTCAATTTTTACTTGTAAAATTTGCCAATATGTATTAAAACAATAGAAAATATGCTGTGGTATAAAATCTGATCGAGAATAAAGAAATTATCATACAAACTGATGGTTGTGTGAAGTATTTAAAAAGGTTTAGAGGATTTAAGTTAATCCATAAACATTAATTCATCCATGAAGTAAAAAAAAAGAAACTAGTATTATATAGTAAAAATTAATTAACCCATAATGCTGGGTTAAATAATTCAATTTGCTGGGTAAAATTAACCCAACCTGTGTTTTGTCCTATGTTTACCCAGCCCTTGGGTTGTTTTTAACCCAGTGTTTTTTAGAGAATACTGCTTATTAATCAAGATTTTGATAGCTTATTTCATTTTCTTGGCATTTTTTTTTTTGCTTCATTGTCTTTTAATCGTTCAACTTTGGTGTGACAAACTCAGAACACATATTTTAACAATGCTTTACACGGTTGCAAAGTAAATTCAAATTCAATAGTACAAGACCATATATGATTTCAGATGCTGATATTCTAGTCTTCAAATAGGGCTACTTTCAATCTGGAATCTTTTGGCCTGTTTTCCATCTTCTAAGAAACAATTGTAAGTCAGATCACTTAGACAAGTAAAAGCACACATTTGAGGTATCGTTCGTGAGTTATATACCAAAGTTGAGGGACGAAATCATTCCTATCATCTCTAAATGCTGTGCCGATGCTCCCCTGCTGCTCCGCATTCTTCCTTCTTTGAGAGGAAATGCAAAAGCGAAATATTCAAATGTTCTCAAGGAACATTACAGGCTTTTGCCTATTCGTCTGGAGCGAGTATCACTTGAGACATTTTACAGTGCGTTGAATCTTCATGAGAAGGTTGAGCGGTGCCAAATCGCTTTTCTTCCCTTGATCCCATCTTCACACAAAATTCTAATGGTTCATTTGAAGCTCTTCCTAGGCATACGGGAGTATCTGGAGAACATTATGTGACGATAATGCCTGTCAGCTATTCGATCTTCAAGAAACGAGAAGATCACGAAGCTCCTCTGAGGGAAGCTGGCATGAATACGCAACTCTAAGCACGTTCCACTACAGGACAACATTTCTTATTACCCAACCCCCCCCTCAAATGTTTTCCCCATCTGTCAGACGGGGCAGAAATCAATACCTGTATTTATGTTGCCTCACACATGGGAATAAGAAAGAAAAAACCCAAAGACATTTTTAACAAGTCACACCTGAAGCAATGCAAGTACACAAGTTCCACAAACGTTCAGGCTTTGTTCCCTATTTCCGTTTACATCTGTTCTCATCTTGTTCCACAAGTTTCCACAGTGTATCCAAATAAAAAAACGCACACAAGACATGTTTAGCGTGGTACCAGAAGAGATTCGCAGGTGGAAGAACGCAGAGCGGTGCATTGTGTCGCTGAGCTTTTGAACATATGCCGGGGCGTTCTCATCTTCAAAAGCCAAGAGTAACAAACACAGCGCGGCGTTTCCAAATCAGACTCTCAAAAGATGATGTCTTCATACCCATCACTCGCACCTAAGACGCAACGGCAAGATTAAAGCAAACAGATGTAACAGATTCTTCCTGGTTAACAAGACATGCAACAACAAAAACAAGCCGATCTGTGTCAGTCACATCTGCGTCTGCCCGAAGCCACCTCCGACAACTTGATTGAAACTCTATTTGATCTCTCAAAGGCATTGAATCTAATATGACAATTATACACTTGAACCGCATGCTAGCTGAGAGCTCTCCACGATAATGAAACTCAATATGAGTTAATTACATCCTTCTGCGGCCACAAGCCCGGTTATGGAGTGCGCCAGCGTTTCATGCCACTTCAGAATGTGATTATTGCGAGGGCCATTGTGGAGATATTAACAAAAGGTTATTACAAAGGGATGTCCACAGGACCACTCAGCGAGCATCTTTTCCAGTCCCATCCACACCTCGCCGCGATCGTGACATTGTTCTAAAGATGCTGGGATACCATGACCACCATTAAATCAATGTAAGGGTGCAGAAATTAACAGCTGGCTGCTCCCGGGCCTCAAGGCAGTGCCATATGGAACAGGGAGGAAGGGTGGATCTTGCTCACCAAAGCCTGTGTTCCAAACGTCTTCCTGAGATCAGCTGTCGAAGAACTGACCAACAGCTGCTAAACTGCCTTTGCCTTGAGCTTTACTGAAGAATAGCTGAGTAGAAAATCAAGGTCATCGCATGTGGCATGTGGGTCAGAGACTTTTTCTGTGGGATTATTCAAAATGCAATTTGCACAGACTTGAATATACCTCATCAATAATAAGCATGCTTTCAATTTTTTTCAATTAAAATTCATTTTGATCATTTATGTGGGGCTCAAAAAGAAAGGTCTGAAATTCTTATAATCTTGAATGATTTGAATGCACTTGAATGCATTTCCTAAAACCAAACCACAAGGTTTTAAAAATTTTGTCTGCGCATTTCAAGTCTGTGTAACCAACATGCTGGAAGGCATTTAAAGAGAGAACCTGACATTATATTTAACATTATATTATATTTGTATTTATATAATAATAATAATAATAATAATAATAATATTACATAAATAATTTGAAGTTTGAGTATATGGAATTGAAGCCTGAATATATGGAACAAAACTTGAATATATGGAATGAAAGTCTGAATATATGGAATGAAACTTGAATATATGGAACAAAACTTGAATATATGGAATGAAATTCTGAATATATGGAATGAAAGTCTGAATATATGGAATGAAACTCGAATATATGGAATGAAAGTCTGAATATATGGAATGAAACTTGAACATATGGAACAAAACTTGAATATATGGAATGAAATTCTGAATATATGGAATGAAAGTCTGAATATATGGAATGAAACTTGAATATATGGAATGAAAGTCTGAATATATGGAATGAAAGTCTGAATATATGGAGTAAAAATCTGAATTTATTGATTAAAACTTGAAAAAGTTGAAAGAAAGTCTGAATATATTGAATGAAACTTGAATAAATTGAATGAAAGCCTGGATATGTGGAGTAAAAGTCTGAATATATGGAATGAAACTTGAATATATGGAAAGAAAGTCTGAATATATTGAATGAAAGTCTGAATATATGGAATGAAACTTGAATATATGGAATGAAAGTCTGAATATGAAAGTCTGGGTCTACTAGAAATGAAAGTCTACTAGAACTACTTTGCAGGTAAATACATAAGCAACAGCTTTACACATTTTTACTGGTAGATACCATTCACAGATCAGTTATTCTCATCCCATATAGTCAGACTTTTACTCCATATATCCAGGTTTTCATTCAATTTATTCAAGTTTCAGTCCATATATTCAGACTTTCTTTCAACTTTTTCAAGTTTTAATCCATAAATTCAGATTTTTACTCCATATATTCAGACTTTCATTCCATATATTCAAGTTTGAATCAATATAGACAGACTTTCATTCAATTTATTCAAATTCGATTCCATATATTCAGACTTTCATTTCATATGTTCATACTTTCATTCCATTCCATATATTCCCTTCCATATACTGATATTTCATATTATAAAAACAATAATTTCCTGAACAGTAAGCCATATATATATATATATATATATATATATATATATGTATATATATGCAAAAATATGTTTTACCTTGAAAAATATCATTTAAAAACCTTTTTAAAAACCTTTTAAGATTCAAGGCGCTAGAAAATATTTTACCTTTTACTTTATGGTTGCATCACTTAACATTTCAGCAATTCAAAATATGTTTAATTGAAATTTGATTAAAAACATTCATATTGAAATGTATGAAACGAACATGAATACAACATTTCGATTTCTTAGAAGCTGGCACACATTTATAACTATTTTTTTTCCTCATCCTCAGTTGTCATTGACCCAAACACACTAAACATCACCGTGACATTAGGCTGTAGATTGTAGCGCATTCACACAAAATTACAATGTTTGATAACTCCAAGTATAAAGTTAAAATTGCATTGTTTTGAGTCTCACAATACTATTTAAATATATTCTTTTAATGTTCCATTTAGTTCCATTCCATGACAATAACAGCACTTAACCCAGTTAATTATTTTAAAATACAGAAGCTGCAGGATTTAATTTGATTTTTATGTGCAATGCAGGGCTCCTGGGGTAAGGGCTGTGCCGTTCGTATCCATTTGAGGCAAAAGTAATCAAATGATTCGTAATGCTCCCTCTCTCTCTGCTCTGTGGAAAAAGGGAAATGCAACATCTTAAGAGATAAGAAATCAGTTTCTGCTGTGTTTTGATTTGATCAGATCTAGTGAGTAATGCTTCAAGGTACTCACTCGCTAGTGCTCCAAACTCACTCAAGACAAATGATAAATCTGACCTCCGATGCAAATGCAGAAAAAACAGTCCCAACACACTAAATAAAAGTGACATCAGTGCTGTCCTGTTTTCATGTCTTCCATGCTGCGTAGTAATCTTATTTAATATAAAACAAAGTGCAAATCACAACTTGCAGCAAACCTAACACACATAGACTAAAAGCCACAAAACGTAATATTACTCAAAACTAATTATGCGTTTCACGTCCAAAAAGAGTCTAGTACACTGTGCAATATTTCAATCCACTCCACAATCAGCACAGAGAATGCCAAAAAGCCCACAGATGTAGCCTGCTGATTAGCATTTCTAGATCATTAGAAAATGCAAATCCAAGATTGACAACGTTAAAACAGCACAGAGGCTCTTCCAGATGAAAACGCTTGAGCTTGAGTCAATGTGACCAGTCTTGACCTGCGTGACGGCACATAATGGAGCCATCTAGCTTTTGTAAACTCCCATCCCCGAGGCTTCGGAGCAAGTGATTTGATTAGGGGTCTTAACGTGACGGCCTTCTTCAGATGGAAACATGTCTTAACCACTGAGAAACACAAGAACCTCCTGAGCTCCCCAGGTTGCATAACCCTGGTTGAATCCAACCACGGAAGAAATAGTTGACTTACGTACTGTTTCATATAGAAGTCAAACATTATCCATCACGCTCATCATTTTATTTAAGACCAAAATAAGCAACATGTATCATACATTTTTAAAGTTTCATTGGTTGCTAAAAAACAAAGAACAAAATCTAATATACTTTACACTCTTAAAAGGGCGTTTTCACAGTAACAATTTAGTGTTCCTTAAACAACCTTTCTGTAAATGAAAAAAAAAAAAAAAAATTCTTGGTGTGAAGATCATTTTAGTAATCAGAAGAACATTTTTCCGCTATAAAGAACCTTTTGTCTAATAGATTTTATAGGTTCATCATCGATCCGTAAGCCCTGTTCGGATGGGACTTTCCCAAACCATGTTTGAGTGATAATTCTATCCTCGGACATCTCTGACTTCATTTACTGATTCGGACGGGACATACTTATTGATGTATCTTTAATTTATTATTATTATTATTAATCCGGTAACACTTTACAATATGGGTGCACTAATATGGATTAAATAATGCTTAACTAACTCACAGAGAATCACAAGTTAATATATGACTAAATCATTTATTAATAATTCGGCAACACTTTACAATAAGGTTCATTAGTTAAACATTAGTTGGTGTATTAACTAACATGAACTAACCATGAACGATACATTTGTTACTGTATTTACTAATCTTCATTAGCGTTAGTTAATGAAAATACAGTTGTTCATTGTTTGTTGTTCACAGAGCATTAACTAATGTTAACAAGAGTTTAATAATGTATTAGTAAATGTTGAAATTAACATTAACAAAGATTTACAAATACTATATAAGTGCAGTTCATTATTAGTTCATGTTAACTAATGCAGTTAACTAATGAACCTTATTGTAAAGTGTTACCAATAATTCTATATGAGTCGATATGATTAACAGATTAAGTAATAAATGATTTTTTATTAATTAAATGTCATCATTATTCCTTCATAACGTCTTATGTTAACTAATAGGGTAAATGCATATGTTAATTACCACAACGGCCAAAGTTATGTACTTCAACTTCCAGTTGTCTGCTTTAATTAATCACTAGCAAATGATTTGCAAAGGTATAATTATGTTCTGAGTTTACACATGACTTAATTAATTGTTAGGAAACATGTTATTGTGGTTATGGGTTTTTAATTCATTTTGAATCAGCTAACAGTCATGAGCCTCGACAAGTCATAAAACAATTATACCTGTTCAAATCATTAGCTAATGATTAATTAAAGCAGACAATTACTTGTCTTTAATAATGAAATTCATATTAGTCAGTCCAGTTTTTTTTTTTTTGCCGTCGTATTTTTGTTAAAACCACCATTTTGACAAAAGACACATGTGTATGATATAAATGTTTGACTAAATGTTTTTACCTTACTGTAATCAAAATTGAAAATCGATAAGAATCAGAATTACGAATCACTCGAATTCAAATGATACCCAACGCGATTCCATCCCAAGTGAATTAAATGAAAGCATTGAAATATTGTTGCGCAAACGGTAGCTCGGGTGGGCCAAAAAACACACAAAGAGAAGAGTTAGTGTAATACAATATCGGCAATCACATTCGCATTTGGACGGGATTAGATTTCTTGTTGAGTTGAAAACAGTGAATTCGCACTTTTTACTGAGGTTCTGTGAGAAAAACACAGACATGACCAAGGCTGGGTAGGTTACTTTTAAAATGTATTTCACTACAGATTACAAAATACATGCTTTAAAAAGTAATTTGTAATGTATTTCGTTACATTACTCAAGTTTAGTAACTTAATCTAAATACTTTAGAATACTTTGGAATACTAATAAGTGTGAAACAAACACAAAAGAGGCAATTGGAAGTTTTTAACTCACAATTCTGACTTTTTCCCTCAGAATTGCGTGATATAAAGTTGCAATTGTGAGTTATAAAGTCAGAATTATGAGATATAAACTCGCAATATTGAGAAAAGTCAAAATTATGAGATATAAACTCGCAATATTGAGAAAAGTGAGAATTATGAGATATAAACTCACAATATTGAGAAAAGTCAGAATTATGAGATATAAACTCACAATATTGAGAAAAGTGAGAATTATGAGATATAAACTCACAATATTGAGAAAAGTGAGAATTATGAGATATAAACTCACAATATTGAGAAAAGTCAGAATTATGAGATATAAACTCACAATACTGAGAAAAGTCAGAATTATGAGATATAAACTCACAATATTGAGAAAAGTGAGAATTATGAGATATAAACTCACAATATTGAGAAAAGTGAGAATTATGAGATATAAACTCACAATATTGAGAAAAGTGAGAATTATGAGATATAAACTCACAATATTGAGAAAAGTGAGAATTATGAGATATAAACTCACAATATTGAGAAAAGTCAGAATTATGAGATATAAACTCACATACTAAATTCACAATTGCAAGAAAAAAAGTCAGTATTGCAAGTTTATATCTCCCAATTCTGACTTTATAACTTACAATTGTGAGTTTATCTCGAAATTCTGAGAAAAAGAAGTCAAAATTGTGAAATGCAAACTCACAATTGTGAAGGGAAAAAACAAATTGTGAGAAAAAGTTGCAGTGACGAGTGAATTATAAAATGACTCACAAAACATGAAAACAGTTGAAAACATGAAACTTAACTCCGCTTTTTCAGACTGTCAGAGTCAGAGAATCACCAATTGCTGTTTAAATGACATTAAAATTCAAAGTAATCACTTTGGTAATCTAAAACACTTTTCAGATGTAACTGTAATCTGATTACCACCCATTTAAAATGTAACTGTAATGAAATACAATTACTCAAATGTTGTATTTTAAATGCGTAACTAAGTTACTTGTATTTCGTTACTCCCCAACCCTGGACATGACAGATACGGACGGAGTTAAAATCACAAGGTCCGCCTGTGAAATGCAAAAACAGGTTAAATAGGGCTACAGACACCAATCAAGAACCTTTATTTTTTTTTGGAATGCACAATCCAAACCCAACTATATTATATAATCGCAGAGGAAAAGAAGAAGGCGACATAAACAAAATCACGAAGCTGTTAAGTTAAACATCTCCGAGGTAATGGATCATATTGACAGAGATCTCAATTTTCGGTCCCGACCGCTGTCGAGGCGGCACAACAACCAGGAGCGCTTTCAAGTGCCATCGCTTATTTGTTCACTATGTAAATATCTAAACAGGCAACGTGTCGGACAGCCCAATAAATCAGTTAAGCCCGTGATCATTATCTATACCCTGTTTGCAGGCATTATGTAAGACAGCTATTTACTCAATATGTGTCATTTGCCAGCTAATGGACAGACATTCATTGCGAAATTTCAAAACAAGCCATGGCATGAGGACGCAATTGAGAGATGGTTTTCAGCCTCATTATTTACTTTTCTCAAAAACAGATCTTTCATTTAGCCGGTTCAATATCACAGACAGTCGATGTGTCATTTGCTGCATCTTTGGCATGCGTGTCTCGACCGAGCTGCGGTTTAGAGCATTTGAGCCTTTTTATTACGGAAAGTGACGTCGGTGGACGCGGCTTCAGGGCTTTTAGCGTTCACCTTTGTAGTCTGGGGTTAAGTGTTGACAACTGTTAGAGCTCACATGGTGCACTTTAAGTTGAAACGGGGTGCTGTGATAGCGAGGTCACGGGGTCAGATCGGGGCCGCGCTCTCTATCAGAGGAGGCTGAAACTTTCAAACCGCGACTGTTTGTTTTACCTTCAAACACCGTGCGTTTGTGTTTTGAGGTTGTCAAGAAAGCCTCCGATGTTACGTAAAAACCACAAGCGCTGGTGCAAGTCAAGGATAGGGGTTCGATTCGATCCGCTTTCTCATCTTCTGTTCGCGCTCCGATAAATCGACCAAAGCAGCGCTTTTTCTTATCCACAGAGTATCTGCAGTTCGCATTCTTGCAAAACCAGAGGCCTCTGACTTGTTTTGTTTACTACGATCCCTCCTCACGTCGCATTCTGGTTGGCCTTAACATGTCACGCCGGCCGCAAAAATCCCAGCTATGCTAAAAATGCAGCCTAAACGTTTGTTTTGCTTTCGGTGGAGCGTGCACGCATTTGACTGCAGGCTACGGCGTAGTGCAGGGGGAGGAACCCCACATCTGTTCAGCATAAGAGCTTGTTTAGAGTCGCTCGCTCTCTCTGGATCAGACCTTGTTTGGATGCAGCGGCTTATCTGTGATTGAACAGACTCACGGCATACTGTATTTCTTTGCCGTACGGGAAGAACCGCCTGCATCTTCAATATCTCGAAACTTTAAGCTCAGGATTTCCAGTGAAACGCATTTTTATGCTCGATTCCTGTAAATCTTGCTGAAATTGTGAAATCCCGCAGCGGTTGGCCACGTACCGTGCATGATAATCAGCTTAGATTGTTAGCGATGGAGGCCGGCGCTATTCATTTGCAAATCATGATTTCGTTTTACGCCATCCAAACTCTTTCAGTGTTTCCGTAGTAAAATGTGGGCGACGCCGTAATTGGTATCAAATGTTTCATTCATTTGAACCGACTGAAAGTTGTTGTGTGTAATGGAAAAAGAGGTTCAGCATTTTGTGACTATTCAAAAGTTACAGCCAAATGGATACGTGAGTGAAGGGTAAAAATCCACCCAGGCTGTATAATTGGAAAAAAGGCCATTTGAGCCATCCGACTTGTCCATTTGTTTTTACAGGGATATTGATCCAAGAGAGATCTAAATGGTTCTACCACCACAACATGCATTTCCTGTTTTTTAAGATATGTGGCTTTATTTATTGGCCGGGGTTCAGTGTTGAGAGCGAGCTGCGTGTGGAGGCAGTGATGCTAATTAGACTCGCGTAAAAGTCTCCCGCTTCTTTCTTTGCGCTTAAAACACCAAAACAACAAAAACAGTGACACTTTTATCACTGAAGTTTTGTACTAGCTCTTGAGCTTAATGATGTAGGTTATCATATTCCTCTTTGAATTCCTCACACGGCCGCTTTATGTTGATTTATGCTTTGCGCTACTGAGAAGAAACAAATCATTTCATCTTCGGGCTTATGAGAATGAATTCAAGCACCGACAGCGCATATTACACTATTCCAGGAAAATATATGTGGGTGATTCTTCAATTAGCCAAAGTTTTGGGCTCCCTAGGATGCTTTTTTAAAGAAAAAAAAACAATATTTCTAGTTTTAAAGGATAGATTATAATATTTTTGCTCTTTTATTGTGTCCTTTTAATTATTTTTGGCAAATAGTTCCCTGTTGAAATGGTGCATTTGCCAGAATTTTATGCATTATGTTTGTCTTTTTCTTTCATAATGTATAAAAAGCATCCTGCTTTGCATTTTTCACAAAGAACGTACAATCTCTCATTTCTAATTTATTAGGTATTGTGAATAATTAGAATTACAATATTTCTATCATTACCATCTCACCAACCTTTTTACAATAAATCCCCATTTGTATATAAACAGTTTGATTGACAGGTGATCTGACCAATCATAACCCCGAATCCGCCATTTTGTCCATCAAAGCAGTCAGGGGAGTTAGTAGATTAACGTTGGTGAACTTGAATAATTGTGTGTCCTCACGTCTTTCCGCGCTTGAAACAACATTCCTTCTGATGTTCATTCATGTTTATTTGATGCTATAAATGAACTAGTATGAAGAGATGATCGGTACACGAGGAGCTACAGCGATCTGTCACCACACATTAAACACACACTAGATGGTATTTTTTGATTAAACTTCTTTAAAAATTGCAATATATTAAATATTAAACTGTTTCATACGTTGTCAGTGTCCTCTTTGCTCCGGGATTTATTTTTCACTGTGTGAGAACATGAGAGAGCGCATGGGTTGTTGGACATAGCAACAGTAACTAAAGGGGTTTTCAGACCCCTTGCCACAATTCTGTCTCTGAGCTCTTCAGTCAGTTCCTTTGACCTCATGATTCTCATTTGCTCTGACATGCACTGTGAGCTGTAAGGTCTTATATAGACAGGTGTGTGGCTTTCCTAATCAAGTCCAGTCAGTATATTACCATCTCACCAACCTTTTTACAATGAATCCCCATTTGTATATAAAACAGTTTGATTGACAGGTGATCTGACCAATCATAACCCTGAATCTGCCATTTTGTCTGACAAAGCAGTCAGGGGAGTTAGTAGATTAACGTTGGTGAACTAGAATAATTGTGTGTCCTCACGTCTTTCCACGCTTGAAACAACATTCCTTCTGATGCTCATTCATGTTTATTTGATGCTATAAATGAACTAGTATGAAGAGATGATCGCTTCACGAGGAGCTACAGCGATCTGTCACGACACATTAAACACACACTAGACGCTATTTATTGATTAAACTTCTTTAAAAATTGCAATATATTAAATATTAAACTGTTTCATACGTTGTCAGTGTCCTCTTTGCTCCGGGATTTATTTTTCACTGTGTGAGAACATGAGAGAGCGCATGGGTTGTTGGACATAGCAACAGTAACTAAAGGGGTTTTCAGACCCCTTGCCACAATTCTGTCTCTGAACTCTCCAGTCAGTTCCTTTGACCTCATGATTCTCATTTGCTCTGACATGCACTGTGAGCTGTAAGGTCTTATATAGACAGGTGTGTGGCTTTCCTAATCAAGTCCAGTCAGTATAATACCATCTCATGATGGTAATGAATCCCCATTGTATATAAACAGTTTGATTGACAGGTGATCTGAATACTTTCCGTACCCACTATATATATATATATATATATATATATAATTTACTGTTAGGGGATTGTTGCAATCAGTAACTTTGCCATTGAGCGATAGAAATGGTGATAACGATTGCTCCATATGTTCACTCAACCATTGATTTTGTAATGTATAATCTGAGGAAACAAGATGTGAGAAGAAAAGTAGAATTTCCTGAGACCCCACTTCACCCTAACAGCTGTTCCCCAGGTTTCCTAAGAACGAATATAGAAAACAATGCTGTTAAACCTGCACCAACATGCCTCCATCTACGTGTCCTTACGGAAGGGCCGTCTTGGGTTTTTCAAGCGTACATATTTACAATGACAAAACTATGTTGGCTCTGACTTTGATCTGACTTCAGGCCACAGATCACCTGTACATGCCACCGTAACCGTGCTGTGGCCCGCAAGAATCACCATATTTTTTTTGCGCTGATCCCTCACGTCTGAACGAAAGCTCTGGGTGCGGGCGCAGTCTTTGATGATAGCAGTAAGTTTTCATCTGTCAGCCTTCATGACTCCCCAAAGGTTCTCTCTGGGTTTCTGTCTATTAAATTGGGATTGATTGAAACAATACGAATCATACATTCAACACTGTACCACAGAAAGAGAGATTTGTTCCTTCTGCTGTCTTTCTTTTGCTTTCATTTTTTGACAGGCCCTGGGGGCTTGTTACCGTTTCCCAAAATGCATTTCATTGCACTTTTGCAATTTAAGGTGACCGCTGAGATACTTTGCACTCAGGCTCTACATCCATTCCCGTCACGTGTAAAAAGAGTTTTATGCTATTAATACAGAATCGGGCTGTGGTTTTCTGTATAGAATGGTTTTGAAAGTCAATAAAGAACACTTAGATAATTGTATTCTGGCTGCTTGATGTTGAAGTAGAAATATCCTTACTGATTTCTTCTGGATCGGGGTGCCATTGTGTACTATGATAGGGTAACAATATACTCGATTTATTCACATTATTTAATAGAATTAATTCAGTTCAGTGAGTAATGCAAAATAAATCTCAAAACATCATAGTTTAGTAGGAATTTAATCCAGTTTGCTTGTACCCATTTCATCACCATTACATTTTAATTGCCTATAATAACACACAAAACTGCTTTTACTGAAAACAAAATATCATTCTTTAACTATGCACTTATTTCAGTATGAATTTCTGTGTGTTTGTCTATGAATTATCTGCTCAACCCTGTTACGTTCTAACAATTCTCCTGTAAAACAGTGTTTTGATCATTTTTTGACCACATGGTTTTTCTTTGTGAAACAGAAGTGTGCTTAATTTTATCAAATGTACCCTTGCAGATAATTCAATATTAATGAAATAAAAGGCCACTTAAGTGTACTTAAAGAGAGTTCACTTTCGTGGCTGTGTTTCTTAAATCCTACTTAAAAGATTAGTCCAGTTTAAAATGAAAATTACACCAAGATTTACTCACCCGGGACTCAAAAGCAAATAAAGGCTTAAATAAAGGTAAGTTCCATACAAAAGGCGTAAACTTTTTTAACTGGGAGAGGCGTTATACTTTCTTCATAAGTTTAATACAAAAGGCGGTCTGGCGGAAGCTAGATATTTTACTTTATGACTTGTTAAATATGGATATTTTTCTCACACAAATGCATCACTTCGCTTCAGAGGGCCTTTATTTTCCCGCCACAGCCGTGTGGAGAATGATGGATGGATGCGCTTTCTTGAGCTTCAAACTCATTGGTCCCATTCACTGCCATTATAAAGTTTGGATGCATCAGGATATTTATTCATTTAAATCCGACTGTGTTCATCAGAAAAAAACAAAGTCATATACACATAGGATGGCTTGAGGGTGAGTAAATCTTGGGGTAATTTTCATTTTAAAGTGAACTAATCCTGTAAAGGTGCGTTTACACGACAACGATGTACTAAAAACGGATGCGTTTTTTGCCTACAGATGACAATGTTGTCAAAACGATTCCCTGTTAACATGGACCCGCAAAAATAACTAAAAATGCTGTAATACGCATGTCAGGCCAGTAATTGGTGATATAGACTATAGGCTGAACACAAAATACACGTTCATGACGTCACCATTTTTAAAAATTCGTGTTTTTGTATTTCAGACCGAGGCAATGACGGCATCGTTTTCAAAAATTTGCTCTTTGAAACCCGTTTTCTAAAGTTTTCAGGGCGGTTGACGTGTAAATTAATGACCAAAATGCGTAAAAATTTTTCCGTTTTTAGTTGAAAACGGCCCTAAAATAGATAGCATATATATATATATATATATATATATATATATATATATATATATATATATATATATATATACACATCACTCGAGAGTTCAGCTCACTGCATTTAATATCAATTCAAACTATAATAAATTTAATTTCAGCTAACATTCACTTAAGCTTCTGAAATCATTGCATTCAGTCCGGTATATAGTTTTAAAATATATTAATTCTGTTAGTATTCTTTTTAAAAGCATGCTAAAGTGTCCCTCTATTTTCACAAGGGCGAGTTTCTCTTACAGTCTTTGAGGATTCCATGTGTTTGTGTTGGACTTTGTCAAACTCTTGTCAAAATTCTTTGGAAAAAATATATATATACGTCAGTGACAAATGTTTGACAATTTGCTGTTAATTTGCTGTGATGACAAACATTTCACACTTTCTTCAACTCCACAATATTTTGAATATAACAGGGTTGACCATGTTTCAACCCTGTTATCTTGGGCATGAGGTGGGAAACTATTTCATAAACATAACCTTTCACAAACGCAGCTTAAAAAAATCAGCATGAGAATGACCGCGTGCGTTGTACGCGATTATATTCCATGTACAATAACAAGAGGGACCGTAATCCCGCAAAAAATGTTGATGAAATGATTTCAGAGAAAAGAGATTTTAAGGATTTAAGAGTTGAAGAGTTTAAGGACGACTAGAGTTGAAACTCTGAGGTATGTCAGATACCCATCTCTTGTGAGTCCCTGGTGTTTATTTTCAGGAAAGCCTTGAGAAGTATCCAACAGAGGTTAATCTGTGATTAGTAAAGGTATGGCCATGCTTTGAGTCACTGAGAATGAGGAAAAGGAGAGAAATGATGAAGAACAGAAGAAGAAACGGAGAGGGCACCTCTGTGCAAGAATTGCCCCCTGCGGTTGCCTGATGTCAGGTGTGGGAAAGCAGATGAAAGTGGGGCAGGGGTGCCGTGGCAGTCTTTGATCTTGCCTTTTGTGTGCTAAACACGGCTGCGTGCCAGCTCCTCTCTGAAGGTGCAGCCTTTGAGTGCTCTCCCATGCGCTCACTATGCCAGTCTGTATGCCAACCTGCTGTCTTGTGTTTCCACAGAAGCGTCTGAAGTATCATGTCCACCTTCTGCCGCTCTCTTTTTCCCCTTGAAGAGACCGCGCGAAGCAAGGAGACCTCGGAATGATTGTTAAAAGGTGGCGCTCGCGTTCCGGAGGCGCGTGTCATGCTGAGTCAGGCCTATCTTTTATCCTTTCCGCTTCGCTATCATAGAACCAGCGCTACCGACTTCCAGCAGCGCGATGATAATGATATGCATGTTCAATTTTTTATGTCTGCTATGCCTTTGAAATGCACCCGTAGTTAACGAGTTTAATCTCACCAGTCGCATTTGTGACCGCCATTTATTTTGGAGTTCGAAGAGCCTAAAAAGAGTTGATGTGTTTGAAGGTGCAGACTGTAATGAATTGATGTGAACATTTTTACATGGCTCGTAGTCTAACGGCTACTCATCAGATTAAGGAAGTGACGAGTTTGTTCCTTGGATGTTTCCGGTTGGTTGTCGAGTGTATTCATTGACATTAACTTGAGTTGCATTGTAATCATTTATTTAGTCTTGCTTTTGAAAATATCAAAATTAAAATTAGGTTTGGGTTGGATGCTCTCTCCGCTCCTGAACTAACCTACTAATGGAAATTAAAGGTGCAGTGAGTAATTCTATACAGAAATATTTTTTGTTATACTGGTCTCCTCATATTCTGACAGCAATCAATGTTAAAAGGTCTGAATATATATTTTATAAATGAAGATTTCAGATGCAAAAGACTCTGAGTCTGTCTGACATTTTTCTGTAAAATGAGCATTTTTGCAAGCTCTTATGTATAGGTTTTCTGATTGGACTGAGGCTGGGATTTAGCGGGTCGAAGTGAAGGAATTTGATGAGCGTATGCTATGTGTGGAGAGCATTCACTCAAAATCATTGTCATTTTTGACCGAGGAGGATTTTAAAATGGAAGTCTTCAAATATCGTCTGTGGAAGGCATAGGACAATATTCATTAAATTATCATATTCTGTTCGATTAAAATAATTTGATGCAGCTTTGTGCACTTTTGAGGATTTGGATGGCGATTTGCAGGGAGGGTGGCTAAGCTAACATTAGCATTTCCCAGATCTCCTACTGCAACTTTGAAGTGTTTAGATTTCCGAAAAACGATGTGATGGCGGGATTGCACCAGTGACGCGAGAAGGCTGGACTAAACTAGCATCTATACAGGAAAAAAGAACTGTAAAAAAAAAAAAAAAACTGTTAATTGGTAACAGTTAAGATACCTTTCCATGTACTGTAAAAAAAATCATATATATATATAGCTTTGGGGAGTAACGCAATACAAATAACTTAGTTACTTATTTAAAATACAAAATTTGAGTAACTGTATTTCATTACAGTTACATTTTAAATGGGTGGTAATCAGATTACAGTTACATCTGAAAAATATTTTAGATTACCAAAGTGATTACTTAGAGTTTTAATGTCATTTAAACAGCAATTGGTGATTCTCTGACTCTGACAGTCTGAAAAAGTGGAGTTAAGTTTCATGTTTTCCACTGTTTTCATGTTTTGTGATAGTTGTTTGAGTCATTTTATAATTCACTCGTCACTGCAACTTTTTCTCACAATTTGTTTTTCCCCTCAAAATTGTGAGTTTGCATTTCAAAATTCTGACTAATTTTTCTCAGAATTGCGAGATTTAAACTCACAATTGCAAGTTATAAAGTCAGAATTGCGAGATATAAACTTGCAATACTGACTTTTTTTCTTGCAATTGTGAATTTAGTATGTGAGTTTATATCTCATAATTCTGACTTTTCTCAATATTGTGAGTTTATATCTCATAATTCTGACATTATAACTCACAATTGCAACTTTATATCACACAATTCTGATGGAAAAAGTCAGAATTGTGAGATAAAAACTTGCAATTACCTTTTTTGTGTTTGTTCCACACTTATTAGTATTCCAAAGTATTCTAGAGTATTTAGATTAAGTTACTAAACTTGAGTAATGTAACGAAATACGTTAAAAATTACTTTTTAAAGCATGTATTTTGTAATCTGTAGTGAAATACATTTTAAAAGTAACATACCCAGCCCTGTATATATATATATATATATATATATATATATTTAAATAACAAAAAAGTTCAATCTGTAAAAGCCTAAAATGATGCAACCATATTTTTTACAGTAAAGTTTTGACAACCACAGCTGCATTCATTCATTCATTCATTCATTCATTCATTCATTTTAGGACTAACTAAACAGTTTGTGTTAGAAATGTATGTTTATTATCAATATATTTATTTATATTAATTGACACTAAAAACCTTGAACACTCAAGTTATAAATGGCTCACTTGCACTTTTGTTAAAAATACTGAATTAAAAGAGTTAACTTACGAGTGGCATGCACACAAACACTTTAACGCTACATTTCACTTTGTGAAAGTCTGTTTTTAATCAGAAAGGAAGGCCACGGTCGACTCGCTGTGGAGGGCGAAACAACTACGGTTCAGGCTTCATGTTTGTTTGAATAATTTCTCTAATTTCACTGGTGTCATCATACGATTGTGTATCGGATATAATATGAAGTTAATTCACCATGACAGAACACGGTATTTCTCCAAGAGTCCAGTTACAGTAAGAGTAAATACAGTGAGTTCATCAATAACATACCAGCCGAGTTAATCATCAGTAATAGAGCCGCTGGCGGCATGTGCCAAACGCTCTTTTCATTTGCGTGCATGTGTGAACTGCAGTCTGAGGAAGGATTATATAATACGAACATGCTGATGTCTCAAAAGCTTTGCTGCAAAATACTGGCTTGCGGATTTCATTCTGAATTGATCAGTTTTGCAAACAGAAAGCGGTGAGATATGAAAGAACTACGCCACACGCACCTGACAATACGAGGTGCGGTGTACAGGAAATGTGATTTTACAATTTACAAGTCAGTGCATGTGTCTTCCAAAGTGAAGATTTAAATCTAAACGCATGCATCTGGATATAATACACGCAAGTAAAAAAAAAAAAAAAGTGGCTTGCTGAGTCTGACTCTTGGACTGACAGCGTGTTTATAGGCGGTTTGGCGGCAGAGGTCGGTTCTGGTCTCGAGTGAATTCTTTTAAGTGCTTCTTTTTGCGTTTTACTTTAGTGGAATGGATTAGTTATTAGGCTGACACCTGTGAATTTCTGAAGCGGAATATTTTTTTTTATGCGATTTTGCATGTAGTGCATCCTGCAGACAAACATGCTTTTTACAATGCTTTTGCAATCAGGAGCCTGTCCCAAACGGCACACTTCACGTGCGCTAATGGTCTTGTGGGCTCCCAATGGCCACCGCATGCACATGTCTGTTAAGTCCACAAGACCGTAGGATGTCTCGTTTATCATTTCAGGTTTCAGAAGTGCGTTCGTGTCCCTGATGCACACTTTTGTCAAACCTCCAGTCAAAGTGGCTTTAAGTTTGGACTTGGAGGAAGACCGTTCCATTTAGGACCTGTAATTTAGTTCATGAATCCTATTTCCACCGTCGAGCTGAACGATTCTTAAAACGGTAAGGAACGGTTCCAGTTGGGTTTCCACTTAATGGCACGATTACAAACCTTTCTCAGCCCAGAATTATCCACCAAGCTGTCCGACTCTGTAGAATACGTGTTGTGATGTTACCACTCAGGATTAGGGTTGGGTACCTATATAACCGGTATGTACCGGATCGAATCAGAATGCGAATGTCGGAGCCACTTAAATGCCTGAAGTGATTGAAATATTTGTCCTCTGGTGCTATGACACGGACGTAAGAAGCATCAGATTCATCAACACGCCTGATCGCTAGTTAAATTTAAATACTGTGTTCATGGGGTGTCAGAATGCTTGGAAAAAGTATTTCCTGAATGAGAAAACTCACGTGAACGTTGGAAAGCTTTGATGATACAAACCCAATACATCTTTGTAGTAATGTTACTGTCCATTTTGTTTTCACATTTCGAATTAAAAATCACAAATCGTCGGGAAGTGAGACCATCCGTGAAGCGCACGAGCGCAAGAACTACACTTGCGCTGACTAAATTACTAAACTTCTGACACCTGGAAATGGCATGTTCTCGCATCCTGGCATACGAGGGGTTTCTTAAAGCTAAATTAAACGCGCTTAAATTAGAATGCTTAAAACTAAACGCTCCAAAGTGTGGCTATATTTCACGAGAAAGGATTCCGACACCGCGACGTGCAGCACATGTTTTACAACAGAAACATTTGAGGGCACATGGAATAAACTTGAAAGCAGAGGGATGATCAGTGTGGATGACCCCAGCCCCAGTAAGCGGGACAGTCTTCCCATATTGTGTGCACTTTCAAACAGGCCTCATCGACACCATCTGAGAGAGTTTTCTCCTGTGCAGGACATGCAATAAGTCAGGAGAGGTGTGTATTTTGCCAGAGAAGGCAAATGATATTTCTGCAAAAACATTACTGAAATTTGAAGCTGTTAAATTATTGTAGTTGAGCTAGTTGGCTTAGGTTTTACTGTTGTTGTGTTTTGTATTTACTTATATATTCATGTATACTTTAAACTTTTAATATATTGTTCAATTTAAAGAACTTTTTTTGTCCAATAAAAAGGTATTCTTGACTGAGTCATCCACCATCATTTTGTGGATTTGTTTAAAGTATCGTTTTGGCACCGGTACCGTTTTAAAAGTATCGATTTGGCACCGGTATCGAAAAAACCCAAGCGATACCCAACCCTACTCAGGATTGGTCACCTGTCTGTTTCCTGGCTAGCAGACAGGTAAGCGCTCTATTTGAGCGACCTAAACACAAATTATTAATAAAATTCCTCCATAACGCGTTCATTAATTACATCTCATATCATTAGAAAACCGTTATATTATGAAGGCAACGTCTGACGCCTTTGTATAACATTCCAAAGAGAGGCCGTTATCAGCCCCACAGTAGAAAATGAAACCGGAACCGTACCAGCTGGCCGGGATCGGCACGGAATGGAACGATTACGTAATGAGAACCATTCGGCCCGACGATGGAAAAGCAGCTCTAGATCTTGAAGTAATGAAATCCGATCCGTTTGTTCAGACAGCATGATAATAAAATCTATTGGTGGCTGTAATAATGTCACAAACTTTCTGTGGTGCTAAACTCACGAGGTGCAGTTATCCTGTACGTTCATGTATCTAAAAGCGTTCATCCATTCATTCAGTTCAGAGTGAACGCATCACAGTGTAAATAAGTGAATTCAGACACAGCTAGAGCCTACAGTCCAGTCAAAGGCAACAATTTATTCAAATTTCATGCGGTTTTATTGTGTGATTTGAGTTGGATATGCAAAAAACAAGCAATAATTTGATTTTTGCTGCCTGTCTGACTAATGCATAAAAGTATGAATGTACAAAGGTGTCTTCTAAAACAGACACTTTTGAGTCCCAGGAGTTGATTTTTTTTAATCAAAACTAACAGATTTAAGCAAGCTTTTTTATTATTATTATAGTAGTAAGGTCATATATATAAAAAAAAATTACTCCTGAAAAAAAGGTTCTGTTTACAACCCTAGGATTCTTGACTCAATATTAAAGATCCCTTTATGTACGAAGGTTCTAGTTGTTAGGAGAAATGCCAAATGTTTGCATAATACTTTCATGTTTAACGTGTCATTTTTTTTTAGTGATGAAGTTAATTAATTAAAAACTAAATCCATAAAATCATCCCATTCTGATGAAGTGCTGTATTGCATCGCAATGCCTCATATACTTTGACGTGTTCATAACCCAATGAATCTTTGAAGGTCTAAATGTAGTGAATTTTCACTTGCACTTCTGTAACCGAAGCTGAATGTCATTTCCCATGTAAAGGCCCAGATATACTCATGGCGAAATTCTTTTTCGTTCTTTGCTTTGGGGTAAAAAGAAGTTCGAAATACATGGCCAGTGGTATACATTTAGCGAACATCCTGACGCCGGCCACTCTCCTGAGAACAACGTTCAGATATATATGTAAATATGTGCTGCACGCTTTCCTATCAATAACAAAATAAACACACAATAAAAGTGACAGCAGTGTAGTTTAAGGGACCTATAATGCCCCAAGATGTAATAAAAGTTTCTAGTGTCTCCAGAATGTGTCTGTGAAGTTTAAGCTCAAAATCCCCTACAGATCATTTATTATAGATTGTCAAATTTCCCCCCATTTGGGTTTGAGAAAAAAACACACAGTTTTTGTGTTTGTCCCTTTAAATGCAAATGAGCTGCTGCTCCCGACCCCCTTTCCAGAAGAGGGCGGAGCTTTAACAGCTCACACTTCGGTTGCTCAACAACAACAAAGCTGGAGAATCTCATGCAGACAAAATGAGGATTGTCAGTAACGGTGTTCAGACTTACATTGTTCAAACCGGAGTCGACACTGATGGAGAGACTCAGGAAGAAGTTACAACTTTTAGAATGAAACTGGACGTTGCTGAACGGTTAGTGGATAAATTTATGTAGTTGCTGTGGAGTTGATTCAACTCATCACTAGCATGTGTCGTCATGTTAATGTTTTGTGCAAATCCAGTGTTGAATTGACCCTCGTTTGTGAAGCAGTCCATCAACAACACTCGACTACAACAACTCTTCCTCTTCTCTAAAGCAGAACAACATGGCCCCGCCCCCTTTGTTACGTGTTCTTGGGGGCGGGGTTTATGTCAATTTTGGGGTTCGTGATGTCACCAACTTGGGAAGAAGCTCGTTGTAGTCCCTACTAGCCGTTCATTGTAGTCCCTAAAAAGCGATTTCTGTAAAAGAAAATATCTCTCTCTGCATTGAACTTTGAGCATCCAAAAAGCAACATTACACACTAACTAAAGTTAAAAAGTGAAATCCTAATCAACCACCCCTTTAAGAAATCATGTCATCACAATAATGTGGATGTGCACACAACAGCTTTACAGTATTAAACATGAAAAACAGTGTCAGTATTCTCTTTCAATTAGAGCTATATCTTCACTTTCTACTCTGGCTCTCCAGGGATTTTACTCATGGATGCCCAACCTCAACATACTGATCAGAAGTGATTAACTGGAGAAGATATCCATGTCAAAGAAGGCGGAGCTTCAGAGCCACACCTACCTATTACATAATCACCACGGACCAAGCAACAGCAAACTTTTCTGGTAAGCTGTTTCGAACTCCTGAAACGAACCTAAAACTTGTTTTTTTAGGCAAAGTTTTGGCCTGATTGTGTTCGCCGTCACGTTTCTTTATTCTTTGATTGTGCTTGAAGTATATCGGGGCCTTAACGCGTCAGTCACGGTCCCACAGCGGCTAAACACCCTCTGACTCCGCCTCTTACAGTAGCCACACCCCAAACTCTCGCTATAGGTTGAGCTGGAAAGAGATTGACAGATCTGAGCGAATCACTCTCAGTGTTTGATGGTTCCTTGGAGGTTCAATGTTCTTTTCTTTTGCGGATAAACCAATGCTAATCGTAGTCGATGGAAAATTTACATACTTCACCTTTAAGGGAGTTTATAAATGTCCAAAGGGTCAAAAGTGCCCATAGCTGAAGAAACATCCATATATAGGCTAACAAGTACAGGTCAAAGACAGAGGTTAAGACACAGTTAATAAGCAAGACGGAGAGATGGGAAAAAAAATGCAAACATAAGTGTGAGGAATGGCATGCATGTGTGGGAAGCATTTTTGGCTTGAACAGTAATGATCTCAGCAAACACAGGACCGAAAAAAAAAACAGCATCTGCCTCAAACGATAAACGCAGACCCCCAGGAAGAACACCTTCATTTTAAATTAAATGCCAGATTTAATGTCTCAGAGTCATCTGGAATTGATATTTAAGCTGATCTTTTTAATTTTCTAGACAAAAGGCGGTGCTACGTTTACAGAAAGCATCTGAAATAGCACCAGCAATCAGTCGCTCACACCGTTTCCTCCAAAATCCCTCAAATTAATGTGCACATTAGGATCAGGAGGGAAGCAGGGAAGCGTGCACTTCTGACACCTGGAAATGGCATGTTCTCGCATCCTGGCGTACGAGGGGTTTCTTAAAGATGCATATTTCATGTAGATTGAAAATGCATGAGGACAAGAACCTCAGTTCAAAGTGCACGACCGCAGCATGTGTGCGAGCGGCCATTTAAACTCGCTGCTGGTGTGATGTATGACGTGAAGTGAAAGCGCCGTACGGCACTCTCAGGAGCGGCTTGCCAAATGAGAGAATTATGAGGATGAAATTCCACAAGACTGTATACAGATTTAAGTAGTCACTGATGTAACTGAGGAAGGTCAGGGCGGGGTGACATTCCAGACGAGTGTGTGTGTGTGTGTGTGTGTGAGCTGAACCAGCTTTGAGTTTGTGCGTGTGGGATTTAAATCAGTTATTGCCGTTTTGATTGCTGATGTTATTTATAGAGCTTAGACAATAAATGTACCTTTATTTCCTCCCATATTAAAGGTATTTGAGTGCTATTTTCCAATATCCTGAAGGCTTTGTGAGGAATAGACCTAATTTACATGATTATTTACAGAAGTTCTTATATGTTGGAGAAAGGTTGAACTTGCGTAAGAGTGACTCGGCTTGAGAAGAATTTCTGTGCATACTGACTTTTAAAGGAATGCAGCGTGCAAAACTTATAGATCACTTTTATAAACCGCCTACAAGGTGTTTTTTGTGTGTGGCCATTTTTGTTTTTTGTCTAAAAATATGACTAAAAATATTGACAAATATTATTATATTAAATATATATATATATATATATATATATATATATGTATGTATGTATGTGTATGTGTGTGTGTGTGTATGTAGGTGTGTGTGTGTGTGTGTGTGTGTTTATATTTATTTTTTATTTGTCACACTTGAGACAGTATGGAATCTTTTCCCATGGACCTAGGGTTATTATATTTAATATTGTTAATTATAGTTAATATAAACTTGAATATAATTATATATATATCAGTTAATATTTATTTTATTTCAAGTAATGACATTTTTATTTTTATAATTAACTATATTATTATATTAATATTATTATATAACTATAGAAACCCTAGGTCCACAGGAAAATATACTGTCTCAAATGTGACAAATAATAATAATAATAATAATAATAAAAAAATCAGCAAGGGCTCATTAAAAACATCAATTTTTGGTAAATAATTTGAAAATTGATAATCATAAATGTTTCTTGAGCATCAAATCATCATGTTAGAAAGATTTCTGAAGGATCATGTGACACTGAAGCTGTCATCATGGGAATAAATGACATTCTAAAATGTGTTATAACAGAAAACAATTGATTTAAATTATAATAATATTTCACAATATTACCATTTCACTGCATTTTTCATCAAATAAATGCTGATTGACGAGAATAAGAGACTTAACTTTTGAGTGTTATACACAAATAGCATAAAATGAGAATTAAATGATTTTAAATGCACCTAGAAAGGCATTTTCTGCTTATATAACTCACATCGTCTCTTTCTCACAGCGCACTAAAGCGAGAAGCTATGAACTCGATGAACTCGAGGGCTTCTGAACCATCTTTATCAAGCAATTTGGCAACTAAAAATGATTTGGCTTCAGTTTCGCAGCCAATGGCTCCTTTTTGTTTTGTTTTTTTTGTCTGGTGCCGTGCAGAAAAATGAAGGTGTCCGTATTTTGCCGATCTTACACCAGCTTTGCGTGTGGCTAATCCGAGCGGTTTTGTGCGTCCCACGCACTCCAGCGCGCTGCAGTAATTGAGCGGCTCCAGTCACAGAGGTCTCAGAGAGAGAGAGAGACATCATTTAAAGGGAGACAGAATGAGATGAGCTACTGTCAGACTCCTCCGAGCGTGGCCAACATTGTCATCTCTCCCAACCTATCCTCATGTGCGCCGATGTGCATCTCGGAATGACAAGATCTTCCTGTCTTCCTGTCTTTCCCTCCCTCTGGAGTCAGTCAGTATCCGGGAGGCATCAGTCTTGGATCACTACGCTCAATCAAAACCTGGTCAAGGAAGAGCTGCATAATGTGACAGAGGCAATGTCTCTTTGATGCCGTCTCGTCAGCCTAGTGCCAAGAGAGCCGGTCTAAATGGATGATTGGGAGGGGGGAAAAAAAAGAGCAAAGACAGGTAGACAGACACACTGTCGGCTGTATTAAATATAATCCCGCCGTTGACCTGTAGGTTGCCTCTGTTTGATTAATTGGCCTCAGTTTTAATTATCGGGCCCTTGAAGACTGCCTGAATCGAATGAAAACACGCAACATAACGTAATGAAATAAAACCCTGAAATGGAAGTATCACGGTCTTGTATGATAATATCACCTCATTACATGTTGATTGTTTTACCTGCAATCCTATCTGCGCTCATTGCCCTCCATTATAAGGCAGTTGAGGGGAAATCAAAGCGGAGACAAATAGATCTTTTTTTTTTGTGGTTATGTAATGTCATTTAAAGGCTAATGCAATTTATAATAAACCTGATCATGTCGTAATTTCACAGATGTGCTCTAGAGGTAGTGTCTTAATTGTCTACGACTCCACGTTGTATAGACACTGCCCTCTAGTGTGTCTGACGGTGCGGTTGGTGTTGGCTGTCGGAGCGAATGCCAATGAATCTCCTCTGGATTCTTGAGGATTTGACAGCCGGAGCCGTTTTGTACGTGCCACTCAAGCACGACGTGGAAGAACCGCAAACAAGGCCACGTTGCTCTTAAAAACCATGTTGACATCACAATTATTTGGCACCACTCTTTGACCCTTTTAAGACAACAGAGGTCTGATCAATACGGAAGTCAAGATGCTGGAAACATAATCTCAAGATATATTAAAAGAGACGTTTTCTGGGGGAAAGGCGTGTTATAGGTGGCATGGTTACATTTTAGAATGAAATGCATAAAAATAATCATTCGATCTATCTTGACTTTTTGTCCGTCTATTCCTCCATCCACATAAGAAAGAAATGCATAATGTAGTTGTTTTTACATTTGTCTAATTTGCCTAGTAACTATACAATCATAATAATGAACAGATTTTAAACATTTGGAAGTGTAATCAGGGCTGGGTAGGTTACTTTTAAAATGTATTTCACTACAGATTACAAAATACATGCTTTAAAAAGTAATTTGTAGCGTATTTTGTTACATTACTCAAGTTTAGTAACTTAATCTAAATACTTTAGAATACTTTGGAATACTAATAAGTGTGGAACAAACATAAAAAAGGTCATCGCAAGTTTTTATCTCACAATTCTGACTTTTTCCCTCAGAATTCTTTGATATAAAGTTGCAATTGCGAGTTATGAAGTCAGAATTATGAGATATAAACTCACAATATTGAGAAAAGTCAGAATTATGAGATATAAACTCACATACTAAATTCACAATTGCAAGAAAAAAAGTCAGTACTGCAAGTTTATATCTCCCAATTCTGACTTTATAACTTGCAATTGTGAGTTTAAATCTCGCAATTCTGAGAAAAAGAAGTCATAATTGTGAAATGCAAACTCACAATTGTGAGGGAAAAAAAAATAATTGTGAGAAAAAGTTGCAGTGACGAGTGAATTATAAAATGACTCACAAACAACTATCACAAAACATGAAACTTAACTCCGCTTTTTCAGACGGTCAGAGTCAGAGAATCACCAATTGCTGTTTAAATGACATTAAAACTCAAAGTAATCACTTTGGTAATCTAAAATACTTTTCAGATGTAACTGTAATCTGATTACCACCCATTTAAAATGTAACTGTAATGAAATACAGTTACTCAAATTTTGTATTTTAAATACGCAACTAAGTTACTTGTATTTCGTTACTCCCCAACCCTGAGTGTAATTAATGTGATTATATAAGTGTGGTAATCTAGTAAATCATATCCAGACGTAATGCAGTAAATGCTGTATAAGTCAACTAATTTCAATCGATGAATCCATTATAATTTTATTTGGAAAAAAAAAATAGCTGATGTCATTTTTACATTATGTAATGGGACTCTAAAAGGGCAGGAAAAGAGTGAAAAATAGAAAGCGGCAATTATTGAAACGTAAAAGACATGTATTTTCATTTTTCAGAGCATACAACAAAAGGTCATCTGAGGATACGGTGAATCAGGAAACATGAAACCACGTTTACGTCAAGGCGAGCCTCTATTCCTCTATGGCTGTGAGTGTGTTCTTTCACTCAGGGAGAATTCAGACTCAACCACTATTATGTCATTGTGTACTTAATGACTTTTCCAAACAACAATCACCACACAGAATTCAAAACACCGAAACACTTCTTTTTTCAGTTGGAAAGAAATTTTATGTAATTGTGTTACTATTTAAAAGACAATGAAACCGAACTTTAGGGAAGCAGGGCTTGGATTGCACAACTCTGCAAAACTCTCTCTTTTTTTTCAGCATGTTCCTTCAATCAGTTGAGTTAATATATGGCAGACGTCCTCTGACTTTTTTGTTTTTTACTCGTCTTTGGCTTCAAACTGAACAGAACTCTGCATCCTCACCAATTTTCACACTTCTGTTTGCTTCTCATTAACATGTACGTGTTATATAACAGAGCTTGTTAAGCATGGGTTCATGGGTTTGGCTCTGTGAACTCTTAAAACATTTTACGCTCACTCATTTGTTTGGTTACAACTAAAAAATGTCCAACAGTGTACATAGACATCACAATGATGTATATGAAAATTATGCACAAAAACATTTTAATAACAATACCAATAATAACTGCATATGATTTTTTAAATTTAAAACTAATTATTGGCTTTAAAGGTGCAATATGTAGTTTTTTCGACCGCTAGAGGGCGCCTATTCAAAACAAAGGTGTAGCTTGATGAGGCCGAGTTTGAGCGAGGAATCTTGGGACATGTGGTCTTCACCTCACAGCCGGTGGAGAAGAATCGGGATGTCACTCGGGTAGAAATAATGTTCATGGATCCGAAATTAACGTTACTGTAGTCTGAAGAGCAGGAGCGATTGATAACGAGACACGAACAACACACGCCTCGAGAGCAGCAGGACTTTTATTATGACACAGTCGCCGGTGCCGCTTCCGCTTTTCCCGTCATGAATAAGAGGTAACGCAGCTCTGTTTATCATATTAGATACATTTGAGTGTGTTGAAAATGATGTTATAACGTTGTGTGTTCGCTCGCCGGCTGCTGTGAGACTCTTGTTGCACCATATTAGAATATCATATTAAATGCTGGATGGGCTGTGTTGATAAATGACATGCAATTAATTTTAAAACATTGTATGATGGAGAAAATTCTGTATTACTGTTAAAATAAAGCTGCATCTGATTATGCTATGCAAGCTAACGTTACTTGACAAAATTATTTTTCGACTACCATGCCTCAGAGAAAAAACTAAGAAAATTAGATTTAAACAAGAAGACTAAACTCGTAGAGCTAGCTATTTTACAATGATTACTTTTCTGTCTATAAATGTATGAAAACAGATATTCCCTCGTCTGTGTTCCCACATGTAACATATTTCCAATTCTTTCTACAAACTAAAACCGGAAACCGAGGTTATCGTGGATATGACGCCATTGACAGGCGACTCCCTCACACGTCCCGGATCCAATTTTTTTACGATTTGCAAATAGTTGGAAACATTTGGAATATTTTAAGTACTCAACTGAATAAAATATAACAGTGGCCAAGTGTTTTTGGATATTGTACGGAAAAAACTTACATATTGCAGCTTTAAATAAATAGTTTTATGGTAGATTTTTAGGTTTTGACATTGAAAATCTGGGACTGGGACAAAAAATAGAGTCAATCTCTAAGACATATACATTTAAGTAGAAGTAAAAGTAGTAAAAATAAATAATGAAGGCATCATAAAAAAAGTTTCCAAAACAGCTAGTTAGTTTTAATCATCCCCTCGGACGTTAGAGGTGAAACCGATGCTTTGAGTTATGCATATGTCTGCGGTTTTCTATTCTCCATTCTGATGAAAAGGGAAAAACTGTGAAGTTGATGTTTCCTCTGAAGGTCACAGCTAACATAGTAAATCTGTGTGTCTGATCCACTTGGCTTTTTGCTTCATTTGTTTTCTTCAGGTGATTGATTTTAATTTGGAAATGGAGGTTTACTACGTTTAGTTCTGTCTGTAAAAGCAAAAGGTCGCTTGAGGATACAGTGACGGGAGACAAAACTGGAAACATTCGCCTCTCGTTACCACCGCGGTGTCGTTCCAAGATGGAAAAAAAAACTGTACGAACCACTTATTGCTCAATCAAGACAGAATGTTCCAGGCTCCTGTGCAATCCGGGTTTACACACAGTTATAATCTCCAACTCAAGGGCTGCTATTTTCTTTGCTTTTTCTTTACATGGACAAGGAAAACATTAGCTGAACTGGCCACCGAAGAGTAAATGAGATCAAGATGGATTTTGATATCTGCTTTCTGTTTGCAGAGCTGCAAACCGCAAGCTTTCCGAGCCTCTGAAAGTCAAGTCCAAGACATGAGGGGCAACGTTAAATGAGATTTCCTGTAGCAAAGCGCTGGTTGTGGCAAAAGGCATTAAAGCTGATCAAATCTTATAAACCTCTGCTAGTAGGATTTGATGTGCATTACTGACAGTGAGAAATGGTCTGTTTGAAATATAATGCAGCACTTTAAGTGTGGTAGATAGCTAGGTGGTTATTAGAAATGTTTTCAAGAACTCGACGGTATTTCATCTCAATTGTCAGTATGGCAGTTTGTACTTGAGCTTCGAATTCTCTTCAACAACATCTTTACAATTTAAGATAAAGCCTGGTATGACATTTAAATCCGTGTAGATTTGCTGCAAATGTTTTCCTGTGGGATATTGTACATTATTGGATCTTATTGAGAGCAAATATAGTGAGTCATGAGGAGAGGCGATGGAAATGTAGAGTCGCTTTCAAGCTCTAGAGAAAAGAGACCTGCCAATTTTGTTAAAGTGCTAAAGTGTTATATGAAAGCCCAGCCTTATCATGTCACCTTCAAATGGCGGTCATGTCTAAGCACATTTCAAGCCGCCTTTCAAATAAAAAGTTGAAATTAGCTACAAGGTCAAGTTATACAAAATATTGCATCCTTATGTGATAAGGATGTCTCTTAAAAAATAGTGCTTGCCCCTTGCATATTTTAAGGACTTTGCATACAGAAAGGTAATAGAAGGCATAGAAGACAGGAACGCCTTTTATAATGAACGTTTCACTTCATTTCGGCTAACTTTGCTTATCTTTGTTCATATTAACAAGCATAATTAGGTGTCTTCAGGTGATGTTAAATTCTAGGTCCAAAAGAAACGGTCACGTAGAAAAGAATTACAGGATAACAAGAAGAAAATGTTGGGTAAAATAACCCACTCCATCTCAGGGGAATGAATTGTTGAACCAGCTTAAACTACCTTAGACTAGCTGGGATCTATCTAACAAACAGGAACACAACTTTCATAATGATTACAGACCCTTTTCAATCAGAGTAAAGACTCGTGACCCAATGTGGTGAAATCTTAAATCCCCACACTTATATTTGTCTAGGTGAATTTGAAGGGATCTGACCGATCCGTGGTCAGATGCGTGGAGACTTTAGTTGGCGGGGGAAGTCTAGAAGCGACATTTCATGAAGGTTAGACCATGAAGGGAGATTCCCTATTACACCCTGCATGGGAATCAACAACTGTTTCTGGAGATGACCCACATTAGGACAGCTGCCTGGTCAGGGCATGTTGAGAGTTAAGTCTACAGCCCACATCCAGACAGACATGGATCAGCATTGTGGATATTGGAAATGCTTCAAACAGGTGGTCATAGAAGGATATCACACACTGTAGGATATTCGGTGATATTTATTAGACTGTAAGAACAGCTTGACCCCAATGCAAATCAGCCACCACCAAATAAGTCCTTTCTGTGTTAAATCACTATGTGCAATCACATCCTCTTTCCTCATGACAGCACCAAATGAATGTCATTCACGTGTCGCACAGGAAATGCACACCTAGATATGAGTCACGCTTCCCCTATGACCCGAGACACACTGAGAAGAACCATCTGGAAGGACAAGATAAAACCATGCATCCTCATGTTTCTGGTGCACTGTTTAGTCCAAAAGGCGTAACACCTAAATTCAATTTACAATATGAACTGTCTCGCCTTCTTGTACATGGATTCAAATTCGCTTTTTTTTTAAAAAGCCACCTTATCGCATCCACAAACTGCAGACTGTAATGGCTTCCGGTGGCTGCTGCATTATTAATGGTATGTGGTTAAATTTATCCCATCTCCTGCTAAATCCCATGCATATGCCAGAGATAATGACCAGCAGGAATTGCTGAGCCACCCACTGACTCGCGCTTTCTCTCTGTCCCTGTTGGGCCAGGGGTTAATGACATAATTTCCATTCAGTCAGGCTGCTGTACTGTTCCTGGTAGTCAGGTGATGAGAAGGAAAGCATGTGTGCGAGTGAGCGCGCCCGTATAACCATAAGCTGAATCAGAAAGAGCTGGCAGCAGCTCTTTGATCCTGGAAGTGTCACCAGATATACAGAGAGTGACTCACCAGAGGAGTGAGCAAGATAAAATAAGAGGTTTGGGGGGGGGGGGGGGGGTGTTACTCAGGGGAATAGTATGCCAACCTTGGCTGCTGGGAATTTATCCCATTGAGAGCTGGGTCAGAGAGTGTGGAAGGGGTCCTGGCCAATGAAAAAGGCAATTTAAAGAAAGATTATGCCGATTTTTAAGGTGTAGCAAAAGTCAAATCTAGACTAGCAAGACCAAGTCTTGGAAAATTCCAAGACCAAAAAAACATTTATCAAGAAATTGGCATCATTTACTTAATCATGTCAGTACAAATGTGTAAGTCTTCCTCAACTTTTGATGAAAACAAAATGGGTTATCTACAAGCTTCTCTATTCCATTCAATAAATGTGGATAATGATCAGTGGCCACTCCAAAAATGCACCTTGAAAGTACCATAAAATTTCCCAATATGACCTGTTCACTTTTGGCCATTCATTTACACTGCATCTGTGTTTTGGGGGCCTGAAAATGCCAACTTTTGAAAACTGATTTCAAAGAGCAAGTTTTTGAAAATGATACTGTTATAGTCTCTGTGTAAACAACAAAAACACAAATTTGGGAAAACAGTGACATCATGCGCATGAGTATCACGTTCAGTCTATAGGCGCGTAGTGTTTCTTTGCAAAGTGACATCGCCAACTACTGGCATTACATGCACAATACAGCATTTTTTGTCGTTTTCACGTATCCTTGTGAACGGGGATTGTTTTGACGATATTGTACGTGAAAAAAGCAAAGGAAACACTTTTCAGTTTTTAGTACAACGTTGTTGTGTAAACGTACCCTTAGTCCCTGAAGTGGCGTCCAGCAGGTGGTCCTACTCTGTCCCAGTACCCTACAATATCAGGTGGCAAATCACAGTCTGTGCTGCCACTCGTAGTTTGCACAAATGCTTAATTTTGTCTCCTCAACTTTGTGTTGCCAATGGTTGCTGTTGCTGCAAATCACTTAAAATGATCAATGTCTTTGTCGTGGTTAGTAAGTATCAGTGTGAATGCCTCATTATTCAGTAAAATCTTACCCTTGCTTTGGCTCTCAAGTCTCAATTGTCCCTTCGCAAACAGTTTGATTGACAGGTGATCTGACCAATCACAACCCCGAATCCACCATTTTGTCCGACAAAGGAGTCAGTGGATTAACGTTGGTGAACTTGAACTTCAAAAATTGTGTGCTCACATCTTGAAACAACATTCCTTCTGATGTTCATTCATGTTTATTTGATGCTATAAATGAACTAGTATGAAGAGATGACACATTAATGAGACACTAAACGCTATTTACCGTTTAAACTTCCTTAAAAAATTACGATATATTAAATATGAAACTGTTTCATACGTCTGTCGATGTGTTGTCAGTGTCCTCTTTTGCTCCCGGATGTATTTTTCACTGTGAGAAATGATGTGTGGCGTGAGAGCGCATGGCTTGTCGGACATAGCAACAGGGGGCGGGTCTTTGCGAAGAGTTCTTGTGCATTCTCAAAACTTGTTTTGAGCAAGGCACCTTGCTTGTGAAGATCTCAATGAGCAGGTGTAGTTGTGTTTGATCTGGGTTGGAGCTGAACTTTGCAGCAAGGTAGATATCCAGGAACAGGATTGGGCACCCCTGCTGTAGATAATGGACAAGATGAGGCTGGGCATATGGTGGAGGACCCATTCACGTTGAGAGGTGACTCACTAGGAGTGTCCCGATGGGCTAAAAGTGATGGTGTAAAAGAGCCAGGTCCACACCCTTCCAACTCATTTGCTGGTCACACCCTGTGGAGATAAACTGACCATCCCAGCACTGTAAATAACCTTTGTGCTCACATGCAATCCATTTTCAAAGACAGAAAAAGAGAGAAGCACTCACATGAAGCACAATATGACTCATCTCAAGATACTTGGAAAATGCTTGCCTTGGTGGAAATCTCAAGTAGAAAGTGGCTACCCTCTGTAATTTATAGTGTTTGTTCCATTTGGGCTCTGGCTGAAAAGGTTATGCAACTATACTCAATAACTCCTTAAGAGGTTTCCTCTGGGGCAATGCTCCTTAGTTTCATTCCATCTACATATTTCCATCTGATTAATTTTCATTTTCAATTAGAGGTGCAAGAACTCACCTAATTTGAAATACGGAAGAGGGGACAAACATGCTCTGACTGCTTATGAGATTTACATATCCGGTAGGCGTGTGTACTGTGCAGATTGCTTCTGAATTATTGTTGTTTGCCGATATCCATATTTGTCTAGTCCATATGTGGCAGCGGAGAATGATGATTTATCTAGATAATTTGATGTAGAAATTTCCAGTTCAGTAGCATGAACGGACACATTTGGAATACCAAAAACTAAGGAGGACAAAGAGCACTGCATTTACATAATCAATAAATAGGCTGCATGAATAAGCACATTCCCGGGTTTTACCGTCTGATGACAAACACAGTGGCTCTGTTTCAAAACCATCACTACTTTTGCTTTTTCAACTATTAGGGGAGCATCTTAACTAAAAAAGAACCTCTTGAGAGACTGATTTAGAATACTCTGAATGCATGTATGCAGCACACAAATAGTGCTCTTCCAGTGAAGTACACAGGAAACACGCTCATGATTCATCTCAGAAGCTTGTAAGCTTACAGTGCACTACTGCAATAAGCATTAAATTACACTGCAAACTCAAATGTTGTTCATTTTTTTATTAGATATAGTTTTATTATTACTTTTCATGATTGAATTAAATCTATTTGTGATTGACATTTTTGTTTCCATTTCATCCTCCTCCACTTTTTTTTCCCTACCCATTAAGATCATTGCAATGTATTCTGAGATTGCTTCCTCTAAGGATACAAATGATTCGGCCTTAGAATTTGATGGTGTCTCATGAGGCGGGAATAATTCAACCTGATCTCATGAGAAAATGTAACTATTTCACGAGTTGGCGATTCATATAAATGTGTACGATATGACTCGTACGGAAACATACAACATTAAAAAGAAAAAAAAAATGTAAGCATGAAGATCCAACCCCATGCTTAAAGCCAACCCTCAGTGGAGTGTTAGCAGATTCCACAAAAACATACAAATGAGTTATGTATTTGTGACGAGCAGGGCGGGCGAGAGCCGTGAGGCTGGTGACGTGATTGATAATGAGCGTAACCTGCACACTACACCGGTCTCGTATCTCTCACGGAGGAGCTCCGGAAGCATAAAAGAGGAGCGACGACAGTGAAGGACGAGAGAGGACCAGGCCTGGATTTTATTTTGTGTTTTATTATGTTTGTGTTTTTTACTTTCGTTTTATTGTTTGTTTATTTTATTATTAAAGTTACATTGAATGTTCGCCAGTTCCCGCCTCCTTCTTCCCGTACTTATGAACTGTGTTACAGTATTCTTATGAATTAGCCAGTAGTTCACAAAAATATAAAATAGTTAAGAATTCCCATAATTGCCACCAGAGTGTTTTGGAATAATTATGTTGCCTACATTTTGGAACCTTAAAATGCCTATGTGTCTCCCTAGATTTTGTAACAGAGCCACTGCTTTAAATCACATGGTGATGAGCCACACTTTATCAGAAGGTAGCAGTGCTTCAATTCTCACCTATATATAAAGTTTGGCTGATAGTCTGTATACTTCTCATATGGAATGTGACAGAAATAGCCCAGGAGTGACTTGCAGTAAGCTTGTGTGTCACTTTCAAAACTGTATCAAAGGTCATGCAATAAGGCTGGTTTAAAAAAAGAGTCCTCTAACTTCCTGCTGTAATGCTCACTTGTGAAATATTCAATGGTTTACTCTTGTCTAATCTCTGTATATGCACAAGATGCACCATACAAAATGAGAAGTAAAGTGAAGTTTATAACAACTAAAGAAATCAGACAGAGGAATAATATATTCGACACTACAACTAACTTTTCAAAACACTGCATGATTTGAGGTAAATCAATCACAATTAAACTTAATTAACTAAATTATTCAATAGGTTTAATGGTTGTGTGTTTGTAGAAAACTACTAATTAGTTGAGTTCTGTGTGTTCATAATGGTTCTGAAATTCATTGATCTTGTTTGGAAATTTACTGTAGGCGTTTTTATTGAAGAACAAGAACATACACACTAAGCTTTTTTTCTTGTTCTTCTTTGAAATTTATGTTGTATGATTAGATATGTCAGTGGTAAGACCAGGGCTGGGTAGGTTACTGTTAAAATGTATTTCACTACAGATTACAAAATACATGCTTTAAAAAGTAATTTGTAACGTATTTTGTTACATTACTCAAGTTTAGTAACTTAATCTAAATACTTTAGAATACTTTGGAATACTAATAAGTGTGGAACAAACACAAAAAAGGTAATTGCAAGTTTTTATCTCACAATTCTGACTTTTTCCCTCAGAATTGCGTGATATAAAGTTGCAATTGCGAGTTATAAAGTCAGAATTATGAGATATAAACTCGCAATATTGAGAAAAATCTAAATTATGAGAAATAAACTCACAATATTGAGGAAAGTCAGAATTATGAGATATAAACTCACATACTAAATTCACAATTGCAAGAAAAAAAGTAAGTAATGCAAGTTTATATCTGTAATGACGAGTCAACGGGATGAGATCCGAGTGCGAGCTTCAATGACAAAACGTGGTCAAACAGGCAATGGCCAATAAACAGCCAACAGTAGTGGCAGGGAACAGGCAGACTCGTAGTAATAATCCAGGCAAACAGGTCAGAGGGCAGGCAGATAAACATCAAAAACAGAGAAACAGACAGGATTAGGAAACAGACAAACAAGACAGGGATATAACGCTCGGAATTGTAATACTAGGATTAACAAGACTTCGCAAATAACATGGGCTACAGAGTAAACTTAAATAGTGAACTAGACAGGCTACAGCTGGGCAGTAATCAACACGAAGGTAAGGGATTTATGGGAAATGTAGTGTGGTGGATAGAGTCCATGAAATAGGAGGGCGACATCTAGTGGCAAGTGGACGAAAGACAGAGCGGATTCATTACAATATCTCCCAATTCTAACTTTATAACTAGCAATTGTGAGTTTAAATCTTGCAATTATGAGAAAAAGAAATCAGAATTGTGAAACACAAACTGACAATTGTGAGGGGAAAAAAACAAATTGTGGCAAAAAGTTGCAGTGACGAGTGAATTATAAAATGACTCAAACAACTATCACAAAACATGAAAACAGTCGTGGATCATCAGGTCATGACAGGACAATTAAGTTGACTGTTCAATTCAGTCATTTTGTCTTGTTCAGGACAGAACTAAATAAAAATTACAACATTTTTATGATCCTCTTAAAAGTATTAAAATGTTGATGAAACTTAACTCCGCTTTTTCAGACGGTCAGAGTCAGAGAATCACCAATTGCTGTTTAAATGACATTAAAATTCAAAGTAATCACTTTGGTAATCTAAAACACTTTTCAGATGTAACTGTAATCTGATTACCACCCATTTAAAATGTACCTGTAATGAAATACAGTTACTCACATTTTGTATTTTAAATACGCAACTAAGTTACTTGTATTTCGTTACTCCCCAACCCCGAGCATGACATGCATGAAAGGCACGTGTGGTCTACTGATGGATAGATTTCACAAGAAATGCCAAATGATAAAGTTCAGATTGAGACAGACAGCAAACTCGACTCCTCCAGGATATAAATTCTACTTTAAATGCTACACAGCAAATTTACTGGTGTTAAATTCATGGTGTACAGTGTTTGGTTGTAGTATATTTTGATCTACAAGTGTAAAATTGCATCTCTAAAGAGATTTATTTTTCAGTGTTAAAAATATAAAATACTAACGTATTGTTTATCCCGCCGGAATCATAAACGGACAGGTAGGATGATTGGAAAGGCCCTCTCTGCAGTTTAGAAAACATCGGATGGGATGGGATGGGATTGGGATGGGATTGGGATGGGATGGGATGGGATGGGATGTGGGGGGGGGGGTGAATGAAGGTCTGGATGAAGTTGTAGGAAAGGAAAATGGAAAATAGAGTGGGGCAAAGACTGACTGTAATTAATTAAATGAAAAATAAATGAATAATTGTCTATATTTACCCGTTGAAGGCGTGCATTTAACCTTACGAGGACCTGCATTGTCACCAGTGGGTTAACGGTTTTGCATAAACTGCTTGTTGGGTCTACAAAAGTGTTAAAATGTGAGAAATGTGTCAGTTTAACTTCAGAACGAAGGGAGTAATATTTACATGTTAGGTTTAAGTTAAATTTGACTGAAATTGAGTTAAAGTCACTTGCTTCTGTGCATGAGGGAATGCTATTGGGGAAACAACGAGGATAAAGCTTCTTCTCAAAGTTTTAAAGCTCAGCGTGTCTTCCTGAAGGGGATTGTTCCGAGTACAGTAAGTGGAATTTCTCATGCAAGTGACAAAAATGATGACGCCTCAGTCAGTCAGTAACACTCCAGCACCACAGCGAGCGACCCGAGCGACACGGCCCCGTTACTGCCGCCGTCGTCTGAATACTAAACCTTCCTAATCAAGTGTAAATAATGAACCTTGCATGCCTGTCAAACCATACAGATTAATCCTGGTTTAAAATTCCCAGCCAAGGCCAAATTAAAATCTCATAGATATCCTTTAAACAGAAGGTGGTTCTGAATACAGCTGCATAAACGATTCCTTAAATAGATAGCGGTCACGCAGCAGGCGAAGACGCACTATGTGAACAATGCCTGGTAGACAGCGGCATATGTGTGCTTGAGATTTATGCCGTGATAGAGGAAGTTGGCTCTCTGCCTGTGGATTGTCAGCTCATTGCCTGTGGCCAATGATATAGCGTTTGTGGATTGTGAAGACATTCAGTGTAAATGGGGCAATTTGCATGGGACAGATGTGCTGCCCCGTACGGCAAAGTAATTCGAGACCGCGGCTAAATGCATGTCTGTAATGCCTCTGTATTGGCTGTACTACTGGAAATGCACTGAGAGGACCTGGGTGTTCCAGTGCTGGGTAATTCAGTTCTGGGATCAGCGAATGAGTGTAATTTCAGGCTCAGATTGTCGGGCTATGTGACATGTTTCTGTGGAAACTGAGATAACAGACAACATAAGTGCAAGCCAAGACGTTGCTGTACTGGACACGGGCGGCTCTTAACTCACTCTCAACTCGCTTAAAAAAAAACAAACAAACAAACTAAAAAAAAAACACTAGTTTCTTTCATTTTGCTGTCCAACAGTGGACATATATGAAGAATTATGTGATTTTTTTTTTTCTGAATATCATTTCCATCATATCTCAAATTATGTATTGAATTATGTTATGGAAATAACATTTTATATCTATTTTTTGCAACAAAATTCTGTTCTGCTAAAGCTAATTTTATTTACAGCACTTTATGTATCTTAATTAAATACAATTGGATTATTTTTCCCAGTTTATTCGACAAAATCAGAGCTTAATTGACAAAAATATGCACAATAAAAATTACCTTGATTTTTTTTTTTTTTTTTTGTTCCCTCCCGAACATTGTTGGTGGAAAAAAACATCAGAGTTATTAGTTGAGCGAAATTTTTCATCAGTTTTTTTCCCCCAGATTTTTCAAAATTTCTCATTTTCATTTAGTTTAAATAAAATAATAAAAAGAAATGAAAATGAATAAAAACTAGACACACATACCAACAGCAACACCTTGAAAATGATTAAATAATTAACTAACAAACAAATTATATATTGTATTATAAATATATGTATATATATATATATATATATAGATTACAAAATACATGCTTTAAAAAGTAATGTGTAACGTATTTCATTAGATTACTTAAGTTCTGTAACTTTTTAAGGAAAATTGTGAGTTTATATCTCATTTCTGACTTTTCTCACAAGTCTGAGATTTTTTTCTCAAAATTGAGAGTTTATATCTCAGAATTCAGACTTCTTTTCTTTCAATTCTGACATTTTGTCTCAAAATTGAAACTTTATATCACGAAATTTGGAGAAAAAATGTCAGAATTGTGAGAGATTGTGAGATCTCATCCCGTTGACTCGTCATTACAGATATAAACTTGCATTACTTACTTTTTTCTTGCAATTGTGAATTTAGTATTTGAGTTTATATCTCATAATTTTGACTTTTCTCAATATTGCGAGTTTATATCTCATAATTCTGACTTTATAACTCACAATTGCAACTTTATATCACACAAGTCTGAGGGAAAAAGTCAGAATTGTGAGATAAAAACTTGCAATTCCCTTTTTTGTGTTTGTTTCACACTTATTAGTATTCCAAAGTATCCTAAAGTATTTAGATTAAGTTACTAAACTTGAGTAATGTAACGAAATACATTACAAATTACTTTTTAAAGCATGTATTTTGTAATCTGTAGTGAAATACATTATATATATATATATATATATATATATATATGTGTGTGTGTGTGTGTGTGTGTATATGTATGTGTGTGTGTGTGTGTGTGTGTATATATATATATATATCTGTGTGTGTGTGTGTGTGTATATATATATATATGTATGTGTGTGTGTGTATATATATATATATATATATATGTGTACATATAATGGCGGAAAACTGAACATAGGAACGCATGTGACTGAAAATAAATTATAAGTACATGAAAATGAAACTAAGATAAAAAAAATGTTTGTGACACTTCTCTGATTTTAGAGTCACAACCATCTGTTTCATATCAACTCAAACTCTTTAAATACTCAACTTACAGAGCATGTGTATTGTAAGTTAGATTGTATGACTTTTCATTGTGTAAATACTACTGCAATAAAAAAAAAAAAGTAATAAAGTAGTAAAAAAATAAAGTACAGGCACCGATAAAAAGGATGAATTAAATAAATGAGGGGATTTTCATTTTTTGGCTGAACTACCCCTTTAAAAATGTCTCTCATTTTGTCCACAAACCATTTCAGCAGCTTACGAACGGTTTCCGATAACGTAAAGGGCATTTTTCCACAGTGTCCTCTGCTCTGCTTTGTGACAAGATACACGCAGAAAGCAAAGCATCATAATTAGATTAGAATACTGTGTGAAAACACTGGCTCGGACTATTGCAGCATATTGACATTGACAGCTGCCAATACAATGAGCAATGTTACCATCATCTCTGAAATAGGAATATACAGCTCTGTCAGATTTCCCGGTGGGGTGAACTCCTCAAGGCCAGACAGGAAACTCACAAAATCATAAAGCCGCTGATACGTACAGACACTCTATGATATTCATGAGCTCGCCGTCTGGCGCGTTCACGGGTGACATGCGATAAACATGTAGACGGTGTCTGTCCTGAAGATAATGTCATTTTATTGACTGGGCTGTGACCTACAGGAAGGAGCAAAGGCATGACTGCTCTAGTTTGACCCCGGAGAGGGTTAAACGGGGGCTGGTTTTACATCCACATCTGTCCATCTGATTGGCTCGTAAGCTCTTGGGAGTGGGGTACAGAAAGAGGGCTTAGTCGGATCTCCCACCAGTAAAACTTGAGTGATAGCACGATGGCTTTTTTCCAGGTAATGTGTTGAGATTTTCTCTCCCAGGTGAATTACCCAGCTTAAAACTGCTGTTTAAAATTCACCCGGGTGCTTGGAGGAGGACAATCAGAGCCTCTTGCTGGCTGATTATATAGAGGTGAGGAGCATTCATATTCATGTATGCGGGCCGCAGCGCCTCAGTTCTCTTCCCGGCAGCTCTCCTTCAGAGACGAGGAAATCTCACATCCCAAACTCTGTAACAACGAATCAATGTCCATAAATGATTTAGAATCTATAACTATTAGGATGAAGTCCAACACTGTTAAATGGGCCTTTCAATTGTAAGTGTTGCAAACTATGTCTGAGCAATTCCAAAAAAAAAAACATAAAATGATACAAACAATGATTTGTGAAATGCGCTTCTATAAAATAGACAAGGATAGAAATATACAATAGCATGTGTTAAAAACTGCTTGGAAAATACTAAAATTATGGTGTAGCCATTATATCGATTATTTACTAATAATATGGATTTTTTTTTTTTCGCCCCCCAAATGTAGTACCAGTAATTTTAAGGTTGTTAGAGATTTTCTAAGCCGTCTTATTAGCATAAAATCACTCTCGCATAGTTACAACAATAAAATACACGCCGACTTCTTTTGTGGGAAAATGAGCAAAGTGATTTCAGCAAAAAATTGCATCTTAAAAACTGCACATTTCAGACATTCAGGAAAGAAAAAAGAATAACTCCTGTGCGATTTTTGAATAAACTGAACCTCCCAGTTCAGAGACGACAATATAATCTGTGCTTTGGAGGTCAAAAGTTAATGAAACAGCCAGTTCAGTTCAGAAGTAATTTACGTAATATACCGCAGCAAGCCAAACCGGCCATTAATCATCCTAATTTAATAAATGCGAGAATATGAGATGAGGCATTAGTGAGGACGCTTGCTTACAGAACTAATAACATTTTTTATTTTTTTTTAATATAGTGTAAAACAAAAAAATGTCAAGAAAATCATCACACTAACTAGAGCAACTGAACTTAGAATAAAATCCAGTCGCTCTTTTAATGCCATGTTGAAGTTCTGCATATGTTTGAATTAATGCAGAATGACTCTTGATGGTCAGAATAGTTGCTGAATGCTCTAAAAATAAAGTGTTACGGCTTTCGGATTATCTTCGGACAACGACAGGAATAAATGGAAAACACGGCTGAGATGTAACTATACATAATGAGTCATTCTACGAGAAAGTACAAGACGAAAAAAAAGACATTTTAGCAACCATCTTCATTTTCATGCCCGTGCAAATGCATGTTACATCATTGTTAAAGGAATCTTAAGATTTCACTTTTATAACTTTAGTTAGTGTGTAATGTTGCTGTTTGAGCAGAAACAACATCTGCAAAGTTACGACACTCAAAGTTCAAAGCAGAGAGAGATATTTTCTTTTACAAAAATCGCTTTTTAAGGACTACAACAAACGGCTGGTAGGAACTACAACGAGCTTCTTCCTAAGTTGGTGACATCACAAACCCCAAAATTTACATAAACACCTTTACATAAAAGGCCATGTTGTGCTGCTTTAGAGAAGAGGAAGAGTTGTTGAACACCGTTACTGACAATCCTCATTTCGTCTGCGTGAGATTCTCCAGCTTTGTTGTTGTTGAGCTGTTAAAGCTCCGCCCTCTTCTGGAAAGGGGGCTGGGAGCAGCAGCTCATTTGCATTTAAAGGGACACACACAAAAACGGAGTGTTTTTGCTCACACCCAAATAGAGGCAAATTTGACAAGCGATAATAAATGATCTGTGGAGGATTTTGAGCTGAAACTTCACAGACACATTCTGGAGACACCAGAGACTGATATTACATCTTGTGAAAAGATAATAGGTCCCCTATTTCGACACATCACTGCAGGGAGTCTTAGAGGTGATTTCAACTTTAAAAGTGCAACTATAATCCATTCAGCCACGGGACCCACAGGAAAGACAAATCTAAATTTTCATCTCTATTATTTCTCTTATAGCAACCAGATCAAATAGAGAGCGAATAGAGATCTGAATTTTCTTCTAAGAAAAAGACCCAATAATCTCACATGTGTCTCCTCCAGAGTTTCAAAAAAGATCTCAACAAAATCTCAAATTGCAATCAGATGTGTCAAGATCAAAACCAAAAGTTCTGCGCTGTTCGGCCCACATTCAAATTATGGCAAACAGTTATAATATTTTGCAGATTTTACTTTATTTTTTATCAAATAAATGTAGCCTTGGTGAGCATAAGAGCCTTCTTTCAAAACAGCGAAGTTCAATTTCTGTTAGAATTGAACCTTTGTGGAGTAAATACTACTATCACACAGATATTATTAGACGTAACAAATGTTCTCAAACTGGGATTTCAACATGGTATGGTACTTTACACCTAAAAGTCCAGATCCTATGACTGAATAAAACAGTAGTGAAAGCCATTTTGTCCCCATTTCTTAGGAAGATGTATTTGAGGAAGATGTGGTTTAGAAGAGTAGGGAAATTGTTCTACATCTAGACCACATCTAACTTAATGCCACCAGGAAGAATAAGAAAACTTTCTATAATGTCAGTTATTGAATAAAGAGCGGTGATGTGATTGGTATGGAAGCTTGTTTCAGCCATGGAATATAAAAAAGGATAATTGCCAGACAGTTTCTATTTCACAATTCTGAGGGGGAAAAAAAAAAGAAATCGGAATAGCAAAAATCAAAGTCAGAATTGCAAGTTTTGGAAATTCTATATTTATATCTTGACTTTTGTTCTCAGAATTGTGATATATATATATATATATATATATATATATATATATATATATATATATATTATTTATAATATATTATATATTATATTATATAGTTAAATATATATAACATAACATATATATAAAGTTATATATATATGTATATATTATTTATAATATATTATATAATTTATTATATAGTTAAATATATATATATATATATATATATATATATATATTATTTATAATATATTATAAATTATATTATATTATATTATATTATATTATATTATATAGTTAAATATATATATATAGTTATAAGGTTATATAAGGCTATATAAGTTATAAGGTCAGAATTGAAACATATAAACATAAACTTGTGATTCTGAGAAAAAAAAAGTCATGGAAAAGTCAAATAAGCTTCCATGGATTGAGGTATTGTAGGTTAATGAGAATGTGAATGTAATGGTGTATATGTATATGAAAAGTGTGTAAATGTAACAGTAACCGTGTTGCCCAAGGCAAATTTCTCTGCAGAGACCAATAACTAAATGAAAAAAAAAAAAAAAAAAACATCCAAGAACCTTCTTTTCTAATAACTGCTACAATAACAATTAAAAATCATCCACATCGCTGAATATTCTTGTGCACATGGACAAACTCGAAACGAAATGAATAGATTCTTGGCCTAACATTCATCTGACAACATGCTGGCAACATTCCACAGAGGCCGCATGACGGTTTCATCGACTGATTCGCGACACCACACTGCCCCGCTGTGGCTGAGAACAACCACATCATCTGAACACTTCCAGACATCTCAAAGTACAAGAGGATTTTGAGGTGCACATTATCAGTGACAGACTGGAAAAAAAGCAGAAAGCGATCATTTTATTAAGCTGAAGGGTTCACGACCTCTGTCCTAAAACACAATATGAAGAACAAAGAAGTGAAATATCAAGCAAAAGCAGTGAACAATGAAGCGAGCCATTAGGACAAGCCAACAAGACGGCGAACCCAATCAGACTCGCCGTTTCAAATGCCAAGGCAACAGTCGCCACGACCTATCGCAACGTGTAACTCTTCATGACATTTTCATGCTATTCAGTGCAATTCACTTAGATATGGAAATGCAAGCCTGCTAATCTGATTTCAATAAATGCCATTCAAGATTTAAATGGGAAGGCGTCTTATGTCCTTTGCACGTGAACTCAAGGAGGAATCTGCGCTGCTGAGGAGAGAGACGGATCGGATGGATGATGGGAAAAGGCCTACGGATCACAATGACATACGGCTCTGAGCTGACCTTTTGCGATGGTTAACAAACACGGATGCCAGAGTTTGTGTTTTTAACAGCTGGGCATCTATTGGAACTTTTTTTTCAGTTGTATCTCTAATAAATCATCTGCTTTTTCATTATTAAGTCTTGATTTTTTTCTTATAAATGATTGATTTATTTTTATTTATTTTTTAAATTATGTTCATTGTAATCTTTAAGCTAAATAACTTTCCATCTCTTCTCTGATGATGTGTTTACTGGCGGGAGGGCGGGGCAACCTGTCACTCACATGAGATCCACCAATAGCAAAACAGAACCATCCAATCAATTCCCCATGGACAAAATCAAGCCCCGCCCTACATTTGTTCTTGTTCGAGAAGTCGTGTCACTCAGAAATATGTTTCAACAACAACAACAAAAAAAACAGCAGTAAGTATATTTTGTCGCTCAAATTGTCTGCTTTAGAGAATTGATCATGAGGAGTCGAGATATCTGCATTTGGGAGCCTATTTTTTTTGAAAGTCAATGTTTTCTCACTCCTGGATAAATGGAGCTGTGCTGATTTTCAGAACAAAGGAACCCTTGCTTCTGTGATCTTTCCATCCATTGGGAAAATAGCATTTCTGAGAAATGAGGAAATGAGTATGATTACTAATGATTAAAATAGTCATTTATAGACAAATGATTCATTTAAACCTCCATTCTATTGAAAAAGTGAGCATACCCTTCAAATTATGCATGTGAAATAATAATCAAACATTAATGTGTGTGTTCATTTGAACTATTGATTAGTATTGGTATTAAAGTTTTTTTTATACAGTGCTGTTAACAGTATAATTTACATGAAGAGCATGCACCTCGCATTTATAAAAGTCTCAATGTTTTATTGTAAAAGTTCTTTACTCATGAATATTAATTCCATTATGTGATGTTCATTCAGACTTCGGCTGACTGGCTGAAAGGAATGTGCTGGATAAATATATCATACTATTATAAGGACATACTTGTTATATGTTTTTTTATTCATATATATCATATTATATTTATTATTATTTATTTATTTATTTATTTATTTTTTATATTATAAATATATATATATATATATATATATATATATATATATATATATAATATATATATATATAATTATTATTATTATTATTATTATTTATTTATTTATTTATTTATTTTTTTGCCAGGTCTGTGTTTTCTTGCTACATCAATCCTTTTCTGCAGCGTCTCCCATCTAATAATCACAGAGCGTTGTGTTGTTACTTCTGATAAGAGTCAAAGTCTCAGTTTTCAAATTATGTCCATTTAATCATGAAATTCAAGCAATAAATGGCGTTTGATGCTCTTAAATGTGGCGCGGCGGTTCGCTGTAGCGTCTCAGATCAAGCACGAGTCTTTTCTTTCTCATTAATACAATTTATAAAAACATGCATGAACATCAGAAGGTTGAAAGATACAGTACAAATTACAGGAATTTACCTTAGGAATGTTTTCTAATGTTCATTAGTTAGCTATATGTATAATAATAATAATAATAATAATAAAAACACTAGAGAGGAGCTTATTTACTGTTAATTATATGTTTGAATAAATTTCATTAAACTTGAGTAACTGAGTTTCATACAAACATTTCAGTTTTTAATTGAGTGCAGCCTAATTATTCAACCACAGCTGAATATAATAACTCAGTTTTTAATCATAACCTCTAATATTATAGTTTACCAAATGAGAGGGTTCCCTTTATGATTTGCAGCATAATTTGGGAGAATTTTTTTTTTTTTAAGAAGAAAAATTAATCTATCGGTATCGGCATCGGCCGATATTATTCTGAATAACTGGTTATCAGTATCCACAGAGAAATTTAGTATTGTGCATCTAATTATTATTAGTAGTAGTAGTATTATTAAACTACTAGATTTCCTGAAAAGTTACCAAGCCGTGTCTGCTTGATTCATGCAGCATGACTCAATATTCACACACTAAACATTATTTCCATAGTAGACAAACATAATGGACACATTTTTTTTTTTTTGTAAAAAACAGCTAAACAGATTTAGAAATATTTTGAACTTGATGCTCTAAAAATTGCTCATAGAAGCTGAAAACAGCAAAACGCGACAAAACGAAATGCAAAACCGCATCCGGTGTGAACTTCTTGCGGACGCTTTCTCTGATCACATGAAAGTATTCAACGGAAGTATCAAATCTGATTTGCGTAGGTTAGAGACATCTTATTATATGCCTTACTTTAAAGATGATAATGAAAATCGTCCTGAAAAAAAAAAAAAAAAATCATTCCCATCCTGAAAAAAACTAATTTCCGGGAAATGCTAATCAATTTCCGGCATAATAAAATTTGCGGGCATCAGGGTGTCAATATGCGGGCGACATATTGCAATACTCTGTTCACCCTGCCTCAGTGCAAAACTAGCGAACAAGAAAGCGAATGACAACACAGAATTCAAATGGTGTTGAAGAGTTAGTTCACATTATTTACTCACCCTCAGACTTTGGTTCATCTTCAGAACCCAAATGAAGATATTTGAAATGAAATGTGAAGGATTTCCTCCATTAACAGACTATGCGACCACCTCTGACGCTTCAACATGTTCATAAAGACGTCGTAAAACTAAATGAATTGAGTGGTTTAGTCCAACTTTTCCGAAGAGACACGATCGCTGGAATATTTCTATCAAGAGGTGAAATTTGCTTCTGAATTTCAACTTCCTAAGTCCAATTTTTCTAACCTAATTAAATGTGTCATCTTTTATCCAATGTATTGATTGAATTTAAGAAATTGAAATGCAGAAGCTCCATCTGAAGTGGCATTTTCATGTTTTTACACATATTGTTTAATGAAGCTCAGAGGTGACATGAATATATTAACACTGACTCGCATTATATTATGAGATTTAAAAAAATACTGATTAATTCAATAACGAGACACCAGACTGTGTTGCTCAGAGACACAATGGTTCTGCTGTGGCTTTGTTTGGAACTATTTTCTATGGAGAAATAGAACAATAACAATAACATTTTGTCTAATTCATATAACACTTCCTATAACACCAGATGTACTCGTTACATCAGAAGACGAATGGCATCTACGCTAATTTTTTGTCTCTCTGCTTATCCCGAGGTTTACCAATTAACGTGATTGGCTGGATCCGGGCCGTGTCCGGGTCGGACGGGGAACCTGTGCCTGTGTGCGGCAGCAACGTGGCCCTGTGGTGTCGGCGGAGACTGTGTTAACTAGCTCATCCTTTGTGAAGACCTTACCGACTCATCAGCCAGTGGCACATATCCCAACAAACCGTCCCATACCGGCGTGATCAAAAAGATCTTAAACTAGATGGAACTAGATTAAATATTTTGACTGTTGCGACTCCAAATCATTTTAATGACCTGTAGCTCTGCCTGAGTATCGGACAAGTGTTCACTGTTGGCCAGAGGAGAACTGGCCCCCCGACTAAGCCTGGTTTCTCCCAAGGTTTTTTTCTCCATTTGTTGGAGTTTTGGTTCCTTTGGCTTGTTTAAGTTGGGGACACTTGCTTGATATTCAGCAGTGTTTTTAGTAAGCCTGCATCGGCGCCGTTGTATGCGAACTGAGCTGAGCCGGACGATTACGTCACTGTTTTCTCCAGTGCTGATATACATAAATTAACTAGACTAATAACTACTGATATTTGCAACGGAATGAATCAATAATATATAGAATAGGCTGCACAATGACACCATTTTCTTATTAATGTAAAGCTGCTTTGCCACAATTTGCATTGTAAAAAGCGCTATATAAATAAAGATGACTTGACTTGACTTAATTCAAGTCTAATTAGCTTTTTGCTCAACGCCCTTGAAACTCTACCTTGATATTTTTTTCAGAGCTCATGGGCAACATGATTGCACTTTGAGAAAAAGGGAAATTGGTAACTTAATTATTAAGGGCTTAGCAAGGGATGTTGACGCCCTGGCTATTTCCAGCACTTCCTCGTGCTTTGGGGGAGTTCTGTTGAGCAGAGTGGGCCGTGACCGTAATGGAGAAGCACAAGGCTATGGTTTCGACCACTATGCCACACTCAAGGCTGCTGAGTTGGCAATTAAGATGCTAGAGGAAGCCATTAATGCCAAGCGAGTGAAGTGCCAGTCCAGATCATGTGCAAACTCATGTCAACACCATTGCCTAGAATGTTCTCTTTAACACTGCAGTGATCTAAAGACTGTTTCAAAAATGTGGTTTTGATATCACCAACGAGCTTGTAACCAATCATGTGAACGTGCCAGCAGGCTTCTGCATATCATTACCGCTCTGAAGCAGGCGAGTCTCAAGAGAATATATCCTGGTATATTTTTTTTCTGTTGATATGAAAAATCGGGTATGTATGATGAATATTACGATGTTATGATGAATATGCCTTTCTCCACTGACGATCTAAGGTGTTCAAAGCTTGATACTGATTGTTAGAAGGCAGCTGTCCGACTCGTGAACGGGAACACGGTTTGTGAAACATTAGCTGTTTGATGACATAGTCGCGCAGCAGTAAGTTGACCGAGTTCATCTCTGAGTGAGTGGAGGCGGGGCTAATTAGCATATCATTCCATATACCCTTTTCAGACTGTGATGATGCATTTTAACGGTCATATAAAAACTATATATATTTCACAGGAAAAAAAGTTTAAATATGTAATTTTGTTAATCAAATGAGTTTTAAGGGGTAACATTTTTGACTATAAGTGGGCATTTAGTACATAGTAGTTAAAGACACCTATTATGAAGTCGTACTGAATATTTGATCATTTTTACACATTATGTCTTCTCGTAACAACACGCATTTTTACATATCTTGCTCATCCACAACAAGCCGTGTATTTTCAGTGTGTTTTTGTTTCTATGTTTATTTCTACAAAAAAAATTAACTTCTGTTGCTGTTTAGGCATTTAGGCATTCATGTATGTTCAAAAATGGCAGTGTTTGTGCTCGGCAAACTCCATATAGCCGACTGTATGCTTCCAAACTTGATTGGTAAGATTATTTCTATTTCATTACAATGGCAGGCCGTTTTCAGCAGACATTACAAACATTTCATACGGAATAAATATGCGTCTCCGACAGATTTTGATAACCGAATAGATATAGTTTTGCATGTAAAGGCTCACACGATGAAAGAATGTGTTTCACTGAGAATCAAGTTATTACGCATTTACTTATTGTGTGAATTTTGACAACTCTTTTGCACATGCAAATTGCTTAAATCAATAAGAAATCCAAATCTGATGTGAACTAATCGTTCAGAGACCGGATCTTGTTGTTTTGACATAGAGAAAAAAAAAGTCTCAATGAAAACTGTAGCGTGAATAATCAAACAACAGACATGGATTTTCACACATTGTGATTGCGGTCTTTACTGGTCAGGCAAATGTTAAAACTTTGATGATGCAATACATTCAAACATCAAACGGTGCTCTAGCAATGTGGACTTCACCGCATACAGCGCTTGACACCGGAAAGTGGAATTTTTGCCTCTTTCCGAGAACTTCAGAGAGAGAGAAATGTGCTTTGAAGCGTAACACTATCGCAGACGTGGCAGGGTGACGGCGGGGACAAGAGTCAGAGGGAATAAAACAGTAAAACCAAACAGCACACACTCCTACAATTAACACTTTTCTGTAAAATAACAATGGGTGACATTTTTCAAACAAAGCGATGACAAAACAAAAAAAGGAGCGGGCCCAGAGAACAAAAGTGTCGACGACAGCGCTCGCGGGACAGACGGGCCCGGCTGAAGTGTGACCTTTGAATGCCGCCGTTATTTGGATGAGTTTAAATGGCAGCCGTGGCCTCAGACTCTTTGGGTCGGTTGAGGACCACGTGTTCCAGCTGTCCGGAGTCTGACACGTCGTAGCTGGTCTTGTACTTGGCTAAGATCTTCATGAGTGGACGTAATTTCAGCCACCACTGTTCCTTAGGGATTCTGTGACTGAACACACAGAATAGAGAGTCAGATACAATTAAGTATAAAAAAATATATATATTTTATCCAGTTTATGGTGTGTACATACACAAAGTCGGTCTCATCTTTCAGCTGAACCACAGGCTGGAAAACCATAGCACGACGCCGCATACCCAGCAAACAGGCCGAGTCCTCTGAGTTAGCAAACACTCTTCCTACAGGACACACACACAGGTTCAAAACACGCTAGGGCTGCACGATTTATTGCGATTTGGGAAAGGCTGCGATTATTTAATGCGCAGCTTGTCGGAGCTGTACGGCTCTGATCAGCAGTAAATGCTTCTCCATCTGAAAGCCAGAGGGCGCTCTTGAGCAGAAACTCAAACTATGCCTTACCACAGAAGAAGATAACACGCGTCATATCGCTGTAGCTGAATAAACTGAAGATTGAAACGCTTTGATTGATTAAAGGTGCACTATGTAGTTTTTCACCACTAGGGGTCACTAAACAATTCAAAACAGGCGTAGATCGATGACGCAGTGAATATGGAATCATGGAACTTGTCATCATTCGATGGATCTAATAATATTTATGGGGAAATAATGTTTATGGATGAGTGAATGCATGTTTTCAACATGACTGTGGTGTGAAGCAGGCCGTGGGCGAGATTCACGGACGCGATTACGAATGAGAGACAGATATCAGTGTCACACACGAGTCCCGAGGGGTTATAAAGAAACGAGGACATTTCATTCTACCGAACTACTCATAAGTGCTGAAATACTACTCATACAGGTCAGTTTATTTGATGAATTAAAACTGTGAGGTAACGCAGCGCTGTTTCACTTGCTCTAACGCAGTCCTTCCCAAACTGTGGGTCGCGGCCCCCTGGTGGGCCGTAGCGGTATTGCAGGGGGGGCCGTAGCTAGTCCAAATCAATATATTAAAATAATTAAAATATTCCAAATGTTGTAAGATTTGATTTTTATGTATATAATGTATGTGTTATGGATTTAAATATATTTGTAAAGAATGTTTACTCATAGTTCTCATAATTCACATGAAATTCTTGCAAACTTGTTTATAAATGTATTTGTAGGTAAATGTCGGTATATATTTTTTAACAGCGGGGTCGTGGAGCTTTTGCAATGTTTTTGGGGGGCCTTACCCCTCTTAAGTTTGGGAAGCTCTGGTCTAACGTTACACTATCATACTAAACCGTATTTGAGTGTGTTGAGAGTTGTAATGTTCAGTATTAGTTTGTTGTCTGTATGAGGCTAGATCAACATTACAGTATCATACTGATGATTTTCTAACACTTCGTCGTGTTGAGCTTTATAACATTGATTAGTATTATATAGTCTACATTTGCTCACCTTGTCTAATAACGAGCGAGAGCGCCGTCTCTGTCAAGTCGACGTTTGTCACAAAGCTCTCGCCATCTCAGAAACGCCACACTGATATTGATCCTCGTTTTATTTCTCCTTTTGTCCCAAAGTTTGCTTGCCATGGTCCATAATGTTTGAACGAAACAACAGCAGCGTGCCGTGTCTGTTGCCATGGTTACTGTGCAGTACAAGCAGAATCCAGGGATAACGCAGATATTACGTCACTGACAGGCGGAAGTGACAAGAGAGGGACGGACACTATTTAAAACTGTGATTTTCTCTGAATTTACAAATTCTTGGAAACGTTTAGGATAATGTAAGTACACAGCTGAACGAAATATATAACACTGTGCGAGTGGTTTTTGGATATTTTAATATAAAATTTTACATTTTGTACCTTTAAACATGACTAATAAAGCCTTATTCTGTGTAAGAAGCCACATCATGTCACAGAAGGATGCACAACTGTCGTTATGAAGTGAGTTTGGAGTAAAAACATGTTATTAAATGTTGTCTTTTGTTGGATAAGATGTTAATAAATACTTCCCATGTCTGGGAAGATGTTTGACACGCGTTGCTTTTTCAAAAGTACATAATCAGCGACTCAAACTCGCAGTGCTTTCAGATGGATTAGCATTTGGAGCCGTACTTCACTGACAAGTTGCGCATAAAAAAACATAATCACAGCCTTTGCGATTTCATTTCACTAAGAATAAGTGATAATCGCGTTCAAGTTCAACGTTATTTTTCGTATCGTGCGATAAATAGTGCAGCCCTAACACATGCTCACAAAATCAACACTGTCTTGACATTAGACTGTGAAGCATATCTGGAGGAAATGTTAATTCTTTCCCCGCCATTGATGGACACAGCGCTTCCCTGGCATTGGCGGAATATTTTCACTGTTATATGATAGGGGGCGCTATTACACACCACAGAATCTCCCGATCTTCAGATTTTCATACAACAAAATATTCTGGGGGCTATGAAATTTGTGAAAATAATAATAATAATAATAATAATAATGTTGGCGGGGAAAGAGTTAAAATGATATGGTGTCACAGTTATTTTGCATATGAGAATAGCTGCATTATATCAATAAATAACACATAAATGCATGATTTATATTCAAACAATTACAATAGTGACCTGGTCTATTTGCAATAAAATTAAATAATAAGATCAAATGTATCTATAAATATAAATATAGTGGAAATTCAAAAAAAAAAAAAAAAAAAAAAAAAAAAAAAAATATATATATATATATATATATATATATATATATATATATATATATATATTCTATTTGCAATAAAATTAAATAAGATCAAATTTATCTATAAATATAAATATAGTGGAAATTCAAATATATATATATATTTGTGTGTGTAAACTTATGGAAGCTCGTTTCTGCCATGGAACAAAAAAGGGAATTGTGACTTTTTATCTCAGACTTTTTTCCTTGCAAATGCATGTTTATATCTCACAATTCTGACTTTTTCCTCAGAATTTTGAAATATAAACTTGTAATTACAAGAAAACAAGTCAAAATTGTGACAGAATTCTTAGAAATTCTTATAAGTGAAAATTGTCACAATTATCTTTTTATATTATTTTATTTTTTTAATTCTGTTGTGGAATATTTACAATTACACAAAAGCTACACCACAATAATGCAGTAATATGCTGAAGGACAGTCACTGAGGTCACCAAATCACACTGAATAAAATACAAATGTTTACCTTCATCTTTATTCATCCACAGGCACAGGAAAAGGAGTAAAACACACACAAACACAAAACTAGCTGAAAAAATGCAGCAACTATACAGTAATATTTCAAAATCAAGTCAATTAGGGTCAAGGACTATGCTGAGTACTAAGCCACATCAGCGGTGCATGTGTGCAGTCATGAATACTGAAAAAATGAGTTACTGAGTGCCTTGTGCACAACAGCACAGGTCAACAAGAAGGTCAAGCGGTGATTGAATTCTACTGAAAACCGCTTTAATAAAATATGCTTCATTACCACATGAAATGCATAACTTTTTGTAATTTATACCTTGTCTGTAGCTTTCATTCAGTTTCTTAGTGATCCACTGCATGGCCTTAGCAGCGATTTTGGTCCCAAAGTTACGGTCAAATGGAGAAGGCGCACCACCCTTCAGAAAAATAATTATTAATATTGCAGTTATCCAATACCAGTATGATCAACAGTTTCTGTTTATAAATTAGAGCTGTTCTTATATTGTGTTAGGCAATCATAATTCCCTTGATTGTTCACTTGAATTAGCAGGCAAAAGAAAAACGGTACAGAATATTGATTCATTAGACCGGAGTTAAATGGTGCCTGTGGGCCGCTGTGTTCTTCCATTTATGATTTATGTGTCGTACCTGCTGCATGTGACCCAGAACGTTCTTCCTGCAGTCAAACACTCCCCTGCCTTCCTCGGAATAGAGCTGATAGATGAAGTCAGTGGTGTAGTTTTCATTACTGTTCTCATTCCTGCGTGAACACAAGCACAGACAAACCGGCTGAGTGACTGACAGTAACGCCTGAGGCTCTGCTCCCACATCTCAATCACACGGACCAGAAATACTCTCATCTGAGCTGGGACAAGACGAAACATGAGGGCCAAAATACAGACAGAGATTCTGTGCTGCATGATATGCAGAAAGACAAAGACAGACGGATACCTCAAGACTAGTCCTCTCTGAATGCTGGTCTTCATTTTCTCTGTCAAGTGCTCTACATTCGACTGAAGCAGAGAAAAGCAGTTCCGTTATTTAACCAACAGATGGCACTAATGTTTATTGTTTCATAAATGCACTAAATCACAGTTTATATAACCATATGTGTAATTATCTATGAACCATGTTACGCAATTTGTTTTATTTCTAAGGCACTAGCGGTTTAACGGTGTGCGTGTGCTGGTAACCTGCAGGTCTCTGATATCAAACGGTTCCTCGTAGATATATGCAGCATCTGCTCCAGCCGCTAAACCACCGACACTGGCCAGATAACCGCAGTAGCCTCCCATCGTCTCGATGATGAACACGCGGTGCTTCGTACCACTGGCAGATTGCTTGATTCGGTCACATGTCTGACAAACACATGCACATTCGGTCATTTCTTGTTCTTGTAGAGTAATGCTGCTGCTGAATCACTGTCATGCAAGATGGCATGCAACAAATGCGACTTTTCTCAGTAACTATTATGGACAAAAATCAGTTTGTAGTCATGGAATGTTTACTTTTCAGCCAGGATAAATTCTTTGGCATTTACAGAGAGCTTTTAGGAAGATAAACTACACTAAAAATGGGCTTTTAAGAGCTTAAGAGCTCTTACTGTACATGACATTATGAAGCAGCTTCCAAACTGACACAACAATTTATGATACACAATAACACTCCTCATACTAAACTGTATATAACATTGAACTAGTTGCAGTTTAAACTGAATTATTGAGTATCTTTCTGAGACATCCACTCCATTTGTGTGCAACTGATATACATCAGGCTCAATAGTTGATATATTTTAGTCTTATTTATTGTGTAAAGTAAAATAAATTGTACAATAATTTTTGTTTTTACTGTAAAATAAAAAGTTGTATAGATTTTATAGTCCCTCACTTTCAACCCTGTTGTGAGATTTCCCCTTTAAAAAATAACGCAATACATTTACATAATGTTTTACCACATGACTCAAACAGCATGAGTCACATCTTTATCAGTATGTTGTTTTTTCCTGGTCAGGCTCAATAGTTGATATATTTTAGTCTTATTTATTGTATAAAGTAAAATAAATTGTAACATAATTTTTGCTTTTACTGTAAAATAAAGAGTTGTATAGATTTTAGGTATATATATATATATATATATATATATATATATAGTCCCTCACTTTCAACCCTGTTGTGAGATTTCCCCTTTAAAAAATAATGCAATACATTTACATAATGTTTTACCACATGACTCAAACAGCATGAGTCACATCTTTATCAGTATGTTGTTTTTTCCTGGTCAGGCTCAATAGTTCAACTCTGTTATGAGAAAATATACAGTTATAAATATACTATTAATATAAATATAGAGCTATATAATATAGCTCTAGAGTACCGACTGTAAGTAATCGTTTTCCAAATTAATAGAAATTTTCCAATTTCAACCCCATAACGTTCAACCACAAAATCTGAATGCTGACAAGCTTGGTACAGTTTTCTTAAATTCTGAAATTATGAATTCTAAAAGTAATGTGATAGGTTTGCAGTAATGTTGTGTCCTAAGATGCAGGAAGTAGTTTATTGTTTTCTCTCTCTCTTACCTCCACAATGGCATTGAGGGCCGTATCAGCCCCGATACTAAGGTCAGTGCCGGGCACATTGTTACTAATGGTTGCAGGCAGCATACAGAGCGGGATGCAAAACTCCTCATAGTGGGCCCGAGCCTCATTCAGCTGCAGCAGACACTCTAATGCCTTCGGCGGGTCAGCACAACACAGCGGGGGACCACAGGGGACAGGACAATGCACACGTTAGACCAGCAGAGGGAGCACTGGTGCAGGAGCGGACCCTGTTGATCGGACACCCACCGTGTGATGGCCGCCATGGCTTCCGACTGGGAGTCGAGGAGAAGAGGAAGGGCGTACAGACAGGATGGGATCGACTTTTGCACTCGCACGCACACAGGGTAGTCAATGTGGCAAGACACGTAAGCGGGACGGCAGGGATTCTGCACACTTTTAACGGACATACTGTAGCAGGGGTGCCAAAACTCAGGCCAATGTCCAGCAAAGTTTAGCTCCAACTGGCCTGGAGGTTTGTAATATACCTTGATCAGCTGGTTCAGATGTGTTCAGTTGGGTCGGAGCTAAACTCTGCAGGACGGTGGCCCTCCAGCAGCACAATTGGACACCCTTGAGCATGATGATTCAGTTCTCACATCAACATTGAAAATGTTCTTCACAACATCTGCATACTGAATTGCGACTTTCCTACATCTATTTGTGTACTAAAAAAGCAGTATATTTAAAGGGATAGTTCACCCAAAAATTAAAATTATCCCATGATTTACTCACCCTCAAGCCATCCTAGGTATATATGACTCGGGATGGGGGAGTATCGTTGCTTTAGAGGGCCTTTATTTACCCCGTGGAGCACTATGGATTACTTTTATAATGGATGGATGCATTTTTTGGGGATAGTTCACCCAAAACTGAAAATTCTGTCATCATCACCATCATTCTGTAATTTTTCCAGAATGATATATGAATTGTGCACTATATTTCAAATCTTCAGAAGTCATGCAATAGCTTTGTGTGCACAAACAAACAAATGTAAGCCAATATTTGCTGAAAATCTTCAGCATGTTTGACACAAGGTTTGCCAATGGCGCATTAGATATCTGGGAGCAGATTTACAGTTTGATGTTCTTCTAAAATCAATAAAGAGCCCCACACATGACACGCTGAGAAAAAAAAACAGATACAGTGGCTGTGTGTTGAAGAATTCATTCCCACAACGTAGAGCGGCACGATTAGTCGTAAAAAAGATTGCGATTTCGATTCAAACACTCACGAGATCTTATTTTATTAATGACATCGATTGCCCTGAGTCTTTTACATTCAAATATGTGTTTGTGCTGACAATAACCACACGTTAGTTATTTCTGTTAAATATTAAAATTCAAAGTCGGTGTATAAACACTGATGTCTACTACGATAGCGATCAAAATAAAGCGAACTACCTTTTGAAACGAACTTGGCGCGTCAAAAAATAGTTGTATCAATTACATATTATTCCACTAGGTGGCGACAAGTGACTTAAATTTTTTGTGTATAATCAGATGTATTCAGATTACTTTTTTGATGTAATGAGTAACGCATTATTTTATAAATTAATACACAAATATTTGAGTTAATTTTTTTAATTTAATTTGCTTAAACATTTTTTAGACTACTGAATTCAAATTCTCGTCTCGATAACGTAGTCGTTTTGATGCGTGAGACAGAACAGGCAAAAGGTACAAATGTAACTAAACACGTTACTTTAAACTTTCAATAAAAAGAGCTGTACGGTAGATAATGTTAAGAGGTCTTCTGTATGGCATACATGTTCAGAATATAATAATATTTATTTTTCAAAGAAAATGAAGGCGCACGTTATGCATATAAGCTATTTTGTTGAATGCATTACTGCGTTAAACACTTGCTTCAAAGTTATCGAGTCTCAGCCAGGTGAAAAAAAAATAATGCAAAAGTAACAGAAAGCATCACTTTCCATAAAAAATTAACTGTTACTTTTAAGTGAGTAGCACAATATTGTATTGTAAAAGTAAATTTCCCCAAAACTAGTCAAAGGAATGAATTTTTAATTCTCGAATAATGATATTTTTCCCCCACTTGTCATGTGCAACGATTCTTAATTCAAAAGTATTATATTCACTATATAATTCTTACTTAAAGTAAAGATTACACAAGGATTGCGTTTTGTCGTTTTTCATGCTTGATTTGCCCACACCAATTCTTTTTTCTTTTCTTATATGAAAAAGAACAAGGTAAGCATCCAAGATATCTTTAAAATACCTTTGCATTCGAGTTCCGCAGCCAAGAGAAAGTTGAGTTTGTAAGGACAAGAGGGTGAATAAATGACAATCGTTTTCAGCTGAGCTATTTCTTATACGAATAAAGTTAGTTTGCAGTGCCCCGTGCTTTTGTAAGGCTTGTGTTCACTTAAACCATTAAGTATGAAACTATGCAGACAGACTCCAGTTCAGTCAGCGTTAGCTGGGGTCAGCGATCTGTTATGACGAGTTAATGCAGTGTGATCATAGCGCAGCGCAGGCTCAGTCACATGACAGCCACAAAAAAGCAGAGCTCAAAACATGCCGCCATCATGTCATCTCCACTTACCTGTTAGCTAACGACTCGCCTTTGCATTTACCAGCCAAAGCATTAATGGGTTAGTGTAGAAATGCTGCAGGATAAATCTCACAAAACATGTCCAGGGCATATTTTACCCCTAAATCAATAAGGAATGATATTTGGCTTAAAGAAAATAAAGCCTAAATATGACGTTTCTTTGTCAGATTCATCCTCACATGTTCTTAAAATATCTTTGACTAGCTGATCAGTAACTAGAATGGTTTAATTTTGACATCCGTGCTTGTTAAAGTAGTCATTAAATTGTCAAAAGCACACTTGAATTTATTAGTTTAGATCATTAGACATGGTGCCTTGGATGCCTGTATGAAACTAGTTCCCTTAGAAGGTGCCTTCATACACACACCTGTTGAGAAACTGACTGTCCTGGTCGTCGCCTAAAGTTGTGGTCACAATAGCAAAATTTCGGCAACATCCATTGTCAATAATGAAGAAAAGCTCAAACCAAGCAGCTTTGTCCAACTTACTAGATTATTACTGGATTTCACCCACGAACATTAGCAGAAAACGTGACCGCACCTTTAGGTTAACGTAAACCTCTGCTGCTGGTGGCCAATAGCTGATGTAATTGGCTGGTAAATATAAGGCGGAGCCTCGGATTTTAAAGAGAAAACTGATGTGATTGGCTGGTGAGTGGCGTCCACCATCCTCACTTACATCAGTGATAGCGTTCAAAGCCGTGTCTGCGCCAATGCTGAGGTCTGAGCCGGGCACATTGTTGGAGACGGTGGCCGGCACCATGACCATTGGCACACACAACTCCTCATAAGTCCGGCGGGCTGCTAACAACTCCATGATCCCCAGGTAGGCCTGCAGGGCAGAGCCGGGGATTTAGTGAACCGCCACGGGTGCTGGGAATGGAATGAGGGGACAGACAGGGAATAAAAGAGAGCGAGACGTGGCGGGATTGGGAAGGAACCAAGTGGAAAGCCATGGCCATCACGACGGAGAGCATGAGACAGAGGATCCACTCCGTACACACACTTCGAATAGAAACACTTGTGTAAAATACATACACACACATCCTGATGTCTGTATAGAAAGAGAGAAGATGAGCCTTGAACTCAGCAGCATGAAATGACTTGACTTGAAAAGCAAGGGAGCTATTCTGCAGTTTAAGGTTATTGTTCAGTCTTTAATGGCATCGTTTGTCATCTCAGCTGTGTGAATGTTACATTCCAGCAGCTGAAAGATAACAGGTGCCGACTAAGAAGGTGATTATCACCTCATTGAATGCTCATTATTGAATGTTCATTATGAAAAGAACAGGAGCACAGGAAGTTGAGTAAGCTTTAGGTGATGCTGCATAGGAAAACATGATGGAGAGGGCAGGCAAGTTAACAAAACTTAGTCAAAGACTTTCTAAATTGAGAATTAAATTGTTTTATCAAACTAAATGTACAGTCATCAAGGTGTAAATATATTTATTTATGAACTATACATAAAACTGTGTATATATATATATATATATATATATATATATACAGTTTTATGTATAGTTCATAAATAAATATCGCATTTAAAATAAATATTAATTAAAATATTTAAAAATATTACCTTTTATTAATTAAGTAATACTTAAAATAAAAGATTCAAATTTATAGGTATATTTAATATATAAAATAAATATAAAAATATATATATTAATACAATATAATTATTAACAGGAACACACATTATTTTTTTTCATCATTCTTTCATCATAAATGACTAAAGCTCGGGCTGGAAAACATACCTCAAATCCTCCGATTACTAACAGCGCATTGATGTTATACTTCCGCATCTGTTCTGCAATTTTGTCAATATGCTTTGCAGGAAGTGTTCTGCAAATTTGACAACATTGTAGAGAAGCACTAAGCACAACACAGCACATTACATCCAAAATCATCTGCATTACTGAAATCGGCAGGCAATATAAACTTTGTATATGGGATAAATACCGTTTAGTTCCCAGGAGGGATCCACCCTGGCCCGTCCATCCACCTACATCTGCCCATTTGATCTCTTTTATCTGATAAAAGAGGGCAGAGTAGATCAAAAATGTGATTTCATATAAGGGTACATTAAAACTTTAAAGTGTGAGTGAGCAGCTTAGTTATCAACATGGGGAGCTCTCCTCTAGGGGGTCGTTTACACTACATCGCTTTCAACTAATATCAGAAAACTTTTGATGCGTTTTGGCCGTTTATTTACACGACAACTGCGTTTTGAGGGCCTGAAAACACAAACGATTGAAAACGGGTTACATATGCGTATTACATGTTTAGCTTAAGGGGGCTAGGTTACTTTTAAAATGTATTTCACTACAGATTACAAAATACATGCTTTAAAAAGTAATTTGTAATGTATTTCGTTACATTACTCAAGTTTAGTAACTTAATCTAAATTCTTTAGGATACTTTGGAATACTAATAAGTGTGAAACAAACACAAAAAAGGTCATTGCAAGTTTTTATCTCACAATTTTGACTTTTTCGCTCAGAATTGCGTGATATAAAGTTGCAATTGTGAGTTATAAAGTCACAATTATGAGATATTAACTCGAAATATTGAGAAAACTCAGAATTATGAGATATAAACTGACAATATTGAGAAGTCAAAATTATGATATAAACTCACAATCTTGAGAAAAGTCAAAAATATGAGATATAATTCTGAATTTTCCCAATATTGTGAGTTTATATCTCATAATTCTGACTTTTCTCAATATTTTCTCGGAATGTTGAGAAAAGTCAGAATTATGTGATATAAACTCACATACTAAATTCACAATTGCAAGACAAAAAGTCAGTATTGTAAGCTTTTATCTCTCAATTGCAAATGCAAACTTACAATTGTGAGGGAAAAAAAAACAAATTGTGAGAAAAAGTTGCAGTGACGAGTGAATTATAAAATGACTCACAAAACATGAAAACAGTCGTGGATCATCAGGTCATGACAGGACAGTTAAGTTGACTTTTTTTATATATAAATTCAGTCATTTTGTCTTGTTCAGGACATTAATAAATAAAAATAACAACATTTTTATGATCCTCTTAAAAGTATTAAAATGTTGATGAATCTTAACTCCTCTTTTTCAGACGGTCAGAGTCAGAGAATCACCAATCGCTGTTTAAATGACATTAAAATTCAAAGTAATCACTTTGGTAATCTAAAACACTTTTCAGATGTAACTGTAATCTGATTACCACCCATTTAAAATGTAACTGTAATGAAATACACTTACTCAAATTTTGTATTTTAAATACGTAACTAAGTATTTCGTTACTCCCCAACCCTGGCTATCATACACCAGGCGCAAAGCGACGCCATGCGTGGCACAGGTATTTTTTGCTAGTTTCAGCCCGACACAGTTATCATTTTCACGTCTAGCGCCAACGTTGTTTAAATAGCAAATGCACTCGCGCACATCTGGTTTGAAAACAAGGTGTGTTCAGGTGCATTGTTGGCGTGTTGCTGTTTTGAGGCAACTGAAAACGACTGTGCTATTGACCAACAAAAACCTGGTCTAAAGTCAATGGCACCGTATTTTATTTATTTTTTTGTTATTTAAAGAGTGCGTTAGTAATATGCGCCTATAGGTGAGTGCACAACTTGTGCTACACATGCCAAATATTAAAAATAAAAGGCTTACAATGTAAAAGATTATTATTGTGTGCATAAAAACATAATTCATAATGTCATAATGGATAGTCATTGCATGTATCAGAATTACCTATTTGCAGTAATGGCGAATGAAATTGGCAAATTATTTGACCAATCGTGGCAATGCACAGATGTATTTAAGCTGACTTATCAGGTTGAGGGTGTCTATATTCCGCAATGGAAATAGCGAATCCGTCACGGTGGAAGCGCACCTGGCTTTTAAAGGGAACGGGAGATGACACTCTGATTGGATTATTGCACGTTACGCCCAAAACACACTCATGACTCATTAAGAGAGTAGGTACAACCCTTTTGGACCCATGCAGTCCAACAGAAAAACTTTTCCGTTTTTAGTACATCATTGTTGTGTAAACATAATTAATTTTTTTAATGTAGTGTTTCAAATGGAAATGCAAATGGGTTAAATGTGATCACCACTTCTATGCTTTCTAAATTCACTGGTTTATTGGATTAGACTGGCTGAAGAGATCAGTCTTGGATGAGACTTCTGTAAGCCAAAAATAACCCGTTCGATGTTTCAGGTCCGTGCAGAAAATAAGAATTCAAAAACGTTAGATAAAATATCAATTTTGAAGCTATTGATAATAACACATATGAATTTGATGAGGCATTCCTCACTCTTCCCGAGTTTGTAATCCTCCAACAAGACGATTAGTGGATCATGTCTTAATCTTTACCCGGGCCCAGACCATGTAATGTAATTAATTGCTCTGTGTTTATCTCGATTCCTCCAACAGCTCTTGGCATACGGCTAATGGGATTACAGATCGCCCCCTATCTGTACAGAGTGGTACTACAGTGGTAAATTGGTTTATGTTAATCCGGTCATGTTCTGCGTCAGAGCAAAGAGTAGAAGTGCACGGCTAGACTACTGTTTTCAACACCTACTTGGGTTAAACGTGTTCATTTGTCGAGTACTGCTCTTAATGTAATTACTGAAGCAATACAATTAGCACCACTGGATGTGAGTGTAAATACAGTGATTGTGTTCATATTTGTATATGTGGCCTGTAAAAAGGATGCTTTTAATTGAAACTCGATGTTAATATGTGGTAAATGGGCTTGTGTGCCAATGAAAATATCAATTAAATATGAATATACACTACAATTCAAAAGTTTGTGGTCGGTAACATTTGCTACTGTTTGCTAAGTCTCATATGCTCACTAAGGCTGCATTTATTTGGCGGCAAAAATACAGTAAAAACATGCATTTTAAATATTTATATATTTATTCCAGTGATATCAAAGCAGCAAAATTTCTTCGTCAGTGTCACATGACCCTTCAGAAAACATTCCAGTATGTGATTTGCTGCTATTTTTTTTATCAATGCTATTCTGCTAAATATTTTGTGACATTATAAATGTCTTTACTGTTATTTTTGAACAATTGAATGCATCCTTGCTGAATAAAAGTAGAAAAAAAAACGTACTGACCACAAACTTTTGAACGGACAAATGGTCATTTAGCCTATTAGTCTACTAAACTAGCATACCCTATACAACTTAGTAATTATATCAACCTTTTTATTTTATATTTTATATTACACACTGTAATACCATACATTTTCTTTTAAAAAAAAAATTGCTAAATGAAGTTTTTATCCTATATCTTACTCTTTATCCTCTACTACATTTTATTATCTACTGTGTATATATATATATATAAAAAAAAAAAAAAAAAAACTGTTCAATCAGGACTACATGATATGCATTTTTGATTTGGCATTATGAAAGATTTTTTCTTTCTTTTTCTGATTTTTTACAAAAAAAAAAAATGTAAAAATGTAAATGAAAGCCTTCCCCTTGGGATCCAAGTGGGACAAGATTTTGTTCATATGTAAAGCTTTGTTGTGGTTCTTGTGTTATATCTCCCAGAGCGTCTCTTGAGTTTAAATCCTACTGGATGATTCTTAAATATTGGAATGTAAAAGTAAATAATTGTTTACCTGTCCCTTATGGAATCCTTCAAAACCGTCATTAACAGCAAACATTTTGTGTCCCTCGGAGATGCCCACTCTGACAGCAGAGCGCACGGCTGCGTTCATGCCCGCCGCGGGGGCGCCCACGTTCAACACAGCCACGTTAAAATTGCTCTGAATAGGGGATGAAGACATAACAACTCTTATTACACTGATAAATGTGTCACTAAATAACATTCAGGTAATTTCTTGAGCATTTGTCAGATATATTATTGTGTTCAGATGTCTATAATAAATACAGCAAGTGTCCTGCTGGATATGCATGTGGTCTGACGTGTCGAGTAAACTAAAATGGCCGTATTCATTTATATAACTAGCAGGAATATCTATATATTCGAGGCCTGGTGGCACTTCTTGTTTATCATGATGTTTTGTTTTTACCACTCAATGCCTATTAAGGATTTAACAGTTTCCAACCAGCCGCTGGCGTTCATCAATCTGTTTTCCATTCCAATAGGCACAAGGTAATTTTCGTTAACTCGACACACAGCCCAGAGCAACAGAGAATGATTATTGACTAAACACTTCTGAACAAGCAGCCCTTTGACTTTTTTTGACTGTGATGCAGAAGCTTTTCCATTCTAGACTCCTGTTCTCTGGTCTACACAAGGCTTTTAGAAAACATACTATGAATCTCAACCAGGGGGTCAGGACTCACTGGGAGATCTCAGCAAACTTCCAAGAGTTTTCCAGAATAGCTTCAAATGATTTAACATAAGACAAAACCATCTTTAAAGTAAGGTAAAACAGCGAAAAAATCAAGATGTCAAAGAGAACAGTGTTGTATATCATTATTTTGGATCTGTGGGTTCGGTCTTAAAGTGACAGTACCGCTGTTGTCTATGTGTCATTAATGTAAATTAAAAATACAACACACAGCTTTAACAAAGGTTAATCTATATTAAATTTATACAGTTAACATAGCGTTATTTTACATTTAATTATTAATGAATACTACAGTTAGACCTGTGTTAGGCTATATTGTACACAGCTATGCTTGTAATTCGTGTATATGTTCTTATTTTTTACAGACTGTGCACTTGCCTATGGAGGACCAGGAGTGCCACATAAAAATAAAACGAAGAATCAATTAATTCATTTAATAATTCACACATAAAAATGTATATAAATAAATCACTTTTATATAGGCAAATAAATAGACATATTTAAAGTTGTTTATTTAATTCCTGTTTTTAAATGTAGTTTAATAGACCAATAAAACAATAAATTTAAAAAATCTTTTTTTAATGTATAAATAAATAGACATATTTAAAGTTGTTTATTTAATTCCTGTTTTTAAACGTAGATTAATAGAACAATAAAAAAATACATTTGTAAATCATTTTAAATCGCTTTTTAAAAAAGGATTTGCCAAACGCTTTTCTTTATCCATTTGTCAATCGAGTGCTAAAATGGCATTGGACAGCACACACGAGGGAGCAACCAATCAGCTTTCACCTCAATTTGAAGAGCCGACTCTCTAAAGACAGTTCGAGCAACGCAAAATGTCAGGCGAAGCTAAATGTGTTTTTAGAAGTATTGTAGATGATTTGTTAGCTTTAGCTGATTTTTGCGAAAGAAATTCTCCTCTCGATTATCATTTTATATGTAAAAGAGTTTTTCAGTTGAGGGAAGACGCGGCTAACGCCGCGGATAATTGTGGTTGTACAATAAATGGAAGGATTTGGGTTCAGTTTGAGGTCATTCTGCGACTCCGCGGCCCTCACGCTATGGTTGAACTTCCAAGCATTCTCGAACAACACCAGTCATTGGATGTACCAGCAGAAGAGACAGCAGGACGAAAACCATTATAACCTCTCCAAACACGTTCAGATTCGCCTGACATTTTGCTTGATCGCGTTGCTCGAACTGTCTTTAGAGAGTCGGCTCTTCAAATTGAGGCGAAAGCTGATTGGTTGCTCCCACGTGTGTACTGTCCAATGGCATTTTAGCACTCGATTGACAAATGGATAAAGAAAAGCGTGTGGCAAATCCTTTTTTAAAAAGCAATTTAAAAAGCCATTTAAAAAGCCATTTAAAATGATTTACAAATGTATTTTTTTATTGTTCTATTAATCTACGTTTAAAAACAGGAATTAAATAAACAACTTTAAATATGTCTATTTTTATTTTTATGTGTGAATTATTAAATGAATTAATTGATTGTTCGTTGTATATTTATGTGTCACTCCTGGTCCTCCATACTTGCCTTTAATAATGCTTGAACATTAGCTAGTATTTTTTGCTGTGGTATCAGAGTACTTAAAGTGGGCTTTAAGTATTAAATGGAAAGCAAAGTTACCCCCAAACCCAAAGTAGTTTTTGTCTCGCTGATCTGAAAAATGATCCGATCCCTGACACAAAAACCGTAATAACATCCGAACCGTGATCCGTTGAACCACTAATGGTTATTAAGGCAATGCTATGTAGTTCCTAGGGTGTTCTAGGAGTTTTCCCAAGTCAAAATTGTTCCATATTCTGGTCTCTAAATATAGTTTGCTTCCTTTAATATTAATCTCTGGGATTTTTTTCTCAGTTTTATCACTCACTATGTGAAAAGTGCACATATCCGATCACTTAGATCACTAAAACAAAATACAATAAAAAGTGGGCCCTTTAAGGATTTTGTGACATTGAGATAATAACAGCTAGAGAATAGAGTTAAAAATAATTATCCACAAGCAGAAATATTACACAGGATGTGAGACAGGATTAAGTAATCCTGGTTTCTTCAGGAAACATCTGCTGGGGTGGAAATCTGTCTCACAGCATGTACTGAGGGTTGTAAATTGCTAAGTCTGGTCCAACAGCATGCTGGTGATAGTCAACAGAGGTGTTTGAGATGGAGCAAAAGATCACAGGGCTAAAACAAACACAGCGTCCCTCTCAGGATGAGACACTCACATGAGGAAGTTCAGACTCTGGTTTGCGGTGAGCCAGCAGTTTGTAAGTCTTCAGGTTGTTTTCAAAGCTCCTGGATTTACACACAAACATGTAAGTGTTATTCTCATATTTAATAACATATAAAGTGATATAGAGATGCACAAATATGGAATATATATATATATATATATATATATTTATTTTGGCTGATACCAATAACCAATATATTCCCCAGTAAAATCTAAATCTTGATGTACATTTTTGTGAGTGTGATTACAAAAACAAAATGCAAACAAATATTGTGGACAACTGTTTCTATTTCAAAACCTTAATTGCAGAAAACTAGGAAACGGCAAGGAATATTTACTAAATGTAGACAACTTTGAATCAGATTTCTTAACTTGAAAAATTGTTTTTACATTCCTATGGCAAATTGTAATGCTGATCTTCTCTTTTTTCAAGCCGAAAAACTCCCACACTAATAATAATAACTTAATAACTCCACCTAATATTCTTATTGGGCCGATAACCATAACATTAAAAATGAACATTTATCGGTGTGATACCTTATATGGTCATCGGAATATTGTGCGTCTCTAAAGCGTTTAGTAGTTATGCTTAAAATAAATACAACATGCATTATTGTTCAAAAAGTTTGGATACATTAAATTGCTAAAAAGTTAGAGTAAAGACTTTTAAATTGTTCAAATAAATGTTATTCTTTTGAGCTTTCTATTCATGAAAGAATCCTGAAAAATTATAGAAAGCATACTTTCTATAATTATATGTAGCTACTGTTTTCAACATTGATAATACTAATAAGAAATGTTTCTTGAGCAGCAAATCAGCATATTAGAATGATTTCTGAAGGACACAGAAGGTCAAAGGTGCTGTCGGTCCTCAATATTATTGTTTTACTGTATATTTGATTCAATAAATACAGCCTTGGTGAGCATAAGACTTCTTTGAAAACTGTTCAAAAATCTTACTAACCCTAAACTTTAGAATGATAGCATACATACCACTCATAGTCAAACTACAATAAAGCTCCTTACAAGTTACAAACAAAATGTAGCAAATGCACCTGCCACGAAGCTGCACGGCCTCTTCAAATCTTTTCTCATCCATGGCCTTCTGCACCTGCTGGGTCTACAAGACAAACAAAAGCACTTACATTTTAATGATTTGTTGGGTTGAAAAAAATCCAATTTCCGTTACTTTAATGAAGTCATCTAAATCATCCTGTCCAGACATATTTTTTATTAAATTAAATGTTATTAAATATTTAAATGTAAATCAATGCAATTAAAATCAGCTGATAGGGATGCAAATGCCGGAATGATTCATGAGTGTGACAGTAATGCTATGTTCTCATTCCTCTGCCGAACTGCGAGAGAGTGGATCTTTTTTATCTCAGCGCTAAACCCCACGTGGCATCCGTCCAAGCCTTACCATCTGCACACACTCCATGAGGGGCAGCCGCACAGACTGGTTCCCACGCAGAGACACCACGCAGGCTGGCGTGTTTGCAGTGGTCTCAAGCAGCGCCAGAACCGCCTCCACACCCATACGACTGGCCTGACAACAAACACAAAACAGCCCTGCAAACTGTAGTGATTTAGCCCGCTCTAATGCGATCTTCACTTTATGCATAGAAAGTCACATTCCATGTAAACAGAAGCCATTTTAAATAAATACTTTTTCCACCCTGCACGGAGAATGCTCACACGATGTGCTCAATAAAGATATTCAGAAGGAAATATCGGTTTTGTGTTATTTGTTTAAGCAGACAGGGTTAGTGCACTATTCCTACCAACTGTAAGTGCTGTTTGTGTTCATCGACAGCAAGCCACGGAAGAAGTAGATAAACATAATATTGAAAATAAATAAACCACTTAAGAAAAAAAGCTGTCTTTCTGTTCCGACATTATCCTCAATTCCCCAGAGTGCACCAGAGCATGTGCAGTGCGTGGACATCAAATCTGTTTATGTACTTAATGTAAGCTCCCCCAACCCTCCCGTTCGTATCCCAAAGACTTTCTCACCAGAATCCTGTCAAACGCTGAAGGGGTCCCTCCTCTCTGGACGTGGCCCAGGATGGTCACACGCGTGTCGAAGCCCAGGCGCTGAACCACCAGCTGCAGGAGTAATAAAGAAGATTTAGACCTGAATTATAGGAATCAAGGGAATTTAGAGGTTTTAGGTCATATTTTGTCAACAAAACGTCTTGTCCCTCATGGATGATAACATTTAATTCCAAATAAAGCAAATGTCTAGGAGCATTTTGAATTTTAAGAACAAAATGTCTTAATTAATCTCACAGGATAATATGAATATGAACCCGAAACTGAAATACACCATTTATTCATAGTATCAATGTTCAAGCTGCTCTTTTCCATACAATGAAGTCAACTGTGACCACAACACTCAAAAAACAATATAAAGATCTTAACTAAAAATTTTGGTCTGTTCCTAACACACATAGACGTATGGACCAATTTTATGATGCTCCCCCCCCCCCCTTTTTTTTTGTTGCCCCTGGTCACCATCCACTTTCATTGTATTTAAAGGGATATTTCACCTAAATATGAAAATTCAGGTTTGAATGAATTTCCTTCTTCTGCTAAACACAAAAAGAAGATATTTTGAAGAATGTCGGTAACCAAACAGTTGATGGGCCCCACTGACTTCCATAGTATGAAGAAAAAAAATAAAAATACTAAGTAAATCAATGGGATCAAATGTTTGGTTACTGACATTTTTTCAAAATATCTTCTTTTGTGTTCAGCAGAAGAAATAAATTCACACTGTAAATAAATGAATGAAAAGAAATGAATTTAATTTTTGGGTAAAATGTCCCTTTAAGAGAGCTGCGTTGACATGAAACATATCCTTTGGCATTCTACTGAAAAAAACAAATGCCACACGAGACATTAATGAAGAATTTAACATTTTGGGGCGAACTATTCCTTTATGTTTCGCTGAACTGATATGTTACACAGTGTAAAGTTATTTAATAATAAACCTTACTACAAGCACAGAAGACATGAATCAATAATACCGCATGCATTTAGCAGAAAGATTCACAAGAAAGCTGCAACACACATGCAGAGACTAAGAAACACCGCATTTTAGCATTTAGCATGCCAGTCAGTAAATTAGAACCCATTTTTAGTGGTTAGAAACTGGGCTAAACATTGCAAATAATTCAACTCCTGCAGGACCTTTTTAAGGGTGAGGAAATGCACTTCCTTTCACGCTGAATAATCTGAACAAAGAAAACATAAATGTTTCTACAATCACATCTAAAACTCAATTTTTACATCGACTGTCTGAAGAAAATGTAAAGAAAATCCTGTCATTTAACCATATTTCTATTATGGTTCATCTTTCCCACACATGTGCAGTAGATTACCACTGTGGTATTCTGGAAAGTTGAACTTATTTATTTTTCAAAAGTTTGATACATAAGTGTATCATTCATGACAGTTGCACAAATAAAGTAGGGCAAGATGTGCAATGAAGTTTAAATTTAGTGTTAGAAGTTTTTAAAAATAAAGTATGAGCAATACTAATAGTGACGCTTTCCTAATGTTTCTTGTAACACAAAGAATTCTAAAAAAAGAACAAATGAGACTGAACTGTAAAGCACTGGAAATGTGCATGCTCCTGCTTCAGGTAGCATTCAAAACACTTACGCACTGATGCCGTGCAGTAGTTAAGATGAACAGTAAGTAGAGGACAGCCATAGCTGGTTATGTTCAGAGGTGACCACAAGTGCCTTACCAGAAAAGAGTGTGGGTGTGTTTAAGCAAACCACACAGGACAAAGCCAGAGAGGGAGGACAAACAGAGCTCAGAGAGGTCAGGGATCAATGCAGGCGCTGGATCTCTATACACCTCATGTACTTACATTCTTTACATGTTCTGAGGTAATGGGCTGGTTGTTACGATCAATCGCACCTTCAGCTACTATTATGATATTCAGCCTTTTCATTCCTGCACGTTTCTAAGAGGGTAAGAGACACGTCACAAAATGATGACAAAAACAAAGCGAGAGATCCAAAAAGCTGGAATTCAGGCTGTAGAACTGGCCCATGAAAGTAATGACAGTGCTCCTTGCAAGATTACCTACCCAAATCTTCAATCAATACACCATACGACCCAGTTAAGGTGCATTTTCCCTGACAGCAATTCAATTGTCCGCCAAGTTGCTGTACTTTCGGTTGAGGACTTCAAATGGCTGTACTGCTCTTCAAGGTCTTTAAGTCACTAAAGTTGTCTGTACTATTGTTTAATGTCAACAAGTTGCTTTATCGTTGTTCAATGTCCCTAAAGTGTCTATCTACTGTTGTCAAGGAGTTGTTGTACTGTTGATCATGGTCACCAAGTCGCTATACTTTTGGTTAAGGATGCCAAGTCACTGTGCGTATGCTGTCGGCCGAAGTTTCTGATTTTATGTCACTTTGTTTGAGGTCCGCAAGTGGCTTTGTTGTTTGTCAAGGTCTGGAATTGTTCGCAAAGTTGCTGTACATTTGGTTGAGGTCACCAATGCCCTGTATTGTTGGTCAAGGTCTTTAAGTCACTATATGGTTGGTCAGCAAGTTGCTGTACTGTTGTTGGAGGTCCTCGAATGGCTATACTGTTGGTAAAAGTTTTAAAGTAAATATACTGTTGCTCAGCAAGTTGCTGTACTGTGGATTGAGGTCACAGGTCGCAATACTTTTGGTTAAGGTTGCCCAGTCACTGTGTGTATGCTGTCGGCCGAAGTTTCCAATTTTATGTCACTTTGTTTGAGGTCCGCAAGTGGCTTTGTTGTTGGTCAAGGTCTGGAATTGTTCGCAAAGTTGCTGTACATTTGGTTGAGGTCAGCAATGCCCTGTACTGTTGGTCAAGGACTCCAAGTGGCTGTATTGTTGGTCAAGGTCTTTAAGTGACTATATGGTTGGTCGGCAAGTTGCTGTACTGTTGGTCAATGTCTACAATTCGCTATATTATTGTCTGATGTCCCAAATCGCTATACTGTGGTTGGAGGTCCTCGAATGGCTATACTGTTGGTAAAAGTCTTAAAGTAAATATACTGTTGATCAGCAAGTTGCTGTACTGTGGATTGAGGTCACAGGTCACAATACTTTTGGTTAAGGTTGCCAAGTCACTGTGTGTATGCTGTTGGCCGAGGTTTCCGATTTGATGTAACTTTGTTTGAGGTCCCCAAGTGGCTTTGTTGTTTGTCAAGGTCTGGAATTGTTCGCCAAGTTGCTATACATTTGGTTGAGGTCGGCAATGCCCTGTACTGATGGTCAAGGACTCTATGTGTCTGTACTTTTGTTTAATGTCTTTAAGTCACTCTGTGGTTGGTCGGCAAGTTGCTGTACTGTTGGTCAATGTCTACAATTCGCTATATTGTTGTTAGAGGTCCTCAAATGGCTATGCTGTTGGTCAAGGTCTTAAAGTCAATATACTATTAGTCAGCAAGTTGCTGTACTGTGGATTGAGGTCACCAAGTCACTGTCCGTATACTGTTGGTCGAGGCTTCCAAGTTGCAATACTTTTGCTCGAGATCCTCACATGACTGTGTTGTTGGTCAAGGTCTGGAGTTGTTCACCAAGTTGCGGTACTTTTGTTTGTGGTCGCCAATGCCCTGAACTGTTGGTCATGGACTCCAAGTGAGTGTACTGTTGTTCAAGGTATTTAAGTCATTATAAGGCTAGTCGGCAAGTTGCAGTACAGTTGGTCCAATGTCTACAAGTCGCTATATTGTTGTTTGATGATGTATTGCTGTGCTGTTGGACAAAATTTTAAAGTAGCTATACTGTTGATCAAGAAGTAGCAGTAATGTTAATCATGGTCACCAAGCTGATGTAATGTTGGTTGAGACCTCCAAGTTACAGTCCATATAATGTTGGTCAAGGTCACCAAGTTGCTGTAATTTTGGTCAGTATCTACAAGTCGCTATATTGTTGTTCAATGTCTCCCAAGTGTCTGTGTTGTTGGTCAAAGCCTTAAAGTCACTATTTTGTTGGTTCTAAAAGTTCCTTTATTGTTGATCATGGTCACCAAGTCACAATATTGTTGGTCGAAAAGTACCCATGCTGTTGATCATGGTCCCCAAGTCGCTATACTTTTTGTTGGTCAAGGTTTCCAAGTCTCAATACACGGGATGGACAACGTCAGTCCTGGAGTTTTGCTCCAACCCCAATCAAACACGCCTGAACAAGCTAATCAAGGTCTTAAGGGTTACTAGAAAGCTACAGACACATGGGATGTTATCAGGGTCGGAACAAAACTCTGTTTACTGTTGGTGTATTGTTGATTGAAGCCATTGTTCAAAGTTTCCAAGTCACTGTGCTTTTGGTCAAGGCCAGCCGCTTTCAACTGCTTTAGGCAAATTGCTGTCAGTGTGAAATTCCTTGTACACCATGAAAGTCGAATTTGTGGCATGTTTTTGCAGCAAATTGCTGCATCTTTTTTTGAGTTTTATTAGAGATGGGCCACTCCAGTTCTACAGGATTCCAGATTTTTGCTCTCTCCCTTTGAAAACATTCAGTACTCACATCCTTGACTATACTAGAAGTAATAGCTTTTCCATGTCTGTCAATGGCTCCTTCAGCGACTATGATTATGTTCAACCTTGAACCTCTGGATCGAGTCTGGGGCAGTGAACACATTTGTTCCACAAAAATATAAGCATGTTACAAAAAATAGAATATGCTCAAATAAACACTACATTTCGAGAGTAGTGGAAAAATTATTAATTGTACACAGCTGACTCAGGGATAAATACTTTATGTAATCTGTAAATGTGTATGTATAACCAATGTTGAAGGGTAGTGATGCTGCTAAGTTAATTTTTTTTAACTGTTTTCAAGTAGAGTGTCTGTTTACTTGACTGAGCAAGTAACAAGTAGTGCAGTTAATCTAATTTACTCAATAGACTACCGTTTTAGAGTCACTTCCCCAACACTGTGTACAACCACAATCATGCTTTAATGGTTTTGACAATTTGCCAGGTGAAAAACTAGTAAGAATAAAATTTGAATGAAAATGTGAGTACTTATAACATCAAGTATAAGTATGTCAAGTGTGTTTTGCATTTAGATCTAGTGAGAAGTGATGTATTTTTGTTTTACCGCAGAGAGTTTTTCACACATTTTCTCTTCCCAGCCATCCTCAGGGGGCATTTCAGGAATCAACACCCAGTCAGCTCCACATGCCAGGGCACTCACCAATGCCAGATAGCTTCATACATAAGTGCATAAAGATATATATAGAAAACAGTGTCTGATTTGACAGTAGACAGCATAATTTCACCATCATGCACAAAAACCATGTCATTAGTATGTTGAAATCCAGGCCAAAATAGCTGGTGATAATATGTAATAATCTTACCCACAATGCCTGCCCATCACCTCCAGCACGAATGTCCTCTGGTGACTGTAATCCACAAAAAATTGTGAATCAGAAATCATTTAGAAATAGGCATATCATTTCACAAGAAACATACATCTGGTAACTTTTGAATTATTCTGCTTTGTTATGGACCGTTGAAGTACCTCTGAGCTGTAGTCATGATCGCATCCACCACCTCAATGATTCTGTGGAGGGCTGAGTCTGTTCCTATTGTCATATCGGTGCCACAGAAGTCATTGTCAATGGAGCCCACCATGCCCACAATGTGAAGAGCAGAGTATTTCTGTGCCGCCTCCTCATCAATCAGACCTACAATAAAAAAAAACAGCAACAAAATGCAATGTAAAATCTTATAAGATCAAATTCTGGTCAAAACTGTTTTTATGTGCATCTCTATCTGCTCCATTTGGCTAAGTTCAGCCTAATTGAAATCATAAAAAGTTCCAATGTTTTCAAAAATTCAGATCTATTCAAGTAAAGCATTTAAACAGCTAAAATGCTTTGTATATAAATTTGTACGTAAAACAAACAATACCCTGAATAAATTTTGTATCTCATACCTTGCTGGACCAGCTCTGCCAGCAGGCCGCTCCACTCCTCTCTGAAGAGATTGGCCCCAGTCAAGCTGCCATCTCCTCCAATCACGCACAGGTTGGTAATGCCCCTCTGCACCAGGTTATGAGCCGCCTTCAGACGACCCTCATGCGAGCGGAAATCTTTACATCGTGCGCTGCCGATAACAGTGCCGCCCTGAAACACAGTCGCACAAAATCTTAACCACTGTAAACATGCAACGGAAAAGGTATTGTCCCATTATTCTGTGTTTGCTGAATGGTCAGAGCACCCTTTGGCATTTAAAGACATCAATATCTCCTTGTGATATTGATGTATTTAAAATCAAATTTAAGGCTTTTTAAGACTTGCAAATAAAATTAATGCCATATGGGTAAGGTAGGGCAATGCCCTAAACCGTAAAATGTCTGTAAATACAATGATTTTAACAATACAAATTCAAATAATACATTTTTTGATGAAGCCAAAAACTTTTATAAAATGATAAACCTCACATTTAAACTATTTTTCAAGAAAAGGGATGAGTCAAAATGATAAATATCTAGTTCAGGCATGAAACTCTAGAGGGTGCAAGCTAATAGTCCACGCAATCTTCAAGCAATCACATCAGCTGATTGGTGTCACATAGTCCTGTCTAGTTCTCCATGTGTTCCTTGTTTTGGTTTTTCTTCCGCCACTCGTCTGTCACTATTGTCATCAGCTGTTTGTGTTAATTAGTCATTCCCTGCACCTGTCCCCAGTCCTGTGTTTCCCTCACTCCTGGTCGGTTCTCGTTTATGTTATTGTATGTGTACCTGATCTTCGTTGTGGAATTAAAACTGTTATTATTTCTAAACCTGGATATCTCTCCGTCTGCTCCTTCCATTTATCTACACTGGAAACGTTACAGAACGACGAACCTCTAAAGTTACATGCTCGTGTCGTTTGTATTCTAATCCTGTCTTGTTGAATAAATTACTTAAAATTAAGTCTGTCCTCAGTCTCCGTGCTTCCTAGCACACACCCCGAGCGTTACAATTGGTCTCTGCTGATCCTGCAGCTGAGATTTCTTACTCAACATTTAAATAGTCTGGTTAAGTGTTTGCTGTAAGCTAGTCCTACAGTGTGCTATTAGAGTTTCTCTGAACCCCTCCACCTCCCCAGCTCCACCTGCCTAGATCTGCTAAGGGATTTATGTATGTCTATTTATACAACAAAAGCATATCTTACATCTTAATCCCTGGCAATATTCAAGAGACAGCTGAAAACTCATCTCTTTCGTGAGCACTTAAACCCTTCTTAAAAATAAAAAAAAAATCCTATCCTTTCCTTTTTCCCTTCCTACTTTAGCTTATGTTACTCTGAGCAATGTATGAAACGTGTATTGTGAGCACTTCCTGTGTCTATTTGAAGAATCGCTTGTTTGTTTCCTCACTTGTAAGTCGGTTTGGATAAAAGCGTCGGCTAAATGATTAAATGTAAATGTAAATCCTCACAGCAGTATGTCAGTGTATCTATTAGCAGTTGCAAGTCCATACATACAGCAGCAGATCTAGTCCACCAAGACCAAATACATTAAGATTGCCATACTCAAAAACATGCTAAAACTGTCATGATTGAAATGATTATATATATATTCATTCAAAATATATGAATATTTCCATATATTTAATAATCAATCACATTATGCTGTACTGTGATTCCTGTTGTTCTATCCCCAGATACCTCTTGAAATCATAACTAAGACTTTTCTTAAATCATTTAAGATATTTGAGACTTTTTATGGCTTTAAATTCGTGGGGACAATGAACAGTAACCTTGTGACAGTACGAGCAGAGGTATGCATGAGTGCTTGAGGGGCCACGTGATTCTCATCACACTCACCACTTGCAGCATGCTAGACACACTCTCCCATGTCGCTTCCTTGATGTTGTCACCTCCATCCACCATACCCTGATAACCCTGTAAGTCACAAACACAAACACACAGTTAAAATCCTCCTCCTATCCTTCAATGACCTCTTAATCACCAGAAATGAACTCAATTCTCCAGGTAATCATATGAACCAGCTTACTGAGATTGTCAGGCAATGTTCTGGCTTGGCAAAGACATGGATTTGTGTTTACAAAATGTCTCTACATGGCACAATCTCAACATTAAAGGTGAAGTGTGTCGTTTCTGCATCAACTTGCAAATGCTTGCCTTGGCAAACGATTTAACAAATGACACGTTTCACCTTTAAGAATGAGGGTGGAATCAGGAGAACATAAACGTGTGGGTTTCTTCACTGAAGCCGTTGCATAAGAGTACAGTGGGCGAAGATATTTGGCCTATCACAGCCACATATCTCAGGGCTTACATGTCATGTGATGCTAATGGAAAAATCATGTTTATATGAGAACAGATATATGGGCCTTCAATTCAAAACAGTTCTGCTATGCCAATAACACTGAAGTAGATTAATATTATTTATAATGCATGACTTATTTAACTAAAAAGGCTGTGTGTATTCATAATATGTCTTGAGTTGTAACATTTTTATATTTGCAATAATTGATGACTGGCCATTTGGAAAGGGTGAACAGCAACATTGAGAGCCCTATGTTATTATACAGCACTGCCATAGAGATTAGTTTGTCTTATTAACGTTTACACATCAATATAAATACATGCAGCTTGTAAAGACATACCGCTCTTCTAGTATCATCTGAATTCTGTATGAATGAACTTGAGACAGACCTCATGAACGAAGTAGACTTTGGCTCCTACATAGATTCCCATACGGACAACAGCCCGGACAGCAGCATTCATCCCTGGGTGAAGAGAAACACCAGACAAATCTTTATAGAGTGATATCTATAGCATAATACTGGGAAAACAGGTTAGAACTGACTATTTGCTTGGATTTGCACTTGATATTAGTAACATTTACATTTGGCAGACGCTTTTATCCAAAGCGACTTACAAGGGGAGCAATTAGAAGTTTTGTGCCTTGCTCAAGGACACTTTAGTCATGGTATTGAAGGTGGAGAGAGTGCTGTTTATTCACAATCCCCACCTTCAATTCCTGCCAGCATGGGAATCAAACCAGCAACCTTCAGGTTACAAGCCCAACTCCCTCACCATTAGGCCACGACTACCCCCATATTGATATTGTAATTTCAGGATTATTGGAATTTTGATGTACAGCATATTATAAAAACTTGGAGGCCTCTCTGAAGGCCTTTTTTGCCATATTTGGTCAACATCACTAGTGACATTATTAACCCTAAAATTTACATAAACCCCGCCCCCGAGAACACACAACAAAGAGGGTGAGATCATGTTGGGATGAACACCGTTACTGACAATCCTCATTTTGTCTGCTTGAGATTCTCCAGCTTTGTTGTTGTTGAGCTGTTAAAGCCCCGCCCTCTTCTGGAAAGGGGGCCAGGAGCAGCAGCTCATTTGCATTTAAAGGGACACACACAAAAACTGTGTGTTTTTGCTCACACCCAAATGGGGCAAATTTGACAATCTATAATAAATGATCTGTGGGGTATTTTAGGTTGCGCTTTAAAGTACCTCTCTGTGTGAGCAATGGGTTAGAAATATAGCTTTCAATCTCAATACAGTCCTTCTGTGTGCTAGAATGATTGTCATAACATTTAATACATAAATAAATAAATCTGGTTTAATAACATTTGCTAAATTTGCTCACTGAAAGCTACACTGCTGGTATTAGGCCACACATTACAACTGACTGGGAATAAATGAGTAAGAAAGAACCAGTGTGAAAAGCAGCACAGCTCAATTTCTTAAAAAAAAAAAAACAGTTTAAAGATGAATATTGTTGGTGATTACATTTCAGCAGATTCATTCAGATAGAATTTGTATTGAAGCGACAGTAAAACAAAAACGGAAATGAACTCAAAATTCACTCAATTGTATGACTTTTTTCTGCAAAGGACAGAAAAAGAGAAAACATGCAAATTGTTTTCCATGCCTTTTCTTCCATGTAAATTCAAGAAACAGCAACTGGAGCTTCCAAGCTTCAGAAAGGAGGCAAAAGCACCATAAAATCAGTCCAAACAACTCCAGAAGTTATTAGCAATAAGAATGTCTTTATACTCATTTAAACTAGTGTTTAAGTGAGAATAAAGGAGTGAGTAAATAATAAATAAAAATAAGTTTAGAAGTTTTAAGAAGTAAAATAAAAAAATAAAGAAATACATTTAGTTAAATTAACAAATAAATAAAAAACATTTGATTAAAATGCATAAATAAAAATGATTAAAATAATAAATATTTTTTTGTTTAAATCAAATAATAAATCAATACATTTAATTAAAATAAATAAATTAAAATAAATAAACAAATACAAAGCACGTCATTAAAATAAATAGAACTTAATTGAAATAAAAAAGAAACTAAATGAATACATTTTCACCAAAGTCATAACATAATTGATTAAAATAAAAAAATAAAAATAAAATTTAATTACATAATCAGTACATTTGACTAAAACGTTTCGATAAACATAAATTAATTAATAAAATGCATCTAACTTCTAACAGTTGACACCCATGGACTGTTATATTTACTTTCTGTCCTGTCTTGTCATTCTCTGTTCATCTGCCCTCATTGTTTGTTCAGTTAATGATGCGCACCTGTTTCTGTTCACCCTGATTACGTTCTCCCTCATTAGCTCCTCTATATATTCGGCCTGTTATGTTCCGTGTTTGTCGGTTCTCGTCATTGTATGCTGTGTCTCCTACTTACCGGATGTTTGTCTTGCCTAATGGATTAAACTACGTTTGATATTATTGTTGTTACGTTACGTGACGTGTAGTATCATGAAGGCACGAAGACGAGGACTGAACATTAAGGTCTCTTTTATTGAGAAAACCAGGATCACAGGAACAGGGAACACGCCAACACATGAACGAGAACGGACAAAGAGTGAAGGAAACACAAGGGTAGAAATACAGACACTAATGACAAGGACACAGGTGAAAGACATAACTAATAATGAACAAATGAAGACAGGGAAGGAAAACTGGGTCACATGAGGATCACAAGACAGGGCAGACAGACTGACAGATACACACAGACTCTAACAATCGTCTTCATCTTCCTGTGTTTATGCACGTCAGTACAGTTTTAAAAAATTATGATGTGATCTAATAGAAACTAAATTCATTTTTCACAGTATTAATTGGGTCTTTATACATGGAAATGTATAGCTGCCTTTTAAATTTTAGGATGGGGGTCCTTCGTATGTGGATGATCGTATTTGGGGGTTTGAGGCATAAAAGATCGAATAGCTCTGTCCAAATAAAAAACAAAATTATTTGGGAACAACGATTGGTGGTTTAGGTGCTCAACAGTCTCTCTGATATGCTAGTTTGTATAGCTTGGGTTCCTAACACGATGTAAGTATTTGGGATTTCCGCCCGCTTCACTGTTCGCCAGAAAAAATGCGAGGTCTGATGCCAGATGAGACTTCTAGCTGCTCTACAGGTGCCGAAAAAATCAAAAAAGTCATTGAGACTGAAGGCCTCAGTGTCACCATGAGATTAATCTTTTAAATATCTCACTTTCTATCAGTTTATCTAAACAAACCGCTGTCCTGCAGCTGCTTTAAACATCTAAAGATGTCATTGAGTGAATTCATCTACTGGTAAGATTGGGAAACGAGCAAAAAAAAGACACTGAACTGACTAATATTGCCTGTAAGTTACATCAGATGAGTCACTATAGAAGTGACACATGACATATGGTGACTCATTAACTACTATGAAATTATACGTGCATTTTCCACACAGTAACTTTGCATTTCTCATAGAACCTGGAGTGAAGTCCCTTTAGCACTTAGCATACTTCTAAAAAGAGTATTTATCACAGAAATAACAAATAATATACTTAAGTGTAAACTAAATGTAATGTTTTCAGACACATAACTGCATATTAATATCAACTAGATAGAAAAGTTTGTCGAGACAAACTTTAAGTTGGCTTGAAAAAGCCCAGCTAGAAAAATTTGAAACAGTTTGAAAAGCTTGAAGTTTGAAATAGTTCAAGTTTTACTTTAGAAGTTTTGATAGATAGATAGATAGATAGATAGATAGATAGATAGATAGATAGATAGATAGATAGATAGATAGATAGATAGATAGATAGATAGATAGATAGATAAATAGATAGATAGATGTGGTCAAATGATAGATAGATAGATAGATAGATAGATAGATAGATAGATAGATAGATAGATAGATAGATAGATAGATAGATGTGGTCAAATGATAGATAGATAGATAGATAGATAGATAGATAGATAGATAGATAGATAGATAGATAGATAGATAGATAGATAGATAGATAGATAGATAGTTAGATAGATAGATAGATAGATAGATAGATAGATAGATAGATAGATAAAAGAATAAACATGTATTATAGTTTACATTTACATCCAATTCAGTTATCTGAGCTTTAGAGTGTTTTAACCCACTTAAAGAAGAATGTAAGAAAATAAACCTGATGACCTACAAGTTTCATTAGAAATGACAGTGACGTATATTTTAGTATTACCATAAATATAAAAAATATTACAAGGTGCTCTTTATAAAAGTCTAACAGTGTGTACTCTTTATGTGGCCTTTTATTTGATTAATTTGATATGAAGTGCCGTTTCTTAAAATACACTTTTAAGAGTTGAGGTACAAGTGCACATTCAATAAAATTAAGCACACTCCTCTTTCAGGAGTGCCTGAAATAAACTAGACCGGCATTTCTAAAGAAAATAGGTGGTTATAAAGGTGCACTTCATAAACGCTTTTATTATGATTTTAATATGTCTGAATCATCCTGACATAAAAGCCATATTAAAGGTCATTTCAGATAGAAACATCCTCTTAAGGTATTCAATTCTTACAGCTTGTTTTATTTGACTGCGTGAAACGTGACATTGGTTTATGAAGCGGCGCGCGTTGGTCACGTGACCCACTTTCCTTTGACGCTCCTCACGTACACCTCCATACAGCACACGCTACACCCCTAAAGTCACCTAAAATCACCTTTTCTTTATAAAATATTAATGAAGAAACAAACGAGACTTTTAAAAAGCATCCGCACGCGTGCGAAAGTGGCTGTGAACCGCGCGGCAACTTCCTGGTTGAAAACGAAAATCATCATATCGATGATTGACAGACGGAAAAGCGCGGATATGAGGTAAAAAAAAAGCAAAAAACACATGGTGATTATTAATGTTTAGCAAACACAAGCAAGCATCCGAGTATTTTAGACTCAATGGTGGCAGTGAAGACATGCTACGTGATCTTCGTGAAGGTCACATGATTCCGCAATGCAGTGACATTCATTTATACAGGAATAACTGTAACGTTATGAGGGAAAATGAAAGCGTCGCTGCAGGAGGAGGCCGAATGTATTCAGTGTATGATCTGCTTCATCATCACCATCATCATCTCAACCTGCATTTTTACTAAAATAACCACAGACTGCGAAAAAAGCCAGCTGTGGTCAATCTAAATAGCGACAGACACTCCTAAACGTCAATCACAGCGCAAGATATATGACCTTGTGCTGATCTGAGGGTGACTTTTCCATCCCTTCAGACCTTCAGGGCCATTTCATCCATCCTCACGAGAAGCAAATCTGAGTGTGAGGTTCTCACGAAGTTGCATGTATACAGTTTAACACTGATAATCTGTTCAGTAGTTCACAGAATGTCATAATGATGCGACGTAGAGATCCTTCTGAGCACTTTGACAGAACACAACACTGACAATCAAGAGTTTAAAGTTACGTAACACAGGAAAACGACCGTGAGACGTCAGTGTGATCTTCTACTGTACCTTGCGCATCTCCTCCGCTCGTCAGCACTGCTATGGCTTTCCCAGCGCCTGTCAGGTTCTCGAAGAACTTCTTATTGTCTGGCTGGGCCATTTTCCCTTATAATATTTATGTGTTAAAACTATAATTAATAAATTAAATTCTATATGAAAGTGTGCCGGTTGGGGGACTCTATCCTCCCCTCTCCTCTCCTCTTTACGGTCTCCTCCGGCAAGTCCTCTCCTCAACCTGCATCAACAGTACCTGTGACTGACAGCATTCTCAGCCAATGGCTGATTAGATCACGCATTCTTGTGAGAATGTTGACCAATAGTAGACGCTCTCGCCGACGTTTCCGTGTAGGACGATGATGTAGAGGCGGGATGATAATTTTGCATTGGACAAATATGGTCCTGCAACTGTATCCGGTTACTGCGAACATTTAATTTACTGTACGTTTATATCTCTGGGAGATTTGCACATATAATTTTGTTTAGTGTGCAATTAAATTAGACATTAAAATTTACATTGGCGTTATTACAGTCGTTATTACAGCTTTTAAACCGTTATTTTTAGAGTATGCTGTCGTCTGTTGGTTAGTATAAGAACTGCAAGGGAATCAGATCTGTCATTTTCATTGAAACGAATAAATGACAACAAATAACGCTTTGAAACAAGATGATGTACACTTAACTGATCGAATGACAAGGATTTCTTAAAAAAATATTTGTGCTTTAGATTAATTTTTAGATTTCTGATAATAAAACAGTTATTTTCAATAGTTTAAATACATTTTTTTGCATATATATATATATATATATATATATATATATATATATATATACAGGGTTGGGGAGTAATGAAATACAAGTAACTTAGTTGCGTATTTAAAATACAAAATTTGAGTAACTGTATTTCATTACAGTTACATTTTAAATGGGTGGTAATCAGATTACAGTTACATCTGAAAAGTGTTTTAGATTACCAAAGTGATTACTTTTGAGTTTTAATGTCATTTAAACAGCAATTGGTGATTCTCTGACTCTGACAGTCTGAAAAAGCGGAGTTAAGTTTCATCAACATTTTAATACTTTTAAGAGGATCATAAAAATGTTGTTATTTTTATTTATTACTGTCCTGAACAAGACAAAATGACTGAATTTATAAAAAAAAATTGCTGTCAACTATGTCCTGTCATGACCTGATGATCCACGACTGTTTTCATGTTTTGTGATAGTTGTTTGAGTCATTTTATAATTCACTCGTCACTGCAACTTTTTCTCACAATTAGTTTTTTAACTTACAATTGTGAGTTTGCATTTCACAATTCTGACTTCTTTTTCTCAGAATTTCGAGATTTAAACTCACAATTGCAAGTTATAAAGTCAGAATTGGGAGATATGAACTTACAATACTGACTTTTTTCTTGCAATTGTGAATTTAGTATGTGAGTTTATATCTCATAATTCTGACTTTTCTCAATATTGTGAGTTTATATCTCATAATTCTGACTTTATAACTCGCAATTGCAACTTTATATCACGTAATTCTGAGGGAAAGTCAGAATTGTGAGATAAAAACTTGCAATTGCCTTTTTTGTGTTTGTTCCACACTTATTAGTATTCCAAAGTATTCTAAAGTATTTAGATTAAGTTACTAAACTTGAGTAATGTAACGAAATACGTTACAAATGACTTTTTAAAGCATGTATTTTGTAATCTGTAGTGAAATACATTTTAAAAGTAACCCACCCAGCCCTGTATATATTTCAAATCAAACACTATATATGACACATATAATAATGACAGAGTAAGCGAAAAAGTAATATAGTAAGAGAGATTTTATTCATATTCTTTATGTTTGTTCAAGTAGAGATCAGGTCATAGAGATACATTATTATGAAGACCCACATTTTAGCAGTAAAAAATAAATAATCTAGAATTTACAACAAACACAATCTCACACAACTGTTCATGGCTCAAAAAATGAATTTGAAACATTTTGCGTATTATAATATGTGCATTGCATAATTTCATTTTAAAAATCGTAGAAAAAATACATATATATCAATCACGCTCATCTCACACGGCAATTATCTATCCATGACTCATTAACAGACTGAAACATTTAGCATATTATGTACATTTCATAAAATATGTATAATAAAAAAAAAAGATGCATCAAAAGACATGCATAAAGTCTCTAACGGCGCCTTCTGACGGAGCGTTTCTCCAGCCTCTGAAGAATCTCCCTTAGTTTTGCATTAATGATCTCCCATGCACATTTTGAGTGGGACTGAAAACAACAGAGATATATAGACATTTAGATAGATAGATAGATAGATAGATAGATAGATAGATAGATAGATAGATAGATAGATAGATAGATAGATAGATAGATAGATAGATAGATAGATAGATAGATAGATAGATAGATGGGTGGATAGATAGATAGATAGATGGATAGATAGATAGATAGATAGATAGATAGATAGATAGATAGATAGATAGACGGATAGATAGATAGATAGATAGAAACATAGACGGATAGATAGATAGATAGATAGATAGATAGATAGATACATAGATAGATGGGTGGATAGATAGATAGATAGATACATAGACGGATAGATAGATAGATAGATAGATAGATACATAGATACATAGATATAGATAGATAGATAGATACATAGATAGATAGATAGACAGACAGATAGATAGATAGATAGATAGATAGATAGATAGATAGATAGATAGATAGATAGATAGATAGATAGATAGATAGATAGATACATAGACGGATAGATAGATAGATAGATAGATAGATAGATAGATAGATAGATAGATAGATAGATAGATAGATAGATAGATGGATAGATAGATAGATAGAAACATAGACGGATAGATAGATAGATAGATACATAGATAGATAGATAGATAGATAGATAGATAGATAGATAGATAGATACATAGACGGATAGATAGATAGATAGATAGATAGATAGATAGATAGATAGATAGATAGATAGATACATAGATACATAGATACATAGATATAGATAGATAGATAGATAGATAGATAGATAGATACATAGATAGATAGATAGACAGACAGATAGATAGATAGATAGATAGATAGATAGATAGATAGATAGATAGATAGATAGATAGATAGATAGATACATAGATAGATACATAGACGGATAGATAGATAGATAGATAGATAGATAGATAGATAGATAGATAGATAGATAGATACATAGACGGATAGATAGATAGATACATAGATAGATAGACAGACAGATACATAGATAGATAGATAGATAGATAGATAGATAGATAGATAGATAGATAGACAGACAGATAGATAGATAGATAGATAGATAGATAGATAGATACATAGATAGATAGACAGACAGATACATAGATAGATAGATACATAGATAGATAGATACATAGATAGATAGATAGATAGATAGACACTTTACGATCTTACCTTTTCTTTAAGAAAAGTTTCTAATTTGTTGAAGCATGTGGTCACAGATTCCTTTTCAACATTGTCAGAGTGTCGAACCTACCGAACAAATAGAGACAAGTGATTATCATGTTGCCAACAAAAGTATTAGAACCTCTTATACCACATTCTGTGATTCTTACACAATCGCTCAGCCTATAACGGGTGTGACCAAGAGCCTCGATAAACGCCTGTGGATTTGGATTCTCCCTGTACATTTTTTCTGCTTTCTTTACAATGTCGGTCATAAGGATTGCATAATGATCCACCTGTGAATTGCAAAACATTAATCTTATTTGTTTGTTCTTCTATTAAACACCTTTTATCAGCAACATGCAAAAGGATTGATGTACAAACCGTGTTGAGCAGGTGACGTGGATCACACAGTCGGTCTTTTTCATAATCGAACGCACAATCGAGAGATATCTCAGTGCCCTTTGAAAACACAAAGCATATACTCTGTTCAGTTCAAGTTTAACAGAAAATATTCAGTTATGTTGTATTAAGGACACTCACCATTGCATTTAAAGCCTGAAAGAGATTTCCCCAGTGTATGTGTTTTGTGCACTCCTTATGGGCTTGCAGCAGAGATATGAACATGCAAGTGACGATGATTCGAATCCAGACCATATTTTCTGAAAGCGCAAGGATCTTAATCATCAGGTGAATCGCATTCACGCACACACTCATGCAAAATCAATGCAAGATTCGTACTTAACACGAAATGAAAAGTTTGGAAAAATTCTCACCTTCTGTTGTTGTTCTGCTTCAGGCAGTGGAGCTGAGATGCTGTGAGATGCTGATGTGACATTGTGCTGCCTTTATACCTGAGAAATGACACCTGGTACACCACACCTGTCTGGCTGGGTCAAAATGAAACGGGCCAGAAACACTGACCACACCTGTCAGGTAAGTTAAAAATGAAACGGGACATTTTTTTGGATGCCTAAATTCTGGTATTCCTCAAGGAAGTTCCTGTCACTGTAAAAGTGTGGGGGTGTTTCAACTGATACTGTGGGCGGCACGTTACAGCATCGCTGCAACTGTTTTTTCCACTATATACATTTTAGATGGTTATGAATTCATTTGTTGTTTTGCTTAAAGGGATAGCTCACCCAAAAGTGTAAATTATCCCATGATTTATTCACGCTCAAGCCATATACATGACTATCTTCTTTTAGACGAACGCAATCTGAGATATATTTAAAAATATCCTTGCTCTTCCAAGCTTTAGTGAAGATTTTGAAGCCCAAAAAATTCATTCATTCATTATAAAAATAATCCTTACGTCTCCAGGAGGTTAATAAAGACCTGATTTTTTTTTGTAAGAAAAATATCCATATTTAAAAATGTATAGATTGATATAACTAGCTTCCGGCGGACGACCGTACACATACTGTGCAAGTCGAACGAAGCTTTTATAGTTAACAAAGTTTTAAATTTAGATATTTTTTCTTACAAAAACCCATCACTTTGCTTCAGAAGGCCTTTATTAACCACCTGGAGCTGTATCGATTATTTTTATGAAGGATGGAGGCATTTTTGCATCATTCCCATTATAAAGCTTGGAAGAGCAAGGATATTTTTAAATATATCTCTGTGTTCATCTGAAAGAATTTAGTCGTATTCACCTAGGATGCTTGAGCAATCATGGGCTAATTTTCATTTTTGTTTGAATTTGCATGTGCATGTACATAACAGTCTACTAATACTCAACTGATACTCTAATGAGAGTGAGTTAACATGTTGGTGCAATGTTTTCTATAGTCAATATTCATAAAACTTAAGACAGTTGTGGGAAAATGTATTTAATGGAAAAGCTGTGCACATAAATGCTTTAGACAGATGCATGCATATTTATGAAATATATAGTTTTGGTTTATCAGGTGTGGTTGAACTGAATTCAGTTATTTTGACGGTAATTGCACAATTAATAAAAATGTGTCCGAGAAGCTGAGACGTATTACGAGAAAAGGCGTCCAGGTGTAACAGTAAAGCATTATTTTATCAGAAGGTTAAGATGCATTGTTCTGTTGCGATTGACGTCATTTTATCTCCCTCTGGCACTGAAGGTTCCCCGCTCATGTCAACCGTGTGACGTGTTATGGAGAAAGTTGGAAGGCGCTGAAGCGAAAGTGAAAGTGCTCTCACTGTTCAGACACAAGAACTTAGTCCTGTTCTTAGAAATCAGTGGAACTGAACAGCAGTTAGTAGAGATACTGCATATTTTCTTCTTTGCCTATCGTAATTAATGGCCTCTTACGACATGCACCATGCGGCGAGACATATGCAGTACGAGAGAGAAATGTGACAAAAGTTCATTTATTATGAAGATTATCAATAAACATTATTTTGCACAATCAAATCTTGCACAAATTGTTTTAGGTTCTTGCAGTAACTGATGATCCACTATTCCGAAGCTCCATTATTGGAAAAGAAAACTGAAACTGGAGAAAAACAGGCTCTTCCAAGCATAAGATTCCACTATATGGAATAAAGCCTGTCCCAACATGAACTGCACAGCATATTTCCTGGAAACCAGGTCGAAATATTTTATCTACCAATTAATCTACGCCGGTGATGCAATTTTGACAGCAGAATGCAGGTTAGTGCTTTATTTAGAATGTGGAAAGTACATGCCATAGTGCTTGTTGAGGAGAGATATTAAATGTGATAATTATTGTGACATTACTGCAATCAAACTTACATCAGCAACCACCAACAGAGCAGCACCCTGGCAACATACTTTGTAACTGCATATTTGCACAAAGTAAGCTCCAGCATTCTACAAATCTTTTCTGAAACAATTATCTAACACCTCGACTCGATGATCCTCAGCATGCCGAGTGGTTTTTATCCCTCATGTTATCAGTAATTGTGTCCACAGACAATTTATTTATTTAATAGAGGCATCGAAGATAGGAAATAAATGAATCTTTCCTTTAGATTTGGTTTTGGATAAGTGGTTTTAAACTTTATTGGTTCCAAAGCCCCACACTAACCGACAATATTCAAAGGCATTCATTCAAATTAGGAGTGTCACACTGTAAAAATAAACCTTGCAAAGTGTTCTTCTAACAAAAAGTAGCTGGATGAGGATTGTTTAGTAGGAATGAAATAAACAAGAATCTCTAAACATGGTGCAAACAAAAGTTCTTACTTAGATTCTCAAGTGTGTCAAAATGTTTCCAGAACATGAGTTATCTGAGCAAACAATTTTACATTGAACAATGTAGTGCCGTTTCCCAGCGTCCATTGTTGCGGCTTGAGAAAATTATGTGGTAAGTTGGTGACTTTTATTATTAAAAGATCAGCATTGCTGTACATTTACTGGCTTAATTTATGCTGCATGCTGTTGTTTCTGTTGTTTAGCTATATTTCCGTATCGGGGTAAAATGTATGCCTCTATTCTAATAATGTTCATATCATGTAGTTAGCTTTGAAAATCAAACATTGAGCCCCTTGCATTGCTAAATGCAAAACAGTCTTTAGTTGCCTTGACAAGATTTTGTAAGTTCAAGTATTTAAGTTGTCTACATTTGAAGTTGAGTTAACTTATCAAGTTGAATGTGAAAAGTTGCCTTTTTTACAGTGCATATTAAAACAAGAAACTAAAATAAATAAATAAACAAACACATTTGAAAAATAAATATTTTATTTATAATTAAATAAAATTCCAGAAGTTTGGGACTGAATTAAAATAAGAAATATCCTGATTTTTAGTTGTATTATCTTGTGTCTAAGTGCCCCTATGCTATTTTGAAGGCTCCTAACGTTGTTTCGGAGTCTCCTACAATAGGTTTACAAGCATCCAAATAAAAAAAATTAAAAAACACAAATTTTCTCATATTATACATTGCAGTATCGCCTCTTGTCTCACAGTGTCTGAAACGATACAATAAAGGATTAAATCTCTTTAAAACCTTCCTTTCTGGGAGCTTTTTCTGCTCTTGGTTGACCGCTTACAGCGCATGTCAGAAACTAAACGCCCATTACCATATCTGAATTTCAGCTCTGGATCTTCCTCAAGTCAACTCAAAAGTCAAGTCAAAGTTTATTTATAAAGCACTTTTTTTAAAACAACAAGTGTTTATCAAAGTGCTGTACATACAAAAAGACAAGTAGTTGGGTAGTTGTGGCCTAGTGGTGAGGGAGTCGGGCTTGTAATCTGAAGGTTGCTGGTTTGATTCCCACGCCGGCAGGAATTGAAAGTGGGGATTGTGAATAAACAGCACTCTCTCCACCTTCGATACCATGACTAAAGTGCCCTTGAGCAAGGCACCTAACCCCTAATTGCTACCCTTGTAAGTCGCTTTGGATAAAAGCGTCTGCTAAATGATCAAAAAAATGTCAAAAATGTACTGTAAATGTACAAGAAAAGAAAACATGTTCATTAAAACAAACAGTCAGTACCATAGAAGAAAAAACACTTAAGACACAATAAAACAATAAAAGAAAGCAGCTCTCACATGACATTGAACGCCAGACTATAAAAATAAGTTTTTAGGCCAGATTTAAAGACCTCGAGTGATTGAGCCTGTCTGATGAAGAGAGGCAAACTGTTCCAGAGCTTCGGGGCTGCCCCTGCAAAGGCCCGGTCCCCCCTGCTCTTCAGTTTTACCCTTGGAACAGCTAAAAGCAACTGGTCAGCAGACCTTAATGCTCTTGACGGAGCATACTGATTAATCAAATCTGATAAATAACTTGGCACTGCACCATTAAGAGATTTAAAAACAAGCACCAAGATTTTAAAAAGAATCCTATAATGGACAGGTAGCCAGTGAAGAGACGCGAGAATGGGAGTGATGTGTTCCCGCTTTCGTGTGCCCGTCAATAAGCGAGCTGCCGCATTCTGGACCATTTGCAGTCTAGAGAGAGAGGCCTGACTAATACCTAAATAAAGGCTGTTACAATAGTCAAGGCGACTTGAAATGAAAATATGCACAACTCTTTGAAAGTCTTTAGAGGACAAGAAGGGTTTCACCTTGGAGAGTTGTCTCAATTGGAAAAAACATGATTTAACTACTAAATTAATCTGTTTATCCAATTTAAAATCACAATCCATAACAACACCCAAATTTTTTACATATGGCTTCACATATGGATTCAGCTCACCAAGGTTTAGGTCTACTGTCTCACGGATTCCCCCTGGCGTAAACAACACCACTTCTGTTTTCTTTTCATTAAAATTAAGGAAATTATGTGCCAACCAGGTCTTAATTTCTTCAAAACACTGTAATAGAGGCGCTAAAGAACAGGTATCTTTACGTTTCAAGGGCAGATAAATTTGCAGGTCATGTGCATAACAATGAAAAGAAATACCATATTTCCTAAAAATATGGCCCAAAGGGAGCAAATACAGGGAGAACAGAATAGGCCCCAAAATGGAGCCCTGGGGGACCCCACATGTGAGAGCGGCAGTTGAGGAGACATAGTCTCCAAGATGAACCGAAAAAGTTCTATCAGCCAAATAGGATTTAAACCATTCCAATACAGTACCCTTAATACCAACGCATCGTTCAAGCCGTGAAATCAAGATGTTATGGTCAACTGTATCAAATGCAGCCGAAAGGTCAAGCAAAATTAAGATAGCGCAGTCACCAGAGTCAGTGACAAGAAGTAAGTCATTAAAAACTTTCAACAGTGCAGTTTCTGTACTATGTAGTGGTTTAAAACCAGACTGAAACACTTCATGAATACCATGTAAATCTAAGAATGAATTCAATTGTCTGAATACAACCTTCTCCAATAGTTTGGATAGAAATGGGAGTTTTGAGATCGGTCTATAATGAGCAAAAATACTCAGTACTTGATACAGTGAAATGAACAGATGAACAGTAACGATGGTGAACCAAATCAATTCATATATATATATATAAATATATATATATATATATATATATATATATATATAATGTTTGTGTATGTGCAATATGCCATCCTGCATTTTGTTTTTTGTTTTTTTTGTTTTTTTTTAAACATGTACCCTCTGCGGTTTCAGTTAAAAATTCCAGCAGTGTATAGGAACTCTTAACAATATTCCAAGCACAGCGGTGATGTCAGTGTTTCAGGAAAGAGCCACAATTAATGTTAATCCTGAAACCCGTTGGGGCAGTAACACACAGTATAACAGATGTCAAAAACAAATCAATCAATTTGTTTTTTACAGTTTCTTGTGGAGAGCTCCTTTTCCCCTAAACTATTTAATAGAAATAAAGCAAGATATAAAAAGTGTAATTCCTGCTTATATGAGTGGGAGAAAAAACGATAATTGAGCCCACACTGAATATGCACCTTCTGTGCAGATTTGTTGCAGAAAATTGACAGAATTCTGTGAATTTTTTTTTTAATATGGTAAAAAATATTCCCTCTTTGCCCCTTATGAAAAAGACTTTATTACTAAAATAATATACTTCAAAATAATGGGGGTTATGGGCAACAAACTTCTGTATTCTGTAAAACAGGTTGCATTGCTTCTGGTTCTGGTATCTTGTAAGAGCGAGCAAAGATTCAATTAAGTCACTTCTTTTTCTCAAGGGTTTATTTTCAGTCTTATAAATGATCTTTTTACTACTTTGGTATGAAAATTTGCTGCAGACGATTCAGTGTCCGAATGTCCGAATGAATCAAAAGTGTGTCATTTCTAAACAGCTAGGTCAGTATGCAGAAATCTCCATCATAGACATGTTAGGAACTGTTCTGTTCACTTACACTAATATGATCACTTGTCTTTTTAAAGAGGTTTCTCAATGTCCGGTTAACTCTGAGAAGCATTTGCAATTAATTACAGCCCACCTAAAGATAATATCCAATCATTTTTAACACTTTTTTTTTGGCACATTTTACTGAAAATCACACTATTCATTGAAATTTATGGGATGCTCTGTAGAGCCTGATTGATTTAGCCACATAACAAAACTAAAGGGTCATTTGAAAGCATTAGTTTAGCCCAAATAATTTATGAACCAACACACAAATTATATCGAATGTGTAGAGGTTCTAGAATTCTGCAGAAATCTGTGGGCGCAGATTTCAGTTTCACATTCCAAAGGCAACTTCCATTTCTGAGGACAGACCTGTGAGTCAGGCGTCTTGCTCTAGGGCACAGGGGGATCCCAGGACAGGATTTGAACGATATCTTGCAAAATGCTAAATAACAGTCATATACAGTGAGTACAGAAATATTCAGACCCCCTGAAATGTTTCACTCTTTGTTATATTGCAGCCATTTGCTAAAATCATTTAAGTTCATTTTTTTTTCCTCATTAATGTACACACAGCACCCCATATTGACAGAAAAACACAGAATTGTTGACATTTTTGCAGATTTATTTAAAAAGAAAAACTGAAATATCACATGGTCCTAAGTATTCAGACCCTTTGCTGTGACACTCATATATTTAACTCAGGTGCTGTCCATTTCTTCTGATCATCCTTGAGATGGTTCTACACCTTCATTTGAGTCCAGCTGTGTTTGATTATACGGATTGGACTTGATTAGGAAAGCTCAGTATTTAGTAGAAGCATTTGATCTAATACAGCCATGAGTCTTTTTGGGGAAGATGCAACAAGTTTTTCACACCTGGATTTGGGGATCCTCTGCCATTCCTCCTTGCAGATCCTCTCCAGTTCTGTCAGGTTGGATGGTAAACGTTGGTGGACAGCCATTTGTAGGTCTCTCCAGAGAGGCTCAATTGGGTTTAAGTCAGGGCTCTGGCTGGGCCATTCAAGAACAGTCACAGAGTTGGTGTGAAGCCACTCTTTCGTTATTTTAGCTGTGCTTGGTCATTGTCTTGTTGGAAGGTAAATCTTCGGCCCAGTCTGAGGTCCTGAGCACTCTGGAGAAGGTTTTTGTCCAGAATATCCCTGTACTTGGCCGCATTCATCTTTCCCTCGATTGTAACCATTCGTCCTGTCCCTGCAGCTGAAAAACACAGCATGATGCTGCCACCACCATGCTTCACTGTTAGGACTGCATTGGACAGGTGATGAGCAGTGCCTCTTTTTCTCCACACATACCGCTTAGAATTAAGGCCAAAAAGTTCTATCTTGGTCTCTTAAAACCAGAGAATCTTATTTCTCACCATCTTGGAGTCCTTCAGGTGCTTTTTAGCAAACTCCATGCGGGCTTTCATGTGTCTTGCACTGAGGAGAGGCTTCCGTCGGGCCACTCTGCCATAAAGCCCCGACTGGTGGAGGGCTGCAGTGATGGTTGACTTTCTACAACTTTCTCCCATCTCTCGACTGCATCTTTGGAGTTCAGCCACAGTGATCTTTGGGTTCTTCTTTACCTCTCTCACCAAGGCTCTTCTCCCCTGATAGCTCAGTTTGGCCGGACGGCCAGCTCTAGGAATGGTTCTGGTCGTCCCAAACGTCTTCCATTTAAGGATTATGGAGGCCACTGTGCTCTTAGGAATCTTAAGTGCAGCCGAATTTTTTTTTGTAACCTTGGCCAGATCTGTGCCTTGCCACAATTCTGTCTCTGAGCTCTTCAGGCAGTTCCTTTGACCTCATGATTCTCATTTGCTCTGACATGCACTGTGAGTTGTAAGGTCTTATATAGACAGGTGTGTGGCTTTCCTAATCAAGTCCAATCCGTATAATCAAACACAGCTGGACTCAGTACCTGAGTTAAATATATGAGTGTCACAGCAAAGGGTCTGAATACTTAGGACCATGTGATATTTCAGTTTTTCTTTTTTAATAAATCTGCAAAAATGTCAACAATTCTGTGTTTTTCTGTCAATATGAGGTGCTGTGTGTACATTAATGAGGAAAAAAAAAATAACTTAAATGATTTTAGCAAATGGCTGCAATATAACAAAGAGTGAAAAATTTTAAGGGGGTCTGAATACTTTCCGTACCCACTGTAGCATAAATGCACACTAACTTTAGTGTTAATCAGCTCATGACTTCTTTTCAATCCCAAAATTGGTTTGTCATGTTTCTCCTGTGTAGCTAAATGTTGTGTTTTCTGAAGAATGATCTTAGTCCAGAATGATTCAGTTTTACTGAAATGTGACAAAGTTTAGCATGCTGGAATCATTATCATTATTAACGCTTGTTGACGTTAGCCAAAATAGAGAGTACTTTCACAGATAGAGAAATTATTTTATTTTATTTTAATAACATGCATAATATATTTTGATTTCTTGCTAACTTTTAACAGAATTAAGTGCAACGAGGAGCTGCACTGAAAAAACTAAAGTGCATTTTGATACTGATCTAATCGAACATCATAGTTTCCAGTTTAAACCCATTTTGTTGAGTATAGCTAAAAGCAAATACCACTCTGCATAGAAAAAAAAAATATCTAAACACTATCTATGAAGACCATGCTTATAATGAATTATAGCCACATTTATACGTATTTATAAATATTACTATTCTATAAATATATTTATAAAGACTCATTAAGACCTTTATTGCATTATAAGAACAGTTATAGTTACATTTATATTTTTTTTATAATTACTTATAAGCCACTCTTTCATTGTACATGCTCATAATCCATTATACACTGATTTATAAATGATCAACTATAAAGAAGTTCCTAGAGACACTTGTTTGCTGTACCAATTACTTATTGATTACATCTTTAATGGCTAATGTTTGCAATTGTTAAAATCACCATCTGGAGTGGCCATATCCACCAGAGGGCACTCCACCAAGACTTTTGCTACTCAATCAAGGACTACATTTCCCATACCGCACTCCCCAGTCTCATCATCCATGATTGGACGATGTCGTGGGGGATGAATACAACATTCATGTCTTCAGCCGCCATGCCAGATTCTCTTCATGTCATGGCTGCCTCGCCAGAGTCCCAGAGTCTTTACATCATGGCCGTGACACCAGAGCTTAGTCACAGCATGGCTGCCATGAACTGAAGTCTCCAGCTGTCATGGCCACCACGCCAGAGTGTCTTCATATCATGGCCACCACACCAGAGCCTCTTCACGTCACAGCCGCCATACCAGAGCCTCTTTATGTCACGGCCGCCATACCAGAGCCTCTTTACGTCATCGCCGCCACGCAGTGGCGTCTTCTCATGAACTTCCTGTTTTCTTAGACACGACCACAGAGGTTTTTAATGAACTCTCTGCTTGTCCTGACACGACCACGGAGGTCATCCCCGAATTTTCTGTCTGCCCAGACAAGACCACAGATGTCGTTCATAATCTGAGATGAACACAGAGGGCAACCTAGAACACCCTGCCTGCCCAGTTATGGCCACTCTATGCTCTCTTTCAGTTCTCCCTGGTCTGCTGTGGTGGTCTTCTGCTCCGCCGTGGGGATCTTCAGACCCTTCTGTTTTGCTGTCCTGGACTTCGGCCCCACCTGCTTCTTGGTGGTCCTCAGCTACGCCTTGGAGGTCTTCCACCCTGCCAGCTCTGTCGTGGTGGTCATCAGCACCATCTGCCCTGTGGTGGTAGTCTTCTGCTCTGCCATGGGGATCTTCAGACCCTTCCACTTTGCTGTTGTGGATATCAGCCCCACCTGCTCTGCCTTGGTAGTCATTAGCTATGCCTTGGTGGTCTTCCACCCTGCCAGCTCCGCAATGGTGGTCATCTGCACTGTCTGCCCTGCGGTTGTGGTCATCTGCTCCGCAGTGGTGGTCTCTAGCTTCGCTGAGTTGTTCTTCAGCCATCCGAGGATCTTCACCCCTGCTGTGGTGGTCTTCTGGTCCGTCGTCGGGATATCTTCAGACCCTTCCACTTTGCTGTGGGTGACTTCAGCCCAACTGCACCATCTTGTTGATCCTCAGTTACACATTTTTGGTCTTCAGCCCTGCCAGCTCCGCCGCGGTGGTCATCTGCTCTGCCGTGATGATTTCATGCTCCACTGAGTTACTCTTTAGTCCCATCAGCTCCACGGACTCCACAAGGGGTAATATAGCCACTCCTTTGAAGGAGGGCTATATTACGATCACCAGCTGGAGTGCTAAGGATATCCACTAGAGGGCACTCCACCCCAGATTGCCACTCAAATCAAGAATTAAATTTTCCATAACTCACTGCCCAGTCTCATCATCCATGATTGTCTTCATCTGTGTCTCTTTAGCCCATTACCCATACCTATATAAGCCTGGCTCATCCTGTCATTCATTGTAAGTTTTATGTGTCACAACTGCACTTCTGAGCACTATCCTGGTTTCCTGTGTTCATGGTTTTGAATTTCTGCTCGTTGTTCTGGTTTACTCTTTCTTGGACTGTGTTATATGTTTGGATTTAATCCCCAAGTGTTTGATCCTTTGCCTGATATTTCGATTACCCTTTCAATAAATACTGCATTTGGATCCTCAACTTTCTTGTCTCTGAGCAATTTATAACAGAAGACTTCACCAACTATGGATCCAGCAGTGAGAATTATGCATCTCCGACAGGGAGATCGGCCAATTGAGGACTATGTTAAAGACTTTATTGAACTGGCACATCTAACCTCATTGGACACAGTATGCTGCATGAATTTTTTTCGAGGGGGGCTACCTGAGCCAATCAGTTCACTAATGCCCTTGCATGATCCTCATTGGACTTTAAAACATGATGTAGATCTTGCATTGCAGCTGAGTGGCTCTGCTTTTACCGTGGGTGTCATGGAGGATGAACGCAACATTCACGCTCTTCACGTCATGGACGCAATGGCAAAGTCTTCAGCCATCATGGCCACCACATCAGAGCCTCTTCTTGTCATGGGTGCCACACCTGAGTCTCCAATCTGATCTACACAAAATTGTGTTTGTCTCCTAAACTTGATTTCTTTCAATTAATGTAATTCTCTAAAATGTACAGTCTACTAGATTAAATTTTTTAGGATGAATATGCACCAACCAATTTTTGATTTTGACATAAATGAAACTGGAGTTCCCAGCATGCTTTGGATGGGTAGAGTTAAAAAAAATGTTGAAAAATGTTGATACTGCATTCAAAACTAAAAATAGACCAGATATTTTTTTTAATAAATCTAAGAAATACCCTACTAGTAATAATAATAAAACATAAGTTCTTATAATAGGCAAAGCATTTAGACAACAGAGATTCGCATGTAGCCGTGTCTCCCTCTTGACACTCTTTCCACACATCTATCACGATATCTTCCACACTGTAATGACAGTTGCTTGTGTTGTGAGCCATTTACCAGGTTTAATGAATCAGGCATCAGCTGCAGACACCATGACAGGCTTTCTGCTTACTCTTTGCTATAATGGAGAATACAGTAGTTGAATTCACTGAAACACACTGTTCAGTAAGATGAGATCTCCCTTAACCAATACATGTTGCATTTCACAAATAAGGGAGATTTTATGATGCAGTGTAATTTAACATTTGTTTGGCTAATGAGCAGCAACCCCATTGACCAGCCATCCGCGGGAACTTGCTGGCCCATTAAATAAACTATTAGTCCATGGTAATAAGAATCATATTACTGCTGCGTGGGTGTCTGATAGGAAGACAATGAGCTGATGGTTATTTTCACATAGAAAGCTCACGGCTCACAGATCTGTGCTTAATGTGGCATATGAAGACAGCCAGTAGAAGTTTGTCATGTGTGAGACAGACATTTTTCATTAATGACCTGCGTGTATTTTCATGGTAAAGCAGATTTTGTGTTTGTACTCACGTGTTGTTCGTTTAATTAATTTAACAACAATAAATTATATTATCAAGCAACACATTAATACATATTAAATGCATTGTTAATGGTCGCTCAACAATTCACCTACATCAGTTGTACCTCCTCATGATACTTGAAGGGTTTATTAGTAATCATCTTATTTTAAAGCAGTGGTTCTTAACCTTGTTGGAGGTACTGGACCCCACCAGTTTCATATGCGCATTCACCGAACCCTTAATAGGAAAAAGCGGGGCGTGTCATCACGAATCATATGAGTCGGGTGTGTGTCTTGACCTCCGCCGAACCCCTGAGACTGACTCACCGAACCCCTGGGGTTCGATCGAACCCAGGTTAAGAACCACTGTTTTAAAGGCTGCATCCGAAGGCTGCCGACTTGTTGCCTCGCTGCCCTATCAGGCAATGACTTTGCAGGTAGCGTTTGCGCACAAAGGTACCTCATGAAACTGATTTCAGACAGTAAAAGTGGAGGTAACAGTTTAATGATCTACAACAACATAGAGAAAGCTAACTAAGCAAATGTTTAATTACTACAATACTAATTTCTAGCTAGAAATGACAGAGAACGTTGGTCAAAAACGTACATTTACACACAAACTGATCACCAACTGCAACTTCAGACGCCAACTTTAACGAGTTTGTTTGCCCTTATAATCTTAAAGAGACGAATGTACACAATTTCCTGTGAAAACCATCCAGACAGGTATATAAACACTTATAATAACAATAATAATAATATAATAGGCTTAACATAGAGAATCAGTGTAATACAAAATCGCATTTTGGAAGGATTGATGTTGAATATTATTTAAATTGTGTTAATTTTGAACAACAAAAAAAGTTACATAATGTACCCTTAAAATATAATTAGTTCAAAATAAAAATAATGCTTAAATGTTGTCAGTAAGATTTTTGAAGTACTTTATGCTCACCCAATGCTGCATTTATTAGATACTGTAAAAACAGCAATATTGTGACATTGTTGCAATTTGAAGTAAAAATGTTAAAATGAATAAATTTTTTTTTAATTAAAGTGTAATTTATTCCTAGTTTTGTTTTGTGGAAACAGTTAGGGAATGTTCTCATAACTTTGGATAACATTCTAGCATGTTCTCTCAAAGTTATGAACAAACATTCTTCCAGTAACATTAAACGTTTGTTCAAAGTTATCTGGTCTTTAATAATGTTCTCAACACGTATGTGCAAAAATATGATTTATACATTTTTTTTCTGAAATGTTTCAGTCGGACATTCATCTAACATTTTTTAAATGTTACAACTTAAACGTTCAAAAGTAACGTTCCCATGTTTGCAAAATGGACTGTTCCCTTAATATTTGTTTCCTTAATGTTACATTTCCTTAACCAATAAAACATTTTTAAAAACTGGATATTTGGAACATTCAGAAACAATGTTTTCATAACTTACTGGAAACATTAGCAAAACATTATTAGAATGTTTTTTTTTTCTTTGATGAATAGAAAGTTCATAATTTTTGTATTATACATTTCTTTCATCATAAAACTTCCTTAGTGAATGAAAGTGCAGTTCTTTAATAAAAAAAAAAAAAAACTTACCTATTCTAAACTTTTGAACAGTAGGCCTAATGAAAACTTCAGCATATCAAACAATCTTTATTAAACAAAATACAAATTTATCATTGTTCATACTGATTTATGATTATTACAAAGCTAATTGTTGGCACAACAGATAGGCCTGCAGTGATAAAACAGTTCCAAATTCAGACAAAAACTATTTTTATACTTAGTTTCCTGTAGTTAACGAGACTCCATACATGCACTAAAAATCATCTCTGACACTAAAATGGATCTGAACTGTTTTATACTCAGTTTTGAGGCCTCCACGAATGAATGTGTTACACTTAGCAATGGTTTGCCTGGACTGCAAGGGTGTTTCGCATATCATGACAGTGTGACCAGCAGAGGGCAGCAATAACACATAGAAATGACTTCTGCTCTCACTGTTTCCCCAATGTCATTAGACACAAAAAGCAGCATGGGAGTTCACTAATAGCTGATCCAAAGTTCCTTCCCAGACTATAAAAATTGAAAAGATTAACTGCACTGCCTCTGATAAAATAGCTAGAAAAATTGCCATGCCAAAAATAGACAAATGTATTTATCATAATTTATAAGAATGCAACTTAATGTGTTTTATGCTGCGATATTGTGCTATACTGTGAAGAATATGAAGAACAAGCTAGTTGTATGACTCATAAAGCATAACCATAAGTGTTCCATAAGCTTTTAGGCTGTGCTTCTCTCATAACCAAGGAAGAATTCAATCAGTATTGCTTTTAATTTAGAAAAGTAGGAGGCCATATCAAAAGAGGATAAATAAAACTAAACGAGTAGCTTAAATAAGCAACACGTATACATAAATGTGATATAAATGCATATGTTCTAGTTTATTAAACGCACATTGATATTCAAAATAAATATAACTTTCATTTATCCATCAAAAGAGAAATATATATTACATGTATCTAAATAAAGAAAGGACAGTGAATTTTTCTGTTGAATGGGGAAACTTTTTTTTTCTGTCTTCAAAGTGAATTTAAATGGATTCGCAGTCAGAATAGAAGCAGTTAGAAATGACAACACTGAGCTTTTCTCTATCGTATCCACAACAGCCTCGATGAGTTTTAGCGGCATGCTTCGGTTTCATAAAGACTTGCTGAGCCAGAGTACATTAAAAAGTTGCATTGAGTTTTGCAAAAATTGATTATAGAAAAAAAACTTTATTCTGAATATCAAAACAGTATTTGAATGGATATATTATTATTTAAAAAAATAATAAACACTACTACTACTACTATTACTAATAATAAAAATAATATTTTTGCTGTCTCCAGGAGGCCCTCAACATTACAGTAAATGATGGACTGATATCTAACACGTCTCGTGTCATCAGATCATTAGTAAAGGTTCCATGACCTGAGCCGCATGTGTCACAGAACAGGATTTTTACAGCTTTTGTTCATAAAAAAGATTTAAACAATGAACTGGACATTAATTTTTGGATATGTTTGTTCAAATATATTATTCATGACTGAATCAACACTGAACTGCACTGCAAAAAAAAATATTTTCATGATTTATCAAACATTTTTTCTGTTGTCAAATCAACTTAGATAATTTAAAGTGGTTCAGATAACAAAATACATTGAGTTTCTGTTGATTAAACCAATCGCTTTAACTAACTGTATTAACTCAAATTTTTAATTTCAATGAACTCAAATTTAAGGCAACCAGGTAACTTACTTTTAAGTTAAACCAGCAGTTCTTCTTCATAGTGCGACTGGATTAGGGTTTAATGTGGTACAAACTCAATAGAGCATTTAGCGCCACTCACCGGACATTTCAATTAAAAACTGCTGTGATACGTACAACAACCAAGGTAAAAAAACGTGACTAGATTCACTTTCATCTGTTTCAAAACTGAACATGCTTTTTAGCACCACTCTCTCGAAATGTGCAAAACATTGCAACGTAATGTCATAAATGGCATGTAAAATATGTATCAACATGGAAATACTTGGTTATTTTAAAGTGGTCATATAATGCCACTTTTACGAGATGTAAATTAAGTGTCTGATCTCCCCAGAGCGTGTATGTAAAATTTTCAGCTAAAAATACCCCACAGATACTTTTTTATAGCAGGTTAAATTAGTCACTTTTTGAGGTTGAGCAAAAACGCTCCGTTTTTGTGTGTCCCTTTAAATGCAAATGAGCTGCTGCTCCCAAGAAGAGGGCGGAGCTTCAAGAGCTCATGTTAGTAGCTCCTCACTGAAAATGTCAGAAACTGTTCAGTCTTTTATGTTCAAATTTTTGTAAAAGAAAATATCTCCCCTTTGAATGAACAAACTTTGCAGATGGTGTTTATGCTCAAACAACAACATACAGTAACTAAAGTTAAAAATGTGAAATCATAATCAACCACCCCTTTAAACAGAAAATGCAAATAAGATAAATACCAAATTAATTGTCTCGTAAAACTTCACTGCATTAATTCTGACTACAGTAGGGTCTCATTTAGTGAAATACAGCAGCAGAATTTATTTTATTAATGTATTATTAATTATTAAATCGGGTGTGGATAACGTGAAGATGAATGAATACCATGATAAATGAAGCCATGCACATTGTATGGATAATACAATGCTTTTAAATGTTCCTTATATAGTGTCCGGTATACCTGGGTCAGTGTACTCAGGGCCATTGAATTATTAGAAAAAGAATGCACCTTGGATGTGCATTATTTTTTCCATCCATCCATCCTTCCATCCATCTTCTACCGCTTATCCGGGGCCGGGGCGCGGGGGCAGCAGTCTAAGCAGAGATGTCCAGACTTCCCTCTCCCCAGACACTTCCTCCAGGTCTTCCGGGGGGACACAGAGGCTTTCCCGGGCCAGCCGAGAGACATGGTCTCTCCAGCGTGTCCTAGGTCTTCCCTGGGGCCTTCTCCCGGTGGGACATGCCCAAAACAGTTCCCTAGGGAGGCGTCCAGGAGGCATGCGAAACAGATGCCGAGCCACCTCAGCTGACTCCTCTCGATGTGAAGGAGCAGCGGCTCTACTTTGAGCTCCTCCGAGCTCTAAGGGAGCACCCTGCCACCCTGCGGAGGAAGCTCATTTCGGGCGCCTGTATCCGGGATCTCATTCTTTCGGTCATGACCCAAAGCTCATGACCATAGGTGAGAGTAGGAATGTAGATTGACCGGTAAATCGAGAGCCTCACCTTGCAGCTCAGCTCCGTCTTCACCACGACAGACCGGTACATCGACCGCATCACTGCAGAAGCTGCACCGATCCGTCTGTCAACCTCACGCTCCTTCCTTCCCTCACTCGTGAACAAGACCCCAAGGTACTTAAACTGCTCCACTTGAGGCAGGAGCTCTTCACCAACCTGAAGAGGGCAAGCCACCCTTTTCCGACTGAGAACCATGGTCTCAGACTTGGAGGTGCTGATCCTCATCCCAGCCGCTATTACATTATTTTTTCTAATAATTCAACAACCTGTCATCAATTATTCCATACATACCCCAATGATAAGGAATCTTACTTATAATATCCAAATTGTAATAGTTTTTCAGGCTAGTAAGGGTAACTGAACTGGTAGAATTGAAAGGAACGTACCAACCAAAGTAAATAAATATTTCATTTTTTTCATATAATTATTTTTATTATTTTCTCGGTTTATTATTATCTCAAAAACAATAAATGCACAATTCATCTATATAAAAACACCAAATAAACAACATTTCTAAATTCTATTCCAACGAATGGTAATTCACAATACTACAACTGTATGTTAAGTAGTTTTTTGGAACAGAACAGAAAACATCAGTTTCCAGCTTGTCTGATGTACAGCTGAGAATTTGTTAGAGCCCATCGGCACTGACAAGCATCAAAATATAACTGTTAGTGGAAAGGAAATAATCAAATTGTCATTTGGCTCAAAGCTCAATCCTCAGTAGCCTATAGTGAGAAATCCTGCACATGAGGCAGAGCAGCCAGCGGCTCGAGAGGCTCAGGGACCAGCCAAAACTTCAGAGCCTGAGAAGAGAGAGCCTGACCTTGGGTGATGGAGCCTGTGCCCACACCAATGGACAAACAAAGTAAGGAAAAACTAGGACAACATTCAGTTGGAGTTTGTCATCTTCTTTAAGATGCAGCAGCAAATCGCTTATCATAAACAATGTGCATACTTATCTATACGATAGGAGCTGAGCACCCACAGAAAAAAAATAATAATAATAATTTTAACAGAAAAACAAATATACTGTATGAGGAATTTGGCATGGCAGAAAGTGCACAAAGAGCACTTATAACCTCTAAAAAGGTGTCACTCATAAAAGTTCTGTTATAATAAATGTTCAAAATTAATCTCTTAGTTACATAATAATAAATTAATGAATCTCTTATTTAGAATGTCTACTCTTTGTTATAATGACAGGAGTTTTTGTTCAGTGCTAACTTAAACACCTCTGACTAGCCATTGGTCAACAGATTTGTTTGTTATTGTATACATTGCTCAATCCTGCAAAACACACTCTCTCTCTTCTTTCCGGTGATGTATACTGGACTTCCAAACATTTAGTGCACTTAAACCCATCCCTGCAAGTTCACGCTCATCTGCCTAGTCTGCAAGACTAACTTTACTGAGCTAAAGCAAGTAGTATTCATGCGATCTCAAAATGGCAGCCACCATGAGGTGACCCATTCCATGTGCAATAAATCGTCTCGGGTTACAGATGTAACCATGGTTCCCTGAAAAGTGGAACAAGACACTGAGCACTAGGATGTTAATGGGGAATGCCTCTGGCATGCCAGTGTCGCACTGCTTCCTTGGATGCTAATGGGGAACAAATGCCCACCTCACCATGCTGAAGGAATGAGTGCTGTGACAAATGACATCAACGGAATAAACCGGAGTCAAGTTCCCCGTTCTATTGGTACTCACCAGTGATCATCATAGACTCTATTCCCTATAGCCAGAAACCCTGGCAATGAAGGGCAGCTTAGCACAGGGCCTGGTAAAAATACCTTTTAGGAAATATGGCCAAGAATAAAACATCCTGCCAGTCACTCAATGCACCATTGACGAGTGGAGGTCTTACAAAGGGAGACCTAGCAACGCTCAAGGGGGCTTTAAGAATGGAGGCCTCAGCAGAAAGACTCTCTGAAACATGAGGAGGCCTGGCTACATTCTATGTAAAGGACTGCTTACCAAGGCCCAAAGAAGCTTAACAATCAACACTGCTATCCAAGCGGAGCTCTGGGGTGGAGGCTTTTGCAGAAAACTCTCTACCCAAGAGGAAGCCTAGCAACACCATCATGAAAACAGTAAACTAGGGAGGCTCCAAAAGAGCCAACCATCCAGTCTACTGCCCTCATGGAGCTCTCTGAGTGGAGGCTTCAGCATGACGACCCTCTATAGCGAGGGGAAACCGCTCTATGCTAAAAGACCACCTCACCAAGGAGGCTCAAAGAGAGCCACACAACTCGAACAGGCATCGAATGTGGAGCTCTGAGGAGAGGAGGTTTTAGCATGACGAAAAGAAACTTGGCAACAATCCCCAAAAGGGTGGTTGCACCAAGGAGGCTCAAAGAGAGCCATTCAACCTGTCACAACCACACCAGCTGGGCTCTTATAAAGGAGGTCAGAGAATAATATTTCTGAACGAGAGACCTAGCAACATAAAACGCCAACACCAGTTATCACAGAGGATCAAAAGAGAGCCTAACAATTTGATACCGCCATCGAGGTGGAGCCCGAGGGAGAGGAGGCCTCAGCAAATGACTCTCTAAAACGAGAGGAGACCTAACAACGCTTCCACTGGAAATCCGAGGAGGCACATAGAGTAATACACAACAGAGGTCCCACCCATGCTGAGTTCTGAAAGAGGGAGCCACACAAAATAACTCCAAGAGAGCCAATGACCCAATAACACCAACTTGGCTGGAGTCTAAAAGCCGAGGCCTCGATAAAACCACTCTGAACGAGAGGGAGCCTGACTACACAAAATTATAACATCCCAAAAAGCCAACTCACTCACAATCTGTATCCTGTGCCGAACCATCAGAGGACAGGACTATAAATAAATAATAAACACTGCCAAACAACATTGTAGGTCCAGCCTCAGGGCCTGGTGTAAGTGTGTGGACACACACATAACACACCCCACCTGACCAGAATCTGGCAAGGAAAAGAAGGAGGGAAGCAGATGTTATTTGCCTCTGAATTCTGAGGACGCTGGGAGCCTCAACAGCCACATCCTGCTCTTTGTTTGAAGCCAGGAGCGATGTGACATCGGAGGATGTGAGCGATAACACATCCTATTCCAGCAGCTCACCCTCATCATCTACCAAAGAATTAGAAATAACCACACCTCTCTCAAATTCCTGCTCCATCTGAAAGTCCCACAATCTCAGTTTCCTCTTCGCCTCAGATGAAGCAGGTCCTGATCCGTGGGAAACACATGATTGTCCAAAATCCCTAGAGAAAATGTACAAATTAGGAGTTTTTTCATAGAAAAACTCTCGCAATGCTCGCACAGTCCCCTCAAGGACTGAGCCACCATGCTCCTCGCCCAAGCAATTCATGCACAGATCTTGTTTGTCATTAGGTGTCAGATAGTGCTGGCAAGGATGAACACACTTACCTGCCATACTGCCTTCAACACGTCACAATAAACAAATGGCTCCTGAAGACAAGAAAGAGGGTGACGTGTACTGCAGGCACCCTATTTATACTCTGGTCGTACTGTCAGTGACGTTTGAGACATGTTTCCGACACCGCATGCCAGAGGCATTTCCTATTGGCATCCTAGGACGCAGTGCGAGTTCCTTTTCGAAAGAGAACTGCTTTTAACCTAACCCTAACCCTACTGATATGACCAGAGTAATCATCTCAAATGAGTATACATTAGGACTGTCATGACATCAGATTTTTCCTACACGATTATAATTGCCTAAATTAGTTACACATCTATCCCCGGTTTCACAGACAAGGCTTAAACTAGTCCTAGACTAAAGTGCATGTTTAAGTTGTTTTAACTGAAGGAAACTTGTACTGATATATCTTAAAAATATGTCATTGCCATTGTTTTGTCTCAAGATGGACACCAGTAATGTTTTTTTTTCTAGTGAATGTTTAAAAAAGCTAAATATCCTAATTGAACTTAGACCTAATCCTGGCTTAGGCTAAGCCCTGTCTGTGAAACCGGGCTCCAGTGTTCATCATTCGTGTTCATGATTTTAAACCAATTTTTCAAATGCACTAATCACGTGTAGGGAACCTTTGCAATTACACACGGTGGCATGTTAAACGCAGACTACCAAGCATTCCTCATTCTACAGTCGATTAGCATTAATCAACCATTCTGCTTGAACAGGTGAATTCAAATTCCAGCCCAAAGGACCATGTATCAGTTCCAGCGTGTGCTGTTATTGTTAAGGAAGTAGCTGCTGGACAACTACAGCGATGTTATTCTCTCAAAGTACGCCATGCCTCAGTAGCTCACCACCCATGCATACACCAATGCTAATGACAGGGAGCTCGACCATCACCGAACACAATTCCACCCTGATATTTTCTACCCCAAATGGATTTTTTCGGCCTCGCCAGGCACAGATTCTGTAGTTTTCCAGTGATTCATCTTACTATTAATAATGTCAAAGAATTTTAGGCCCTCCAAATAAGATAATGATGAATTGGCGCAGGGGAGCTAGCCAGGCCGCTAACGCTGTTTATATTGGCGCAAAAAGTTCTGTCAGGCCTGATAAATCTGATTCTTGAAATAGTTTATAAAGTAGCAAATTGATGTGTCGGGGTCAGCAAAGGTGGCAAATTAATGTCACGAAATGGGCTTTGCTACCTGGGCCCTGATGAAAGCCAGGGGAAAGTCTTTTATATAAATTGTCTGTGTGGGGAGATCGAGTAAATGGAAAGAGGGAAGACACAGGGAGAGATAATGGTCAACGAGGCGTGGGTCAGCCTCCGAGAAGAGAGAGAGAGAGCGGGTGAGAGAGAGAGAGTTCTCGATGGCGGGCTGCTGTGCCCTGATCATTCATAATGGCAGCGCAGAGGCTAGCCTGTAAAGAAGAAAAATGAAAACTATTAAAGGGCCCCGTGTGCAATGTTGGCTTTGGCGTGTCAGCAATTATTACCCTGGGACACACTTCAGATCCTGAGACAAAAAAATGGAGAGCTAGGGCGAAAGAGGGAAATGAAACGGAGTTAGGGAAGAGAAATTTACTCTGGGCTAGCATTTTAACTTTACATTTTCAGCAGCTGACACGTACATTATATATTCTTGCTTTATGACTACAGGGATGCCGGATTAATTTATAAAATTGGAACCTGGAGGTTGCTATGCACTTACATACAGCACTCTTGAATCGCTGAACACACGTTTAAATACTTAGTCCTCTTTTTTGTACAAAGAGAAAGATGCTACAGTTATACAATGGTGTTACCATGGTTTTGTACATGTGCAAATGGTAATTCCATGTTGTTTGAAAATGTACCACGGTTTTGGACATGCTAATACTTTTTTTTTTTGGTAGCACTTTAGATTAGGGTCCAATTCTCACTCTTAACTAATAACTATGACTTTTGCCTTCATAAACTCCGAATTGCTGCTTAATAATAGTTAGCAAGGTGCTTATTAAGGTCTATATCGCGATTCGAATAAAGAACTTAAGAATAAACATAAGAATTTAAGAATAAAAAAACTTACCATTCACGATCATCGGCCGGATCAAGTTGATCCTCCATCAAATCCTTCCAGAATTATTCCTGACATTTCAACGTTTATTTAGACATGCGGCCCATATCTGTGTGAATTGTATTCACTAAGTTACCGTTTATTTTCTCATGACTATCAGAATGGACTTCATTCGGAGAGAGATCGCATCTTACGCATCATGTTAATTTTCTTTATTTTGCAAAAAGCACAATACACAAATAAAAGAAGACATTTCACAGATTAGAATGGTATATAACTCTTAATTGTATGTCCAAAATTGACGGAGCATTTTGAGTCTCTTTCACACTGACAAGAAAAGAGTGAGGAAATCACGTGTCACAATCTGTCTCGTCATGTCTAGTTTAGTCTTCACAATGTCTAATTAGCTATTGTCATCACCTGTTTCCGTTTTACCCTCGTCATCTGTGTATTTAAGTTCCTCCCCTTGTCTTGTTCATTGTCGGTAATCGTTTGTGCTATGCACACTGTTACGTGTCTGCTCTCGTTCAATAAACCTGCTTGTTATCTGTTACCCTCGTCTCCTGTTATCCCGGGCGTTACATCACGCGGGCGTGACAGCCGACCTCAGAGGGTTAAGGGATGTAGAATATGGCCATGGCATTAATATGTGCTTTATCAGTACTAATAAACAGCCAATATCCTTGTAGTATGCATGCTAATAAGCAACCGAGAATTGGACTCTAAATTAAAGTGTTCATTTATTTTTAGAGTTAAAGTATTTTTTTTTTTTTTTGACATGTTGGTGTTGGACATAGTAATACAATACCATGGTTATCTTTGAATTACCATGGTATTCCTTGTGCTTAATTGTATAGAATCTGCCATTGTAGTGTACTTAAAATCTTTTTTTTTTTAAAAAACTGTACGTGCACATAATATAAATATTGTACTTAAAGACTACATTTTTTTGACTATTTCTTAACACAGTTAAGTCTTAAAAAGTGCACTTTGTAATTGTCAAATTAAAAGTTTTAAGTTTTTAAAAATTTAAATCATAGCGGTTTAATTAGTTCTTGGCAAGTTTTATAGAAGTACACTTAGTTTGATGCTGACTAGTTAACATACTAAAGCAAATACTTAATTGTAATTTTAACTGTAATGTGTTATTCGACATTACTTTTAAAGCTAATATGTTTTAAATATACTAAATTGCAACTTCATTATTATAAATGTGTAATTGCAAAAATGTTTAAATACATGGCATCTATAAATGCTTATCAGTACATTCAGCAGTACACTTTAATCATATTTTAAAGACAACAGAATTATAAAATAGCATATAAAGATGTACTTAAATCCTATTTAAGTGGGCCAAAAAGCACAGTAATGTTCAGCTATTTCATGTTCTATCACTTGAAACTATAATAGGCTATATATTCCTGTAACTTTAATTAACATGCAAATGAATGAAAATATGACATTTAGTTTGCATTTAAGTTCATTCTTAGACTATACTAAATGTATAAGTTTAAAGTATGCTACTTCTTTTTAAAAAGGGATGGGAATCACTGAATTCAATATTCATGACTGACATTTATGTCAATATAATTATGGTAATGCTTTTTTTTTTTCACATTTACCATGGTAGTACCATGTTTTTTGACCATGGTAATTTACCATGGCATGCGAAGTATCAAAGTACTATCATCTGATTGCATGGTACCACCACAGCAATTTTGTTAGGCTTTCCGTCTCAACAGGGATGGGTCATCAACCATGACTGTCCTATAAAGGATCCCAAAACACAGCGAAGATAAATATCCCTGGCTTACAGTCAATGGTACAGGGCGTTTGGAGAGGGCCAGCTGGAGTATGAAGAGGGGTGTTAGCAAATCACTGTTCTAAAATAGCTTTTAGCTTCAGGACATGTATTTATTCACATATGCCGAGTAAATGGACCACTACATACTGGTCCTCTCTGTGCAACGACACCTGGGGCATTTAAAATAGGTCTACTTTTGACTAAATATAAAAAATATGCGTTTTGGGACGGTGTGGAAGGATTGCGGTGTGACGCAGAGGTCAATTCAACATAAATGAAACACTCTTTCATTGCAAACCATATAGAGATCACATCAGTTATATGGTGTGCAAGTTTCCAGAGGTCATAGGATGGAAAATATTGCCCTTGACTTCTGTCTCTGGCGTCATCTATCATGGAGATGTATGTAGAAAGCAAACCAAGCTAACCAAGTTGTCTCTTCGGACAAAAAGCAAGTTTTTTTTTTTTTTTTTACAACAGTAAAGAATGCTTGCTTCAATGCAAATGCCATTTCCTGCTTGAGTTTTTGCTTGACTGTCATTATCGGTCCGAAAAAGTCCATTGAGATGTAATCATGCAGCTTCAGCATCAGATATGCTCCTGCACCTTATCAGAGGGCCGGAAGAGAAAGAAGAATGGGGGAAAAATCACTCCAGTCGCACATGGCAGGAATAAAAGTGAGTAATTTATGATTGTAATCAACGGCCACACTTTCACAGAGCCAGACGGAGAAACGGAGCGAGAGAGGGAAAACGAAAGATGTAGAAATATGAACTAGCAAAAACTGAATAAATTGAGGAATGTAAAGAATAACAAGATCATAAGGCACAGGAAAAGCAAGGGAGAATCTGACTGACAAAGCTTGAACTGATAAGCGAGAATCTACAGCGTTACATCAAAATTCAACATCCCATCAATGAGTCACTTTTGTAAAGCATGAATTCTTTTATGCTAAACTAGATTTTTACATTTTCTTGGGAAAATGTGAGTGATGTTGGAACGCGTCAACTTAATAGAATGACTTGGATTTCTAACATTGCAACAGAACTTCAAAGTCAAAAGTCTATGACAAATTCAATTGCTGAAACATTTTTGTAAATCTGTTACATGAACAGCCAAAGAACATACTGACTAGGAGTATGACGAGACAGTTCGCTCACGAGACGGAATGAGACGCGAGATTGAGTTTACGAGAACGAGACGAAATTTTTTACACAGTATTTTTCAGAAATCCTCAATGATGACTGGAAAAATAGTCTTCAGGTGCTTTTGTAATGTTTTAACGAATCATCTTGTAATGAATGTCATTCTACTTTCTGAGTATGAATTTTCATATGCGGTAAAATACAACAATACTAAAGCAGTGTAAAAGGTTTAGCCACAAACTCAACTGACTGGCTTCTTTCCTGTATGAGTCTCTTCAGACCATACTGTACATGATTCATGAGCCTCTACAACTTTTGACCTTCTAACCGAAGTCCTTTCCCCAAATTGATCACAGAAATTAAAAAAGTATAAATAAAAATGAAAAAGTTTTCTCTTAGTGTAAATAATAAGTGTGACCATAAAGTACTCTCTCAATATACAAAGTGCAAATAGAGACCGTTTTTTTTCTTCAAGCATGATACAGAGCAGAGAGATGGTTACAAATACACAGCACAGCTTAAGATAGCTTTCAGGAGATATTTGCATGCATCAGTGAGCCGCGTTCAAAATGCAGGGTATTGAAAAGGGGCTTTCACGATCACGCATACTCTGAATAGGGAGCAGCGGTGCTGAGATCGCATTCTACAAGATAAGGCATTTATCAGACACTTTGGCTCTGTTGTGCGACAAATCCTCCGCCATGGTCTCGTCAGTCATCTCGCCACTTACTCTCATCACGTGATCAGGGAACTGCTGTTCTACGTATGACTCTGCAGCTCGTGTTGGATGAGCTGAATGGGATTGAAGTGACCGTTATCCTACTGAATGAAATTTTATTTTCTATAAAAACCAAAACGACAGTGGAGGTGTAATGCAAACGTAGTGGCATATTCTCGCGAGATCTCATCACACCCCTACTATTCACAGGAGTTTCCAAAGCATATGATTATTTAGGATGAACTGATTCAGACCCCATGCAGAAGGCCATGTTGGCAGACTAGAAAGTACTTGTAAAAACAGGAAAAATTGAGGAGACGGGCGCAAACATGTCTGTGTCGCACATAATCCCCAGCAACTGTTTATTCAGTGTTTTTTTTTTTTACATTGTAATCCAATAAAGTTATCAAAACTATTTTTTTTCCCCTTATTAATGCATGAATGTGATTTTCTTTTTCTCTAATGTCAAAACAATACACATTTATCCGTTTTTTCTTCTCAAAAAACATTTGAGCTTTTCTCACAACTCCTTTAAATCTACACAGACAATTCAAAAGGTCTGTAATGCATGTATCTTGTGCACATGACTAAAAATGTCAGGCCTAAGAACCTGGGAAATATGTAACCATACACATTTAACATTCTAGTTACTAATTTTTATAATCAAATCTGCCATCATGTCACATTAACATTATTTTTCTTCAGCATTGACTGCATTGCATTCGTTTGCACTGAAATGTATGTTTTGACTGGAGAAATGTGCATTAATATTTATGTCACACGTGAACTCTATTTAACCAAATGCAAGTATAATATGAATAAACAAATAAAGAACATAACCTGGTAACTGGAGCCTGTATGAATCAAATTAAATACATTTCCCAGGCACATCACAAGCGTCCATTTTACAGAAATGCACGAGCGAGCATTTCACAGCGTCCACAAAATGGCGGATAATCTACACGTATTCAAAATCGTCACAATACATTAGCGACATGAACGTGCAAATGAGAAATAAATGATTCAAGTGCATATTGTTTTGTTGTTGAAAAAAGTCATACCTGTAAAAACATTAAAAATTGAGGACGTAAACCTGTGAGGATTCCAGTCCTCTGTTCATTTTCAAAATAAGAGTCCCGATCTCACTCAGCAATAGACAACAAATTACACTCGACGGTCTCAAGCGTCCCATTAATTTTAACATATAAAATGTATTAACTGAAAGACAATATATGGAAAATAAACTTGATCTCACAAAACCACAATACCCAAAATGTGTTCATACTTTAGGGTGTCACATATCGATCTACCCAAAGCCACACATGAGAGAGAGGACCGTTTCAGTCGAATCGATAACAATGAATGAATCGGTTCTTCCAACACCAAATATGAATAAAAGGACTAGGATGAACTGATTTGCTGGACTTCCTAATACATAAAAGAGAGCAATGAAGCATTTAGTCTTGATACATTTCTAACTCGTTGGATATCTGGTGAAAAGTGTTTGTTCACATTGTGTCTGATTTCACGTCTGGCTATAACTTTGAGCATTTATTACCACCATCATCACCTTTCGAAATCATTACACTTTCTTCTCTAGTAAATACTTCTTGATTAATGTAGCTAGACCTTCAAAGACTGCAGATCGGAAATGCCTCAAATGATGTTGAAGTGACTTCAAATGTTAAATGAGGCAGAAATACAAATTAGCCTGCAAATGCACAGCACTGCTTATTAATGGAGACATTGACTTCTGATATTCACTTACTCCTCAGAGAGGAGCTGTGATGTTGAGCTTTTTGTGATGTTGAGTACAGCAGACAACAATGACAGCCACATAGATGAAAAAACTGGCATGTGTACATCATTTGATAATGATAGTGGAGGAATGACAGGAAGAAAGATATTTGGAGGGAATGTTGCAAGCAATGTTGAATAAAAATAAAGTTATTGTTGAGGACAATGTATGTTAATACGGCATAATTATTATTTTAGTTATTTTATTGTCCATTCAGTCAAACAAGTATTTTCTAAATGCACATTTTTGGTTTTATTTCATGTGATTCATTAACAGAAAAATCGTCTTCATAAGTGTAACACAGTTCTTAAGTACGGGAAGAAGGAGGCGGGAACCGGCGAACATTCAACGTAATTTTAATAATAAAATAAACAAACAACAAAATGCAACAAACATAATTCAACACAAAATAAAATCCAGGCCTGGTCCTCTCTCTTCCTTCACTATCGTCGCTCCTCTTTTATGCTTCCGGAGCTCCTCCGTGAGAGATACGAGACCGGTGCAGCGCGCAGGTGACGCTCATTAGCAATCACGTCACCGGCCTCTCGCCGTTCCCTCACGGCTCTCGCCCGCCCTGCTCGTCACAATAAGCTTTCTTCAAAATCAAAATGTTTCTTCCTCTGAAACTTTCTGATGTCACTAAGGCCATGCATTTTCTCATGAGATAATGAGGGTTGATATAACTTATCAAACTATACCAATCTTAGGTTATATTTACATGACAAGGATGTACTAAAAATGGAAAAGTTTTTTCTTTGTATTTTTCACGTACAGACGGCAACATTGTTAAAACTATCTCCGCTGACAAGCATCCATGAAAACAATGTGTATTCTGCTGCCAGCCAGGCCAGGAGGTGGCGATGTTACTTTGTAAAGAAACAAATTTGTAATTATTTTTACAAATTCACATTTTTGTAGTTTACACAAAGACAATAACAGTATCGTTTTAAAAAACATGCACTTTCAGGCCCCCAAAATGATGTTGTCATGTAAATCAATGCCCAAAACTCTTAAAAAGTTTCCCATTTTTAGTTGAAAACGGTATTGTGTAAACACCCCCTTATATCCCATCAAACTTTAAATCTCTGAAGAACTTAATTTGCAACAAAGGCGTAAGAAACCACGCTTTTCCTCCTTTGGCACTATGCTTATGTGAAAACGTTATGAACTTTTGCCATAACTCCCACTGTAAGCATTTATTTCTCATATAAGCGTTCTGCTATATCTTCACAAACATAGAGTTACAAACACACTTGCCCATCTTCTGATGTCAACTTCTCAACGGCGCACAGTCAGCCCTCCTAATAAATTAATCATTCAGGTTAAATAAAACTAGCTTTCACTTCCAATCAAATCTCCTTTCAGGTAAAGGACATGTGAAGCCTTTTGATGTGAAGAAACGGCGACCGAATCCCTGCACTCTTCTTTAGATGTTCAAATGCACATTTGCCGTCTTCACAGCTGCAGCCAAATGATACCTTTGTCAACCGTGAAGGAAACTTTCAAAACAGGAATGACAGTGAAGACAACCATTATGGCATCTGATGACATATTGGGGGAAATGTCATGTTCTACTGAATGTTATTGATCTGAGCCTCAGCTGTAATTCACAAGATCAGCGATAAGAAGAATGCGGGATGGCATGTAGCAGGGTTTGCGTGCCAACATGTCTCAAACCTAATCAGCATCTTGTTTTTCTAAATTAATTTTGTCACATACAGACAGTTATTCAGTGGCTGGGAAGGTCATTCCTGACACAAGTGGAAATGATCCAGCAGTTACTGGATTAGTGTGTGTCGCACATTGTGAAGAAGTCAAAAAAAAAAAAATGTTTAAATAAAGCAAAGATTACTGGAGTGTGTTTTACAGTGAAATACTATTTTAGTTTGATACTCGGATATTTCAAGTTTAACCCTTAAACGCTTACCTCGGGTCTTTACAGACCCGGGACATTATTCACTACCCTCCCCCTCATTCATTATTAAAGTTAAACATCAACCTTTAGTATTCCTCAGTGTATTCACTATAAACAAAATAACAAGAAAAAATATTTGTAGTTGAGATTGCCAATATGACCCAGATACTGAATGTACTTGAGGAATGGGCTCTGACGATCAAAGTGATGATGGTAAAAAGCATCTACTTAAAGGGTTAGATCACACACACAAAAAAAATATATATCATAAATTCCTCACTCTCATGTCGTTCTACAGCCGTAAGACCTTCGTTCATCTTCAGAACACAAATGAAGATATTTTTGATGAAATCTGATGGCTCAGTGACAATTTACACTTTCAGATACCGAGAAAGATACTAAAAACATATTTAAAACAGGTCATGTGAGTACAGTGGTTCGACCTTAATATTATAAAGCAACGAGAATACTTTTTGTGCACCAAAAATAAATAAAATAAAATAACGACTTTTCAACAAGATTTAGTGATGGGTGATTTCAAAACACTGTTTCATGAAGCTTTTCGAATCTTTTGTTTCAAATCAGTGGTTCAGAGCCCCAAAGTCACATGGTTTCTGTAAACGATGCTTCGTTACATAATAAGTGATTCACAATTTCAATAGTTCATGTGACTTTGGCAGTTTGATACTCGCACCGAATCACTGATTCGAAAACAAAAGATTCGTAAAGCTTCATGAAGCAGTGTTTTGAAATCGGCCATCACTAGATATTGTTAAAAAGTTCTTATTTAGTTTTTTTTGGCATTAATATTTATAATATTAAGGTTGAACCACTGTACTCACATGAACTGTTTTAAATATGTTTTTTTCTGAGCATCTGAAAGTGTTCATTACCTTTCTGGCAATAAAGACTCACTGAACCATCGGATTTCATCAAAAATATCTTCATTTGTGTTCTGAAGACGAACGAAGATCTTAGGAACGACATGAGGGAGAGGAATTAATGACAGAAATGTCATTTTTGAGTGAATAAACCCTTTAAACTGAACCCTTCCAAGTTCCAAAAGGTAACAAAATATTCTTTATTTTATTCTTTTGTAATTGTTATTAAAATTCTTCCAGCGTGTGCTAGAAGTCTTGTAGTACTGCATCTGGATGAGATCTACTGGGAATCCCTGACGCACGGAGGACTCATAAATGACATTAAAACAAGGCCCTGCCTGTAATGGTATGATGCATCCCAATGTGCTTACTGATTAATAAACGCTCCCCGGGTCCCATTTCACAGATATACAACCCCGTCAACAGTTCCCCCATTGCTGTCGTAAGTAGTTTTCTGGACAAATGCTTTTCAGCTTCAGCGAGTTTCTCTTGTTTTTTCTCTCGTAGTTTTTATGTACCTTTGTTATGTGCCTTCTGCCTTCATGTCTTTGCCTGATTACCTGTCTCAAAGGCCATAGATGAAAATAAATCAAACCCTTTAAGGGGCTTTTTCATAAATTTCTCCATTAAGCGACACTAGTGAGAGGTATGTATATGATCAGCGGCGCCTGATAAAGGACTACTGTAAATAGTCTCTTCATTTTATCATCAAAAGCAACCAGTGCTTTATATACCACCGATCAAAAATTTGGGGCTGGACGGATTTTTTTTTATGTTTTTGAAAGAAGTTTCTTATGCTCGACAAGGATCCATTTATTTGATCAAAAATGCAGTAACATTGTGAAATTTTCTGTTGTAAGATATTTTAAAATGTCATTTATTCCTGTGATCAAAGCTGAATTTTCAGCATCATTACTCCAGTTTTCAGTGTCACATGATCCTTCAGAAATCATTCTAAAATGTTGATTTGCAAAAACATTTTTTTTATTGAAAACAGTTGTGCTGCATCATATTTTGTTTTTACTGTGACTTTTAAACTATTCAATGCATCTTTGCTGAATAAAAGTATTAATTTCTTTAAAAAAACATGATTACAAAGTTTTCGTTGTTTCATTGTTCCATTGTTTCATTTCTACGTTTCATTGTTTCATTTAATTGTTTTCATGATTTACGAGGGCACAAATTTGTATAATGTCATGGGTATTACACTGGTATTACGATGTAAACATGTTTTATGGGGACATTTCATGAGTCCTCATGTTTAAAATAGCTTTAAAAAACATACTAAACAATGTTTTATTAAAGATGTAAAAATGCAGAATGTTTTCTGTGAGTAGGGTAGGGTTAGTCTAGGAGTAGGGTTAGTGTAGGGGGAGAGAAAAAAACATTTTTGAGTAAACTATGCTTATAATTTTCTATACCACAGCAAGAAATGATTTCTGCTAGAATCACAAAAATTCAAAAACAAATTTAAGGTATACATCTTTGTTGTGAATAAAGATTTTACTCCAGGAAATATAAGTTGAACTTCAAAAATCCCCATTCAAAAGGTGCTCTCACACGCAAAGACATTAATCAGTGCCCTTCACTATAGTCTCATATCTACTTATACTTGTGCTTTGTTTATATTCATAATTCACTGTCTTATCCACTGCTATTAGCTGCCGGTTGACCTTTGTACAAAATCTATGTTTCAGCCGGTCACCCTATTTGTCCCCTCACTACACTCCAGTGGGAAAGATAATTAGGGTTGAAATGAAGTGTGTGTGTGTGTGTGTGCACGTGTGTGTGTGTGTGTGTGTGTGTGTGCGTGCACCAAAGGGATCTTTTCTGTGAAAATGGGCTGGTCAGTCGTCACATGCTCAATTTCTTATTTACGACGTTCATGTGCATCTAATGTAAAGTCAATTCATCAATATGAGGGGAAGTTAGAACCCTACTAAAGATAATGAGAAACTACTTAACGATGTTCCCGTTATGCTTTATTACCGAAGGAGAACTGCAGATGTCAGATAAGAGGCCGCAAACAGTGCATTCGACCTGAACAGGTTATCCGCTCACACTTTTCTCATTCAGTACAATAACATCCAATTCAGCAATTCTGAGACACAACAAGAAATGTAATGCTGCTATTTTTTCCATAAATATAGGAATTCATGGTTATTTTTTTAATGTTTTGAAAGAAACCTATCATTATAATTAATTTAATGTGAAAATGACACGTTTTGCAACACTGTAAACAATGAGCCGTGTTTTTTTTTTTTTTTCTTCGACTCGGGCGCATGTGCTTGAAACGTTCGTCTGTTTTGCTTAAAATCCTAAGCATTAAATACTGAGTAGGTTTTCTTTCTATATGTTTGGCGTTGGAACACAATTTATTTTCTTTTCACTCTCATCAGCACAAGCTAGATTGACGTGCCAGTGGCAACATTTCCCTCCGCCATCTGGTAAGTAAGCGAGCACAGATGGTTCACCTCCAGATTGGGAGTATGTTTTGATACTCTCCCACCCCGTAAAGCACAACTAAGTGACAGTGAATATTGATCAGTAAAAAATGGAGTAAATGAGTAGGAACATTCACTTATGCCGCTGAAATCAATTCCTGCTCATGCTTATGAGAATGGTTGCAGAGATACTGAGCCAGTGGGAACTGTTGAGGTTCAGTGAAAAGGAAAATTTCATTTTGACTGGATGTGTATAGAGATAAATCAATAAAGTGACCCTAGGCTCATGTCACTAACACATGTGATTCTCCACATGACATTTGTAGGGCCCCTGAAGGCATGTGACATAAGACATGCCATTCTCTGCAATCAGTTTCCATTGTGTAGTGTTTGGCAATTTTGTCCCGCAAGATTCAAGGCTCACGGAAGCAATTAGGTATGGTTTATTTTAGCCTCAGAGCAAGTAAATTTCATATGTGCATGTAATATGCTGATAGACACTCCAAAATTAATGTTATTTTATTCTTATGATCTATAATTGGACTCGGTAATGCTGGGTATATCAAGAAGAGAAGGGGGCCTAGTACCGAGCCTTGAGGCACTCCAGTGTAATTCAAGTTATCTTTGTAAATATAAAATTAAGAAGCTAAGTTAAATATAATAATAACTAAGAATTAATGTACCACTTGAAACATGAAACACTTAAACAGTAGCCCATAACATGAACAAGAATGCTGTTGTACTGGCTGTTGTTCAGTTGAATAACAAAGTGTCACAGCACATTTACTCTCGCACCTTCTCCATCTTTCCAAATTAAATCTCTGTTCCATTCCAAAGACACTTTTCCTTATTACTTATCGTGCACTGAACCACATTTGCTCTTAAATCTTACGTTTTTGCCAGATTTGGCCTTCCTCATAGAGTAAGTGCTATTTTCCATCAGCATTTCTCTTTGAACCCCTGTAAAGACCTTGACATCTGTCAGTGTCACGTTGCTGACAAAGTGGCCACGTTTAATTGAAAAACAATGAGAGGGCAAACAGGAGGGTCAGAGCAATATTCACCGCTGCTTCCCAGGTCACCGCCTCATTTCCTAGCGCTGTGTCCTGGCATTCAGAATTAGCCGCAGAGATGTCAGGGCACATCCTGTTCAGTCAAATGTCCTGCCCTGGACTTTATCGCTGAGGTGAGGGGACAGATATCTCAACGGCCCTTATCCTGCAAGCCCAAAGGTAATCAATGTTGAAGGGAATATGCTTGCGTGATGTGATCGCTGCAGACGTGGCGGTCTTTCTGGTGGGCGCGCCGTGACTGGATGAATGTATTTTGTGGCATGATGGGCACTGGCATTTCAAGAAAAGCCCTGGATGTTTTTATTTATATATTTATTTATGTTTGCTGTCATTTCAAATATCATCATCATGGATGTCAAATAGATTGTGAAAAATGCAAAGACACAGGTACATCTGATGCTTTTAGAACAAAATCGGGCGATCAAGCATTGGCAAAATTTGACTAAAAATGACTTTTTAGATAGTGTTTTGTAGAAAGAAAACTCCCTAGTGGTTTGGATGACTTTGCGCTTGAAAGCCAGCGAACAAAGGGTCAGTGATGCCCAATGGGCCTCGTATCTTTGCACAGTGGCATCTTCATTTCCAACACCCACAGGAACCTGACTGTAACTTTGCATTGGCATTACATCAGTCAACCTCCATGGGTCATTTTCAGGAAGCAGAGCCAATTATGTTTCACTTGAAAAGGCTATGGCTGCACTTTCAAAATATTATCAACATTTGAAGTCACCATATGTTTTTGCTGTTGGTGTTGTTTTAAATACAATTTAAAAATTATTACTCAAGTCTAACCCTCAGTACTACATCATTTTAATCCTGTTCCAGTGTAAGTAAAATGAATAATATGAAAATAATTTACACTATTACTGTACATTCAAAACATTGTCAGAATGACCAAAATATAGTACTGGTTTTGGCAAGCAAATTTCAACACACCTCATAATTTACAGTCAAACGTTCTCGTGGATCACTATGATTTCAATCCCATCACAAGATGAAGCTTGATGAGAACAAGTTGTAAAAATCATTGTAAATAAAACAAAGATATGTTTCACAAGAAAATATTTTTTTAGTCTGCCTAATGTTTTATTTTATTCCTTATTAGCAATTACTGTTTGAAAATTGTTTCAAAGTAAATCCTACACCATTTTTTTCAGTGTAGGCTACATAAATGTAAGCATTTTATAAACTTACCTTTGTTTGAGACATTACAGTTACAATTACAATGTCGTCTCCTTAAATATAATATAAATGTCAGAAAGATCAAATCATTATTTTTTGTTAAGGGGATTACTAATTTTATTTTTGGTTTATTTATTTATTTATTTTACTCTGAAAGACACAATGAAATATAATATTGATGAACACAGGAATGCAAATATTGTATATGTACTGTGTGTATTTATATATTCATACAACAGATCTTTCTGGTTCTAGAATCTGATTACTTGTCTCTGAACAAATTGGGCTATGTTAAATTTAACAATTTGATATTAAGGCTATGTTTAACTTAAATCCTGTACTAAAGCGCTACTTTTGTACATTTGACTGAATTGTACAATTGCGTTTATTTCCTATTGTCACTTATAAAGGCTATTGTTGTTCAATAAATATTATTTTATATAAATAATATGTTGCATTTGGTATTGTGTAATATGGATTGAGTAAAAGCAACATTAGTAGGTGTAACTTTTAAATTGAAAGGGACTTTTGTAAACAAAGGACGTTGTTTTAGGGCCGTTATGAATAATTTGGAAGAGTTGAGTCCATGGCGGAAGGAAGTAGTTCTGCACAAAAGAGGGTTTTAAAGACACTCCGTTGTTGTTCTTATTTATTTACACACTCGTGCCGTTGTATAAATGCAATATCACACTCATAGCTGTACGGTATTACCAACGGCCGAATCACAGCCATGCTGATATACACACATAACGCATGGCTACTTGTGTGATATTGCTTATATATATATATATATATACAGTACTGTGCAAAAGTTTTAGGCAGGTGTGAAAAAATGCTGTAAAGTAAGAATGCTTTCAAAAATAAACTTGGTAATAGATTATATTTATCAATTAACAAAATGCAAAGTGAGTGAACAGAAGAAAAATCTAAATCAAATCCATATTTGGTGTGACCACCCTTTACCTTCAAAACAGCATCAATTCTTCAAGGTAAACTTGCACAAAGTCAGGGATTTTGTAGGCATATAGTTAGGTGTATGATTAAACAATTATACCAAACAGGTGCTAATGATCATCAATTCAATATGTAGGTTGAAACACAATCATTAACTGAAACAGAAACAGCTGTGTAGGAGGAATAAAACTGGGTGAGGAACAGCCAAACTCAGCTAACAAGGTGAGGTTGCTGAAGACAGTTTACTGTCAAAAGTCATACACCATGGCAAGACTGAGCACAGCAACAAGACACAAGGTAGTTATACTGCATCAGCAAGGTCTCTCCCAGGCAGAAATTTCAAGGCAGACAGGGGTTTCCAGATGTGCTGTCCAAGCTCTTTTGAAGAAGCACAAAGAAACAGGCAACGTTGAGGACCGTAGACGCAGTGGTCGGCCAAGGAAACTTACTGCAGCAGATGAAAGACACATCATGCTTACTTCCCTTCGCAATCGGAAGATGTCGAGCAGTGCCATTAGCTCAGAATTGGCAGAAAACAGTGGGACCCTGGTACACCCATCTACTGTCCGGAGAAGTCTGGTCAGAAGTGGCCTTCATGGAAGACTTGCGGCCAAAAAGCCATACCTCCGACGTGGAAACAAGGCCAAGCGACTCAACTATGCACGAAAACACAGGAACTGGGGTGCAGAAAAATGGCAGCAGGTGCTCTGGACTGATGAGTCAAAATTTGAAATATTTGGCTGTAGCAGAAGGCAGTTTGTTCGCCGAAGGGCTGGAGAGCGGTACACGAATGAGTGTCTGCACGCAACAGTGAAGCATGGTGGAGGTTCCTTGCAAGTTTGGGGCTGCATTTCTGCAAATGGAGTTGGGGATTTGGTCAGAATTAATGGTATCCTCAATGCTGAGAAGTACAGGCAGATACTTATCCATCATGCAATACCATCAGGGAGGCATCTGATTGGCCCCAAATTTATTCTGCAGCATGACAACGACCCCAAACATACAGCGAAAGTCATTAAGAACTATCTTCAGTGTAAAGAAGAACAAGGAGTCCTGGAAGTGATGGTATGGCCCCCACAGAGCCCTGATCTCAACATCATCGAGTCTGTCTGGGATTACATGAAGAGAGAGAAGCAACTGAGGCTGCCTAAATCCACAGAGGAACTGTGGTTAGTTCTCCAAGATGTTTGGGCCAACCTACCTGCCGAGTTCCTTCAAAAACTGTGTGCAAGTGTACCTAGAAGAATTGATGCTGTTTTGAAGGCAAAGGGTGGTCACACCAAATATTGATTTGATGTAGATTTTTCTTCTGTTCACTCACTTTGCATTTTGTTAATTGATAAATATAAACTATTAACATGTCTATTTTTGAAAGCATTCTTACTTTACAGCATTTTTTCACACCTGCCTAAAACTTTTGCACAGTACTGTATATATATATATATATATATATACTTTTCTCAATATAGTGAATTTATCATAATTTTGACTTTTCTCAATATTGCGAGTTTATATCTCATAATTCTGACTTTATAACTCACAATTGCAACTTTATATCACGCAATTCTGAGGGAAAAAGTCAGAATCGTGAGATAAAAACTTGCAATGACCTTTTTTGTGTTTGTTTCACACTTATTAGTATTCCAAAGTATTCTAAAGTATTTAGATTAAGTTACTAAACTTGAGTAATGTAACAAAATATGTTACAAATTACTTTCTAATGCATGTATTTTGTAATCTGTAGTGAAATACATTTTAAAAGTAACATACCCAGCCTTGTGTATATATATATATATATATATATATATATATATATATATATATATATATATATATATATATATATATATATATATATATATATTAGTCTTTACTATTTATTGGTTTAATGATGTATATAATGTTTTCAATGATTAGGTAGCAATATATTGTTATTTATATCAGTAGCAAGTCATGAGCTCACACAAACGGCTTCTTTCCTGAGAATATTGTATAATATTGTATAAGACAGAGAGCTACAGACATGAGAAATGATTTTAAACACTTCTCTAACTCGCTGCTGTTGATTTTCATGCGCATCGAAAGAAAGACATATTAAAGAGAGAGGGAGAGAGAGAAACAGACAAAAGAAAGATCCACAAGCTCAGCAGAACGTGCCAGCCGGACTCTCTCTTCTCCAGCATGCTTTCAGGCTTGACTGAGCGCTCAGCAGACCCCAGTGACCTGGTTAAATGTACCTGTGTACCGCCCCACATAAAACAACAGCCTGATTCTCTCAGGGCACAAATCTGACAATGCACCACATCTAACATCATAACAGCCAGTCTGTAGTGACAGAAGCGACACTATCTGCTCTAACAAGACCTTCATATCCTGCAGAATGCTCTGCACACATTTACATAGGATCACCTGAAGCATATCATAGCCTAATTTGTCCATATAGGAGACCTGGCTTTCGGTGACATATGGACTGCTTGGTCCGGGATCTGGATATGCTATTAAAAGCTTAATGATTACTACTAAAATCCAATCATAAGACGTAATGAACCTATTATTTTATGTGGGGAGTTGTAAATAGGTGTGACTCCACAAAGAAATCCATCACGGAGGCCCGCCGAGCAACTTGCAGAAGGCATATCATATTTAATAAGCAAATCAATAACATTCATTATGGACATATCATCCCCATGAACAACAATATAACAGGATCGCATTTCCAGCACCGCAGCCCGCATTAAAGATAATGCAATTTACTGCAGTGTCAAAGAGCAAAGCTCTGGAAATGAGAGATTTTACCATAAACACATTTTTTTTCTCTCTGCATTTGAAGGTTTAATATTTTCGAACCCATTTTGCAGTTCAAACAAGACTAGCACTTTTCGAAAATAAACTCTCTTCAAACACACATCACTTTCCACATTCTCAGCAGTTTATTTCATATTTCCACTAGCAATATCCAGCAGTGGACACACATGTATTCTGTGATTTATCTGAACCAACAAGTGCGATTTCCATCATATTTCACATTTATTCTCTAGTGGAAATTACATTTTGATCATTTCTGGAAAATGGACGAATCTTTCTTGCTAGCTTTCATCATAAAAGCACACAGTTAATACTTTCACACTTTTTGTATAATTATGAATGATGGACTAAGTGTACAGTCACCTAAAGGATTATTAGGAACACCTGTTCAATTTCTCATTAATGCAATTATCTAATCAACCAATCACATGGCAGTTGCTTCAATGCATTTAGGGGTGTGGTCCTGGTCAAGACAATCTCCTGAACTCCAAACTGAATGTCAGAATGGGAAAGAAAGGTGATTTAAGCAATTTTGAGCGTGGCATGGTTGTTGGTGCCAGACGGGCCGGTCTGAGTATTTCACAATCTGCTCAGTTACTGGGATTTTCACGCACAACCATTTCTAGGGTTTACAAAGAATGGTGTGAAAAGGGAAAAACATCCAGTATGTGGCAGTCCTGTGGGCGAAAATGCCTTGTTGATGCTAGAGGTCAGAGGAGAATGGGCCGACTGATTCAAGCTGATAGAAGAGCAACTTTGACTGAAATAACCACTCGTTACAACCGAGGTCTGCAGCAAAGCATTTGTGAAGCCACAACACGCACAACCTTGAGGAGGATGGGCTACAACAGCAGAAGACCCCACCGGGTACCACTCATCTCCACTACAAATAGGAAAAAGAAGCTACAATTTGCACGAGCTCACCAAAATTGGACAGTTGAAGACTGGAAAAATGTTGCCTGGTCTGATGAGTCTCGATTTCTGTTGAGTCAGAATTTGGCGTAAACAGAATGAGAACATGGATCCATCATGCCTTGTTATCACTGTGCAGGCTGGTGGTGGTGGTATAATGGTGTGGGGGATGTTTTCTTGGCACACTTTAGGCCCCTTAGTGCCAATTGGGCATCGTTTAAATGCCACGGCCTACCTGAGCATTGTTTCTGACCATGTCCATCCCTTCATGACCACCATGTACCCATCCTCTGATGGCTTCCAGCAGGATAATGCACCATGACACAAAGCTTGAATCATTTCAAATTGGTTTCTTGAACATGACAATGAGTTCACTGTACTAAAATGGCCCCCACAGTCACCAGATCTCAACCCAATTGAGCATCTTTGGGATGTGGTGGAACGGGAGCTTCGTGCCCTGAATGTGCATCCCACAAATCTCCATCAACTGCAAGATGCTATCCTATCAATATGGGCCAACATTTCTAAAGAATGCTTTCAGCACCTTGTTGAATCAATGCCACGTAGAATTAAGGCAGTTCTGAAGACGAAAGGGGGTCAAACACAGTATTAGTATCCTAATAATCCTTTAGGTGAGTGTATATTCAATTACAGGAAACACTTTAGAATAGGGAACACATATAAACTATATTAACTACAACTTTTCCATCAATAAACTCCTAATTTACTGCTTATGAATAGTTATTAAGGTAAAAAAGTAAAAGTCGTGACGTATTGTCAAGTATGGGTATTGGGTACGATTAAAGGATGTAGAACATGATCATACAGAATAATGTGCTTTATAAACAGACAATATTCTAGTAATAGGCATGCGAATAAGCAACTAAAAGATCCTAAAATAACATATTCTGTTCAGAAGTGTATTTACAGTGTTTACCTTGTTTTTTTTCACACAATACGTGTCTCAAATTTGAAAATTCATATCAAGATCCACCCTGACGCTACAGGGTTCTCAAATTTGCAAACTTTTTTTTATTTATTTATTTTTTTTAAATGTAATAATAAAAATGTCAACAAATTTCTTACATATACATATTTAAATGCTTTAGTTGTTTCCCCCTTTTTGTTTTAGTTGACATTTTTAGTTTTAATAAAAATCAACCCCTGGGATAAAAAAGTGCCTGTTGTTAAAGAAACACGTGCTGATAAATAGGAAGGTGGTCACTAGGGGGCATATTTTCCACATTTGCAAAAACACTTTCTGTGGTTTCCAGTTGCATTAATGCGTTTGCAGAAAGTTGTCTCAATAAAGATATTCCTTCATTTTTTGTCAAAGTACCTTCATAAACTTTTGCGTTCAGTTGAGGTCTCACTCCGTGGACCTATTCCAAGACCTGGTCTAAAAATAGCTTGTGCTAGCTCATAAAGCATGTGTCCTTTTGACAGATGGATATTAAAACCATCCATGCTTTATGTAATGCCACATTAAGCGTCTCTCATCACCCACAATGAAAGGATCTCCACATGTACTCCTCCAGCTTATAATTACTATTAGAATTATTCGTCTACCCCTCATCAGGTTCCAGACAACCTGTGGTTAGTCTGTACACTTTAGTGAAGAGAAACCGTGAAGGGTTCAATTACTCCTGAGTGCATTCTCTCTTCACTCGGACTGGTAATGTGCTCCAAAGCCAGGATGATTGGATTATTCTGCCTTACTAGATGCGCACAGATGCCGATCACTGTTTTTTTTTTTGTTTTAATGACAGGCTTTAGGACACGAGTGCAGTCATGGATCACATATCTGACAGTCATGAACTTGAGAGAGAGCGCAAACGTGTGTCGAGTTAATTTGAGTTAGTTTTCTAGAGTTACACTGGCCTCGACTGTCCAGTGGTTTGTGTTCAGGACACTGATTTTACATTGAGCATCACATGGCAGCACTCTTTTTTTTTTTTTTAAGTAAACGATGTACTGATATTAATATCACAATGTATCTTTAAACTTTATTTAAATTTAATATTTTATAACATGAATGATATTTTGGTCCCACTTTATATTAGGTGGCCTTAATGTACTAACATTGAAATTAATCATTTGATACAATGCACTTTTTGTGTACATACATGCTTTTAAATTGTAATTACATTTAAAAAATATACCTGTAATATAAATTGGGCTTGGCTTTTCAGAGGTGGCAAAAACTGAGGTATCTGAGGGATGTAAAAGCAATGCGGGGATGGTGTTTTTATTTGAAAGTATTTTACTGAACAGATAAATTGTGATAAGTATCTCTCTAATTGTAATGATGAGTCAGCGGGGTGAGATCCAAGTGCGAGGTTTATTAACAAAACGTGGTCAAACAGGCAATGGTCAAACAGACAGCAAACAGTAGTGGCAGGGAACAGGCAGGCTCGTAGTAATAATCCAGGCAATAGGTCAAAAGGCAGACAGATAAATATCAACAGATAAAGAAACAGATAGAATCAAAACCAGGCAAGCAAGACGGGAGTGAACGCTCGGAAATGTTATACAGGGATGAACAAGACCTAGCAACTAAGTGTGTGAGCGCTGGACTTAAATATGGTGGGATAATGAGAATCAGCTGGAGCAGTGATCAGTGACAGGTGCGGGGATTCTGGGAAATGTAGTCCGGGTTTGAGAGTGAGTGTGTGGTGCAAAGTCCTTGCTGAAGAGCCCTCTAGGGGATCTAACGGGCATTTCAGCTGGCGATGGTTACACTGAGTTCATTGTAAAGCATTATCTGTTGTGAAGCTTCATTATGGTTGCTGATGCTGGAATTTATTTTCAAGGAAGTACCGTGTTTATTAACGGATAAAGCTACAGTATCGTCTTCAGATACTCAGATTGAGATCTTTTCCATGTAAACTAGTTATATCTCTTAAATCTAGAGAATGTTTTATGGGCAGCAGAATAACAATATTCATCCACAGAGCCGAAGCACGACCAAAACAATGTTCTTCTGAAAAATGCATGCAGTTTTGTTTTTTTAACCACTAAAGGGCCAAAAGTTACATAGTGTAGCTTTAATATATAATCCCAAATAAATATAATAATTCAAAACAAAAATATCTGTCTATAATCTGCTCATAATACAATCACCTTGTTTTTTGTTTAATATCAGCATGAAAAAAAAAATGAGTGAAAAGTTGAACAGACATTTGCTTGAAAAAATGTACTTCAGAATTTCTCATTATTCCTTTTGATTTAAAAGAATAATCGTCACCCAATATCACGAGAAACCTGTTTCATATAAATTCATACAATTTGATTTGTAATAAAATGTGGGAAAAAAAGCCACCCCTAAACCTAACCCTCAGAGGGGCACAAGCATATATATATATATATATATATATATATATATATATATATATATATATATATATATCAGTGTTTCTCAAACTTTTTCAGCCCAAGGACCACTTTATCTTCCAATTTTTTTCTGAGGACCACCTAACAGAATCCCAGTCTAACACGCCCCCCCAAAACAACAAAACAGGAAGGATAAACTAAATTTAAGTTTAATATGCAACTGTTTCAAGTCAAAAACTAATTATTCAAACACAAATGCAATGATATGATCCATTTTTTCGTTATTAAAACACACTGGCGTCAACCCCGCCCGCGAACCGCCATCTTTACGCGGACCACACTTTAAGAATTACTGATATATATATATATATATATATATATATATATATACAGGCCTAGCATCAACCCTTCAATTCAGGTGTGCTTCATCACGCACCGCCAGTCCTGGTTGTTACCGCTGCCCTCCTCTCCCGGTGAAAGCCGGTGATTTAAAGGAAGGGGCGGTGCTGATAATAAGGGGGAGGCGGTCGTTCCGTCACAGTATATATATATATATATATATATATATATATATATATATATATATTTTTTTTTTTTTTTTTTTCAGGTTAAAATTCTGGATTTTTCAAAGTAGCCTCTTACTTTTAAGTTTTTAGAGGGTGTAAAGAAGATTGTCAAATTTATGCATATTATTTTATTAAATGCATTTTAATAACAAAGTCTTCAACGACGCACATAAAATTAAATCTGCAATAGAAAGTCCAGTGATGGCTTTCGGGTAAATTTACCGCAGAATCGGTGGACGGAGACTTCATTTAAGCTACTGTAGTTTAGTAATCACCTTTACAAATACAGACCCTTTTTTAGGATCCCCACAGGATGCTTAATGTAAATGCCATTATACATTATACAGGAAATCAACAACTGGAGACTGTGGCGACCTGGTTGTTCACTCTCCCATTACGAGCTGCTGGGGTCTGGGCCATCTGTCAGTCTAACCACAGATAGATTCAGAGAGTGAGTCTGTTCCACTTGGATGAACTCTCTGTAAAGCAATATTTCACATGATACAACAAAAAATAGAGCCTCCACCTGGGATTTAACCTACAAGAGTAATAACACACTGTGCACACTAGATCTAGTGCGACTGTTACTGCCATGTAACCTTTCTCTATACTACACTTATAGAAAGTGAGGAAAACGCACTGCTTTGTGTTTTAGTGTTTCAATTGGTGCAGGATAATTCTAGACTAAATTTAATAATAATAATAATAACAAAAAAGAAATAGCGTACTAAAATACCTAAGGGAAATTATATCTCAAGGTTTCTCGAGCAAATATAATACCTATACAAACAAAAATAAATTCATTTATAGAATAGAAAATTAATTTATTTATAGAAAAGTATAAAATGAATGTGTGCCTACAGACCATTTGGTCTTGGGAAAAGTTTATGAAAAAAAGAGCATGGAAAAGATGTCGCCCGGCCTCGCGTCACGTCGCCTCTGGTTAGGACACGGTGTTTACGCTTTATTTCGATGGCTTCAGGGGGGTATTCCAGAAAGCAAGGTTAACTTACCCTCACACATACCCTGAACTCTCAGTTGATTAACCCAAAGCTTGCTTACTCGAGGTATGCTGGTTCCACAAACGCATTAGAGATTAAGTTCAACCAACCCAGAGTATGTTCCCGGTTAACACACAAGACATTCTCAACCGAGCGACGAATCGATGATGCACCATGGAAACAGATGCTGAGAAAAAGATCGCCATTCTACGATTTACATAACCTACTTAGTGCACATCGCCACCTATCCGGTGGTTGTGTAATCATTTTTCAATCGTTTTATTGAATAAGTAATCTTTATTCACTGAGAAAAAGAATTATTAAATATTTAGCATCAAACAAACAATATACGATATCACATATGTATTTTGTTATAGAAATTATAGAATAGAAAATGTCCTGTTATAAAAAGGAAAAAAGATCCATGTGTGAGATTACAATAAAATAATTACATATATTATATTATATATAAATTGAATAAACATTTAAACATTATAATAGTGCTTTATACTTATATATATATATATATATATATATATATATATATATATATATATATTATATAATGTACATATATGTATAAAAGTGCTTTTATAATATATACATATATATATATATATATATATATATATATATATATATATATTATAAAAGCACTTTTAAAATTGCTTTTATAATATATTATAAAAGGTGCTTTTATAATATATACATACAATGTACATATATGTATAAAAGTGCTTTTATAAAATATATATATATATATATATATATATGACTAAATTTCTAAATTTAACTGTTAAAAACTGTAAAATAACTGTTATATATATATATATATATATATATATATATATATATATATATATATATATATATGTATATATATATATATATACAGTTTTTAACAGTTAAATTTAGAAATTTAGTCACATTAATACAACTATATTAATTAAATAACATGCATCTGAATATCTCTTAAGCAAACTAACCCTGGATCATGAGCTGCTTCGGAGCAGGATATGTTCAGAGAGTAAGTTACTATGGCTACTTACGTAACCTGAAAGTTACCTCTGTTTTCGGAACTGAAAGTTGAGGTTATCGGCTTACTTACTCTAAACCATACCTGGATATGTCACATAACCTGCTTTCTGGAACACCCCCCTGACATTCTACTAACTATAAATAGGCCTAAATTTGCAACTACATGTCAACTAACTCTGTCTGCTTAATATTTGCTAACACTTTATTTTATGCTCCCCACCAGACACTGACTATAAGTAACTGACATGTATTCTACTAACCCTAACACATAACCATAGACATAACGGTCCACTAACAATACACTAATACTCAATTGAGAGTTAGTTGACATGTTGCAAAGTTACTTATAGTTAGCAGAATGTCTAAAGTGCAACCTAGAAACATCTTATAACATAAGATAAGCCAAAATTCTCCATTTGCGCTCCATTTAATCTCATTGATGCCTGGGAGGAACGATTGGTATAATGTTGAGAGATGTTTATGTTCTGTGGGATTGCATTAAACTTGCTGAGAAACACATTTCTATAACAACAAATCATCATAACTTTGGTATCCTGTCAAATCTGAGCACAGTCTGAGATCTCTTCTAAAACTCTTTAGGGAGCTCAGATTAAGTAGCAGGAGATCTAGACAAATTTGATTTAATCTTACTGCTGTCTAGACAAAATCTATATGTTAAAGAAATCTAATTTGTGGTTTTAATTTTTTAATAAAAAGTTTAGTCGTGGTGGGTGGCATTATGCACAAATGATTCCAATCTTTTTCCATTTGATTGTATTTTATTTATTTATTTGTTTGTTTATGTAAAAATAATCTGCATCCCACGTTAGTGCAAATAACACCCGCCTAAGCTTGTTTTTTTAACTCTGAACTACAGTAGCCGTACTCCTCCACACTTTGACTCAGTAAAATTCTCGAAACACAAATAAATAAACAAGATATGAAAATGAAACGCACCAAAAAAGTGGTACTGTAGTGTTGAAGTGCTGTTTCCAGATGGCGAGCGCGCCACCGACTGAACTATGGAGTGACTGAGGCATCATTAGGCATTTATGAGTGCATATAACCAGCTCATTTGTTTCTATTTCTGTCTGAGTGCAATGAGGCTCACGGAAATCAAATCAGTCTGATAATGGTGCTCATTATGCACAAACTTCATCTGTAGTTGCGCCGTTTGAGGTCCTGCCCCAAAACAGGGACTGTGTTAGTTTGAGTGACACATTAATTTTCATCACAGGCACTCGTGTCTTTACAGTAAACGCGAAGTTTCCCTTTTCCTCTTCCACCGTGCTATGGAAGGGGAAAAAAGTGGATGTTTAGACGTGTGCAAACATATATGTATGCATGCGTGGAGATTTACAGAAGCACAAAGTCACGAGAGTTTTGCTCATTAAGAAATCCCTGGATCTTTAGCGAGGTGTGGGTGCGACCCGAACGATGAATCACTGGAGAACTCGAAAACGAGGCAGTGATTTTTAGCCGCCAACCAAAATACCACACCATATCCGAGGCATCTGTTTTCCTCAGCTGACATTTAGATACAGCTATTAGTCAGCCATAGGGGTGTACGTGTCCACAGAGGCATCGATTTGCTTATTTTTGATTTAGTTTCAGTTTTTTACTGAATGGTTGGATCTGTTAAAAACAAATGAAAACACATCTGACAACTGAAGAACTTGTCATGAAAGATAAGTCACCATGAGGTCAAAAATCAAATGCATGGTGCATGTTATTCTAAAGATTAAGAATAACTGATAATATAATAATAATAATAATAATAATAATAATAATAATAAAATATGAATATAGCAGGCTGGTTTTACAGGGGTTTTGGCCACTTCAGATGGTCAGGCTGGAGGACTTGCTGACCAACCAGATAAAATCGGCACACTACTTGGATAGACTGGGAGACCAGCTTGACCAGCGTAAACCAACCAACCAGCAAAACAGTTGTTTTTTTGTTTGTTAGTTTTTTCAGATGAGTAATAACTTCCACCTTTGACGTGACTTTCATTTTCAACTTAAGTCACTAAGATGTTACATAATAGGCCTGCCAAGAGAAACACACACACACACACAAAAATATATAAATGTTAGTAGCTTACAACAATTAGCAAGAATCAGCTATCGAATCTGGTTTTGAGGATTTTCAGTGAAGTTTAGACCGTTAGGACTGTAGGTGGCAGCATGTGACTGTCTCTCTGAGTGAGTCATTGAACCATTAATTCAACCGAATCGTTCAACGAGAACGATTCATTCAGGAACGAATCACCACTAGCCTACTGTGTGCTGCTTGAAGACCCCTTATGATTTTGCCATGGAGATTATTTTCATTTGGGGAGCAAAAACAAACAAAGTAGCTGGCCATATTGTGTCTAAAATGCAAGTTGCTCAATATTAACTTCTTGTTTATTGAACCGTTGCAAGCAATATCACACTACCCAGATAGCAAATATCGTCTGGCCCACTTCTGGGCCACATCCTTGCTTCAATTCCGGCCCAGTTCTGGCTGGGTCCCCAGATCAAAACTGGTCCACATACTGAAAAACGACACAAACAATTTCCTTTGGCCCAGATCTGGCCCACACCCTGTAAAGACTCTTATTTATTGGTGTGGGCCAGATCTGGCTGAGAGTCGGCTGGGTCCCCAGCCCAAAACTGGTCCACATACTGAAAAACGACACAAACAATTTCCTTTGGCCCAGATCTGGCCCACACCCTGTAAAGACTCTTATTTATTGGTGTGGGCCAGATCTGGCTGAGAGTCGGCTGGGTCCCCAGCCTAAAACTGGTCCACATACTGAAAAACGACACAAACAATTTCCTTTGGCCCAGATCTGGCCCACACCCTGTAAAGACTCTTATTTATGGGTGTGGGCCAGATCTGGCTGAGAGTCGGCTGGGTCCCCAGCCCAAAACTGGTCCACATACTGAAAAACGACACAAACAATTTCCTTTGGCCCAGATCTGGCTGAGAGTTGGCTGGGTCCCCGGGCCAGATGTGGGCCAGAAACTGCAAAATGTAATTAAATTAAGCAGTGAAACACATTAAACCATTTAAAAAGATGAAGGCATTTTATTATAAAATTAAGTATTAACAATGAATACACTAAACATTTATCAACACATTTTAAACCTCTAAATATTATGCTAATTATATATAATAATTAATAAATATATAATAATTTACAGTATATTATTAACTGAAAAATGACATCCTTTCTCACACAAAAACTTTTTAAACAATAATTTCCAAATTTTAATTTAAGTCACCTTCACATAGTCTTTTATACATTAGCAGCTTTACAGTGATCAACTGGAAAATAATAATTCAATGATGCAAACAGGCTTTCAGTCGAGACTGGCCCATTATCTTTTCACTGATTCTGACAATGAGTCGACATTGACGCATTTCAACCGGAATCGGCCCAAAAGTGCTTGTTATTTGGGGGCTCGCCGAGTGCGAAACAAACTCAAGCCGATAGATCTATACTAAGTATATGGACCTGCGGCGATTGCAACTATTTCAGCCGAGACTGGCCCATTAAGAAAATGCTGTCTGTCAGCCAGATGTGTTGTGTACAGTCGGCAGAGTTATGGCCCAATATCTTTTCACCGATGCCGTCAATGAGCCGACAGTGCCGCGTTTCCGCCGGGATCGGCCCAAAAGTACTTGCTATCTGGGTAGCACCCTCCCAAAATAACTTTCTATTAACTAGAGCGTCTATCGCTGTGGTTCTGAACGTCTCTGTGTTCGTCGGAGCAAGATGGCGGTGTACTTCCTCTTACACAAAAACAGCTAAGTTTTTAAACTCTGCTTTTAGAAAATGAAGAAGATGTGCATGTGTTTTGCTTTTCAATATTTTTAATTAATTTATAAATCCACTGTGAACATTATTGTTGCATATTATATTGTTGTATTTCAATCAATTCCATTATATTTGTGCTTATTTTGTTGTAAATTAAAAAGGCTGACAATGTCACCGCTAAATAATATTGTGGTATTCCGTCTCGTTTCTCACTGATATTCCCCAACACGTAAAGACAGGAGAAAATCTCGGGCTTCCCAATCGTATTTACGACTAGGCGTTCATGTGCATTCAACTCGTAAATACGATCTTTTTGACATGACTTGAATGCACCAAAAGACTCATATTACTATCACGAGCAGAAAGTGCAACATGCAATATGGTGGAATAAGAAAAGCCAATGGCCAATTGACCCTTCGCTGACAGTTTGATTGACAGGTGATCTGACCAATCGTAACCCTGAATCCGCCATTTTGTCCGACAAAGCAGTCAGGAGAGTTAGTAGATTAACGTTGGTGAACTAGAATAATTGTGTGTCCTCACGTCTTTCCACGCTTGAAACAACATTCCTTCTGATGTTCATTCATGTTTATTTGATGCTATAAATGAACTAGTATGAAGAGATGATCGGTTCACGAGGAGCTACAGCGATCTGTCACCACACATTAAACACACACTAGACGCTATTCATTGTTTAAACTTCTTTAAAAAATTACAATATTTTAAATATTAAACTGTTTGATATCAAAAGTAACCTGCTCTGTCTTGTCTGTTGACGTGTTGTCAGTGTCCTCTTTGCTCCGGGATGTATTTTTGAGAACATTGAGAGAGCATGAGAACATGATGTGTGGCGTGAGAGCGCATGGCTTGTCGGACATAGCAACAGTAACTAAAGGGGGCGGGTCTTTGCGAAGGGTCAATTGGTAAAGTTTATTTTTAAGTGTACTTTGCATACAAGTAGGGATGCCACTGATTCAGATGATTCTTCAGAAAAACACAGTATACTTCTCAATGCTTATAAAATAATTTATATTAACAAACTACTGAAACCAGCTTCAAATAAGATCTTGGGAAAGCCATCCATTGACTATACAGCTTAACAAAATGGCGGATGCAATATGTGTGGGCGGAGCAATCTAAAGTTAAATTCAATTTCTGGTGTTGCCAATAAACATGGAGATGGAGAGCAGCAACTGCAACATTAATCTTCCCAGATCTCTTCAATATCATCTGGGATGATTTGAGGAGAATTTGTATTCTGCCTGGTTTGGTAACCTCTTGAAATTGTGCTGTTCTACCTCGCAGAGCATAGAGTGAATAGTATCATATTTCACGCTGTTTCAAACCATTAACCCGTCTGAGGCTTCACTCTTTCCAATTTCAAACAGGCTGCTATTGGAAAAGTACTTGAAGACCAAAAAAAAAAAAAAAAAAAAAAAAAGGATGTTTTGGTCCTTCAAACAACTGGCATCTCTCCTTTGCGGAAATGTTTAGGATAATGATGGTGCTGATAAGATTATGTATTCATGATGGTTAATGTCAAATGAAACGCTTTCGCTTTTCCCTGACAGTTTGAATAATTAGTGGAGTTTGCAAAATTTCAATTGAAAGACCCGCCCCATTTAGTTACTGTTGCTATGTCCGACAAGCCATGTGCTCTCACGCCACACATCATGTTCTCACGCAGTGAAAAATAAATCCCGGAGCAAAGAGGACACTGACAACGTATGAAACAGTTTCATATTTAAAATATTGTAATTTTTTAAAGAAGTTTAATCAATAAATAGCGTCTAGTGTGTCTTTAATGTGTGGTGACAGATCACTGTAGCTCCTCGTGAACCGATCATCTCTTCATACTAGTTCATTTATAGCATCAAATAAACATGAATGAACATCAGAAGGAATGTTGTTTCAAGCGTGGAAAGACGTGAGGACACACAATTATTCAAGTTCACCAACGTTAATCTACTAACTCTCCAGACTGCTTTGTCGGACAAAATGGCGGATTCAGGATTATGATTGGTCAGATCGCCTGTCAATCAAACTATTTACGAAGGGTCAATTAAGTGCCCATTAATTCTATGCAAGTTTTACACACAGGTATGAAATTCGGTAGACACATGTAACAACCCGATACCTACAAAAAAGTCCGTGGGAGCAAAATCTGAAAACCCAACAGGGAGTGATATAATTTGAATCTTCTCTGCAAAATGTTTGCAGTTTTTACCATTTCCAGATGTTATACTTTAACAAACTTCTCCAAGAGCTTTAATCTAATCTTAAGGCCTTAACTATGTTAAATTGCGAAGATCTCTAGCATACAATGTCTGATCTGCCGCAGACTTCACATGTTTTATTAATCCTGGCCTCAAGACATCTACATGCCAATATTCAGTTACAGTCATAGCGCCACCTGCGGGCACCAGGAAATGGTATGCTTTATACTGTAATTCATCCCAGAAACACAATTAAATATGCCACGAAGGACCAAACATACTAGAAACACGTTAAATCATGCAACACTTGGTGCTAATATATGCGATCAACGCCACGAAACAGGAAGTTGTTGTAACTCAGACATACAATGTCCAATTTGCCTCAAACTTCACGTTTGAGAAGAGTCCAGCCCTGAACACATCTACATGACATCAGTTATAGTAAGGAAGTGAGGTGTTTAACACTGTGATGCACTAATACTATGAAATTGAGTGCTAAACATGCTACAAACGTTCTAAAACATGCTAGCAACAGTGCTAAAGCATGCTATTTTCGCCATGAAACAGGAAGTATACAATGTCCAATCTGCCTCAAACTTCACATAGTTGATAAATGCCCTTACTTGAAAACCTCTACATGCCAAAATTTAGTTATAGTCATAGCGCCACCAGCTGGTGGCAGGAAGTTTGGCAAATGCAGATAACTGATGACTAGTCCTCCTATATTAAATACTTAAATGCATATTGCCCACTGTGTTTTGTTTTCCTAAAGCCACCGGGTGGCACGGGTGCGAGGGTCCTTTCATCGCTGCTTGCAGCTTTAATTTAATATGTGTTAAATATGGGTATTTTTCTTACACAAACACAACGCTTCAGAAGGCTGGGATGGCCTGCGGGTGAGTACAGCTCGGGGTAATTTTCATTTTAAAGTGAACTAATCCTTTAACCAACCACTCTGAATAATCTTAACTCCATGGAGAACATCCGCAACATCTTAGCATCAAGGCAGTGAGCGTTTCATGGACAAGCACCACTCTCATTTTTCACAGAATTTGTAAAAATCTAGTATCATCTGTCACGTCCAAACATCGTCCAAGGTCACTGAGTAGGGAGGGCTATATTTCAGCTATCAGCTAATTAGAACTCCAATGATCATCAGAGAGTAATGGAGTATAGAAAATGCCTACGTCAGAACACATTAGAGCCAGCAAGGACAGTTTTCAAACCATTGAGCCATTAGAGAGGACAAAAAAGATACATTTTAATGAGTAACCAATTAGGAGGTCCAAAGGAACCCTAAAGATTACAATAATTATAAAGAACCCTGCATTACAATAATTGTGACTTTTGTCGTCGTTGTTGCAAAATTGATAAGAAAACGGATATGCACAAATGTAATTATACAAATAGTGCACATATTGCCTGTAGTAGTTAAAGTTTTCCTGGGATACTGGTCTTTATATAAGAACAACCGTTTGTGGTAATGAAATAGTCATGAGAAGTTATTGCGTGACCATTTTGCAAATGCTATTTTTTGTTGCTCAGGCATGTCAAATTGCTTCTCTTTACGGGAAATTGTTTTTATGGTGCCATAATTACGTTGCTATTGCACGTTCCCCTCACACAAACTGCACATCAATTCCTTCTTTTTTATTATCTAATTTATGCATCTCGCAAACATACAAGTCCAAAAAATTTCCCTCGAATAGCTTTCATTAACCTTCGGTACAGTAAACGTTTGATTGCAATATAGCATTTCTCCATCAAAGGGATATTTTACTTTCCCTTTTTCCAATCGCACACTTCAAATAAACCATTAAATGCTATTTCACTTCAAAAGTGCAGTTTACATATGCTAATAGGGCACTTAATCAAAAAAGCCACACGGGAAAATGCATCCCACTGATTTGATTGGTATGAGATATTGAGTGGCATTTGAAGAACGCAGAGACGTGACTTTATTTCCCACAATGCTCACACGTCGCCGTTAACGTTCCTCATGGCTCACGGAGGTGCAAAGGGTACGGTGTGAGGTATGAGAAGTCAGATATGAGCGTCGAACGGGGCTGGTGCAAAGGGGCTGGCGAGGGCTTGTTTTTCTCAGAAACAGATGTGGGCAATTTTTGCACTGCAAGAAAAACACGTTGATACAAAATTAGCGAAATCAAAAGGAAATGGGCGGATCGGGGGGGAAGTCAGGAAGGTCACATTAACAGCTTGTTTTCTGAGTGGTGATTAAACTAAATGACTCTGACACACGGACCTCTGCTTTAATCATTCGCATTTTAAGCAGTGTTAAGAGGCTGATTTGGGAGTGGGGTTGTCACCTCTTAGCTCGTAAACCCTTATTTGAAGTGTTCATGTTCTGCCTTGTTTATCAGTGGAAAAAGAACAAAATTATTGCGAATTCCCTTTTCTTTCCTTCCTCCCATCTTGCCTCGCCTCTCTCTTGAAAGTTGTGTTAATAGCCAATTAGTTCTTTCTAAGCCACAACAATTTCTTAGTAGTATGTTTAGTTAAAGTTAACCCTATATATAAGTTCCTGGTCTTATTGACAAACTCCATTTAAAGGGGAAGTTCACGCAAAAGACAATTCCTCTCATTATTTACTCCTCTTCATGTCATTCTAAACCTGAATGACTTTTACCTTATAATAAGGTCTCATTCGTTAACTTTGCTTTGTGCAAAGCATTTATTAATCTTTGTTTATAAAATACAGTTGTTCTTTGTCTGTTTATTAAAGTGCATTAATGTTGACCGATAAAATGATTTTAAAAACATAACTAAAACTAAGATTAACTCTTTCCTCGCTGAATTTCACAGCCCTCTGAATATTTTGTTGTATGAATATCTGAACATAGCCCCTGCTTTTATACAAACAAACAAAACATCTTTTCTAGATGCATGCATTTGTTTTCATCAACACGAGTTTCATAAAAAAAGCTGAGAAAACGTTTTTGTCAAAGACTACATCTGATTCATAACAATGATCGATCGAGTAAGTTCTGCAGTTTTGATTTATGTGCTGTTGAGTGTTTGATGATACGTGTTTCTGTCGTTATTTCTGCTTCTTCTTCACCTGTGTTTTGATCTGGAGATTCTGTACTCTTTCAGGAGATTCGTAATAGCGCCCCTTACTGTATAACTGTAACGATAGGCGAGTCAGCGGAATGGGATCCAATAGCAGGCTTTGTTAAAACACAGAATGGTCGTAACAGGCAGGGTCAAACGGCGGCAAACAGGAACATCAGAGATAAGGCAGAGTCGGAAACAGGCGGGCAGGTCGAGGCAGTCAGCAGGCAAACAACAATCCAGTGATCAGAGCAGTAAATCCAACAAGGTAGGCAGCGAACAATCAGTAACCGGAACAGACAGACCAGGAAAACAAGACACGGGAATAAACGTTCGGAAATAACAGAATTGCCAAATCAAGACTTCACGACTGTGTGGAGCTTAAATAGTGAGAAGTGATATGGATCAGGTGCGAGTGCAATCAGTCCAGGTGTGAAGGCTTCTGGGAAATGTAGTGAAGAGTGACTGAGGTGGGAGTGTATGTGTGTGAATTATGGGAAATGGAGTCCGGTGAAAATAACAGTTCCACAGTAGAGTGCCCTCTTGTGGTTATGGCAGGAACTTCGGCTGGTAATCCTAACACTAACAATGAAAATATGGATTGCAGTAAAATTCCAACCAAAGCCTCATAAATGATGAAAAATTCCGTCAATTGTGGTGAAATGCTGTTAATAAATGCTGTACAAGAATTGTTTGTTGTCAGTTCATGTTAAATGATGTAGTTAAATGGAATCGTATTGTAAAGTGTCACAGACTTTCTATATTCTGTGAGACAAAAAGATTTGAAAACTGTTTTTGTCCATACAATTATTGTCAATCGTGACCAAAACTCATTAAACCTAATTGACTTTTATGGTCATTTTTCAAAATATTTATTTTGCGCCCATCTTTTTAACAGCAACTATTTTCTGTGTTGGTACAGTAATCTGCAAAATGGCTGTCTACCTAGAAAATACCTCCAAATATCAATACCAATATCTCCAAAATCATCAAAATTAACCTGTATTTCAGTAATATCAAATTATTAATTAAATTTGACAATATTGGTATCATAAATTTGGATTAAAAGACTATTTTTCAGACTTGTCCAGATAATTATGTGCATGTTTGGTATGGATCAAATGAATGAATTGAGTTAGAGGAACTTAATCATTTGTAGCATAAACACAAATTTTTAAGTTGATTACACAAAAAAAAAACAAACAAAAAAAAAAACAATAAGCCGCTCCAACTTAAGTTGTAGCCCTGGAACCAATCAATTTGATCTATTTTAGTAAGGACCACTTTGGCAATAACATATACATTATATATATATATATATATATATATATATATATATATATATATATATATATTTATTTATTTATTTACAATAATAAAAATTAGCTTGAACAGCTGATAGTCAGCTGATGCTGAGCTGTGCCTACATTGCCTTCCTGAACAAACGCTTGCGCTAGAGTTCAGTTCAAATCAATGAACTACTCATCAACATTTTTATGTCAGCAGAACTCTAGAAAATAATGTTTGCAACTTAAAAGGTTCAATTAAAACAATGAATTAGAATTGGACGTTGTGGTAACAGGTCCCCTGAATTACCTTTTAGAGTGCATATGATGACATGTCACATATTGATCCGCCTCAAACTTTGCAGCCGGCTTTCTAAGTGATGGTTAGATGACAGGTCAAAAAAGCCCTTCACAGAGGACTCATTTCTGACACGACGGGACGGTTAGCACACATTGGTCTGGATGATTGAAAAAACACACACAAAAGGAGACAGATTCTAATGACTTAGTTTTGATACACTTATCACGTACAATCACTTAATTACTTTGTAATATAAGGTCTTGATTAGGACAGCAGTGACTGAAATATAGAAGCCATTTTGCCTTATCATTAGCGGGATTTCCGACTAATTATAATTTGTAATTAATGCAAGGACAATCTGATTTGCTCTGATTATGTGAGTGATTACACATTTCAGATCTGCATACTGCCAGAGACGGTTTAAATACTGAAAATGTCAGCACTAATAATAATAAAGGCTGCGTCTGCACAAGTGGGTCTACAAAAAATACTGATTAGATGAAAATAAAAATAATAACGCGATGTTATCTAAAGATAAAAGAGAGAGAGAAGCAAAGTTTACTTGTAACACAAGTAAACTCAGTATTGTTTTTGATATTTTTGTTTCAGGAGAGACAGTCAAAGTAGTTTCTGCGTAATCTTTCATCTTTATTACTTGACAAAAAATAATATTTATTCATTCATTCGTTTGTTCATCAAATCAAAGTTATACAGATTTTTATGACAAATTGCCAAAGTTAAGGTTGTAAAATGTGGTGCAGTTCCCCAAAACATATTTATTTTAAAAGATATTTATTATTTAATAACTCAAAACATACTTTTTTCTTGAAAAAAAAACAAAAAAACAATATATATATATATATATATATATATATATATATATATATATATATATATATATATTTAAACTCTATTATTTATTTATTATAAATAATAGAAAAAAAATTACACCACATGACATTTATATGGTAATTAATTTTAAACATTTATTGAAGATGTTCTGAACAATTTACATATAGACAATTATTGCAATGTTTGGAATATGTTTCACTATTACATACATGACTAATATTTATTACTCACTAATATTTTTACATTTTGTTAAGGAAAGTGCTGATCTGTACACACTGCTTGTCAAATGTTTTTTTAAAGTCTCTTCTGATCAATGAGGCTGCATTTATTTGATAAAAATTCAGTAAAAGCAGTAATATTATGCATTATTATTATAATTTTAAAGTATTATTTTCTGTTTGAATATATTTTAAAATCTAAATCAGATCAGAATATTAGAATGATTTCTGAAGGATCTTGTGACACTGAAAACTATTGCTTCAGTGAAAATTCAGCTTTGCACACATAAATCACATTTTAAAATGTATTAAATTAGAAAATAATATGTCACAATATTACTGTTTTCACTGCATTTTTATCAGATAAATTGCAAGCATTAAGAAATCTTAATTATTCCAAAGTTTTGACCAGTAGCATATCTGTCTACATTTTTAATCCTGATTTTATTTGTCACAAGTTTCACAGTAAAGCACTTCCAGGCTTGTTGGAGATTTCTATATGCAATGACTAGTCATGTCCACTTTTCTGTGCCAATAATGTGCTTAGACACACGTCACCATCCATTAAGCTCGCCTCGTATGAAGGTTACAAAAATATGCTCTTCTTGACAATCCAACATTGCTTTATGATCCTAGAAACAAATGTAAAGCATGTGGAAGTGATACGACACTGAAGAACGTTGGACTGTTTGGTCCTTGTCTCTCAGCAGTAATTGCAGATGTCAGTGTGTAGCGTCTACAGCGTCCGTTCATAGCGCTTGAGATGTTGATTAGAGATTCTCGCGTGCCCTCTCCCCTGATTTAATGTTACTCTAGTTGAAGAATGAAGATAATTTTCTCTAATGCCACATGTTAAGATAATTGCACTGTAATTGCCTTATCAAGGTGTCATAGAGGAGAGGGCGCAAAAAATAGAAGCTGCCAGGGGTTCTGGCCGGGATCAGCCGGCAGCGCTCGAGTTCAGTGACTGTCATTATCATGTTCAACTGCACTTTTTACTGAATACAAGGAAAAATGTAAGCCATTGTTTTACTTATCCAAAAAAAAAAGAAGAAGAAGAAAAGATAAGATGTTCTGCGAGACTAAAAATTGTGTTATCATTCGATTATACAAGATTTGAAGTAGATTCCCAGGAGTGTGTGTATGGGAATTTCCATGTATTTCCCCTCATGTTTTCATTTTTTTTATTTTTTTTTTATAATAATAATGATTTGATTTTACATGATTGGGTAAAATAAGCTTCAATTGAACAAAAAAAAAAATAGAATATTATCTAAAGCTTTTTTACAGCAATGGCTAAAAGTGCCTATGAAAATTGACATCTTCACCCTTAATTGAAATATTATTTTTTAAAAATTGTTAAAGATTTGTTGTATTTGTGATAGCACAATGAAACATGCCATATTGTGCAGACATCATTTTTGGCTTGTCATACAAAGAAATAATGAACACATGCAAAAATAAATCAACTAAATAAGAATATACTGATTATGATGTAGTCAATGTATGTTTTTTCCTGTGAGCTTTTTGTTTTTCTGTGCATTTTTTTTTTTTTTTTTTGCATAGTTAAATAAAACCAGGGCTGTAGTTTTCCAAACAATTTTGTCAGATAAATACCTTGACCAAGTTCAGTGTTTAATATTAAAAACAATTGTCCCCTCCAGACATCACTTTTGGCCACTACTGTAACTTAAACAATAGAACATATTGTGTTTTACAATTTTTTCGTAATTAATAAATGCAAAACATTAGTTTTTTTAAAAGTATAATTGAATTAAATAAATAATCGAAACTTCAGAAATAACAAAAATATTTCATTTAATAGATTCATTGATATTGGTAGTGGTATTAAAACCATTTATTGTCACGATCCATGTGTTGTCCACCAGAGGGCACTCCCCTTTAGTTCAATGCCATGGACTACATTTCCCAGAATTCACTGCCCGGACTCATAGTCCCTGATTGCTGTCATCTGTGTGTCATTAACCCTGTTAGCTCACACTTTATAAGCCTGGTCAATTCAGTCATTCTTTGCTAAGTCTTTTATGTGTCTTAAATGCATTTCCGAGTCTTTGTCCTTGGATTTTTTTTTGTTCCATTTTTTTTTTTTTTTGCCACAGCCTTGAGTTCTGTTATTATTTGTTTATGTATGAACTTTGCCTGTGTTTGGACTTTGATTGTGGATTATCCTTTCAATAAATACTGCGTTTGGATCCTCAACATTCGCGTCTCAGAGCAGTTGCGTGACATTTATATTTGCGTAAACAGAATTGTTTTAAAAATTTTGAAAAATACCATCACCCATTCCACTAGTGGGGATTCCAGGCAGGATGTAATCAATCTGCTTTGTAGTGACCAAAATTATGAACTATGCAAGACATTTTTCTTTTGATATACTACACATTTTGAAACATTTGAAAATGGCCCAAATAAAATGCACATTATTATTTTTAAACCTGCATATGTATGCCAGATATGGGTGGAAAATATTGTCAGTGTCGTTAGTGTCTTTACCAAACATTTATGTTACAGTTATGTTATGATTTTTCTTAGCACGGGATTGGTAAGTAAAGCTTTGTAATACGTTATTGATTATATTGTCATCTGGAACTGCATATTCCCTAACTCCAGTTTTTGCGGTTGTAAAAAAAAGAAATAAATACTGAGACATTTTATAATGGATAAATAATTTGATTTGCTCTGCTTAAATTTGGAAGATATTGAGCAGTTCGGTTTCCTGCAGAGCTTAATATTGAATTGGGTTCACTGCGTGTTCATAATCAGATCCATGTACTTGTTTATAAATCTCAGAATTTAACGTTTTACGTTTAATATACATATTTTAATTGTGGAATTTGAAAAACGGATGATATTGATATTCTTGATAGCATTTTTAATTGAATTCTAGTGGGTTACACATGAAAAGCAATGCAAATACAGCATCATCTCCAAACATATTATTTACCTTATAATGTAATCTGTGTACATGCATATCAGAATCCGGTACCTTCCAATCATGCCACGTCCATATCATACAATAATTAATTATTGTAAATTATTAAACTAAACCATTGCGATCTTAAAAAGGCACATTACTCCTTGATGTGGCGGTAAACAGGCTGGGGGTGTGAAGCACTGTTGCGGTAATGACACCGCATACCCACAGTGCTCTGATTAATAAGTGATCTCACACAAAGAGGCCTGATTGCTGCACTATTTCTCACTGAGAAGGACAAAAGAGGTATAAAAAAATCCAAGGTTAACTTGAAATGTCATGGTTATGGGTATGGCCAGATTATATGGCTCCTTTTTGATTCTACATTTTGCATTTAAAATGAATTCATGTTTTAGACTTTATTTGTCATAACAAAGGATTCCATCCAGATTTTTTGTGAAATATATGCAAGTACAAACAGCATATAAAGAAAAGTTATATATATGTTGCAGCGTTTGACCTTAATAGTCATGATATATTTTGAGTTTACTATATTTGTATTTCATTTATTATTACTATTACTATTATTTACCACTATATGCAAAAACAATGCTGTATCATGCCTTGCATTAGTCAGTTTTGAGATGTCGAATGTAACAGTTTGTAAGAATGCGAAGAAGGAGGCGGGAACCGGCGAACGTTAAACATAACTTTTAATCAAATAAATAAATAAACAATAAAACGAAAGTACAAACATAATACAACACAAAATAAAGTCCAGGCCTGGTCCTCTCTCGTTCTTCACTGTTGTCGCTCCTCTTTTAAGCTTCCGGAGAGATACGAGACCGGTGCAGCGCGCAGCTGACACTCATTAGCAATCACATCACCGGTCTCGCGCCGTTCCCTCACGGCTCTCGCCCGCTCTGCTCGTCACATCGAACTATTTGGCTTTTTTTTAGACTAGTGGAAAAACATCCAAAATACACTGTTAAGTGTTTTATTGCACTTATTTTATCTATTTGCGTATGTAGATTTCAATTGACCCTTCGCCGGTTGTTTGATTGACAGGCAATCTGACCAATCATAACCCTGAATCCGCCATTTTGTCTGACAAAGCAGTCAGGAGAGTTAGTAGATTAACGTTGGTGAACTTGATAAATTGTGTGTCCTCACGTCTTTCCACGCTTGAAACAACATTCCTTCTGATGTTCATTCATGTTTATTTGATGCTATAAATGAACTAGTATGAAGAGATGATCGGTTCACGAGGAGCTACAGCGATCTGTCACCACACATTAAAGACACACTAGACGCTATTTATTGATTAAACTTCTTTAAAAAATTACAATATTTTAAATATGAAACTGTTTCATACGTTGTCAGTGTCCTCTTTGCTCCAGGATGTATTTTTCACTGCGTGAGAACATGATGTGTGGCGTAAGAGTGCATGGGTTGTCGGACATAGCAACAGTAACTAAAGGGGGCGGGTCTTTGCGTACGGTCAATTACAATACGTATCTTTAAAAGCCATTTTCTCAAAATGATTTTTTTTTCTCCTGCACTGAGCCAGAAATCTCTATTTCAGCAACATTTACATTCACCAAACTTTAGTTTTATTCCTATCTGATTTCTTAAGGTTTTTACCGAGGAGTCTGTTCATCTATCATTCGTATGATTTATATAACATTTTAAAACATAGTGATTTTTTTCTGTCGACTCTAACAAAATGAAAAAAGAAAATGAACCTGACTTTCTGTTCTGGAAATGTACGCAAATTAACACATTTAATTGGATATCATTTCCATATTTAAACATCCAATTTCTGAAAACTTGGAAAAGGAAAAATTAGCCTATTCACTTGGGATGTCTTGCTTTAATTAAGGGTTTATTCAAATCACTAACCCTAAGTATGAGCAATAGTATATCATTGCTTGCCTTAGTGAACACCACTAATAATGTATCAACATCACCACAGGCCTTTTTCATGGTTCATGCACATAGGAAGTGAGTCAACTTTAAATGGTCAAGAGCAATTGTATTAAGTAATGTGTCAAATTCAATGGCACTTCAGGCCTAAGCCAATTAGTGTTCAATGAGAATGAAAGACTCACTTCCTTTTGTGAATGACTCATTTTTTGTAGATTTGTTCAGCAGTGAGTATTCTGGGAATTTGAAGCCATTGAAGGAACACTGACAATTGTTTCTGAGTTTATGCAGTCAGTGCTCCTGGCAAGTTTCTGTGTGTTTTCTTTGTCGCTGTTTTTAGGACATGCTGTCAATTTCATTGCAGCTTAGAGACGAAGATCTGAAAGGACGCTTGCGGTGACCGATGTGACACGGTTGCTTCCGACGGCGGCAAAACAAAGACGCATTTGACTTGTCAGTTCGCACCTCTTTAAGGCGTCTGTGCACCTAAATCACCCTCCATCATAAATAACCAGCTCTTAATGGAGTAATTTACACACGACCCCCATCGACAGAACTTTTATCCTTCGGCAAATGTCAGGCATTTACCGAATCAATGGCGTGAGTTATGAAAAGGGACGGAAAGCCTTGTCTCCCCTCTCTTCTCAATAACAAAAGCGGAAGCGCATTAAAAACCAGCATTGATGGGTTGTCGTGAGCTGCAGCCAATGATCTCTTGCCACACAAGTTAAAATTAAAAGGCTGTTAGGGGGAAAATTGTTTTCTCTGGTCATCAGTCACCTCCTGAAAGGCCTTTTACCGTGTGATTAATTAAAGGCTTGAGGAGAGGAAGAGAGGGGGCGGAGCGGTTTGATCAAATATCCGGCTACTTCTGCATCATGAGTTAATACTCTTCAGCTTCCCTTGACTAAGTGTTATTGCAGCAGTTCATAATTTCGTCTTGGAAATGGGCAAGAGAGGATCTTCCTTATAGTAATTGAGTATTGATTTGAAAATAAACAGCAGCTCAACTCCCACCCAACTGACAGGCCATCCCTCGGATGCGATCGACAATAAATGGGCCCCGGGTTCATAGGAAAGTTATGGATCACGCTGATACAGTCAAGCGCAGTGTTCTGCTGCAATCTTTCCTCCGATATATATTGGATTTTAGATAAGCCATTTATGAAGCTTGTCATCTAAAACCTATCGTTAGGCCCAGACGGAATCTACAGACTTTTTTTGTGGAAAATCTGTGGAATGGATTCAAACATGATACCATGTGACAATAGCTAAGTTTCTGTCCAAAGTTGGGAATTTGACTTGGAATATCACACAAAACATTTGTGAATAGAGCACCGTTTCCAACCCATGTGGTCAAAAATCGTCTAACAAAATCCCGGAAAACCGGCGTAAGATATCTGTAATAAAAATGGAAGTTGCTGCAAACACTATGGCTGTTTTCCATACATCAGAAATTACTTGCGCCTCAAAGAGCGCAGACAAAATGCAATAGACGCTTTCATGTTATCTTGCATTCGGAGGAGGATGACTGGTATTTGGGTACAACAGTTCTGGGGGCGATTGCACCAACTGAATGTACACCCGGTCGTAAGACTAAGCTTAACGTAAAATTCGTTTTAAGTCCTGCGTAAAATTAATACCTGTTGCGCCATCTGGGCGTAGCGCACGTCTGAGACTAAATCTTATGCCTAGTCAAAGGTAGGCGTAAAGTGAGAAGTCTTGACTTGTTTCCATAGTGAAAATAAAGACAAATAAAAACAATGGATTATGGAGAAGCCTCTCCTCAGTGCAAGACACATGAAAGCCCGCATGGAGTTTGCTAAAAAACACCTGAAGGACTCCAAGATGGTGAGAAATAAGATTCTCTGGTCTGATGAGACCAAGATAGAACTTTTTGGCCTTAATTCTAAGCGGTATGTGTGGAGAAAACCAGGCACTGCTCATCACCTGTCCAATACAGTCCCAACAGTGAAGCATGGTGGTGGCAGCATCATGCTGTGGGGGTGTTTTTCAGCTGCAGGGACAGGACGAATGGTTACAATCGAGGGAAAGATGAATGCGGCCAAGTACAGGGATATTCTGGATGAAAACCTTCTCCAGAGTGCTCAGGACCTCAGACTGGGCCGAAGCTTTACCTTCCAACAAGAAAATGACCCTAAGCACACAGCTAAAATAACGAAGGAGTGGCTTCACAACAACTCTGTGACAGTTCTTGAATGGCCCAGCCAGAGCCCTGACTTAAACCCAATTGAGCATCTCTGGAGAGACCTAAAAATGGCTGTCCACCAATGATTACCACCTGACAGAACTGGAGAGGATTTGCAAGGAGCAATGGCAGAGGATCCCCAAATCCAGGTGTGAAAAACTTGTTGCATCTTCCCCAAAAAGACTCATGGCTGTATTAGATCAAAAGGTGCTTCTACTAAATACTGAGCAAAGGGTCTGAATACTTAGGACCATGTGATATTTCAGTTTTTCTTTTTTAATAAATCTGCAAAAATGTCAACAATTCTGTGTTTTTCTGTCAATATGGGGTGCTGTGTGTACATTAATGAGGGAAAAAAAATTAACTTAAATGATTTTAGCAAATGGCTGCAAGATAACAAAGAGTGAAAAATTTCAGGGGGTCTGAATACTTTCCGTACCCACTATATACTTTATGGTATGTCTTCGTGTTTTTCAAAGCTGTCCTCGGTACTAAAGGCGGGTTGGGATTATCTGCAAAAGTTGAAAGCGTTATTAAAATATAACTTGCTCCATAAAATTTTTACACCATGTAAACAGCTGTTAACTTTTGCCAGATGTCTTGTGTGTGTCTTGTGTTTTTTTTTTTCAACCTGTCTGTACACACTGGATGAATTGGCTATCAATCAAGTATATTAGATCATCTATTAATACATAATAGCAATGTTTTTGCATCTGCGTTCTTAAATAGAATGTGTTGCTGGCCTTAGTTTCCGTCTTTTCTTTCTGGTTTGCTGTCTCTCAGATACAGAAAATGTAGCTTTTTGTCCTCAAGAGAATATTTTCTTTTCTTTTTAAAGATGCATTCATAACTAGAGTATGTGTAGCCCTAATGAACCATGAGTGTTGATGGAAAAAAATCAGAAACATTTTGGCTGGAAGTTTTGCTCTTACATTTGTAATCACCCAAGACTTTCAGCCATTGAGCCACTGATTAAGGCAATTACACATACACAGAGACACACACACACACACACACACACACACTAAAAAGACCCTCGGTAACTGAGGGAGGTTGATCGCCGCAGAGCCAGAGCGCTAACGCTAATGCTGTTCTCACTGTTAACCTTTGAGTAATCACTGTTGAACTAGCATGAGCCGCACTCACATTACCGCATGCCCACGCTCGCCATTAGCGCCGGACAAATGTGCTATTCATTTTCATTAGTGCCAGCTTCACTTCTGATTCCCAGGCAGCAGCTTTGCGGAGTGGGTGGTTGAGGAGCGGAGGAGAGAGATATTCCCTCTCTGTGACCTCCGGAGCACCAGGTCAGACAAAAAGCTTCACTAAAAATGGACGCTATATATTCTATTTTCTGCCATCATTTACACCAGTCATCTTTTAATCATGAATACTATAAGAAATTCTGAAATTCATTGCCACGACTCACATTAAATATTGCAGATACTATTATTTATCATGGGGGGAAAATCAAATTAGAGAAATCAATTCACTTGTCAGGCATTTGTTTATATACACCGATCAGGTGTTACATATTATGACCACCTTCCTAATATTGTGTTGCTGCCAAAACAGCCCTGACCCGTCGAGGCATGAACTCCTCTAGACCCCTGAAGATGTTGCAGCAGATCCTTAAAGTCCTGTAAGTTGTGAGGTGGAGCCTCCACTTGTTTGTTCAGCACATCCACAGATGCTCGATTGGATTGAGCTTTGGGGAATATGGAGGTCAAGTCAACACCTCAAACTCGTTGTTGTGCTCCTCAAACCATTCCTGAACCATTTTTGCTTTGTGGCAGGGCGCATTATCCTGCTGAAAGAGCCACAGACAGCAGGGAATACTGTTTCTGTGAAAGGGTGTACATGGTCTGCAACAATGCTTATGTAGGAGGTGCTGGTTAAAGTAACATCCACATGGATGGCAGGACCTGAGGTGTCCCAGCAGAACAAAACCTCACACTGCCTCCGCCGGCTTGCCTTCTTCCCATAGTGCATCCTTGTGCCATGTGTTCCCCAGGTTACATTCACATGATGTAAAAGAAAACGTGATTCATCAGACCAGGCCACCTTCTTCCATTGCTCCGTGGTCCAGTTCCGATGCTCACGTACCTATTGTTGGAGCTTTTGGCGCTGAACAGAGGTCATGGTCTCGTCTCTGCAGCTCCATACACAACAAACTGATGCACTGTGTGTTCTGACACCTTTCTATCAGAACCAGCATTAACTTCTTGAGGAGCTCGTCTGTTGGGTCGGACCACACGGGCCAGCCTTCGCTCCCCACGTGCATCAATGAACCTCATCCGCCCGTGACCCTGTCGCCGGTTCACCACTGTTCCTTCCTCGGAGCACTTTTGATAGATACTGACCCCTGCAGACCGGGAACACTCCACAAGAGCTGCAGTTTTGGAGATGTTCTGACCCAGTCATCCAGCATCACAATTTGGCCCTTGTCAAACTCGCTCAAATCCTTACACTTGCCCATTTTTCCTGCTTCTAACACATCAACTTTGAGGAAAACATGTTCACTTGCTGCCTAATATATCCCACCCACTAACAGGTGCCGTGATGAAGAGATAATCAGTGTTCTTCACTTCACCTGTCAGTGTCATCACGTGATGCCTGAAGTTTGGTGTCAGTACTTTTTTAAATGTTTTTGAAAGTCTCATGTTCACAACAGCTACATTTGTTTGATCAAATAAGGCAGCACCTTTGTGGAGTGGGTGGTTGAGGAGCGGAGGAGAGAGATATTCCCTCTCTGCACCAGCTCAGACAAAAAGCTTCACTAAAAACGGACACCATATTTTTCTGCCATCGTAAAATTTAATATCTACACAATTTAAGACATCTGTTTTCTATTTTAATATATTGTGAAATGTAATTTATTCCTGTGATCAAAGCTGAATTTTCAGCATCATTACTCCAGTCTTCAGTGTCACATGATCCTTCAGAAATCATTCTGATATGATGATTTGCTGCTCAAGAAACATTTTCTATTATTATCAATGTTGAAAACAGTTGTGGTGCTTTTATAAACACACATTTATATATATATACACTCACCTAAAGGATTATTAGGAACACCTGTTCAATTTCTCATTAATGCAATTATCTGATCAACCAATCACATGGCAGTTGCTTCAATGCATTTAGGGGTGTGATCCTGGTCAAGACAATCTCCTGAACTCCAAACCGAATGTCAGAATGGGAGAGAAAGGTGATGTAAGCAATTTTGAGCGTGGCATGGTTGTTGGTGCCGAAAGGGCCGGTCTGAGTATTTCACAATCTGCTCAGTTACTGGTATTTTCACGGACAACCATTTCTAGGGTTTACAAAGAATGGTGTGAAAGGGGAAAAACATCCAGTATGCGGCAGTCCTGTGGGCGAAAATGCCTTGTTGATGCTAGAGGTCAGAGGAGAATGGGCCGACTGATTCAAGCTGATAGAAGAGCAACTTTGACTGAAATAACCACTCGTTACAACCGAGGTATGCAGCAAAACATTTGTGAAGCCACAACACGCACAACCTTGAGGAGGATGGGCTACAACAGCAGAAGACCCCACCGGGTACCACTCATCTCCACCGCAAATAGGAAAAAAAGGCTACAATTTGCACAAGCTCACGAAAATTGGACAGTTGAAGACTGGAAAAATGTTGCCTGGTCTCGATTTCTGTTGAGACATTCAGATGGTAGAGTCAGAATTTGGCGTTAACAGAATGAGAACATGGATCCATCATGCCTTGTTATCACTGTGCAGGCTGGTGGTGGTGGTGTAATGGTGTGGGGATGTTTTCTTGGCACACTTTAGGCCCCTTAGTGTCAATTGGGCATCGTTTAAATGCCACAGCCTACCTGAGCATTGTTTCTGACCATGTCCATCCCTTCATGACCACCATGCACCCATCCTCTGATGGCTACTTCCAGCAGGATAATGCACCATGACACAAAGCTCGAATCATTTCAAATTGGTTTCTTGAACATGACAATGAGTTCACTGTACTAAAATGGCCCCCACAGTCACCAGATCTCAACCCAATAGAGAATCTTTGGGATGTGGTGGAACGGGAGCTTCGTGCCCTGGATGTGCATCCCACAAATCTCCATCAACTGCAAGATGCTATCCTATCAATATGGGCCAACATTTCTAAAGAATGCTTTCAACACCTTGTTGAAGCAATGCCACGTAGAATTAAGGCAGTTCTGAAGGTGAAAGGGGGTCAAACACAGTATTAGTATCCTAATAATCCTTTAGGTGAGTTTATATATATATATATATATATATATATAATGTATATGTACTTTACATTGTACAGGCACTTTAATTCAATTTAATACATCTTTGCTGAATAAAAGTATGGATTTTTAAAACCCAACTTTTTAACAGTAGTGTATATTATTAATATTGATAATAACATTTTGTATTGCACCTTTAAAATATACACAGAACATCTAATGTAAAATATGTTATGTGTGTAAATACAGTATACATGACATGCATATGGGGTGCTGGTTTACAGTAAATGCTAAAAAAAAGTGAAAAAAGTAAAAATGTCAAAGCTCGTTGTACATTAGCATATTAAGATATGCAGAACAAGCTGTTACATTTGCTTTTGACGTAACTTAAATTAATGCTCTAACAGCTCATTATATTATACACATTTATGAATGCAAATATTATCAAGCTGTTGCATTTGCTGCTGTTTTATCTTTTGTACAGTTTGATTGGTGATGTTACGCTCAGGCCATGTCACAGCATTCATTGATGTGAAAGGTTTTTCAACGTTTGTAACATGTTTTTTGATTTATCGTAATAAATGCATGTTCTGTATTCGGTGTCATAAAAACAATGACTTTTTTATGCCTTTAAAAAGCATTGCCTATATTTCCTTGTCTTTGTGTAGTGTGAGTTTTATCATCCGTGGCGGCTCGCGGTGACCTGCTGTGCCCTGTGTTGGACTGGTGTAGCCACAGGTTTGTTTATCTCTTAAAGCTGCATGTCAGCATTTACCTGAAGCAACACGCCATTTGGGAGTTTTGTAGGAAATGAGTGGAAGTGGAGTCAGGTGCGGTCCCTGTGGTCAGTCAGTAACAAGCCGATATCTCATGATGTTCTTATGCAAGGCAGTGCAGAGACAGAAATGTCAAAAAAATTTAAGAACCTGTCACTCCAGCTCTTATGAAAGAGAATTAGATTTAGTTTTGTGGGGAAAAAGTTTTCTAAGGTAGGTTGTCCTTGGGTCTCTCCTTAAAGCAATAAATAAAGTTGCCATTAAACAGAAGTTTTTCGCTCCCTATTATGGGGACTCATGTCTGAGTGACGCGGCTTCTTGAACAAGAAAAATGTAGGGCTTGATTTTGTCCATGGGGAATTGATTGGATGGTTGTGGTTTGTTATTGGTGGATCTCATGTGAGTGACAGGTTGTCCCGCCCTCACACCAGAAGAGACGATATGTCTCGTAAGAGGGAAGGGAATATGAGGGGATTAAATAATATGAGGGCACGTGAATTAAAAAAGAGATACAGGTATAAATCATTTGTAATAAATAGTGCAATATTCCATAAAAAAAGAATAGTCACTTTTTATTTCATTGTGACTTTAAAGAGATTTTAAATGGCAAAAAAATGCATATTGCTTGGAATTTAAAACAATAATAATAATTAATAAGTATTATTATTATTATTATTATTATTAATAAATAATAAACAATAAATAATAATAATAAAAAATAATAATAATAATAATAATAATTATTATTATTATTATTATTATTATTAATAAGGTTTTTTGCTTTTCTTTATTTTTTCCCAGAATGTGTCATGAAAAAAAACCCCAGTATAAATAGAATGTACTGTCGCTTCTGTATGGAAGCTTATTTCTGCCACTAAATAAAAAATAAAAAAGGCAATTTTAAATTATCTCACAATTCTGACTTTTTTTCTCAGAATAGCAAGATTTAAACTTAAAGTCAGAATTGCGAGATATAAATTCAGAATTGTGGGACAAAGTCAGAATTGCGAGATATAAAGTCAGAATTGACTGATATAAAGTCAGAATTGTGTGACAAAGTCAGATTTGCGAGATGTAAAGTCAGAATTGCGAGTTATAAAGTCAGAATTGCGAGTCATAAAGTCAGAATTGACTGATATAAAGTCAGAATTGTGTGACAAAGTCAGAATTGCGAGATATAAAGTCAGAATTGACTGATATAAAGTCAGAATTGTGAGTTATAAAGTCAGTATTGCGAGTTATAAAGTCAGAATTGCGTGATATAAAGTCAGAATTACATGATATAAAGTCAGAATTGTGAGATATAAAGTCAGAATTGCGAGATATAAAGTCAGAATTGCGAGATATAAAGTCAGAATTGCGAGATATAAAGTCAGAATTGCGAATTATAAAGTCAGAATTGCGAGTTATAAAGTCAGAATTGCATTATAGTCGCAGTTCTGACTTTTTCCGAGTTATCACACAATTCTGACTTTATATCTCGCAGTTCTGTAATGTTGAGATATAAACTCACAATGGCGTCTTATTAAACCAGAATTGCATCATATAAACTTTTCTTTTTTACTTTTTGACTTTAAACCTCACAATTGTAAGATATAGACTCGTAATTCTGGGAGGGAGGAGGGAGGAGGGGGGGGGGGGTGTCAGCCTTTTTTTCCCTCACAATTGGACATTATATCAAGCAATTGCGAGTTTATACAGTATCTCACAATTCTAAAATTATTACTTGCAATTGTGAGTTTATATCTCGCAATCCCGAGAAAAAAGTCTGATTTGTGAGATAAAATGTTACAATTACATTTTTTATTTCCAGGCGGAAACACACTTCCATACTTCTGCAGTGTAAAACAGAGAAATGAGAACAGAAAAGGAATTCTGGGCAATTCACTGATACTCCTGCAGATGGTTTAAAGACACAGGGAAGAAAAAAAATCTCCTGACAAGAAAATAGCCAAAAGACCTATTATAGTGGGGAGGTAATGGTGCGGGACAGGCACTGATACAAATAGCCGAGGAAGGGCATTTCACTCAGATAATGGGGTGGAAGGTTTCTGGCATGAGGAGATTCATGTACAGACAAGAAACCTTTGATGCAGTGACATTGGAGAAACCATAAAAACTTGGGTGTTAAATAGCGAGACGGTTACTGGCCTCTAATGGGATCCTTAGCTTTTGGGTGGTAGATTTAAGACGGTCTGACATGAGAAACTGAAATATTGTAATTAGATTCAGAAACTAGAATTTAGTGAGCGGAGAGCGATTTTTCAGTTTCAAATTTGAATGTCTTTAAGCAGTTTGCAAAATACATATGATACAGGTGGGCTTGCATGAAAAACCCTGAATATTCACTCACTCTTGATGCCGATTAGGTGACGGTGAACTTTGAACAGGACAGACGCATGCAAATGTGCTAATGGCAAGCAAGAATTAATACAGTTAATGATCGTCAGTAAAAAGACGTTTAAGAAGTCTCACTTATTTGTCAGTTCTGCAAAAAAGTTGGGAGATTACACGAAGAGATCAGTTTAGCCACTCGGTATGATCTTGTTATCTCACAGTTTGAGATGTGGAGAGGTTAATGGTTGCCTCTAAATGTGAAAGTCATGACTTTTAAAACATTTCTGAATCATCGCACCTATTTTAATTACTCTGTTGATTAGAAAATCAGTGATGAATAAGAACCATTACTGCATTTACATAGCGGTGAATTAGGTGCCAATGTATGTTGCCCGTGACATTCATCTATACATAGTGCGTATGCCTACTGAAATATATTAAATATTAATTCTAAATCTAGAAATGCATGTAAAGACAGTGGCCCCAAAAAGTATAGAGCTTGTTTTTCATGGTTTTAACCCTTTTGTGTCCCTTTTACAATATGTAATATAATTGTCTGGGGTCTCCAGAATGTGTCAGTGAAGTTTCAGCTCAAAATACCCCACAGATCATTTATTATAGATTGTCAAATTTGCCCCTATTTGGGTGTGAGCAAAAACACACCGTTTTTGTGTGTGTCCCTTTAAATGCAAATGAGCTGCTGCTCCCGGCCCCCTTTCCTGAAAAGGCCGAAGCTTTAACAGCTCACGCTTCGGTTGCTCAACAACAACAAAGCTGGAGAATCTCAAGCAGACAAAATGAGGATTGTCAGTAACGGTGTTCAGACTTACATTGTTCAAACCGGAGTCGACACTGATGGAGAGACTCAGGAAGAAGTTACAACTTTTAGAATGAAACTGGACGTTTCTGAATGTTAGAGGAGAGCAACAGCAACATTACACAATAACTAAAGTAAAAAAAAAAAAAGTTAAATCATAATCAAGGACCCCTTTAAATACTCTCTAATGCTATGTTTGTAGTCCATTTGATGGGTTAACTTGTTGACCTCGGATCAAAGCTTAACATGGTATTACGTTATTCAGGCTTTTCTGTAGTATAAGGAATTATTTTCAGAAGAGCTGTTCAGTAACAAGCTTTGGGTATTTTTTAATTAAAACAAGTGAAGAGCGCTGGGCTGTTTACCACGTTACTCTCCCATCAATGTGGCATCTTCTCTGATTGGGTGCATTATGGCTAATTTATGGCTGATAATTAGGCTCGGTTTCATGCTAAATTTCTCATTAAGCTGCAGGGGTTGTCACTCCCAGTGAGGAGCTGGCACTGACATGGCTTTGAAAGTTAAGCGTGTTTAGAAGACATCACAAACGTCATGTACAATCTCTTTCCATGCCCTTCCACTGTAGTCAATTATCACCCTTCATGTTTCATCATTCCAGAGTTCATAAAATAAAACAACACACTACGTGTGGGAAAAATCTGTTCAATGCCATAAACTAATTTTTACATTTTCTAAAGAAAATATTAGCCGATCAGTATACTATTACAGTTTTTGTTAATATTTTGAATTAAAGTACCCCTATTATGCTATTTAAATGTCCATAATTTTGTTTTGGAGGTCTCCTACAGGGTCACAAAACTCTTACATATCTTAACAAATTAGCAAATAATAGTGCTCATTTGAATGTGGAAGTTCACTTAGCTAATCAATAACTTCTAGATATTTTTTCATACCTCCTTAGAGAACTACTACAAGTTCATAATTAATTTGAATAGTGCATAATGTATAATTAATTCTAAAGTGAAGATCATGGTAACCCACTAGTAATGAAGTAAAGGAATTATTATCCAAAACCTTATAAAAACATATGCATATTCTTTAAAGTAATTCAGGGGACCTGTTACAACAACATAAATAAATGTATGGTTACATGTTAAAACAGTCTAATATATTGTTTTAATTAAAACTTTTAAGTTGCAAACATTATTTTGTTGAGTTAATAATAATGTTGCTCATTACATCAACTTAATATTGTCTGTAATTTAAACTCAAATTTCAGTGTGAATTGGCTTTTTAAAAAGTTGTAGTAACTTAATGAAATTCTCTTGATAACTTCGGAAATTATAGGCTGTGGATTTCTAGTTCCCAACATCCTTTGCATAGGACTGGATGAGGAGAAAAAATGTTGAAATGAAGTGTTATGTGTTTTTAGTGAAGGGAAAGACTTTGTTAGTGTTTAATGCTGTTCTGTTTGACATTTAAAAGAGTTTCTGTAATGCTGATTGTTGTTTTTGTGGTTATCATTTGTGCTGAAGAGTCGATACGTGAAAGTAAACACTATATTCACTCTATAAGCAATGACTGCGCTGATCTTGCTTGTTCATTAAATATACATGGTAAATAAGTTGTGTTAGCATGTGCAATGATAGCTGTTGAATTAATTGGTTCCAGAGCTACAACTCTGGTAGTGGGAGCAACTTATTTTTTTTGAGTAATCAACAAGAGATTGCTTTCTGGCCCAAGTTAAAACTTTGAGGCATTTTGCTTGATAGAAGTCATAAACATCATCTGGAATTATTTAACTGCACTAAATAATAAATAAATATGACGTTTATGGGCTAATTCACACTGTTGCTGTTGGTCAGTCCATGTCGGTGCAGACACGTCCATCAGGTTTTATGGGATCAGTGTGTTACCCCTGTTGGCGCCTGTTGCCATTGGTCGGCGTTTGTTGGCAGGTTGTGGAGTGTGAAAAGTGACGTACTATAATCAGGTGATTGTCTCTGTTGGTGAAATAGTCGTATTATTGGCTCATATGTCTGTGGGGTTCGGTATATAACACTGATGTACAGTTTTTTGTTAAATTAATCCTATCAGAAATCACAAAAACTGATATTCATATTAATATTTTAAGCTTGAAGAGTACACGTTTGAAAATACTGCAATAGAAAAGTTTTCCAGTCAAACCAAGATTGTTATAGGGCAAACATCCTACTAGGAAAAAAAAACAACTTCAAGTATGTGCAGCAGTAAATTGCAGTGTGCATTTCTTTCATGCGGAAATTGTTTGTTTTAATTGTTGAATTCCGTTTTTTTTTTTCGTGCAGATAATCAAAAAGATCCTTTATCTGCCTAAACGACATTTGATGTGCAATTGATGCAGTTTCTTATTAATGATAACGTTCATTCTGATCTTTAATTAGCAGCTTTTGTGTTGGAGACAGATTAAATAAACAAAGGCTTTGAGTTAAATAGGACCCTAATGAGAATACTTGGCAAGAGGGAAACATTTTAATTATTGTTAATTATGCAAATAAAGGTAGTAGTTTCACACAAATAAGACTGAAAGGTCATTTTAGTTCAGAAAAAATACTTATTATTGTGCACTGTCTGCAGACAATAATTATCAATGAAGCTTCAAGAGCCATTGAGTTCTAAATTCAGGTGCTTGGATGTTTTTATGCGAGTCTGCAATAATCATTTTTTGAATAATGGAAAACAATGGAAAGATATGATTTTTGGTCCACAACATTCTATGGTTTTAAACCATACAGTATCATAACTTTGTGCGGGGGAGTTGTTCTTCACTAAAAACGTTCTCTCTCTAACCTCCTTCACACCTATGAATATAGTGCAAGTGATCTATATTTATATTTTCTTAATTTTAAAATATTTTTTGGTCCTTTTTGGAGCTTCCACTCTGCGTGGAAACCGATACAATCTGCTAAATATCTCATTTTGTGTTCCACAGTTAAAAAAGAAAATCGGGTTTGGATTGACTTGTGAGTAAATTATATCAGAATTTCTTTTTTTCCCCTCTGGATGTCATTAACACATAAACTCATGATAGTTCAAGTCACATTTTTACCTTGAACTTTTCCTCAATTTTGAAAAATTGTTGGGAGAAAGTTGTTCTTTGCATGAATCCCCAAGCATATGTTTAAAGAAACAAACAAACAAACGAGGCAATAAATGAATAAATAAGTTGAAGCCGTTTAGGTGGTATTACTATGATTATGGCTGCAGCTTAGGGAATGAGGGACAAATTTAGCTCAAGGTCCTACAGTGAGGATAAAGCTTATGGAAAAGTGCATGTGGATGCAGTTCTGGGCCGCACGCTAACAGCTCAGAGATGAAGTGCTGACAGTTTGGCTTTAATGGGAAAGAGCTCACAGGAGAGGCCATTTCTGCTGCTTACTCTCTCCGTCAGAAAGTCCTGATAAACGTATTTAAAATTCAGAGCATTTTTGAGCCTCGAAACAAAATCTGTGCAAAGCATGACCATGTCAACATGAAGTTAAAAGAAGTATGCGTGCATTCTTTCTTACTGTAATTGTCTCACGATTAAAGAAAGATGCTGTTTCTATGATATTGATACAACTCAAATCTGAGTGAGGTCAAGACTGAGGATGTGACAGTCCAATCGCACTTGGACTTTCACGCTTTGTATCGCTTCACTTCTCTGTTTTAGCACAATCCAGACAAACTGTGCATTAGTGGTGGAGGTTTTTCAGTCAGATTACACCAGTAGGTGGCGACAAGTGACTTAAAGGGCCCTATAATACACCCGGCACTATGCAACGAAAGGCGCAACGCCAGTGGTTTTTGCTAGTTTCAGCCCGACGTAGTTATCATTTTCACATCCAGAGACACATTTAAGTAGCAAATGCACTCATGCCCTTTTGGTCTGAAATGCGGTGTGTTCAGGTGCATTGTTGGCGTGTTGCTATTTTGGGGCAACTGAAAACGACCGCACCATTGACCAACAAAAACCTGGTCTAAAGTCAATGGCGCAGTTTTTTTATTTTTTTTTTAAGTTCGTGCGCACACTCTTCTGGTACACACAGGGACACAAAGCAACACACAAATGTGCCAAGCAAGTCACTGAATCATTCAGTCAAACGATTCCTTCAAAAAAGACGATTCGTTCAGGAATGAAATTGTCATGAGTCATTGAATCGTTCATTCCACCAATTTATTTAAAAATCTCATTCATTCAGGAATGAAACAAGCGTCTTTATGAATTAATCATTGAATCAGACAAAATTGTTGTTGTTCAAAAATGGTGTTTCAATCTGGAACAAAGCAAGCAACTTTATTTATATGAGTCATTGAATCATTCACTCGACTGATTTGTTCAATCGCTCAGGAATGTGTGTTGATCAGAAATGCACAGTATTTTTTTGGCTTTGTTTTAGTTGACAGAGTGAAAGACAAAGTTACTGGTAATATTGTGTCTAACATGTAAGTTGTTATTATAATATAAATGTGTTTGCAAAGTATATTATGTTTCTGCACGTTTCGCAAGACTTTCAAAGTGAAATGTCCAGTAAAGATGGTTTAGTTCTGAAAACAGATGAACGTGAACATGAAATGTCAGTGAGTGGCACTGAAAGGTTAATGCTCTATTGTGTTTGAAAATAAAGTACTACTAAACCTGACACTAAACCTAGTATGTCCCATACTTGTGCACTGTTATGAAGTGAGTTTGGAGTAAAAACATGTTATTAAATGTTGTCTTTTGTTGGACAAGATGTTAATAAATGCTTCTCATGTCTGGGAAGATGTTTGACACGCGTTGCTTTTTCAACTGTACATTTTAAGCGACTCAAACGGAGTACTTTCAGATGGATTAGCATTTGGAGCCGTACTTCACTGACAAGCTGCGCATAAAAAAAATAATCGCAGCCTTTGCGATTTCATAATCGCACTAAGAATAAGTGATAATCGCATTACTTGTGCACTGCGTTTCACCCATCCAAGTGCACACACACGGCAGTGAGTACTGAACACACACCTGGAGCAGTGGGCAGCCATTTTTTCCTGCAGTGCCTAGAGAACTGACACTATTAACAAAAGCAAACATGAGTTAAAAATACATTCGAGGAAGCAGCCAGGCCATTTTCACTGCTTTTATTGTAACTTATGTCTCATGGAACGTTCGCATTACAGGTGTGTTGTACCTGGGGAGCTACCAAGCAAGTTTACTTTGTTAGAAAATGAGACTCGAACGTCAAAAAATATTAGTTTACAAATCATGCAGTATTGTGAAAGGTAAGTTATTATAAATCAATGTTTTGCAACTGCAAAAATGTAGGTAGAGGCACGTTTTTTCAAGTTGTTAAAAGCAATATCATGGGGTAGTCGTGGCCTAGTGGTGAGGGAGTCGGGCTTGTAATCTGAAGGTTGCTGGTTCGATTCCCACGCCGGCAGGAATTGAAGGTGGGGATTGTGAATAAACGGCACTCTCTCCACCTTCGATACCATGACTAAAGTGCCCTTGAGCAAGACACCTAACCCCTAATTGCTCCCCTTGTAAGTCGCTTTGGATAAAGGTGTCTGATAAATGATGAAAAATGTAAAAAATATCACACAATCATGCTGCATTGACATTGTGTGAAACAGCCCAAGCAGTCGTTGCTAGTTCTAACGTCCATTATATACAAACATTACATTTCTAAGAACTTGGCACGTGTTTTAAATTTGATTTTTTTTTTTTTTCTCACTGACCCACATGCACTTTTTCTGTCAGAACTCAGAACTTTGTGTTTTCTGCATGCGTTCACACATATGGCAGACAGTATGGACACTGATGAGTGCTTAAGCTTGATGTATTTTGAGAATATATCTCCTCTCAGTCCCCTGTGACATCCACACACAGCTGTTACACAGAGCTCTTCCTTCCCTCTGGACTCATTTCACCCTCAAAGTGGCTCACCACCCTCTCCAAATCTCTCTCCAAACAGGTTTATTCTCATCCTTCACTTCCGCTGCAGTCGATAGGGTTTGCGCTGCTCTTAAACCCATTACGGATGTGCTTCGGCCAACTGTGAAACCTCTGTCTGCTCCATATCTGCCGCCAACTCCAATCAACACCGAACCCCAGCAGCCCAAAACATCCACGGCTGTCATACAAGGGGTTTCAGAGACTGTTGCAGTATGAGGGATTGAATCCGGGTTCCAGTGGAGAACAGGTTTGTAACCAAGTTTAGGGACACACAGCTAAACCTCCCAGTCTCACACCTTATACTCTAAGGACAAGCCAGGAGATAAAACATGGCGTCTCTTCAGACTGTAAAAACGTCAAGTCAAATCACCTTTGTTTATATAAAACTTACAGATCGTTTTAAAGCGGCTTCACAAGGAATTAACAGAATCAATGATGCAAACTTCATCAAATTCGCATTTTGTGTGAAAGCTGCTCTAAAAAGACGGTCATTATTTAGCTAAAGTCAGTGTTGATTCAGTTAAATTCAGTAACTGTAAAGTTCATCAGTTTTCAATTCAGCTGTAGACTATAGAAGACAATAAATTTTATTTAACTCGAGTCAGTTCAACTCAACATTCAGTTCAATAGTGTGAATGTTGCAAAATTCATCAGTTATGAAACAAATTCAATTCAATTATAAAACAGATGAAGAAAGTGTCACATAGTTGTTTGTAGAAAGCGACAGATTGCATGTTTTTATTGCATTTACATAATATTTGCTTAATTATTTGAAACAGTTTATTTTATTTTTTAAACAATTATTTTTAACAGTATTTTAAACCATTTTTCCCATAAAGCAGTCAGGGGAGTTAGTAGATTAACGTTGGTGAACTTGAATAATTGTGTGTCCTCACGTCTTTCCGCGCTTGAAACAACATTCCTTCTGATGTTCATTCATGTTTATTTGATCATATAAATGAACTAGTATGAAGAGATGATCGGTTCACGAGCCGCTTGAAGGAGCTACAGTGGCACATTAGACACTATACGGTATTTATTGTTTAAACTTCTTCAAAAATTACGATATTAAATATGAAACTGTTTCATACGTTGTCAGTGTCCTCTTTGCTCGGGGGTATATTTTTCACTGTGTGAGAACATGATGTGTGGCGTGAGAGCGCATGGCTTGTCAGACATAGCGAAGGGTCAATTACTTCAATTTAAACTGTTTATTTTAAAGACCTTTGAGTTTCTGTGAGTTTATGATATGATAATAGATTTTCTCTAATGAAACGGTATGCTCACAAAGTGACTCTTGAGGTAAAGTTCATGCATTCATGTCAAAGTGAGGCAGCAGAGGCTGAAAACACAGCTAGCATCACGCGTGCTTCAGTGTGTGTGTGTGTGTGTGTGTGTGTGTGTGGGAGGTAAATGAAACCACGCATCTGTGCCATTCATTCACATAGAGAAACAAAGAAGTTGCAGGATTCCTATTTAAAAAGTCTTTTATCGGTTTAATATTCACAGACATTAGTCTCAATCTTGATTTGCTTTTAATTTATTCATCAAAACATTGACAAATTCCATGACATTCTGTGTTATACAGTAAATTCCATTTTTATGACTCAATTCTGTCTGCATTTTCTGCGTCGCGGAAATCATAGGGCCCAATTCACATTAATCCTTAAAGTTATTGGTAACACTTTTGAAATACACCATGAGAAATACATTTGTCACTGTATTTACTATTCTTCGTTAACGTCAGTTTATGAAAATACAGTTTTTCATTGTTTGTTCATGTTAGTTCACAGAGCATTAACTAATGTTCACAAGATTTTAATAATGTATGTTGAAATTAACATTAACAAAGATTAATTGTAATGACGAGTCAGCGGATGAAATCCAAATGCAGGCTTTTATTAACAAGAGTGGTCACACAGACATAGGTCATGGAACAGCAAGAATAGGAGTAGTAGCCGAGTAGGACCTAGGGACGTCTGACGCGAAACTAATGTTTCAACATGGTGCCGAGATCCCGAAGTGTAGATGTTTCGAAACTCTGCTCCGAACTGTAATCCAAAACCTAAACGAAGCTTCTGCCCGTTTCGACAGGTGGCATGCTTGCCGAGTCTGCGTTTGACTGACAGGGGTGGGAACATCTGTCATCGCATCACACATCTGTCTCAACTCCCACAAAGTTTAAAAGAGGAGTTAATGCACCTTCACCTTGTGGGTTTTTGTGAGAGGAGAAAGCAATTAATATTTTTGAATAAAAATCTGTAAAAACAAAAATGAGAACATTGTGGATTGATTTGTTTTATTAATTTTCATTTTTCATGACCAAAATAATCTAGTTATTATTATTATATATTGTAGTTATATAGTGAGGATGTTAAAAACTCACCACATTAACAAAAACACAACATTTTTATTTTTTTAAATGGCTTGTTGTTAAATGGCAACTTTTTTAAAAGTTGTTTCAGATAACATGTGCAATTGACCACTAGGTGTCACCGTGGAGAAGGGTGTCGGTATAGTTTCGAAGCCTCGACACAATACGGCACATTTGCTTCAACTGTTTCAGTGTTTCATGAAGCCTCGCTCTGCCGACCACTAGTAGGATCCGGGTAGAGGGGTTACACATGGATTAACAATGTTACACATTGGTGTGTGTGCAGAGGGCTTAAATAGTAAACATAATGAGAATCAGCTGGTGAGGTGATCAGTGATTAGATACGGGGCTTCTGGGAAATGTGTAGTGCATAGTCCATGGTGAAGTGCCCTCTAGTGGTTAAATACGGGCAGTTCAGCTGATGATCGTTACATTAATAAACACTGAGTAAGTGTAGTTCATTATTAGTTCATGTTAACTAATGTTAACTAATGAACATTATTAGTTAACTAATGAACATTAGTGTTACCAAGTTATTTAGTCAAGTAGTGAGTGATTTTTATTAACACTAAAACGCAGACAGCAGCACAGCAGGAATATTAGATTATGGATTAATCTTGGATTATTCAACAGACATTATACAGCTCAGTGCCTTCTCACAGTTATATAAACCATTTTATTTAAGTTGCTTCTCCATCTGAAAGCCAGAGGGCGCTCTTGCGCAGAAACTCAAAATATGCGCTGCAGCAGAGGAAAGTAACACACGTCATATCGCTGTAGCTGAATAAACAGAAGATTGAAACACTTTGATTGATTAAACATGACTAATAAACACACGACTGCCTTATTCTGTGTAAGAAGCCACATCATCTCACAGACGGATGCTCAGCTGTCGTTATGAAGTGAGTTTGGAGTAAAAACGTGTTATTAAATGTTGTCTTTTGTTTATACAAGATGTTAATAAATGCTTCTCATGTCTGGAAAGATGTTTGACACGCGTTGCTTTTTCAACTGTACATTTTAAGCGACTCAAACTTAGTGCTTTCAGATGGATTAGCATTTGGAGCCGTACTTCACTGACAAGCTGTGCACAAAAAAAATAATCGCAGCCTTTGCGATTTCATAATCGCACTAAGAATAAGTGATAATCGCATTATTTTTCGTATTGTGCAATAAAATGCGCAGCCCTAAATCATTCTTAATTTGTATACATGATTAGTTAACATTATTAGCACGATTTATTTGGTCTGAAAATGTTTCTTACTTTGCATTTTAATGATGTAATTTATGTTAAGACATTTAAAACAGCAAAATTAAGAATAAAAGCTTTTAGGAAGCTGCAGGATAAATCATGCCATCTTAATTAAACCTCACAAGTATTTATACAGAATATGAATAAAATAACAGGCTCTTGTGAAAACAGGGCTTTTTGTCTTTGAGAAGACAAGTTATGAGGATTTATGAACGCTTTAAGAACTTGCAGAATTTCATTATTTCACATCTCTATTATGATCTTTATAAGCATGCATAATGAAATGCCCTATAAAAGATTTAATAAATGGACTTCAGTTTAAAGTCAGATGGATTTGGCTCTGGTGGAGAGAGGGGAGGGAGAATAGAGGGGAACATCTATTGTACACTGAATATAGAGGGCTGTCACAAATGGATTAAGTACTCAATATAAAAATGAATTCCGTTTCAATTAAAAGAGGGTGATGGTGGTCTATTTCAAGTCTCTCAGCTGGAATAAAGAGCCAGAATGAGTGGGACCCATGGAAGGTAATATTGAAATAACTGTAATTACAAGACATGTTTTCTCTGTCTCCCCATAAAGCACTTGTCAGCTGTGTTTAACAAAAGATTAGCCAGCTTACAGCAATGGTCAAACTGAGGAGAGCTGGGGTCGGTTTCAACAAACTCCTCAAGTTACGAAAAACCTTAGTTATAATAAAACCCTTACACCAGGTTTCACAGACAAGGCTTGAAGGGGTAGTTCACACAAAAAAGAAATTTCTATCGTTAATTACTCACCCTCATGTCGTCCCAAACCCGTAAGACCTTCGTTCATCTTCGGAACACAAATGGCGATATTTTTGATGAAATCAGGTTGTATCTGATCCACTCATAAGCAGCAACGCCATTGCACCTTTTGAGGTCTAGAAAGCTAGTGAAGACATCTTTAAAACAATCAACGTGACTACAGAGGTTCAACCTTAATATTAAGAAGCGACGAGAATACTTCTGTACACAAAAACAAAACAAAAATGTCAACTTTATTCAACAATTTGAAATGTTGAACTGAACGACCAATAATGAGTCTGCGTTCAGACGTTGGACACGGAAGTCAACTGTGTATTAAATAAAGTCGTTATTTTTGTTTTGTTTTTAACAGTTACTGTCATAACTCGTTTTAATGACAAATTTATGTAAACTTATATTAAATAATTAAGACATTACTAACAGGTAAAGGACAATGGATATATTAACTAATATAGTGCGTATATTTTGTGAAATGCTCACTCTAGAGTTCATTTCTCTAGTGAACTAACATGCTGTGGACACTAAATAACGTTCCTGAGGTAAATGTAATGCTACGTTAGATATTACCGCTTTTGAAACACTGGTTGAGAGATTACACGAAAACATATTTATGAATAGATCATCTGTTCTTCTTCTTCTGCACTTTTTCCTGTTGAGGCAGTTAGCAAACAGCATTGCATTACCGCACACACCCCCTTCTGGATTTGGGTGTGGATCGCCCTGTATTCATCGTATGACTGCTTGCACTGATTCGTGACGTCCATACTGTGACGGTTCGGGACAAATACATGCATTGTTACACCCCTAACATATTACATTATAGATGAAAACATCTGTAATGGTAGACATTGTAAACAGACTGTGTGGTCACAATTATGAATTCTTGGGGAAAAGATGATTGTAAATGGGTGATGATAGTTAGAAATAAAGGAGACAGGCATAAACACAGAAAATATATATACAAACTAATAGTCCAGAATAACTTTAAAATAAAAGTCCACAAAAGAATAGATGTCAACAGAACTGAGCACTCATGAACAAAGATTTTAAAGCTAAAGAACTGCCATTGAGACGAATGGCGATGCAAATGGACAGCTTTCTCCAGGTATTATAGACCTGCTTGGAGCAAGCAAAACAATGCAGACAGCACATTCAAATAAATTACAATCAGCGGGTGCAATTCATTATTAGTGAATTCCCCCCTGAGTGTTTAGAATCGACAACAGGAGCTTAATACAACGCTTTACAAGAATTGATTGATGTAAGCGTCAAAGTTATAATGCCTAAAGCATATCAGAACACAGCAGAGTAGAAAAAACAAACTAATTTAAACTTTACACCCGTCACTTCTTAAAAGCGTCGCCATGCATTTCCTCTGGGAAAGCTAATTTGGGGTGTAATAATCTGTTTGATAACAACTTATCATTATCGACCTCACTTTAAAAATCTCTTTAAAGGCTGAAAGTTTCTCAGGGCCCTGCAAAGTAAAGCAGCTGCTTGTATTCTGTCATTTATTTCCTGCTCTTTGTTTTCACCACAGGGCTGGCTCATTGCTCGATAACAAATGAGCGCTTAGAGAGGAAAAGAACCAGAAGATGCACAAAAAAACAGGGGCTTCATGTTCAGCATGCTTCCTGCACACGCTTGCTCTTGTTTGTTGCTCTTTAATTAAAGTCCAGACCATGTGATGTCAAATCTCATCCTCTCTGCTGCTCTATCTTGGAGCACGTCCTGGCTTATCACACGTGTATTGATCGTTGCTGGAAGGTATGTTTGTTGGAAGGGATTTGACTTTATTTTTTAAAGGAGGGCATCTTGAGCAGAGATGAAGACATGGTTTTGTGGGATGTGATGATAATTTTTTTCTATGTACACTACTGTTGAAAAGTTTGAAAGCAGAATTTTTTTTAAATTTTTATGCTCACCAAGGCTGCATTTATTTGATTAAAAATCCAATAAAAACCATAATCTTTTGACATATGTTTCAAATTAGCTCAAAGGAAAATAACCGCAAATGCGGTATTAATCATCTGTCAGAAAGGTTTTTTTTTTGTGGCCACAGAAAAATAACATTCTTACTGGGTACAGTACTACTTAGAGCATGTAGCTGTGATTGCGTCGTCACATCATTAAAGTGACTTTTTTTCGCAAACAGTGACCTCAGAATCAACACTCACGTGAATGTGCATGTTTTATTATACTGTAATGGTTACAGGTGTGCAAATGTATTGTAATGTTCAATGTAAAGAGACCTTGAACTACGGAAAGGTGCTAAATAAAACTCATTCTTCTTAGGGTGCTTTCAGACTTGTAGTTCGGCTCGTTTGGTTTATTTGGTCTTGACGAAAAAAAAATACAAAATTTAGTCCACGTGCAATTAGCATTCAGATTGGCAATTTTATCACCGAACCAAAAGATACCGAACCTAAAGGGATAGGGATACGTTCACAACCTGAGGCAATACATCATAAAATCTGACCAATTGTCTACTTACCGAACATCCAAAACAATGCTGTGTGCTGAGATAAATGCGCTTGTTGTATGTGTGTAGTATTTTGGCCAGCTGAGAACTCGTGAAGAGCTTATAAAATGTGTAAAGGTCAAAGCAGTGGCAGGAATCTCTCCGTCACACACTCAAACGATCTGCTGTGTGGAGACGCGTGTCTGATGCAGGTGATGGGAAAACTTGTGACTATGGCAAGAAAAACAGATATGTGTCAAGATTCTGTCCTTTTTAGGGTCTCATCTTCCTGTTTTTGGTTTGTTTACATGTCTTTGGTCCGTGTTGCATTCATATATCATTCGAACCACATCAGAGTTCGCTTGGAAGTGGACCGAGACCCATCTTCTCAGTGGTCTCAGTCCACTTGTTTGGTGTGCACCAGGGTTCGGATGGCAGCGCTCACACGTTCACTTGAACCGCACTAACAGAGCAATCGCACCAGGGTTCGTTTTAATTGAACCAAACAAGTGTGAACACACCCTGAATCACCTGAATATCCTTCAGTTTCTTAATTCAAAGCAGCGTGCTAACAAGGGGCCTACAGTTAGTTAAATGTATGATAACTTAACTAACTTCGCCTTTCATCCTTTCTGGGGTATAGGTGCTCACCAGGCATCTCTGTCTTAGGCTTTCCTCTCGACCTTGTTCCAGGTGTAACCCATCTTTTTGCAATCCACCTCAAGATCTCTTCCTCTTTTCATTTTCCTTTGAGGATTCCAGGTGATGGTTATGTTTGATGTAGGCTTCCGTAGGGTGTGGCCTATGCTGTGATCTTTGTGATTTCATCTTGGGCTGGGAGCTGTGCGGTTTTGTTCCACAGGTCACTTTTGCTGATGGTGTTTGGCCAGCGGATTTTTCTTGTGTTGATGAAGGTCTGGACTGTGTTGATAATGCTCGCATTCATCCTCCAGGTGTCCTCTCCATACAAAAGGACTGACTTCACAGTGATGTTGAAAAGTTTGATTTTGGTTTCCAGTTTCATGTCCCTGGAGTTTCACATTTTCTTAAGTTGGATGAGTTGGAGCTCTTGCTTTGTACCAATTACCATTTCCAAAGAAGCTGAAGTTCTCCACCTGTTCCAAAGGTGTGCAAGAGTGACTGGAACTGTGTTTGTTGTGTTTGTCTTCAGTACTTTGATTTTTCCTCTGGATGTTTAGTCCAAGTCGAGCTGAAGTGGCAGTCGCACTGTCAATACACAATGCCTTAGCCATTGAACGAGTGTCCGGATATGCAGTCTCAGAAGACAGTCTTGATGGTTCAGTAATTTGATGGTGGGGAAGTTGAAACAGGTTCTGATGAATTTCAGCAATGTTAGTCTCGGATATGGTCGGGTTGTAAATTTGAGATCGCTCCGGCTGCACACCAGGACAAAGTGAGGTCTCCTCGGCATCCCCTCTTCATCTCTTTGCACTGGCTACCCCTTGCTGCTCGCATCAAGTTCAAGGCGCTGATGCTTGCTTACAGATCCACCACAGGCTCTGCACCTTCCTACCTCCACACACTGCTACAACGCTACGTCCCCACCAGAAGACTGCGATCACTAAAGGAACGAAGGCTTGTGGTACCGTCACAGAGAGGCACAAAATCACTCTCCAGAACATTCTCGTTCACTACTCCCTGCTGGTGGAATGATCTCCCTACTTTCATCAGGAATGCAGAATCCCTGGCAATATTCAAGAGACAGCTGAAAACTCATCTCTTCCGTGAACACTTGATCCCCTCATAAAAACCAAAAAAACCAAAAAAAAAACCCTATCCTTCCCTTTTCCCTTCCTACTCTAGCTTATGGTACTGAGCAATGTATGAAACTTGTATTGTGAGCACTTCCTGTGCCTATTTGCCAATTCATGAAGAATCGCTTGTTTGTATTCCTCACTTGTAAGTTGCTTTGGATAAAAGCGTCTGCTAAATGACTAAATGTAAAGGTAAATGTAAATCGCGGTTGGACCAGATGACTTCCACATGAACAGCCAAAAGAAAAGAGATCCGGTCACTGGGGTACAGGCCCGTTTACCCTCTGCAGAAGTCATACCTCTCGAGTTTTGCTTGACTAATGAAAAAGTTCTAATTTAAAGCGGGAGAAGTTTCTTTGTTTGGAAGCTGACTCATTTGCATAATCAAAGTGGGCTGGCTGTTTTGTGTCCCTTTATACTCAGATTAATATAACAAGCATGCAATGCATGCTATAAGGAATGGGAAGGAAACTAACTGAGGATTATTTTGATATGAAGTTGGATACCAATAAGGTCATATTATCTACTAGTTCGATCATAAGGCATGCACAGTATACAATACACACAATGTCCTCAAGATATGTGTGTTAATTCATAGTCAGGTTTGTCTATGAATTAATGTAAAGGCTTTGTGTCTTTCATATGGTTGCACGTTCCACAACTGGAATTTCTCTGATGTTCACTAGTTAACTGGCTAGTGTCAGCAGGGGAATAACTTCTCTGAGCCTGCTCGGACCTAGTTACGGTTGGACCTTGAGCGGTCTGTTGGGTTGTTCATTAAATATAACAAATGACTGTGTCTGATTAGTCCAGCCGCTACACACATTATCATATAATTTAAACAGAACTATTTTCTAAAATGTATTTCCGTTATCATTGCTCCAGTCTTCAGTGTCACATGATCCTTCAGAAATCATTCAAATATAAGAAACATTTCTTATTATTATCAAACAGGTGCTGCTTAATATACAATTTTCAGGACTCTTTGAGTAATAAACAGTTCAAAAGACCAGCATTTACTATATTTGAAAGATAAATATTTTGTAACATTATAAATGTCTTTACGGTCTCTTTTGGTCAGTTTAATACATCCTGCTGAATGAAAGAATTTTTTTTTTTAAATCATAGTGACCCTAAAACCCTTGAACTGTAAAATAAATATAATTATCATTTACTCTCCATCATGTTTTTTAAGACCTTTATGCCTTTCTTTCTATTTCTGCGGTACACAAAATAAAATATTTAGTTTTTTTTACTCATGCGGTGAAAGTCAATATTGTCCAATCAATGCCATTTTTGACCTCACTGACTTTTGTTGTATAGACAAAAAAAAAAAAAGTTTATTATTCTGTCTCACTTGGAAACGTCACATTAAGGAAGTAAAATGGATTGTGACCAGTGAATCATGATGACTTTAATCACTATTGGCACCATTTGTGACAAAGTTGTTTACCAATTTAAATAATTCTGTTCCTCAGTTAATCAATATCAACAATACATTTTCAATAAATGCTGTTGAAAAATTCCTTTAAATGCATAGATTTCAAGAAGGTTGAATGAAAATAAACACCAGAATAGTTTTTGGTCCAGCCGATTTTTTCATTGAAGCCATTAAGGTCAAATTAATAATTTTGAACATAAATCGCCCGAAACTGAAGTGATCCATCAGTCATGATTGTTTAAACAGACGTCATCTCACTCGGTGTTTGTGTGAGATGACATTTTGAAATGGCCTGTCACCAGACTCCCCGTGCCGGCTGTAAGGAGTGAGAATGCCTTCTCAAGTGTCTGCGGGTTAATCAGGAAATTAATTTATCTTCCTCGCCCAGGACATAATGAAGTGTGGAGGATAGAGGCATCATATAATGGGGTGAATAATTACACTGAGACATGCGCGAGGCAGAGGGAGAAATGGGTTGGTAATTAAGACAGAAGGAAACGCGTGCAACACGCAGGAAAAATGCCAGCGTCAGCCGCGATACGGGAAGGCCAGGTAAAACTCTACACCTGCAACAAAAGGACACCAGCATTAATAACCCACCCCATTATGACTCAACCAGGCCGTTGTTGATTTATTTAATCACAGAAATAGAGTACCAGGATCATAGTTAATATATGCATTTCTGTATGCGTATGAGTTCCACTTTTGCAGAGCTACTTATTCACAATCTAATTAGGTCATCTTCCCCGTTGTTGTGCATGGATGAACGTGTTTGTTCATGGGTTGTTTGCATCTGACATAAATGATACTTTAAAGAGCCCCTATTATGCGTTTTCAGATATTACCTTTCATGTAATGTGACGTATAGCTGTTTGTGAATTTAAATGGTCTGCAAAGTTTCAAAGATCAAAGCACATGCTAAAAGAGTTATTGTCTCCCAAATGAAAGAAGCGATTCTGAACTGGTCACCGGTATTTCCAATACTACATCTTACATGAACCTATGTAGGTTGAACCTATGTAATGCCAGCCTATGGTCTACAACGGAGCTTCCCAAACTTAAGAGGGGTAAGGCCCCCCAAAAACATTGCAAAAGCTCCACGACCCCGCCGTTAAAAAATATATACCGACATTTACCTACAAATACATTTATTAACAAGTTTGTAAGAATTTCATGTGAATTATGAGAACTATGATGTAAATATTCTTTACAAAAATATTTATATCCATTACACTAACCTTACATACTTTCAAAAAAATCAAATTTTTGAACAATTGGAATATTTTAATTATTTTAATATATTGATTTGGACTAGCTATGGCCCCCCCTGCAATACCGCTACGGCCCACCAGGGGGCCGAGGCCCATAGTTTGGGAAGCGCTGGTCTACAACATCTACTTTGACCTGCCTTCAAACACTGTAGCTGAGGCCTGAAAAAGTTTGGTTCATGTTGTAGATGCGAAAGCAAATCCACTTTACATTCACTTCTAAATTATGCGACTTGGGCTCAAGTTGAAAGTGGCTGATCACAACAGATTGGCCAATCAGAGCAGAGTAAACTCTGGGGTTTAGAGAAACTGAATCCTTTATCAAACCAAAATAGGTAATGCTACAAAGTAAATTATGAGAAAATTAAAGTGTTTTTGACCTTGGATATAAATAGCCCTCTTAACAAAAGTACGAAACTTTAAAATAGCATAAAAGTTTCAATTGTATAGCTTGTTGAGGATATTGTTTCTTTTCTAAGCAATCAGACTTGCAACTTTTGCCTGGCAAACAATGAAAAGTCCCGAGCAGTACTGGGCTGTTTCCCAAAATCGTTCAACGATTTGCTGTTTCCTGAAAACATAGTTCAAACAAACGTGGAACATTTGGAACATTTGGAACATTGGAACGACAGCTCTTCTTGTTGCTCTTCTTCTTATTGTTTCTTGTTTTTATGACATGTGGACTTAGTAAATCGTTATTTTGAGCAAAATAACCAAGCTGACATTAAGTACAATGTATATCTTTTATTTAGAGTATATACAAATGTCTTTTACATATTCTAGTTCGTCAAGAGATTTGAAAGATTTTTAAAGAGTGTGCGTACGTGCTCTGGTACGAGAGAAGAACGAGCCTATGATTGAATCTGAAATAAAGCACAACAACTGAGAATTATCCATCAGATGCCATGTCTGTAATTTATAGCAAAAAAAAATCCAGCATTAATTCGAACTCAAACGGATTAATTTAAAGTTATTACATCATTCAGCAATGTGGCTGAGCGATTTGTTGATTTGTTTTGTATTATGGTTGTGAAGCAGCGAGTTACGTAGGGAAATGTTCCTCTGTACAGTATGTAGAGACCAGAATATCATAGACTGAGTTTACATGCAGTATTCCAATAGTAAGAATCAGACTTTGGTCATATTCTGACTATTAAAGCGTAATGTAAACTAGTTAACTTAATAAAAAAATATGGTGGCAGTGTAGATGGCATATGTTGCCTGTATATTCTCTAACTTAAAGTGATGGTTCAGCCAAAAATGAAAATTCTGTCATCTTTTAATCTAGCTCAAGTTGTTCCAAACCTGTATTCATTTCTGTTGAACCCAAAGGAAGATAGGAAAGGAATGATGAGATGGCTGAACTATCCCTTTAACCGTGCATGTCATTAAGTGATATAATGTTAATATACCATATGTTTTTGAACCACCGAAATATAATCAAAACATGTGCCGTATAGAGATTTCTGGAAACGTCTTTTTACTGTACATTATATGGTAATTCATAGATTTTACTTGCACAAAACATAAATTTGATCGTTTTTTTTACCTTAAATTTACATATAATGCAACATTAAAGCATTTACAATTGATGGCAGAGCAATGTAATTTACAGATAACCAAATAACAGGTTTTTACTGTAGTCTTTTTTTTTTGTAAAAAAACGTTTCCAGTGCATATTCATGTTTCTACAAATGTGAAGTAGAATTTTAGGTCGTACAAATCCTTATTTGACAAAAAGTAAAAATTTTAGCTAGATTTTTTTTTACTAACTTTGTGTAAAGATTAAAACAATCGGTAAAACACAATGTAATAAAGTTTTTCTGTGTACAAATAAAATCTATATGCCATTTAAATAGTTAAGTGAATCAAATTATGAAATATCACTGAGCATTATTTCAACGTTTGCTCAAGCTTGATCTGGTATTTTTCGCATAACTGCACCGTTAATTTAAATGGAACATTGATCAATATTCATTGGACAACTAGCTACGTTCTACACAGAGTTCTCAACTCTGGTGAAAGTTTAAAACAAAACACTTTCTGTTAGAGCACTGCGAGTCTGAAGGAAAAGTAGACTGCACATCCTGACATGGGCTGTATAGGTGCTGCAACAAAGCTTTGAAGGATGTGCGGAAGTGTAAATGAAGTTCACCTCCGTCATTAACATGAAGGGCTTTGTAATCAGGGTAATTGTGGATAATAACTTGGAGCAGACAGCAGCGGTCCCTCCCTCTGCAGGGGTATGAGCATCCTAAGGGCTTCTCCCACTGCTTTTACAGATTAATCAGCTTTTGACTCTCGACATATTGGACAAATACTTCTGGCACATCATGATTGGAATTAAAGAGATGTTTCTGAAGTTTAAACTTTTTTTTTTCTTTTTTTTGTCTTATGTTGCTTTTCTTGTAGCCTACAATATGTGGGTAAAGCCCTGGGTATACTTTTTTCACAGCTGAACGCACAGCCTTGCAAAGCATACTTCACTTGACTCGTACGCATACACAAGGCTTTCGACGCATGCGCAGTTTTGAGCAATCTCTAGCCACGAGTTACAACCCATTTAAACATCTTTATATTCTTTCATGCTAGAGTTGTACAATTGAGGATACTTTCTAACCTCTTCGCACAATCTCTCATCAATATAGCGACTATATCATTGTCGCTGTAGCTTGCATGCGTTCCGGTCTGTTCTGTTTATGCAGTTTTTCCTTTGACTATCTTGTGAATCAGCGACCCCAGGGCATGGTTGCCACCTTGTGGATAGACTAATTACTGCTACCAAAAAAATTAAATAAATGTGCATGTGCGACCTGCGAATAAAATCTGATGACGAAATTTGCATCATGCGCACTGTTCGCTGACCCTCGCATACGCGTAAAAAGTGAACTGTTGGGCTTAAGGCCAATCGTGGTACAACACAACATCAACTATTTTTTTCTTTCTTTTGGAATGTTTTAGACATTGTATAAAATTTTTACCTTATCCAAAGCCAAATTCAGCTATTGTTTCTTATATCCTCATGCTAAAATTTGATCATATTTTCTTGACTCAGCATCAAAGTCTGTTTTATTTAAACAAACACATCTTAAAAACTGACTACAGGGTAAACCGTTTAAGTGGTTGCACATACGTAAGAGGTTGTTTCTGTTGAAACTGTTTTTTCTTATGTTGCTTTTCTTGTAGCCTACAATATGTGGGTAAAGCCCTGGGTATACTTTTTTCACAGCTGAACGCACAGCCTTGCAAAGCATACTTCACTTGACTCGTACGCATGCACAAGGCTTTCGACGCATGCGCAGTTTTGAGCAATCTCTAGCCCTGAGTTACAACCCATGTAAACATCTTTATATTCTTTCATGCTAGAGTTGTACAATTGAGGATACTTTCTAACCTCTTCGCACAATCTCTCATCTATATATATATATATATATATATATCTACATTGTCGCTGTAGCTTGCATGCGTTCCGGTCTGTTCTGTTTATGCAGTTTTTCCTTTGACTATCTTGTGAATCAGCGATCTCATGGCATGGTTGCCACCTTGTGGATAGACTAATTACTGCTACCAAAAAAAATAAATAAATGTGCATGTGCGACCTGCGAGTAAAATCTGATGACGAAATTTGCATCATGCGCACTGTTTGCTGACCCTCGCGTACGCGTAAAAAGTGCACTGTTGGGCTTAAGGCCAATCGTGGTACAACATAACATCAACATTTTTTCTTTCTCTAAAGCCAAATTCAGCTATTGTTTCTAATACCCTCATGCTAAAATTTGATCATATTTTCTTGACTTAGCATCAAAGTCTGTATCTTAAACTTAGAAACTGACTACAGGGTAAACCGTTTAAGTGGTTGCACATACTTGAGGCATGTAAAAGGCTGTTTCTGTCTGTCGGTTTTTAACTTTTAAAACTTTGGTCTTCAAAAATAGGAGCTCACTGTTATTGTATACCATTTTGAATTGAATTGAATCACAAAAACTTTTCATACAAATATGGAAAGATTGTAATTCCTCCTTTGAATCCTTCAAATGTCAGCTAATGGTAATGTGAAGAGAAGAACAACAGGACACACATACATCAATGCTCAGATTTGGACATGTTCCTCAAACGAATATGAGATCAGAAGATTTGTTTGAGGAACATGTCCAAATCACTAAACTATGTTCCACCTAATAACTTCCACTTGCATCTATCGTGAACAGGTCAGGTTAAAACGTGTGAAAGCAAAGATAGACGCGATTTAAGATTTTCAGCTTGGACATTCTATTAAGCTTTCTTTTTTTTTTCTGTTCCACAGAAGAAAGAAAATGTTTGGATTGACATGAGGATGAGAAATGTTGACAGAATTTAAATTTTTCGACTGAACTATTCCTTTAATTTATTTTCGGAAGATGCGAAGTTTAATTCAAAACCAGCGTCAAAGAAACCACATAACTCTAAGCGTCACAATGCCAGAATAAGTAAGTCCAAACTTTTGCACGAGGAAACGTCTAAATAAACACCCTGAGACAATCCAGAAAAGAAACGAGGGCCTGAAAGCTCTTCAAATGAAAGATTATTGTAATTAATAAGTCTAGCTAAAGCAATACATCATCTGTGAAATATAAGGAACGAGCACACAATGTCAGTGTAATATAACTTTATCAGCCTGATTAAAAAGTTTGTAAAGTAGGACAGCATTACAGAACAACAACCTATCTGATGCAATGCAGACTTTAGTGAAAAACGCAAGCACGCGTCCTTGTGACTCAATAAGTCAGGTGATCCGTTTGTTTATTTTACAAACATTTCATTCACATGATATTTAAATGCAGCACCTTGTTTTATTGGTGGTACTTATGCAGAGCAGATGTCTGTTCACCCGCCACTAATATCATCAGAGTGGGAGAGGAAATGTTTGTCTGGTGTCTCTCTTTGAGATATCTCTCTTAATTGCTGTTATTTGTCGCTGTGGAATATTGATAGCGCTGGAGGGAAAGATTGGCAGCTGCATGAATCGTTATTAGCCGGCCTGTTGGCAGAGGCGAAAAGGTTCGATATACAGACGCTCACCATCGGCGGGGCCCGGGGGAGACTGCTACCCTCTCAGACAAGAGATAATTACCCATCTGAGAACCACTGCGCCCGGGGCATCAGCAGCGCACACGCACACACACACACACACACACACACACACGGGGCCCTGGTTCCAGGGAGAGACGCACACTGTGATATTTACACAGGTGAGCAAGATTGATAATTGGTAAACTAGCAAAAAAAATACTATGAAAGAAAATACAGCTACGCTTCTGTGAAGTCTATACATGTAATAGATTACAAATGTATGCTTAATGCTTATTCATGTTTCCTCATTTTTTGTAATCTACTTATAATAAATTTTAAAGCTTAGGCCTGAATTGATACGGTGTAGGAAACATATGATTGTTTGGGGACCTTTTTTTATGACCCCTTCATATTAATATGAAATAGCCAGCGATTCACCAAAAAGTAAATTGTTATGAATTGCCATGAGAGCGTGTTGGATTTTTCAGACCCTTATTTTGATATGCCAGTAGATGACAACCAGAGAGTCTTTATAAAGGAGTAATTTAATCATTTGTTCATTCAATCAATCTATTTTTTCGGTGATTCACTCAGTAAATGTTATGAGTGCGGTCCGTTAACATATATCTTTCCATAATATCAGACGAAGAACTACACACACCATTAAGCAACAACAACGAAGGACAAAGGCTGAACAGAAACTGAGGGTTTAAATGCAAAGGAACAAGGGAGCAAACAAGACTGATTAATGATACACACCTGACAAATAATGACTGTAATCATGGGGACAGAGGAGTGGAGGGAAACCTGAATGCAAGACATGTGACAAACAAAAACAAACAGAGTCCACACAGAAATACTCGGAACAGGAAACATCTTAATAAGTGGGAAACTGAATCATACATTCAACCAACAATTATTCATTGATGAACAAAACAATTGTCTTTATGAGTGAGTCATTGAATCATTCGTTCAACCGATTCATGCAAAAACTCTTATTCAGTGGGTGAGTGGATCGTTGAATCATTCATTCACCGATTAATTAAAATAAAAGTGATAAATTCAAGAACAAAGCAAGTGACTGTCATTAATTCATTTGATCTGGCAATTTTGTTCAAAACCATGGAATCATTCAGGAAAAAAGTCGTATGTGCCTTTGTTTGGAATTATTTTTGTTAGCAAAAACAGTAACTGATAGTAACATAGTGTCTAATTTACTTGCTATTGACTTCTTTCCATCTTTCCAAGTTCTAATATGACTTTTATATAACAGTAGTAATGGAAGCTTAGAGACATCTTTAGAAAGAGCAGCAACAGATTGTGATTTATTTATCATTTACATAGTTACCACTGGGGAAAACTGTGCATTGAAATGCTTGTGACAAGGCTCAGACATACAGTGAGAGAAACAGGACCATACATAAACCATAAATAAATAAAGTAAAATATAATACACATAAAAAAAGTACGTTTTTGCCTCATGTCCATTGAAAAGCAATAACAGTTGTGCTTATTTCCGGCCATATCACTCCAGCTTGAGTATAATGCATATGAAGTTTATGATCTGCATCAAGAGATATTTTGCTATCTAATACATACTGGGGCCACTGTAGATTTAAGATAGACAAAATAACAACCTTTTTTTTTTTTAACTGACATGGCATGCGTTTCTACCACTGTTTCTGGGTACATCTACACAACAACAATGTGCTAAAAACTGAAAAAAAAAAATTTCTTTGGGTTTTTCGCATACAGACGACATAATTGTTAAAACAATCCCTGTTCACTCGGCGAAAATGACTAAAAACGCTGTATTATGCATGTTAGGCCAGTAGGTGGCGATGTCCCTTTTTAAAGAAACTTTACATGCTTATAGATTGAACATGTAATATGCATGACGTCACCGTTTTTTCAAATTTGCTTTTTTGTAGTTTGCATGGAGACGATAACGGTTTCGTTTTCGAAAACTTGAACTTTGAAACTGGTTTTCAGTTTTCAGGCTCCCAAAACGCATTGCCTTATAAATGAATGGCCAAAGTTTGAAACTGGTTTTCTGTACTTAGCTGGTGTTATAGTAGAACGTACATTTAATTGCTGACATTTAATCAATAGATTCAAATGGAAAAGGAGACCTTTTATTCGCCAGTTCATCAATCCTGTATGACAAACTGAAAGTGAGTTGAGATAATTGTCAAGTGAGAGGTTTTCAGTAAAGGTCAAAAGTAGTTTGTTCAGCGGATCAGTGTGAGGATTTGTGGGTTGAGTTGGCTGTGTGCCAAAGTACTCCTGTTAACAGAAAAGATGCTGCTGGAATATTGTCTGTCCCAAGCACAAATGTCATTTATTTGAACCCAAAAATTAAATATCATAGAGTGTAAATGTAACCAATTCATCTGAGTGTTGCTATTTAGATGGAAATTAAATGTAATTTAAAAGGGATAGTTCACCAAAAAAAAAAAAAATCTGTTTCTGAATTTTTTAAGAGTGTTACACTCAGGAAGCAAGGTGGTGTTTAATCCATAACTGAATTGAAAATTCCTCTTGAATCCAAATTCAATACCTACTTCCCAAATTCAGTTTTAATTGAGGTAACAAACAGGATGCAGAATTGCAATTCAAATTAGAATGTAAGAAAGTAGAATTAAAATGAATTACAATTTAAATAAATTGGTTTTTAACTAGAAAAGATAAGTTTGTAAAGATCTGGAATGTTTGAAAGAAGTTTTCAAAGACTTTTCATAGATACAGTAATGGCCAAAGTGATGTCTGGCCTCAGAAATTATCATCTTCATCCAAATATAATTAAAAATGTGTTAAAGATTATGTAAGCATATTGCATAATTGTGCTTGGAGTATTTTTTTTTATTTGTGATAACGCAATGAAACATGGCAACGGACAATTATTGGCCAGGCTTTCTAATTTTAAACTAATGCAAAAACAAGAGAGAACCACCGGAATATTAATAACTTATTATGTAGTCATGTGGGTGGATGGATGGATGGGTGGGTGGATGTGTTTATGGATGGATGGATGGATGGGTTTGTGGGTGGATGGATGGATGGATGGATGGGTTTGTGGGTGGATGGATGGATGGATGGATGGGTTTATGGATGGATGGGTTGATGAATGGGTGGGTGGATAGATGGGTGGATGGGTTTGTGGGTGGATGGATGGATGGATTTATGGTTGGATGGGTTTGTGGGTGGATGGATGGATGGATGGATGGGTTTATGGATGGATGGGTGGATGAATTGTTGGGTGGATAGATGGGTGGATGGGTTTGTGGGTGGATGGATGGATGGATGGATGGGTTTATGGATGGATGGGTGGATGAATGGATGGGTGGATAGATGGGTGGATGGGTTTGTGGGTGGATGGATGGATGGATGGATGGATGGGTGGATGAATTGATGGGTGGATAAATGGGTGGATGGGTTTGTGGGTGGGTGGGTGGATGGATGGATGGATGGATGGGTTTATGGTTGGATGGGTTTGTGGGTGGATGGATGGATGGATGGGTTTATGGATGGATGGGTGGATGAATTGTTGGGTGGATAGATGGGTGGATGGGTTTGTGGGTGGATGGATGGATGGATGGATGGGTTTATGGATGGATGGGTGGATGAATGGATGGGTGGATAGATGGGTGGATGGGTTTGTGGGTGGATGGATGGATGGATGGATGGGTGGATGAATTGATGGGTGGATAGATGGGTGGATGGGTTTGTGGGTGGGTGGGTGGATGGATGGATGGATGGGTTTATGGATGGATGGGTGGATGAATGGATGGGTGGATAGATGGGTGGATGGGTTTGTGGGTGGATGGATGGATGGGTTTATGGATGGATGGGTGGATGAATTGATGGGTGGATAGATGGGTGGATGGGTTTGTGGGTGGATGGATGGATGGATGGGTTTATGGATGGATGGGTGGATGAATTGATGGGTGGATAGATGGGTGGATGGGTTTGTGGGTGGATGGATGGATGGATGGATTTATGGATGGATGGGTGGATGAATTGATGGGTGGATAGATGGGTGGATGGGTTTGTGGGTGGATGGATGGGTGGATAGGTTTGTGGGTGGATGGATGGGTGGATGAATGGATGGGTGGATAGATGGGTGGATGGGTTTGTGGGTGGATGGATGGATGGATAGGGGGAATGGGTGGATAATAATAAAAATAATAATAATAATAAGTTTTATTTATATAGCACCTTTCCAGGGCTCAAGGACGCTTTACAGGGATTGATGGATGGATAGGTGGATAGTTGGGTGCATGGGTGGTCGGTCTGAGAAGATATTTAAACCAAATAGAATTTATATTAAATTTGTATAAAATATTATGTATAATGGTTGCAGACCCCTTCTTTAATCAAGTGTGCCAAGATATTGCAGACGGTAAAAATTAGCACTACTTTTAGATCTCAAATTCTTAATACTTTCTCCTCATTGTTTTTACACTCACATAACACACAAACATCACTTTTCCCTCACTTTGATGAGCTTTATTATCTCTTGTATTTCCAAATTACTCACTTTATCCTGACCATGTATCTCTGGATATTCTTGGCAAAAGCACACAGACACATGCAAACAGCATTTCAAGCTGGAGTGAGCAACACCTGCCGCGTGCCCTTTGGAGTCCAGGCCAGCGGGACTTGATTAATCATCATACGACAGACTCTCCGTCATCATACCAGCTTTAATTATCAAAGCTATAAATTATTTTTTTTTCTAGAACTGTATAGATCATCTGCACTAAGGCGTCCACAACAGGTGGATATTTTGTCTCCCCTTCGGAGTCTCTCGTGTCATTGAGTCAGAGTTGATATATGGCTAAAGCGGTGATTTCTCGCTTGTGAAATACTCCCTGTCTCGCATTACTTATTGTCTGTATCTGGCACCAAATAAAACAATATGAGAAATTATATCCATTATCACAGAGGTGCACAGGACGTGTGGGTTTAATAAATAGTGCCGTCTATGTGAATCGAAGACAAAAACAATGAAAGAAGGCAAGGCTTCAAGAATAAATGTTCATATAGCACAATACTAATGTAGTAAGCAAATAAAGTTTGAAAGAATGAAACTCATTACCCTTATTTTGTTTCAAATATGGATTTATTATCTTGATCTTTAACAAACAAAGGGGGGAGATGTCAATTTTCCTGGGACAGATATTACTTTTGGCCACTACTATATATGAAAATGTTTGTCCGCCCATTCAAAGTCATGCGGTGCGACCAAGATGCAGAAATATCCGGACAAAAATGACATAAAACAGGAAATGATTTCATAGAGACAACCCCTGAAGACACTCATGACAGTCTGTCAAGGTCAATAATTAAATTATAATAAAATTGAACCTTTAGTGACAGGGCAAGATTAGTGCAGGTGATAAAATGTCATGGAGTGCAACTCCCAAAAAATATGAAATATTTATAAATATTCAACATTTCTAGACCGTCCCATTTAACAACGCTTGGTTCGACCTTCGCAGACTTTGAAGGCGTGGCCTCTGAATTGGGACGCAGCTATTGAATCTGTGTACAATCACATTGTTCAAGGTAAAAAGAAAATGTTGCTTTTTTATTGCTTATCAAAACCATATGAAACCAACAAAGAGTACATTTCTAGGTATTTGGCAGATGTTTATCACACTTTAGGGTCCAGCTGTCCCTTCGCAAACAGTTTGATTGACAGGCGATCTGACCAATCATAACCCCGAATCCGCCATTTTGTCTGACAAAGCAGTCAGGGGAGTTAGTAGATTAACGTTGAGAGCAAAAGTTGTGTGTCTTTCTGCACTTGAAACAACATTCCTTCTGATGTTCATTCATGTTTATTTGATGAACTAGTATGAGGAGATGATCGGTTCACGAGCTGCTTGAAGGAGCAACAGCGACACATTAGTCATTATACGTATTTATTGTTTAAACTTCTTTAAAAGTTACAATATTAAATATTAAACCATTTCATATGTCTGTCGACGTGTTGTCAGTGTCCTCTTTGCTCCGGGATGTATTTTTCACTGCGTGAGAACATGATGTGTGGCGTGAGAGCGCATGGCTTGTCGGACATAGCAACAGTAACTAAAGGGGGCGGGGCTTTGCGAAGCGTCAATTCTTACTATTAACAAACTATTTACAAATTTCCCCTCAAATTCTTAATTACTGCTTATTAATTGTTATTAAGTTTATAGGATTAAGGGATCTAGAATATGATAATTCAGAACAAGGAATTACTATGTGCGGTAACACGTCATTGTTACATATGTTACATGTATTTACTATAGTAATAACTAGGAATTATGCATAATTACATGCAATTAACCCTAAACCAACCCCTCATCCTAACCCTACAGTAAGTACATGTAGTTAATTATTATTACTGAGTACCTAAATATATAATTACACTGTAATACTGACACCTTAAAATAAAGTGTAACCCAATGTGCTTTATAAGTACTAATACACAGCCAATATTCTAGTAATATGCATGAAAATAAGCAACAAGTGAGAATTTGGACCCTAAACTAAAGTGTTACCTGGAGTTTTAGACACTTTTATTAGCCATTGACCTTGATAATGACTATTTAAATATACCACGTCTCTATTTATATAATGCCCGTATGGCCTGCAAGGGATTTCTGCATTAAAATAAAGGAGCAAGATAATAGACGTCCATTTGTCACTCTTCCTAAACATGTATACAAACATCTTAGAACAATCGAACACACTTTAGCGCGGATATCAACAATCCATCTGGCACAGATATGCCGCGTGCCAAGATACATTAGAGATGCTCGCGGGACAGGAAAAAGGGAGACGGCTCTAATAAATTCAATGGCAGACATGATGTCCATTCATCTCTCGCTGCTGCTTGTTGAATAAAAGGTTCCATGAATTCAGTTTATTATCTAGCCTGTGCCACTTGATTTCCCTGAGCAGTCGATAAATTGAGCAAGGCCACAGCAGCACTGTATATTCCTCCAAACAATGCGCGTAAGCTCGAGAGCCACCCTTTCCCCTGATTTTTCCTCTGAGCATTAAACCTGTGAAAGTGCCTTTCAGAATTCATGGGAAAAGTGGTGTGTATGAATCTCTCACTGTGCTTTCAAGCTGTATTTGTGTGCTTTCAAGCACACCGCTGTAATGCGACTTTCCCTTCAGTCTAATAAGAGCACCAGCACTCAGGATGAAAAGGATTACTTTGTGTATTTACATGGCACTGCGTTCATGAGCCCATACTTCAAGAAAACATTGACTGAGAATAGGGAAAGAAGAAGTAAGGGTGAGCAGCTAAGAGTGGATTTCTGGGATTTATTTATTTTATTTCAATAGGTCCACTTTAGATATTCTACTACGCAACTGCTTGTCAACTGTCAGTCATTAGAGTATTTGTCAAATGTCTGCTTAATATCTGCTAACACTTTATTTTGATGCTCCTCAACAGACTTTCTACTGACTATAAGTCATTTTGCAAGAACATGTCAATTTATTCTACTAACCTAATGGCAGTTAGTTGGCATGTAGTTGCAAAGTTTGTGGTTAACATAATGTCTAGTGTGTTAGTGGTTGGAAGAATGTCTAAAGTCGACCATCAGAGTAAAGTGTAACTTATGTACATTTTCTGATCACTACTGGACTGATTTCCAGTAGCAGAAAACTACCACTTTTTTTCTCAAAAGATTTTTTTTTTTTTTTTTTTTTGCAAATATACTGTACTGTAAGTGAGGAGTTGCAATTCTAGCTAACTGTTTAAAAATTGCAAACTGAAAAATAACATAATATTTCCCCATAATTTACTCACCCCCATGTCATCCAAGATGTTCATGTCTTTCTTTCTTCATTAGAGAAGGTTTTTGAGGAAAACATTTCAGGATTTTCTCCATATAGTGGACTTCAATGGGTTGAAGGTCCAAATGTCATTTTCAGTGCAGCTTCAAAGGATCTACATGATCTCAGACGAGGAATAAGAGTCTGATCTAGCTTATTTTCTAAAAAAAATAAAAAATAAAATTGTTTACTTTTTAACTACAAATGCTCATCTTGTACTTCGTTGCGATGCGCAACGCATTACATAATTGGAAAGGTCATGCGTGACATAGACGGAAGTACGTCGGTTGGGCGAAAAACTTACATTTTCTCCTCCAACTGCAAAATCGTCCAACATTTATTTTTTTTGTAAAGCCTGTTTGACTTTGCACGTTCACTTTGTAGACACTTGCTCGGTACTTCCTCCCACGTCGCGCGTGACCTTTCCAACGCGATTACGTAAAGTATGGAGCATCGCAGAGAAGTGCAAGATGAGCATTTGTGGTTAAAAAGTATTTAATTTTTATTTTTTAAATAAAAAGTCCACTATATGGAGAAAAATCCTGGAATGTTTTCCTCAAAAACCTTTATTTCATTTCGACTGAAGAAAAAAAGACAAACATCTTAGATGACACGGGGATGAGAACAGAATCAAACTGATTCAAGCTTTAGTTTCATGTCGATGACAATACACACATCTGAAATTGCACGCATGCTCCTTAAGCAGTATCTAATGAGCCAACGAGCATGTCCAGACAGCTTATTGACCCAAAGAATCGTTTCAAAATGAGCACATCAGAATGAACCGAATGAGACAGTTCTAACTGTTTTCAGAGGGGGGGGGGGATTTGACAGGTGGCTTTTTGAGTCTGACATGAGCAAAAAACTGACTTTCAACTCTGCTTGTAAATGTGATTAAATCATTTCTGGAGATGCTTATTGGCTGGACACATCTGAACATGCTCATTGGCTCATTCGTGCTGTGCAAGGAGTGTGTGTGCGAATTCAGATGTGCAGCCTGTGAACCAGCTCGAAAGAACGATTTGCTCAAGAATTGATCATGACTAATGAAAAGTAACCACAATATATATATATATATATATAGGGCTGGGTATTAATGGGCTTTTAAAATGTATTTCACTACAGATTACAAAATACATGCTTTAAAAAGTAATTTGTAACGTATTGCGTTACATTACTCAAGTTTAGTAACTTAAAAAGAAGTCAGAATTGTGAAATGCAAACTCACAACTGTGAGGAAAAAAAACAAATTGTGAGAAAAAGTTGCAATGACGAGTGAATTATACAATGACTCACAAACAACTATCACAAAACATGAAAACAGTCATGGATCATCAGGTCATGACAGGACAGTTAAGTTGAGAGTTCGGCAATTTTTTTAATAAATTCAGTCATTTTGTCTTGTTCAGGACAGAACTAAATAAAAATAACAACATTTTTATGATCCTCTTAAAAGTATTAAAATGTTGATGAAACTTAACTCCGCTTTTTCAGACTGTCAGAGTCAGAGAATCACCAATCGCTGTTTAAATGACATTAAAATTCAAAGTAATCACTTTGGTAATCTAAAACACTTTTCAGATGTAACTGTAATCTGATTACCACCCATTTAAAATGTAACTGTAATGAAATACAGCTACTCAAATTTTGTATTTTAAATACGCAACTAAGTTACTTGTATTCCGTTACTCCCCAACCCTGTATAGATGGATAGATAGATAGATAGATAGATAGATAGATAGATAGATGATAGATAGATAGATAGATAGATAGATAGATAGATAGATAGATAGATAGATAGATAGATAGATAGAAAGATAAGTTTTCAAAAGTAAACAAAAACAGTAAAATAAATATTAAAGCTATTAATAAAAGCTTCGCCGCAAAGGGCTGTAGAAATCCTTAACCAGATGTGTTTGAACATTTACGTTGGATTCGCTCTTGTCAAGATGTGTTTTGTTTTCTTGGATTTAACTTTTTTCAACATTGTTTCCCAGTGTTCTTCTGGAAACAGTATGCAAATGATATTGGCAAATATAAGCTGTAAACTAATGGTTGGTTACCCTCTAATAAAGACAATTTTACTTTCAGGGAAGCAAATCAAATTGCATTTGACATAGGCTTTAGACAAAGCTTGCTCAATAAATTCCTGCGAGAAAAACCTCGTCAACGTTTCCCGGCGATTGTCACGGAAGGACAGAGAGGTGAAAGACTTTCAACATGAATGACGCTTCCACTCCGTCCAAACCGACCCAGTCATGAACCTCTCCCTATCTCAGCCCTGCAGACATCCCTTAAAATAGCCAGCGTTTGAAATCCCTCTGCAAGATTTCCTCTGTAATGTGAGAAAAGCTGACTTTTCCTCAGCACTGCTAATAAACTCACCAAACCTCTGCCTTTCATCCTGCCATTTAGAATGCAGGAAGTGTTGTGCACTGATTACTTTAAAACATATTGCCTTTGACCTTCTGTCAACTAATTACCATAATACCCATCATGCCACACTGAGGAGAATGAGCGGCTGTCTCTTCTTTTGTGTAATAGTAATTGCATTCTTAATTTCAGAGGTTAAGCATACTAATGGCACGCAATGATTCGCTTTTTGTGGAGCAACCTGCAGAAATGACTTCCACTTACTCAAAAACACCTCAGAAGAGTAGTTAACAGTTCAAAGATTGGCTCGGTTCAGTGACAGTTTCAGTGATCTTGTAGATTGATTCATCTTAAGGTTACTGGTGCAGTTAGTCATTTTAAATCGCTGGCAATTTTAAAAGTCTGATCCACAGTTTCCAAATCTGTGACGTGAATACAGAGACAATACCAGACATAGGTGGGTGAAGTACTCCTTGTCTCCAGTTATTTTTTCTTTCAAAATATTAAGAGACTAAGATTTTTGTATATTACCAGTAGTGTTTTCGGTCTACTGTTCAAAAGTTTGGGGTTGGTAAGATTTTTTTTAAGGGGTGATTATAATTTCACTTTGTTAACTTTAGTTAGTGTGTGATGTTGCTGTTTGAGTAGAAACAACAAGTTACGACGCTCAAAGTTCAATGCAAAGAGAAATATTTTCTTTTACAGAAATCACTTTTTAAGGACTACAAAAAACAGCTGGGAGGAACTACAACGAGCTTCTTCCCTGGTTGGTGACACCACAAAATTTACATAAACCCCGCCCCCGAGAACACACAACAAAGGGGGCGGAGCCATGTTGTGCTGCTTTAGAGAAGAGGAAGAGTGTTGTTGATGGACTGCTTCACAAACGAGGGTCAATTCAACACTGGATTTGCAAAAAACATGAACATGACGACACATGCTAGTGATGAGTTGAATCAACTCCACAGCAACTACATAAATTTATCCACTAATCGTTCAGAAACGTCCAGTTTCATTCTAAAAGTTGTAACTTCTTCCTGAGTCTCTCCATCAGTGTCGACTCCGGTTTGAACAATGTAAGGATGAACACCGTTACTGACAATCCTCATTTTAGCTGCATGAGATTCTCCAGCTTTATTGTTGTTGAGCAATTGAAGAGTGAGCTGTTAAAGCTCCGCCCTTTTCTGGAAAGGGGGCCGGGAGCAGCAACTCATTTGCATTTAAAGGGACACACACAAAAATGGCGTGTTTTTGCTCACACCCTAATAAGGGCAAATTTAACAAGCTATAATAAATGATCTGTGGGGGATTTTGAGCTGAAACTTCACAGACACATTCTGGAGACACCAGAGACTGATAGTACATCTTTTAAAAAGAGGCATAATAGGTCCCTTTTAATGCATTTGAAAAAAGTATCTTATGCTAACCAGTTTTGTTTGATCAAATAAATACAGTAAAAACAGTAATCTTGTGAAATATTATTACAATTTTAACTGCTTCCTATCGTAAAATATTTTAAAGAGGATCCATTATGCTTTTTTACATGTTTAACTTTCTTTAATAATGTTGCTGTTTGAGCATGAAAAAATTCTGGAAAATGTTATTGTTCCAAAGCACAAAGTCCCTCCATTGGGAGTTATTCTCTATATCAGTGAGCACTGTTCCTGAACTTCTTGAAACAACACTATCAGAGTTTTCTTCCGGGAACGAACACGTCACATTCTTCATTTAAATAATTCCCACCCAAAGCATATGCAAAACAAATGGGCGGAGCCTGGTTGACTTAGTTGATTGTGTGTTGAAAGTCATGGCTATGTCAAGGGACGTGATATTTCCCAAACAAGCTTGAAGAGCTTACAACACACTGGTCCAGCCGACCAATCAGACCACAGTGAGCATTTCGGAAGGAGGAGCTTCATAGAAACAGGAATTGAACAGTGGTGTGTTTCCCAAAAGCATCGTTAGCCAACAATGGTTGCAAATTCCATTTAATTTTGTAAGTAACAACAGAACTTGGCTTCGGGAACCACGCCCTGGAGCGTTACTGACCGAATGGGAAGTACGGAGCCCCACACATGACATGCAGGAAAAAAATAGTAGGCTAAATTGTGCGCACCATTTACTATTTTGTTCTCTCAATATGCTAAATTTTATATATATATATATATATATATATATATATATATATATATATATATATATATACATATATATATATATATATATATATGTTTATACAATTATTATTTTATATATATATATATATATATATATATATATATATATTTATAAAATTATTATTATATATATATAATATATATATGGGGCTCTGTAGGGATGAGAGGAGCTGTAACAATGTCAAATATGGGAAAAATAATGTGTTTTTTTAACTATTCTTGACCACAAAGAAATCTAAATTTGGTCAAATGGCATAATAAGTCCTCTTTAAAATGTAATTTATGATGGCAAAGCTAAATTTTCAGCAGTAACATGATCCTCCATACAGTATATCATTCTAATATGCTGGTTTGAAGCTTGAAGAAACAGGTAAGTAATGCAGTTATTGAATAGTACGAGGACGATAGCAGATGAATAACAATCTCTTTCTCTTTTACCAGGGCATATAGCGTGAAGAACTGGAGAACGGCGGACGATCAGAAGAGCACACATGCGACGGATAAGTAGATGATCGAGGGCAACAGGAGACTTTTTTTTAAAATCATTATATACTTTATTATTATTATACACATTTTATTGCCTCATGTTGAATGATTAATGGACAGTCTACATGGCTTATTTGTACTTGTAAAGAATAATGTCACACATTATATAAATAAACAGCAAAAAGGTTCCCTCAAAGCCTCCCATATAAACCAAACCATTTTGATTTTGGAAAAATAAGTTCATGTAAATTCAGATATGTAATGTCTAAATGAATCATAATGGTACTCCTGACCAGCCACTAATCCTCTATAACCTTGTGAAGGTTAGACATTTTCAGATAACAAGATTTTTTTTTAGTTTATTTATTTATTTATTTGAAAGGGGGGGGGGGGTATAACAAAACAAGAGATAAGAAATATACATTTTATAATCAAATATTGATTTTTTTTCATCCCCTATTTAGGTGGCATGGCATCAGAGTGACATTGAAAACTGCTGGGAGCTCACATTTCTCCGCAAGAGGTCACTGGGATAATTCTCCATCCTCTCGAGGTTGGCTTTTGTCATGTTTTATCAGTGCTGACTGTATTCGATCCAAATTAAAGGTTAAATCATAATGATCATAGTTCATCATCACTGAGAGCAAAGCATGATTGTAGGATATCAATTAATGCTTTGCTAGTTTACAAGCGTTCCCAAAACAAACAAACAAACAAACAAACACAGAAGATTGTTTGAATGGTCACACGGGCAATTTGAGGACACTGATAAACTCTCTTAGCTGGTTATTTTCTTCCGTCATTTATTTTTATAATGTACGCCTGTGTGCACATGTTCTGCTCTGAAGACAGTAATCTAAGTTCTTAGTAAACTCCTACACTGTCATTATGAAGTAAAGCACTGTAATCACCCACTAAGACAGCCTTTAATTACCCATCTACCCCTGTTTTACATGCTGTACCTCATGATGTACAAGAGCTGTATATACTGGAGATGTAAAAACTAAAACTCTTCTTCATTATATATACAGACTGGAATATTACCTTTCTGTTTTATCTTTAGGATGGTGAGAAAGGAGAGGGTATTAGGATTGGGATATGATTCAACCACCATGCAGCCTTTTTTGTATTGGAAAAAACAGTGAGTGGCGCTGAAAGCGGTTTCAGTTTTATCCGACAGTATGGAAGCTTGATTCCCCACGGAGTAAAAACATTAAAATTGCGAGTTTATATTTTAGAAATCTGAGAAATAAAGTCAGAATTGCGAGTTAGACTCTTTTTCTTGCGATTGTGAGTTTATATCTTACAATTCTTACTTAATATCTTAAAATGATGTCCCTTTTTTAGGTCTGAGTTTATATTAATTGTAAATGTATATCTGATTTTTTTTTCTCAGAATTATGAGATGTAAACTTACAACTGCGAGTTAAAAAAAAACCCAAAAAACGACCATATTTAGTGATGGACGATTTCAAAACACTGCTTCGAAGCTTTACGAATCTTTTGTTTCAGAGCACCAAAGTCACATGATTTCAGTAAACGAGGCTTCACTACGTCATTAGTGATTAGAAATTTCAATAGTTCACATGATTTTTGGCACTTTGATACGCGAACCGAATCACTGATTCCAAACAAAAGATTCGTAAAGCTATTCTAGATATTGTTGTAAAGTCATTATTTTTTTTTTTTTTTTTTTTGGTGCACAAAAAATATTCTCATTGTTTTATAATATTACGGTTGAACCACTGTACTCACATGAACTGTTTTAAATATGTTTTAGTATCTTTCTGGACATTGAAAGTGTTAAATGTCTTGCTGGCAATAGAGACTCACTGACTATTAGATTTCATCAAAAATATCTTCATTTGTGTTCTGAAGATGAGCAAAGGTCGTACGGGTGTAGAACGGCATGAGGGGGAGGAATTAATGACAGAAATTTCATTTTGGGGGGGAGCTAACCCTTTAATGTTAAAATTATTTTTTTCCCTTTTGTCACTACAAAAACTGGTAGTGACTGTTTTGGAAGTGACAATTTTAGATACTTCTGAGCCTAGCTCAAAGATGATAATTCAGTTCTGAACAAGTTGTACACACTTAACTAAATTTTATGGAATAACACCCAAATAAGTTTGCTTAATTGCAGAAAAAAAAGGTGTTTGATAGTGACGTTCCTTAAAGTTACACACAGATTTTCAGTCTTTTGAGTACATTGAACTCAAAATGATGGGCGTATCTACTGTTAAAGAGAGGCTATGAGAGGGAGGGACGCAGGAATATTTCCTGATCAGAAATGTAGAAGTGTGGTTAAAATCAGTCTCAGCCAATGGATTAAAACATTCACTGTTTCGGTAGTGACATGAAAATGCGGGACATTTTTTTTTTACATAAAGTTTCATGATTTAAAAATAAAATAAAAAATATTATTTTTTTTTAACTTCACTTAAAAAAAAAAAAAAAAAAAAAAAGCAAAATATTTTTCAATATCATTTTCACAAGTTGCAATTTAGGGGTTAGGGTTCGGGACAGCCCCTCCCAATTGAAAGTACCCAATAAATTATGATTTCATGTATATTAAGCTAACTGATAATTTAAATATTATTGTGGGATTCCATAGAAGGATCTTAGTAAACATGTAAAATTTGAATATTTAAATGCTTTTTAAATGTGTTTTCTATGGAAGCCCGTTCCCGCCACTGTTGAGAAAAAAAAATATTCTGTAAGTCATAATAATGAGAAACTTTCTCAAAATTATGACTTAGTATCTCATTATATTGAGAAACTTTCTCATAATAACGAGTTTTAAAGTAATATTATTCTGAAAAAATAAATCTCGTAATAATAAGAAACTTTCTCAGAATAATGACTTAGTATCTCATAGTAATGAGAAACATTCTCATAATGACTTAGTATCTCATAATAACGAGAAGCGTTCTCATAATAATGACTTAGTATCTCATAATAATGACTTAACATCTCATAATAACGAGAAGCGTTCTCATAATAATGACTTAGTATCTCATAATAACGAGAAGCGTTCTCATAATAATGACTTAGTATCTCATAATAATGAGAAACATTCTCATAATAATGACTTAGTATCTCATAATAATGAGAAACATTCTCATAATAATGACTTAGTATCTCATAATAACGAGAAGCGTTCTCATAATAATGACTTAGTATCTCATAATAATGAGAAGCGTTCTCATAATAATGACTTAGTATCTCATAGTAATGACTTAGTATCTCATAATAATGACTTAACATCTCATAATAATGACTTAGTATCTCATAGTAATGAGAAACTTTCTCATAATAATGACTTAGTATCTCATAGTAATGAGAAACCTTCTTATAATAATGACTTAGTATCTCATAGTAATGAGAAACTTTCTCATAATAATGACTTAGTATCTCATAGTAATGAGAAACTTTCTCATAATAATGACTTAGTATCTCATAGTAATGAGAAACTTTCTCATAATAATGACTTAGTATCTCATAGTAATGAGAAACTTTCTCATAATAATGACTTAGTATCTCATAGTAATGAGAAACTTTCTCATAATAATGACTTAGTATCTCATAGTAATGAGAAACTTTCTCATAATAATGACTTAGTATCTCATAGTAATGAGAAACTTTCTCATAATAATGACTTAGTATCTCATAATAACGAGAAGCGTTCTCATAATAATGACTTAGTATCTCATAATAATGAGAAACATTCTCATAATAATGACTTAGTATCTCATAATAATGAGAAACATTCTCATAATAATGACTTAGTATCTCATAATAACGAGAAGCGTTCTCATAATAATGACTTAGTATCTCATAATAACGAGAAGCGTTCTCATAATAATGACTTAGTATCTCATAATAATGAGAAGCGTTCTCATAATAATGACTTAGTATCTCATAGTAATGACTTAGTATCTCATAATAATGACTTAACATCTCATAATAATGACTTAGTATCTCATAGTAATGAGAAACTTTCTCATAATAATGACTTAGTATCTCATAATAACGAGAAGCGTTCTCATAATAATGACTTAGTATCTCATAATAATGAGAAACATTCTTATAATAATGACTTAGTATCTCATAATAATGAGAAACATTCTCATAATAATGACTTAGTATCTCATAATAACGAGAAGCGTTCTCATAATAATGACTTAGTATCTCATAATAATGAGAAGCGTTCTCATAATAATGACTTAGTATCTCATAGTAATGACTTAGTATCTCATAATAATGACTTAACATCTCATAATAATGACTTAGTATCTCATAGTAATGAGAAACTTTCTCATAATAATGACTTAGTATCTCATAGTAATGAGAAACCTTCTTATAATAATGACTTAGTATCTCATAGTAATGAGAAACTTTCTCATAATAATGACTTAGTATCTCATAGTAATGAGAAACTTTCTCATAATAATGACTTAGTATCTCATAGTAATGAGAAACTTTCTCATAATAATGACTTAGTATCTCATAGTAATGAGAAACTTTCTTATAATAATAACTTAGTATCTCATAATAACGAGAAGCATTCTCAAAATAATGACCTAGTATCTCATAATAATGAGAAACTTTCTCATAATAATGACTTAGTATCTCATAATAATGACTTAACATCTCATAATAACGAGAAGCGTTCTCATAATATTGACTTAGTATCTCATAATAATGAGAAACGTTCTCACAATAATGACTTAGTATCTCATAATAATGAGAAACTTTCTCATAATAATGACTTAGTATCTCATAGTAATGAGAAACATTCTCATAATAATGACTTAGTATCTCATAATAACGAGAAGCGTTCTCATAATAATGACTTAGTATCTCATAATAATGAGAAGCGTTCTCATAATAATGACTTAGTATCTCATAGTAATGACTTAGTATCTCATAATAATGACTTAACATCTCATAATAATGACTTAGTATCTCATAGTAATGAGAAACTTTCTCATAATAATGACTTAGTATCTCATAGTAATGAGAAACCTTCTTATAATAATGACTAGTATCTCATAGTAATGAGAAACTTTCTCATAATAATGACTTAGTATCTCATAGTAATGAGAAACCTTCTCATAATAATGACTTAGTATCTCATAGTAATGAGAAACTTTCTCATAATAATGACTTAGTATCTCATAGTAATGAGAAACTTTCTTATAATAATGACTTAGTATCTCATTATATTGAGAAACATTCTCATAATAATGAATTACAAAGTAATACTATTCTGAAAAAATAAATCTCATAATAATGAGAAACTTTCTCATAATTATGACTTAGTATCTCATAATAATGACTTAACATCTCATAATAATGAGAAACTTTCTCATAATAATGACTTAACATCTCATAATAATGACTTAGTATCTTAGTAAAACATTAGTAAAAGACTTAGTAAAATATTCCGTAATTCATAATAATGAGAAACTTTCTCAATATAATGAGATACTAAGTCCTAATTATGAGAAAGTTTCTCATTATTATGACTTACGGAATTTTTTATTTTTTTTCTCAACAGTAGCGGGAACGGGCTTCCATAGTTTTCTGGTTGTGGGACAGCAGTGTGCACCAATTCTGTAGAATGGCCCATATAAACACACACATAAATGACCAATTACATCAGGAACAACATATTTGAAACAGTGTTTACTTCCGAGTCTTGAATACCTATCAAAACGGTGTTTCATGAGAGGGTCAAAAACAGGATTAAAAAAAAATAGCCTATTACTTCTAAATTAGTTTTTCTTTTGTTTTGTTTATTGGTTTTAATGTAAAAAACTTGCTAAGATTATAAGCGGACCTCAAGAACATTATTAAAGTTTTTAAAAATGCAGTTCATGACCATTTTAATACACAATTGCATATCCTGTTTGACTTTACCTGTGTAGAAATGCCGCAAAGATTTTTTCAAGGCAACTATTTGTAACATGTAATGGAACTTCACCATAGATTTGTACCTGTGAAATGTCATGTCACTCTAGATTCACGTGGCTCTGCTGCTGGTGTAACATTATTTAATTCTATTTTTGGTGTCTTATGAAATAAGATTTAAATATAAAAGTGTTGATCAACCTATCTCGGGGTGGAATCTAGTTTGAACTGTTAATGTCCTTTTCAGGATGTAAAATCTGATGGAAGATGAAGGCGGGAGATTGTAAAAAGGTTGATATGGTTTTAGGGATGGCGGGGAGTCGTCCGGAAATAGCTGAAGGCTGGAAGCCTGTGTTGATACATTATCTGATAAAGAGCAAAGATGCTGTCTGTTCTAGAGGTGCCATTATCTACAAAGAAGAAAAGAAGAGAGAGAGAGAGAGAGAGAGAGAGAGAGAGAGAGAGATGACAGTATGATAGCATCACCCCATTGGTCTATTGATGGACAGTCTCTCCTCAGCCTCTTCATACAACATTCACAGTTTAATGCAACTTACATCGTAAATCCCATCTCTGCCAATCTGCTGAAGAAAATCTAAAGTATATGTCTCATGTTTACTTTCCAATTACTCATTGAAAAAATCAGTAATTTTGTTTTATTGTTTTTAAAAGAAAAAAACTGTCTTAATTTGAATGAGATATATATAATTTAATATAATATAATATAATATTTAAGATATTCAATTTAGTTGTTGTGTTTTGATGGTTTTAATATGTTTGTGTAATATATATATATATATATATATATATATATATATATATATATATATATTACACAAACATACATATAACAAGATAAATGACTATAAATATATGTATATATATATATATATATATATATATATATATATATATATATACAGGGTTGGGTAGGTTACTTTAAAAATGTATTTCACTACAAATTACAAAATACATGCTTTAAAAAGTAATTTTTAAAGTATTTCGTTACATTACTCAAGTTTAGTAACTTAATCTAAATACTTTAGAATACTTTGGAATACTAATAATTATGTAACAGACAAAAATAAGGTAATTATGAGTTTTTACCTCACAATTCTGACTTTTTCTCAGAATTGCATGATATAAAGTTGCAATTGTCATAAAGTTTTAAAATCAAAATTATGAGATATAAACTTGCAATATTGAGACAAGTCAGAATTATGAGATATATAAGAAAAGTCTGAATTACAAGCAAAGGAGTTGAGATATAAACTCGCAATTGCAAGAAAAAAAGTCAGTATTGCAAGATTTTATCATGTAATTCTGACTTTATAACTTGCAATTATGAATTTATATCTCCCAATTCTGATTTTATAAAACGCAGTTGTGAGTTTAAATCTTGGATTTTTGAAACAAAATTCAGAATTGTGAGATTCGAACTCGCAATTGCCAGGAAAAAAGTCGAATTGTGAGATAAAAATTTGCAAATTACCATTTTTTACAATTACAAGGGACTCAAACAACTGTCGCAAAACATGAAAACAGTCGTGGATCATCCAGTAATGTTTACATTGCTGTTTAAATGACATAAAAATTCAAAGTAATCACTTTGGTAATCTAAAATACTTTTCAGATGTAACTGTAATCTGATTACCACCCATTTAAAATGTAACTGTAATGAAATACAGTTACTCAAATTTTGTATTTTAAATACGGAACTAAGTTACTTGTATTTCGTTACTCCCCAACCCTGTATATATATATATATATATATATATATATATATATATATATGGTGGTTTATGCTTAAAACAAGAAAGAAAAACTGTACTCAATATATATATATATATATATCTCATATCTTGTACCCTGACATAGTCAGAAAATCCTGAAGAAAATGTGTCCAGTCTTGTAGCCTAATTTCAGAACATGCTTTTAAAACTGGAGCTGCTGAAAGAAACTTTGCAACATCTCTCCCCCTCAGTCCTCCACCTGTTCTTGACTGAAATAAAATGAAATAAAATAAATAAAAAATAAATAAAATAATAATCTCCACAGCCGCAGCAGGAGGTGGAGATTGATTTACCTGAGTGTGGCAGGTCTTTGGTTATCTGTACCCTGTTCACCCAGGCCTGTGACGTTCCCAGCGTCAGGATGGGAAAAGTGGGGCAGTGAAGGTTCAGTAATGGAACAGGAAGTCTTATCTTCCCCAGCGAGCTCCATCACGCTCCACCTGCCAGGGATTAGATACCACACCTCTCCGGGTACAAGAAATTATGCATACGGCAGAATACAGAACTGGTTTTGCACCTTGATTGTTTCTAGGTACATAAACCAGTGGCCGACCTACAAACACATTATAGTGATTATATATATATATATATATATATATATATATATATATATATATAATTGACCATTGCATGGCATATGTTTTTCAGTAATATATAAACATTTTTTAAACAAGAACATCTTTAAAATCCTGCAGTCAATAATTGTATCATCAAAATGACATATTCAAACATTTTTTCCAGCACACACATTTGAGCTCATCTTTGGAGTTGGTGGCAGTATTAAGCAGAAAATATTCACTAATGGTGTTGACTGATGAATTTGCACATGGGTTGTCTTAAAGTTCTGTATGGGTCAATGACATGACATGCATATTTTTGTTTCCAAGTGCATTATTTACTTTTAAAATAATTTGATGAGTTCATGACATATCACTTTGTTCTATGAAACCTATTTATGTTTTAAGTCGATTTTAGTACATTTAAATAATGCATATTATCTTAAACCACCAAAATGTCAGGTGGTGCAACTGTCCAGACAAATAAACAGATGAGAAACATTTGAAATGGTGTGTCTTAATAATTAAAAAAATAAATAAATAAACCTAATGGCATCATTTTTGTCATGGGTTTTTGCAGGAAGGCAGATGAAGATAATAGTTCCAAAATGAAGGTTTAATGATAATGCCAAAGGCTGGCAAACAGGTAAAAACACACACTTAATGTACACATGACTGGACAGACAATGAAGTGAGGACTTAAATAGGAAGCACAAACGAGGATGATTAATCAAACTCAGCTGACACATGAATACAAACGAGGAGCGGGAAAACTGAACAAAGGAACACATGAGGTGATTGAAAACAAAATAAAAGTCCATGGCATGAACCTAAACAGAACAAACTGGTGACAATTTTAGGTTTGAAACCTTTCATATAATTTTTTTTATAAACATCAGTAGTTTTAAAGCTGTCCAGCAATTTGTATGTTCTCATATGTCAGGGTGGCACAACTGCAAATATGGCTCTTTTATTATAAATTGACAAGGTAATAACGGTAAACATGACAATGCATCATCCAGATGAACCCAACGGCGGGGTGAAAAGGTTTGTGGATCGCTCTCAAAAACTGATAAAAACTGCTAATTTCAAGCATGGGTTGGTACACGTTTCACGTCAGTTGGTGCAACTACGGTAATACATATAACTCTTTGGTTGTACCACCTGATATAAAAATTAATTTAAACACGTTGAAATATTATTTAACAACAGAAACTTGTTTATTTTTATTTTTTTATTTTTATTACCTTTTTTTTTTTTAATAAACCCTTTTTGAAGCTTTATTTGACCTGTATATTAAAAATACCACAAACATTAAAAACTGGATTTTCATGACAGGGGGTCTTTTAAACTTCTTTAAGAAATCAGAAAGAGTCCGTAAGGCTTTTGACTTTAACGACTAAAACATTTTGGAAAAAGTCTTGCGATATAAAACTCTTTTTCAAGAATAAGAATTGCTTGATTCAAGACATTTCAAAAAATACTAAAGGGCCAACTTATAGAAATATGTCTTACTTCATTTTTTTCATTTTAGTGGTCAACTAAGTATTTTTTAAATGGCTAAAATACATCCAATTGAATATATTTTGTACAATTATTATGTCTGAATATATGTTTTTAATATATAGGTATAAATATTATAAACATTGAACTGCAGAGTATATAAACACACACACACACAGTTGTGTTTTCATGTTTTATGGGGACATTCCATAATGGTTTTTATTCTGTACAAACTGTATATTCTGTCCCCCTACACTACCCCTACCCCTAAACCTACCCATCACAGAAAATGTTCTGCTATTTTAGATTTTCAAAAAAGATAATTCTGTATGATTTATAAGCTTGTTTCCTCATGGGGACCAAACAAATGTCCCCACAAGATCAAAATTTACCTGTGGGGACATTTGGTCCCCATAACGTAGGGAATACCCACCCACACATACACACACACAAATGAATATTTTTAAAACGATCCAAAAAACAAAAAAAAAAACATTAACAGTTTATCGATATACATTTCACAAGGCAATAATATTACCATATTATTACCATTGTAAGGTAGTTAATACATCTCTGAGTTTCGCTAGTATATTTTAATTACTTTATTACCGCTAGTAAGCTAACGGGCATAGCTAGGATTCATTTCCAGTCGATCTCACATTAAGTTACCGAAGAACATTACTGAATAAAGATAATTACGACTTAAAAATATAAAATTCAGTTCTCCATATTTTCAGTACACAAGACCTACTGTTATAAAAGTTATACACATGAAAAACGACACGACTTACCTTTCATAATCAGGCTGCAGCAGCTTCTTTGACTCACGAGCGTTAAAATTTGAATCGTCGATCGTCACGGGATCCGTATTTAACCCAACAGATGGAGTATTACTAAAAATAACCCAACGATGTTAAAAATGACCCAACATTTTTGGTAAATAACCCAACATAGTGACCCAACATGTGTAACCCAACGGCTGGGTTAAAAAAATAACCCAACGTTTTTTACTGTGTGGTTAATAAATACAATTGTTTATTGTTTATTCGTGTTAGCTCAGTTCCATTAATTAATATTTATGTTTTAATAATGTATTAGTAAATGAACTTAGATTAATAAATGCTTTAGAAGCATTTTTCATTGTTAGTTCATGTTAACTTACAACAAATATTTTATTTTGAGGTGTTACTCTTTTTTCTTATTTTATTTACTAGCTTAAAATGTAGGTAACACTTTAGTATAGGGAACACATATAAACTATTAACTATCACTTTTCCCTTAATAAAAGCAGAATTTATTGTTGATTAATAGTAAGCAGAGCTGGGTAGGTTTCTTTTAAAATGTGTTTCACTACAGATTACAAAATACATGCTTTAAAAAGTAATTTGTAACGTATTTCGTTACATTACTCAAGTTTAGTAACTTAATCTAAATACTTTAGAATACTTTGGAATACTAATAAGTGTGAAACAAACACAAAAAAGGCAATTGCAAGTTTTTATCTCACAATTCTGACTTTTTCCATCAGAATTGCGTGATATAAAGTTGCAATTGTGAGTTATAAAGTCAAAATCATGAGATATAAACTTGCAATATTGAGAAAAGTCAGAATTATGACATTTAACTCACATACTAAATTCACAATTGCAAGAAAAAAAGTCAGTATTGCAAGTTTATATCTCCCAATTCTGACTTTATAACTTGCAATTGTGAGTTTAAATCTCGCAATTCTGAGAAAAAGAAGTCTGAATTGTGAAATGCAAACTCACAATTATAAAATGACTCAAAACACTATCACAAAACATGAAAACAGTGGAAAACATGAATCTTAACTCCGCTTTTTCAGACGGTCAGAGTCAGAGAATCACCAATTGCTGTTTAAATGACATTAAAATTCAAAGTAATCACTTTGGTAATCTAAAACACTTTTCAGATGTAACTGTAATCGGATTACCACCCATTTAAAATGTAACTGTAATGAAATACAGTTACTCAAATTTTATATTTTAAATACGCAACTAAATTACTTGTATTTCGTTACTCCCCAACCCTGATAGTAAGGTAGTTGTTAAGTTTAGGTATTGGGTAGGATTAAGAATGTAGAATAAGGTCATGCAGAATAAGGCATTAATATGTGCTTAATAGTACTAATAAATAGCCAATATTCTAGTAATAGGGATGCTAATAAGCAACCAGTTAAAGCTGATAACCAACTAGTTAAAGAACCCTAAAATAAAGTGTTACCAAAATGTATAAATGCATCTGCTTACCAAGTGGATCATTCCAAATTTTCTAACTTTAGAATATTGTCTCGAATGGCTTCTGACTTCTCTTCAGGCATCACAGACCCACAAACGTCCCCGCAGGTAAAGCATGACTCTGTGTACATACAGGTCCTCCTCTGGAGAGCATTAGCTCCTCAGATCACTGACTCCCACTTGACCTGGATAGAGCTGCCCTACTTTAAATGAGCTCGGAGCCTGTCGGGCCCAGAGCAATGAAGATTTAAAACTCGCTTATTTACCTCTTTGAACAGGTCTACTGTTGCTCTACCAAAAGACTTATGAATGATTATAGCGTTGATGCTTTTACTACGGAAATGTCAAATGGTTTTGTATACTCCAGATTATTATAATATTTTCACACCAGGGTCTCAGTTGCAGTTACACTTTAAAGTTAGTCTGAGTCTTATTTAATTTGACAGCTGTGTGCTCAGCGTTTATTTGTCATCTTGCCGATGGGATAATGTTAATCTAGCCACATATAAAAAAAACAGCGTGCGCTCCCCTGTGAATACATTGTGCCCAGTGTTGGACAGTAAAATATGGCTGTGCTAATAACATTTAAGTGTCTGGCTATAACATCCCTACCAGTATAATAACTATTATCAGAGCCAAAGCCAGCAACAGCGTGGAATCGGAGACGATCATATTCTCTCTAGGATAAATAGCCACATCTATGTAATAGTGCATGGATGAAGCAATTGTTCAGTGCCCATCTGAGAATATAATAGAGCGCTGCTAAAATGATACGATGGACTCTCTATTATAAAAATAACTATTGATTTTGCAACACCGATAACTTTCGATTTTTTTTCTTACATTAAACATGGATTGATGTCCTTCAACTTTTACAGACTTTGGCATTCATATTTACTTGGATGTGGGATTAATAAATGTAATTACAGTGGAGATGGATGAATGCGATCACCTCTTGTAATGGACAACTGAGTAAAAGTCAAGACTGATCTGAGATAGAAGGATGAGCCTTATGAATGTTTACATTTATGATAGTTATTTCATATTTTCTAGATATAGATATTTTATCCAAAGTGATATGCAATTTATCTTCCAATTTTTGAGGAACACCTAACAGAATCCCACTCTAACACGCCCCCCAAAAACAACAAAATAGGAAGGATAAACTAAATTTAAGTTTAATATGCAACTGTTTCGAGTCAAAAACGAATTATTCAAACACAAATGCAATGATATGATCCATTTTTCGTTATTAAAACACACTGACGTCAACCCCCCCGCCCGCGATCCGGTGCGGGTTAAGAGCTTGCCTAGTTTAGGCCATCTTTCCGCGGACCACACTTTAAGAATTACTGGTGTATGGGGATGATTAGGAGGCCATGATGAACAGAGGCCAGTGGGTAAATTTGGCCAGGATGTCGGGGTTATACCCCTACTCTTTTCGAAGGACATACTGGGATTTTTAACGACCACAGAGAGTCAGGACCTCGGTTTAACGTCTCATCCGAAGGATGGATGAGAAGGATGAGTATCTGTTGATGAATATCTGTTTACTCTTTATTTTCTTGCTCCTCAACAGACACTCTATTGACTATAAGTAACTTTGCAAGTACATGCCAACAATGTCCAAAGTAAACCATCAAAATAAAGTGTATTCATTTCATGCATTGCCTGGGAATCAAACTCAAGACCTACCGCCATGCTCTACAGTTTAAGTTAAGAAAAGGCTTTTTTGTAACATTAAGATTTTCTTTTTATATTGAGACATTATTTTCAATATATGCACATTTCACCCCCAAATTCGCATTGTCATTATTGTAAATGAAAACACACGCACATGCAGGTTTGCTATCTTAGTGAAGATGTGCATAGACTTCCATTGATTTTATATCAGGTCACCTGACCCAACCCTACCCATCACAGAAACACGTGACCATCATTCGATTTAAATAAATGATTTATAAGCCTGTTAAAATAGTGAGGACCAATCAATGTCTTCACTAGTGGGTTGTGAAAGTATTTCACAATATAAGTGAAAACCTCACAAGGATAGTCAAAACAAGTACACACACACAAGCAATAAGTAACGACCAAAGGGCGTTATTAGGCTCAACGCGAACGCCTTCAGCCAGGACTTATTCACGATAAAGCACTAGCCTCGAGTACCTTATTGCTTTTATAAAACGGTTACCACACAGTATTAATATAAAACCTAAAAATATGTATCAATGCTACTTTCTTGAAGTAAAATCAATAAATGCCTTCCTTCCGCCGGAAAAAATAGTCCCTGACTGTGAACAGCAACAGAAGTTACATTATTATGCCATTAGATGGCGGCAAAGACTGTCTTTATGAGTGTTTCAGTCAGCAGCGAAGACTTTTCCATGGAAAATTGTTGTAAACACCGAACAAATGTTTTGATTATAACTGTTAAAAGGACAAGATATTCCAGCGGACATTCAACCAGATTTTTATTATGAACATAGGACTGACCTGAAGGAAAATGCTAAATCTGAACGCTCGCCCACTCGATCTCTTTCTCGCGATACTCTTCTATAAAATACAGTAAGCTTCAACGAACGGTATCAATGGACTAGTTGCACGTGGTCGCCATGTTGGATTTCCGATCGGCGAGTGTAGGCATAGATACTTCCGGTTTTAATTTACGCCGGTGCAGACTGCGAGAGAAAGGCGAAAAATTATGTTTATAGAATCGGTTACATCACTTAAAATACTACTAATATATTAGTTATAATTAGCCAATGGCATTTAAACGCAAACATGGGTTAGATTAATGAATGAACTCATGGGCCATATGCATATAAAATGACAATAATGCGTACTGTAATACGGTTAGTTGTTTGCATAAAATGCCTCGTGAACATTCACACGTTTGAAAAAACAATTTATCAGTTTATCTCCATAAATACAATTTTCTCAATTCTGCGCATATTTTCACTCATCAATATGATCACTGCATATTTTTAATCAGAATGACCATTGACAATATTAGGTAAAATGTTTATTTAAAAATAAATAAATATTTATATTGCATAGAGAATGTATACAATTTTAGAGTATACTGTAACAAGAAAAGTAGTAGCGGACTGCCTCTAAATGACCAAATTATCCTAATAAATTTAAAAAATGAATAAAATAAGTGGATTGCACTAATACAAATCTATAAAATCTGTCAATAATAATCTATATCCCATTTTAAAAAAAAAAGAATTTTAACCTTAAATGTGTGTAATTGTCTTAAAAATGACAATGCAAAAAAACTTTACAGCTTCATTTTATATTTTCTTTTAATTTGAGAGTGGAATACTACATACAAATTTAATGAGATTCATCCCGTTAAGTTCTGTTTTAAGAACAGCATGAACCGAAATCTACAATGTTTTAAAGATGCTTAAATACAGAAATATACTCTAAGAAACATTTATAAGAAAAAAAGTACAGGCGAGATGGAGTGAAAGCGAGTGGGAGTGTGTGAGATGTGTAGAGGTTTATAGGAGGAGACATATAGCCTCCGGGTGATTTGTTTAACTTTGAAAGGTTCTTTGGTTTGTGCTAAATTCGCTGCGAGCTACACGGCAGCAGATCATCTAACTCTTTTCCCAAGTGGCACCAGCTAACAGCGCCTGGTTCCTGTGCGTGGGTAAGGAAGTGAGATACCCATGAGGGAGCAGACGACAGCTATCGTTTGGTTAGTCCTGGCACAGAGTCGCACTAAACAAATGGAACAAACACACACGTGTACACACTCGATCTTCTCGTGCTTCTGAGCAGACATATTTACAGTTTGGCAAATTTCCATTCGATCGGGTGTGAGGTCACAGGAATTCACCGCCCTCACACGAATTTCCCGTATACGTGAAAATTATTGGATTTCAGGAGCAAAAAGCAATGATAAATATGAATGCACCAATTTCCCAACATTTTGCATAAAAAAAAATTTCTATTTTCAAATGTGTATGGATGTATGAAGCACAGCTCGCACAAGGCAGCGAAGCTATGTGACCAGCTTGAACCTGTTGCGAAATTTACATGGGGAAATCTTATTGATCATATTGAAATGACTGGAATTCTTGGTAACACTTTAGAATAGGGTGTTTTAACCAGGGCTGGGTGGGTTTCTTTTAAAATGTATTTCACTACAGATTACAAAATACATGCTTTAAAAAGTAATTTGTAACGTATTTCATTGCATTTCTTAAGTTTAGTAACTTAATCTAAATACTTTAGAATACTTTGGAATACTAATAAGTGTGGAACAAAGGTCATTGCAAGTTTTTATCTCACAATTCTGACTTTTTCCCTCAAAATTGTGTGATATAAAGTTGCAATTGTGAGTTATAAAGTCAGAATTATGAGATATAAACTCGCAATATTGAGAAAAGTCAGAATTATGAGAAATAATCTCACAATATTGAGAAAAGTCAGAATTATGAGATATAAAATCGTAAAATTGAGAAAAGTCAAAATTATGAGATAACTCACAATATTGAGAAAAGTCAGAATTATGAGATATAAACTCACATACTAAATTCACAATTGCAAGAAAAAAAGTCGGTATTGCAAGTTTATATCTCCCAATTCTGACTTTATAACTTGCAATTGTGAGTTTAAATCTCGCAATTCTGAGAAAAAAAGTCAGAATTGTGAAATGCAAACTCACAATTGTGAGGGAAAAAACAAATTGTGAGAAAAAGTTGCAGTGACGAGTGAATTATAAAATGACTCACAAACAACGTCGTTAATTTAATACACTTTCATTAATCCGCTGAATCAAAATAAAAACATTCAAACCTCATTAGAAATCAGAATGAAACATACTAATATGTAAATAATATGATTTAGGCATTAATCCAGGTGAAACTTGAGCACAATCTGTATACTGATAAACACTCATAAACAGTGTTGGCAAATCTCCACGGTTTTCCCGCAAAATTGGGGTACTTTAACACTGTTGTCACGGGTTGTTTTTCATGTTTGCGGGTTGAAGCAACTGCAAATAATATATTCAGCCCCTGGAATGTAAATTTTTACCAGGGATCCCTGGTAAATGCTGATGTTTTTTGCTTGATATTTGTCTAAAATTTTGGATGCTTTCAGCTGCTCTCTACATTTTCTCTGACCTGCTGTCACACAATTCCCACAACGAATCCCACAATTCACTCCGCTACCGTGAAGCTCATCTCCCAGCTCACGGAGAAGTCACTTTATAAAACAAGCAGTCTTCTGTTGGTCAGCGTGGAAAATCCAACTTGAACCCACAGCCAAATCTGTGTGAAGAAATCTTTCACCTTCATGTGAATTTCCCAGGCCAGTCTGTAGCAAGTTTTTTTTTTTCTTGCTATTTGCTTAAAATAGTGTATTTCTCAACTTTTAGATGCTCTCGGCCACTCTTTTTCTCTGACAATCCCACAATTCACTGCGTGAGCCTAAAGCTAAACTGCCATATGAATTAATTTAAAATGGCTGGTCTGCTCTCTCCACACCAGTGGACACTTACTGTAAGGTTTGGCCAAAATTTTGGAAACATTTCTTGAGCAGAAAAAGTCAATTGTCTTTTATTGAGAGTGTAGCGATGAAGTCACATTCAAACTAAGCAGCTTTCTGTTGGACAATGTGACAAATCCACATGACCAGCTTGCAAAATCGGCGTGGTGAAATCTTTCAAGTTATGTGGATTCCGATTGTAATGGCTGAATTCCGAACAATAGTTAATGTGACCAACCTTTACTCTGCAATTTATACACTTATGAACAGGGTTGGAGAGTAACGAAATACAAATAGTATTACAAATAGAGTTACGCATTTAAAATACAAAATTTGAGTAACTGTATTTCATTACAGTTACATTTTAAATGGGTGGTAATCAGATTACAGTTACATATGAAAAGTATTTTAGATTACCAAAGTGATTACTTTGAGTTTTAATGTCATTTAAACAGCAATTGGTGATTCTCTGACTCTGACCGTCTGAAAAAGCGGAGTTAAGTTTCATCAACATTTTAATACTTTTAAGAGGATCATAAAAATGTTGTTATTTTTATTTAGTACTGTCCTGAACAAGACAAAATGACTGAATTTATAAAAAAAATTGCCCAACTGTCAACTTAACTGTCCTGCCATGACCTGATGATCCACGACTGTTTTCATGTTTTGTGATAGTTGTTTGTGAGTCATTTTATAATTCACTCGTCACTGCAACTTTTTCTCACAATTTGTTTTTTTCCCTCACAATTGTGAGTTTGCATTTCACAATTCTGACTTCTTTTTCTCAGAATTGTGAGATTTAAACTCACAATTGCAAGTTATAAAGTCAGAATTGGGAGATATAAACTTGCAATACTAACTTTTTTTCGTGAAATTGTGAATTTATGTGAGTTTATATCTCATAATTCTGACTTTTCTCAATATTGTGAGTTTATATCTCATAATTCTGACTTTTCTCAATATTGTGAGTTTATATCTCATAATTCTGACTTTTCTCAATATTGTGAGTTTATATCTCATAATTCTGACTTTATAACTCACAATTGGAACTTTATATCACACAGTTCTGAGGGAAAAAGTCAGAATTGTGAGATAAAAACTTGCAATGACCTTTTTTGTGTTTGTTCCACACTTATTAGTATTCCAAAGTATTCTAAAGTATTTAGATTAAGTTTCTAAACTTGAGTAATGTAACGAAATACGTTACAAATGACTTTTTAAAGCATGTATTTTGTAATCTGTAGTGAAATACATTTTAAAAGTAACATACCCACTTGTGCTTATGTGTTCTTAAAAGAAGCGAGATGGTTTTAACGAGGGAAAGAAAACAGTTGAGTAAAGAAGACAGGAAAAAGAGTGCAAAGTTAGCAGGCAGGTAGAGTTTAAATGTGATGAGGATTACGCTTATTTGGAGATGCTGCGGTTTTAAGGAGTCCAAATCTTTACCTGTCAGTCTGCACAGCTGGAGGGTGGCCCCTCCCAGGGGCTGATGGGAAAAAATGTAAATAGGGCGCCATCCTCTTGGATAATCCATATTGAGCACTAATCTGCTGAAGTGTGCTTCAGATCACCTGGGCGCACTTCTCCTCCACGTCATTGTAAGCTTTGAAGTAGCAGTGCGCAGAAAAGAAGAACGTATGGAAAAGGCTAATCTAACGACAGGGAAGTAAGAAATGAGGAAATGCATGTCTCTGAGTCGACAGATGCAAGGATTTCTCTTTTATCCTCGTGCTGAATCATTACACCTGTCGGCCAGCATTTATGTATGCTTGAATAAAGAGTTGTTTCATTGGAAGAGTATTGAAGTGTATAGATTTTATACTTTTATATTAACCCCTTGAAATCAAAAGGCACAGACTGCTGCATTTCGCTAACGCTCCCTATTCGAAACAAATGGCAACTCCATTCATAATTTAGCTGCCCACTGCTGCACTCCGACGTATGAGCCGGCCCCAGAGCTTTTCAGTCATATTTCAGCTTTCACAATGTAATGCATTTTGACAAGTAAATTGCTTGCCTTTTGCTGATAGCGTTGCACATAAATAATAAATTCTTAGTAATAGATACAGGAATAATACTCACCATAGACTGATGCAAATGGCAGACTTATAATTGATGATGAGGTGTGAAGGTTTAGATTTATAGGTAAAACTTCATGTAGCAAAAATAGTCATGGACAAATAAACTTTCTTTGTTTGTATTTATTTAATAGCAAAGTGTTTTGTTTTGTTTTTTAAAAAAAAAAGGAATGGATGCCATTTCCCGGCTGGAAATTCCAATTACATCCAGCTTGATTTCTAGCTGATGTGGTCATTAGTCAATTCAAGCTGGTTTAGATTGTCATCCCTGTTGCAAATACATGCAATGCTATTCTAAAGCATAACATTTCAATTTCCCAGAATTCTTAAATTTAGATTTTCTTGTATTGACGATATAGACTACCATTCAAAAGTTTTGGCTTGGTGATTCTTATGCTTACCAAGGTTGCATTTATTTGAACTAAATACAGCAAAAACAGTAATATTATGAAAAATTATTACAGTATTTTTTTCTATTTGAATATTTTTTAAAATGTGATGCAAAGCTGAATTTTCAGTATCATTACCGCAAGTCTTCAGTGTCACATGATCCTTAAGAAATAATTTTAATACGCTAATTTGCTGCTCAAGAAACTATTACTATTATAAATGTTGTGGAAACTGTGAAACTAAACATAGGAATTAAAGGAAACACAAGCATAACTTATATAACCTCCAGGAAGTTACGTCCAAGGAGACAAAGACCCAGGGTTTCAGCAATAGACTTGAGGACCAAGGTAGAACTGCAGGTTCACGGAACCGAGGCGAATACGGTGGCTCGGCAGACCAGGCCAGAGTCGTAAAGAGTGGGAATAACGGTGGAACCGGAGGGAAGGAGTCGAAGGGGTGGAGGGCTGAGGCATAAAGTCTGTGTCGCAACCAGGGTGACACCGGACCAAGACAAAGCAGGAGGGACACAAGAGTCTGGTGAAGCCTGAGGGATGATGGACCACGGTGGAGCCGAGAGAGCATGGAGCCAAGGGTGGAGAGGTGGTGATCAGAGGCCCAAGGTGGAGCTAGGGGATTCTCTCACTAAAGTGGTTCCGAGTATCTGGACAGAACTGACAAAGAGGAGCTGTGGGACTGTATGGAATCGTCAGTGGAGGAGGGATTTGGAGGATGTGGGGACCAGCAGTGATGAAGGTGTTTGGGAGCTGGGCGGAACCATCAGAGACTGGCAATGTTATCACATATTCCCATAGGGACTAGATCCAGCCACCTCTCCTCAGAAGTAGGTGTATGAGTGGGGCTCTACTCCCAGCCATCTAACTCCACAGGGATGGACATCGGTGCTTGCTCTCACACCTGGTCAGACTCAGTGGCTGGCTCGGGGTCCAGGATGAATATTGTTTCTGGCATGTATTTGGGCACAGGTTTCATGGTGGGGACATGCTCAGTATCTGAGTCACTGTTGGCTCTGGCTCATAATCCGTGGCGGCATGGCTCAAGGCTGAATGGGCTCTGGGTCTGGTGTGAGCGGGATTGTCAAGTGGCTGTTGAATTTCTCCTCCACTTTACTTACGGTGAAGGAGGAGCCACTCTTTGTGAAAAACCACCTTCACAAAAACTTTCCTCGAGGACCATAAGGGGACAGGGGTACCAGTTGTTTCACATAACCATTTAAGCCAGCCCCAAAAACATAGAAATGAGTGTGTTTCAGGGTAGTGTTTTCGATAGGCTAGGTCCAGGAACTCACTGGTATGGTCCTCGAGGGTACGATCATCTTGGGTGAGGAAGAAGAGGAGGTGAAAGGCTGGCAGATATATGTATCCTTTCTTCTTCTCTTTACTCATTTAGAAAGTCAGTTTTTCTGTCATGTTTGTGTTTTCCAACACGTACAAAAATGAAGACAAACAGGCTATTACAAATTATATATATATACAAAAACAACTCACAGGATATTGCAACGCAAAACACACAAGTATCAAATGACAACCGACTAAGAGTAACTGTAACACAGAGAGTGTATATATATATATATATATATATCAGATACAAATAAGAAGCTTGAGACCTAGATGAGGAACAGGTGAACATAATCAAAAAATCAAATGAGTAACCATAGAAACAAACTAACACTGAGAACAAAAGAAACAAGAACTAAACACAAGGGAACTAAAGGAAACACGGACATAACATAACCGATTTACTTACTCACCTGGTGTTTTGGGGGCTTTTCATTATAGAGAAGAGTAGCTGGCCAACCAGCTAAAACTGCTGAACACAAGCGTTGCCAGACTTGGGGACAAAGTTAAACTAGTTTTGACCATTTTTTCATTTATTTTTAATTGTTCACACTGACAATTTGCAGAATTTCTGCAAATTGTTTGACAACTATATTAATTCAAATGGAGACAGTGAAGCTCAAGCGATCTGCCACATGAAACGTTTCTCTTTTTAGAGAACATATGCCAGAAAACTGACTATTAAACATTCATAGAAACGTTTGAGTCTGTGACCTCTGTCGTAGGCCATTCTATGATCCTTTTCTTTGACCTGCACTGATGGCACACCTGGGAATGACAAAAGCAAGCTTGCATGCCCTCCACGCTCTGTGGAAGAGGAAAAAAACACAGCGGACAGTGATTGAAAAGTGTCAGCGACACAAGGGTTGTTTTTCTTGGCTGGAACAGCTTGTTGTCTCAGAGTGACAGATGACAAGACGTTCCTGGGTGCTGACGAGGTAACGATGATTGCGACAGGAATAATGAAGGGCATGCTGACAGTGAGCGTGATTACATTTAGATCTCTATCTCCCCTGCCAATAAACCAACACGGCTGCTTCTTTACCTGCTGGGATTAATTAAATCAAAGATAAAGATAATAAAGGTAATTGCAACTGCCTTCATCATGGTTCATAGTCAGAATCATGCTCATGCTGTTTATACACACACAGACAGGTGTGTATAGAAGCAGGAACACAAATGTATGATTGATTCTTCGCCTACAAACACTGTTCTTCCAGACGTTGACTTTTTCATGAAAACACATTTAATGCCTTCCTTTTTGTTATATGAATGTAACATTGAAACTGTCTTTCTTAGAAGTTTTCTGTACTCCAATAATAAGGATACATAAATACATTGAAGTTAGTTGTAGACAATTTTAGTCCTCTTTTCTTTTACTTTTTACTGCATTTCAGTGTTCTTTTGCATATAGATTTTAATGTTTCAGTCTTAAACTATGACAATTCATACTAATGGTATGAATTTTCTTTACAGTTATGATAATCTGAACAGTATAAAATAAACAAACAAACAAAAAAAATGTTTATTTTAGTTGTTTGAATATTCTTGATGTCATTTAGTCCTGCTTTCTTTTTTCCAGTTTGAAAACTACATGCGAATTCTAATGTCTTTTGACTTGAACTCCTTGTTGCTGTTTACCAAGGAGCCAACAGTGTCAGTGAAAAGCAGCTTTATGTATGACGCATGTGACGTGTGAAGAAAATAAAGAAATATTAAGGTAAAAATCATTTGTGATTGTAGATTTTTTTTCTGCGTCATTTCCAATGGAGCTGTGATTTTGCCAAATTTTATGAAATCGTGTTATTACATATTGTATATATAATATACAATATATATTGGATATATATTATATATTGACCCTTCGCAAAGATCCGCCCCCTTTAGTTACTGTTGCTTTGTTCGACAAGCCACGTGCTCTCACGCCACACATCATGTTCTCACACCGAGAAAAATACATCCCGGAGCAAAGAGGACACTGACAACACATCGACAGACATATGAAACAGTTTCATATTTAAAATATTGCAATTTTTTAAAGAAGTTTAATCAATAAATAGCGTCTAGTGTGTCTTTAATGTGTGGTGACAGATCGCTGTAGCTCCTCGTGAACCGATCATCTCTTCATACTAGTTCATTTATAGCATCAAATAAACATGAATGAACATCAGAAGGAATGTTGTTTCAAGCGTGGAAAGACGTGAGTACACACAATTTATCAAGTTCAAGTTCACCAACGTTAATCTACTAACTCTCCAGACTGCTTTGTCAGACAAAATGGCTGATTCAGGATTATGATTGGTCAGATCGCCTGTCAATCAAACTGCTGGTGAAGGGTCAATTGTGTATTTAGAACACCTGCATAAAATCAATGATATTAGCTTTAGTTGGCCAATTTACTTGTACATTTGAGATGCAGGAGAAAAATGTTTTGGATGTTTCTGAGAAAATAATGAACATGAATTCTCTGCATTATGGGAGTTTATTTTCTAAAAGTTCATGGGGCCATGTGAGAATATGACTCATTTGTCATTCCACAATTAATAGGGGAAAATGGCAAGCTAAATTATGTTAAGCCCATTTTAGGATTTTTGTTATTTTTTTTGCATTGTGAAAATTAAAGGATTAGTTCACTTTCAAATGAAAACTTTCTGCATTGTGAAAATGACTTTCTTCTTTCTAATGAACACAATTGGCAGTGAGCGAGGATCAACAAGTACGAGCTGAAGAAAGTATCTCCATCCACATCCATCATAAACATATTTCCGGGGGGGGGGGGGGGGGGGTAGTAAAGACCTTCTGAATCAAAGCTGTGCGTTTATGTGAGAAAAATATCCGTATTTAACAAGCTATGACATAAAATATCTAGGTTCCTGCGAGAGGTGTTACACTTTCTTCGTAAGTTGAATACAGGAGGGGTCTGGAAAGTGTAACACCTCTCGGAGTTCAAAAAGCTTACGCTACGTCCTACGCCGGCCGTAATTTGAACATGGAAGGCAGTCTGGTGGAAGCTAGATATTTTACCTCAAAACTTGTTGAAAGAAAAATATGGATTTTTTTTTACACAAATGCATCACTTCGCTTCAGAAGGCTTTTATTAACCCCCCATGTGGAATATGTTTATGACGGATGGATGTGGATGGAGACTCTTTCTTCAGCTTCATAATCATTGATCCCGCCATTTATAAAGCTTAAATGCGTCAAGATATTTATTAATATTTCTCCGATTGTGTTCATCAGAATGAAGAAAGTCATATACACGTAGGATGGCTTGAGGGTGAGTAAAGCCTCGCGAAATTTTCATTTGAAAGGGAATTAATCCTTTAATGACATTTCACCTCCAAAATGCTCATTATGTAATGCAAAATGTCATAGTAGTAATTAACCTTTTTTGTATTTAATAAAGATATGAGATAATATGTATGTAATGTGCTGTCACTATTTAATCACTATTTAATCACATTTTCCCCTCCCTTCACTATTTTAAATTGTCCTGCATTATTTTGACAAGTGAATATTTTACAAATATTCCATATTGTCTTTCCATTAATATGCGGTTATAAAAGCTGCATGCATAATTATAAATAAATTAGGAAAATGCTTTTTAAAATAGTTTCAGATGGAGGCTACCATGTCACACCGCAGGACATTAATTGTCATGAAAATGTCACAAGGCAAAAAGAAAAGAAAAGTAGTATGGTCGCAAAAACAGGCTTTTTTCATGCAAGATATAATTTTTTTCTCTTTTGATTTTGGTGAGAAATATGAGCTGGACACGACATCCACGAATATGATGCATTATATTCTGATCACTGTTCATTATGGATTGTTAGACTAGATAAAGAACATAGTGCACTGTTTCATCCCTGAGCCATCATCCTCAGAATCTCAAGACTTCTGACTCCGCATCAAAGCCTTTTGTTATGAAAGAGGTGGAAAATTGCAGAGCATCATCTGATATGAAACAGGAAAGGATATCATCCCTGTGATCTTCAGCCCACGGAGACCCACAGCCATAAACTGCATAATGATCATATTATAGGCGTCATAAAGCTCTGTTTTTGTAGTCCCGCAAAGCTCGTTAGAGAGAGATATCAAACTTAAAGCATTACCCTTGAATAACTTTGGCTTCAGAAATTCATTTCTTTATTCTCCGACTCTCTTACATCTTCGTTGTAGCTGCCAGCTATTGGAATGATCCTTTAATATGAGCATTTTCATCCATTACTTCTCTTTATACTCTCTCAATATAACACGTTTAATGCTAAGAAACTTGTGTTAATCAACCAAGCGTATAAATGAGCCCTATGAGTATTGTGGTTCTTTGTGAAATGGATGGTATTTTGTGTTCATTAGCCTTTTTACTCAAGTTTTTCTTTCATAGCCCAATTTAAAAGTAAAAATGCTTTGATTCTGTATCTTTTGTATCTCTTCTGATACTTTTGAGGGGTTTTACACTTTGTTTCGATGGTCCACTTTAGCCATTCTACTGACTTTAAGTAACTTTGCACCTACATGTCAATTAACTCTCATTAGAGTATTAGTAGACTGTAAGGTTTGGGATAGTAGCAGGGCTTGACATTATCAGCCGCTGTTACAGATTGGCGTTTGAGACAGGCGTACAATCAAATAACAAACCCAGAAGATGACCACATTCACACAAACAATAACCAACCGAATAGAACAGGGAGTATAAATGCACATAGTAAATGAGATCACCTGGGCAGAGATCAACTAATCAGACACATAGCAACTATTGAGAACTAATACAGACATGAAAGAAACAACTGAACAGAACATAATTGTGACATTATGCCCCCCTCGGAAAGGCACGTCCTTGCCCCAAATAATATCCAACTGAGGAGGGAGGGTGGGATGGAGCTTTGGAGGAGGTGTGGAGCTGGTGATGGACAGGGATGACTGGGAGGAGTCAGCGGTGAGAGAAGCCAGGATAGGGCTTAGGATGAAGGGCTGGGTGGAACTTGGAAGCCGATCGACGGTGACGGAAGAGAGGCAGAGAGGCCGACGGACCAGGGCGACTCTGATGGCCTAGAAGCCCGAGGCTGAGCTGCAGGCTTGAGGGACCGAGGCAATGACAGGGGCTCTGCTGTCCAGGGTGAACCTGGAGCGGACGAGGACGACAGGGAGGTCGAAGGAAAGGAGGAGCATGATGACACTGTAGGGGTGGAGGTTCTAGGCACCGCCGGAATCGCGGAAGTCCATGGAGCTAGGTGTTAACAACTGGAGACCAACCTGGAGTGATGAGGGAGCCCAGCGGAGTCTCAGGGCAGACTGGCCACAGAGGCAGCGAGGAAGCGGTGAGCTGAAGCAATGGCGATGCACTGACAGGCTGAGATGGAGACATGGCCCTGGAGGCCCGAGGTGCAGCCAGGGACTCTGCCTCATGCCGAGCTGGTGGAGGGGAAGCCCGAGGCGATGTAGATGTAACACACGGAGCTAGTGGTAGGGGCAGAGCCGAGGTCCTGGACAACACCACTGATGCCGATGGATCAGATGGGAACATTGGCAGAAGAAGATCATCTCTGGACAGGACTGGCGAGGAAGATGAAGACTCAAGGTTGGGGACTTGGGTGGGAACTGGATCCACAGACCATAGATCTATCAGGTCTAGGTCCATTCCTGGCTCTGAGATGGACTGATCAGTATGCGTAGACTCCGTAGACTCTGGTTTTGTGATGACCTCGGTTAAAATTGTGGCCAGTGAAAACTTTAAGTGGCTAGTAACTTTAAAAAACCACTAGCTACAGTGGCTGATGAGCAAAAAAACTTAATGTCAAGCCCTGCTTAGTAGAATAAGTTGACATGCACTTGCAAAGTTACTTTTAGTCAGTAAAATATCTGTTGGGGGCCATCAAAATAAAGTGTTAGCAGATATTAAGCTCCTGACACACCAAGCCGACGGTTGGCTATCAGCCAATGTCAGGTTTGCATGCTTTTTGGGTGATGCTGGATCAAAGTCAATAAAAGTGAAAGTGATGAAAAAAGTCAAGCTGTCACAGACAGAAGCTGTTCTAGTTTTACATCATCTTGCCTGTACATTCCAATGCCTGGATATTTGTGATCAGCATGATTGATATTCAAAATGGTAAGCAAGTGCTTCTTTGTTTATGGTTTGTGTATCTGCAGTCCTATAGTTTTGGTTTTCCTTTTACAATGATGAATTTAGACTACACCTGCTGATATAGACAGTTATGTTCTTACACGCAGGTGCAGAATGCATGTGCTAGTTGGCCGTCAGCTGTCTTTGTGGTATGTTCAAGCGAAGACTTTTGGACTAGATGCAGCCAATGCGAGGCAACAACATTCTTTTATGTTGGCTTGGTGTGTCACAGTCTTTAAGCAGACAGTCTGCTAATACTCTAATGATTGCTAGTTGACATATAGTTGCTAAGTTACTTACAGTATGTAGACTGTCTGAAGTGGAAAAGTGTTACCTTTTTTTTTCACATCTGACAATTGAGAGACTTAGGTTTCCATTTCCTCTTTATTTTGCCTAGGAGAAACAATTGAGATATTAAAAAGATCTCATTTGTGATTTTTCTGTTCTGCCAGATAAGCCCCACTGTGGACTGGGCAGCGATGGGCTCGAGTGTGTGCTTGTGTTGAGATTACTCTCTAATGACACTTGAAATCCCTCTCCATGAGCCCGAGGTGACGTAATATGAAAACAAAGCTCAGATCTGAACTCCTGGCGATTCAGTTCTCAAGAGCTGCTTTGATCGATAAACTGCAGAAGGTTATGAGATGTGTTTGAATTGGTTTTGTTGCCATATATTTGACAATGTGTATCAAAACTAAAACTGTTGAAGGTTCTGTTGTCAGTTCCCTGGTGGTTTACTTGGCATTTGTTGAGAAAGTTTGGGCCATATGGGGGATTTACGTGCACACAGATAGGCTTTCCATTGTTTTCATTAGCATACAGACCATATGGGTTTTGACACATTAGCAGATACTTGATGGCCAACACATTAGTGTAGAAAACACAGAGATGACTAGCGAAAAAACGTCTGTTCATCTTGCGTACGTGTAAAGACCTTACCGCACACTCTCATACTTTATGAGATCTGCTCTGAAACTCCATTTGCTATAAATTTAATCACATTGCTGTCTAGGATAAACACTTTACATCTCATGTGTGATTTGTCTCATGGTATTGAGCAGCAAAGTTTTTCTTCTATATAATATATATGTGTATGTATATATAAATTAGTATTAATGGTAATCTGCTGCTATCATGACCCCTAACAGGAGCAGCTGAAGGTTAGAGATTATTATTATTGATAATAATAAAAATGAATTATTTATTAAGAGTAAGATCACATATACATTGATCACATGTCAGTGTGTAGGGACTGTTCTCACAGATTAAATAAATAATTGCGAACGAAACATCATGGCCGATTTAAGCCGTAAGCAAATGAGCGCTGAGCTGTGTCATTAACCATGCACGTCACTTCCCATCATGCTTTTAGTTTGCACAGTTGTTAGAGAGCAATTCAGCGTCTGGCTCTAAAAACAGCAGCTCTCTGTCGTGAGAACATTTCGGCACATGAGCGTGATATAACTGCAAGTCGGACATTATGTACTACCGCCATGATCACCAGTGATCGGCTCTGAGCAGAACAAGATTTTTTTATTTTGAGATTTGTTTTTCACATTCAAGAGCATTTTATTGGGCAAAAGTCTGTCATCGATTGTTTAGAGCAGCCACTTGCAGAAAAATAAATTGGTACCCATGTTTAAGAGTGCACTGACACGACCTGAACACTTCAGTTGGGGTCTTTTATACTGAAAGAAAATATGTTTTTCAGACTTTTTAAATACAAGGAAATTATGTTTTTCTCATTTCCAAGATATCATCCAGACCATTTCAAAGCCGTAATGACAAATGGCAAAAAATAAATATATAATGGGAAGTAAAACCCTTCCCAAATTAGAAAAGTCCAGCTTTAAAGGGGTCACTGGTGTCCAGGTCTTTAGAGACCCGTGGCCCTGAACACAACATATTTCAAGGTGTCAGGGAGGCCAGTGAGGCAGTTCTCCTGTGTAAGCACTACCGCCGAGAAGAGCCAAAGAGGCCAAAAGATTTCTGGGATGCTGACTCCATGCATTCTGCTTTTAAGAGTCTTAGAACAGAAAGAGCATCTGAGGAAATACCAGTGCCCTACTTATGTATATTTATACTATATATAAAAAAATTGTCAAAATGTATACTGCTAATTTAGATTAACAGTTATAATTTCTCCATTAAATGATTGGTTTTGACTGTTATTTTTGATGTATACTGCATATATCTTAATATAATACATTTCTGGAAGTACTTTTTATTAATATTTGAAGGTTTAATATATTTTAAAATACACATTTCCTCAAGCCACATTATTTGCAACAGTGTGTAATTGTACTGAATTTGCACTTGTAGTGTATATGAATCTTAAAAGTATATTTTAAAAAAACTACTCGTAGATAATATAAGATTAATGAAATAAAAGATAACTTGAGTATACTTCAAAAGTTCACTTTGGAATGTCAAATTAAAAGTTCTACTTTAAAGTACATTTTAAGTCATTATGTTTTTGTCGCGCTTTAATAAAGAAGTACACTTGTGTTGACTAACATACTAAAGCACATGTAAAGTACTTGATTATAATTTTAATCTATAACTGTAGATTTATTTGATTACATTTTAATACATTTTAAAAGTACTAAATTGCCACTTCATTAGCCGTACACAACCATATTTAAAAGACAATATAAATAAATATAAAATTACATACACCGATGTACTTAAACAACTAGTTCACCCAAAAATGAAATTCTGCCATTAATTACTCACCCTCATTTCATCCCAAACCCATAAGACCTTCATCTTCGGAAAACAAATTAAAATATTTTTGATGAAATCTGAGTGTTTTGCACCTTTTGAGGTCCAGAAAGGCAGTAAAGACATTATTAAAACAGCCCATGTGACTACAGTGGTTCGACCTTAAAGTTATGAAGCGACGAGAACAAAAACAAAATAAAAAAAGACTTTTTTTAGCATTTTTTTTTTCTCTTCCCTGACAGTCTCCTACTATGCTGTTGACGAAGTGCAAATTTAAATCGAATTGTAAACTACAATATAAAGTGTTCATCAAAATTGTTAATATATTGTAGCATTGTTAGCTTAGCAACATGCTAACACTGAACTTTATCAGAAATAATTGTTTGGTAGACTCGACAACTGCCTGGTGAGCAGGTTTACGGTCTATGTAGAGTGTTCTATATCTGTTAGGTATTTCATATAGGTTTGACGTCTCATTTGGCAGTGCAAAGCAAGGTTGCATGCTAGCATTTTGTAACAGAGGTGGTATGCTGTAAATCTGTTGTTGTCCAGAGAGAAGACTTTCACTGTGTGTTCAGTGATTTTTTTTTTTCCTTCTCCAGGCTTCAGGTCGGACCGCAGTCCCCAGTGTGAAGGACTGGAGAAGATAGACACACCTCTTAATCACAGATCGGTGAGACTGCAGGAACACAGACTCATTATCAAGAAGCCCCTGTGTCCACCAAGACCTGATCACTCTCTCCACCTCCAGAACCCTGGAGGATTCGGCAAACACCTAATCCCTCCGCTAGATCAGTGCTAGGACCAGCTGAAGCCCTTTAGCTAATGAGGTGTTGTGGAGACACCCTCACGGTCAGGTCCAGTAATGTACACTAAATCAAGGTAGATGATAGACACCGACAGAGATGGAAGGGGCAAATGTGTTTCCTTTTAAAAATTGAGTGTTTTGGAAAGCAGTTGGTGAGTGCATTTGACCTAATATGTTTAAAGTAGACATATTTCATATGGCACAATCCAATTTATTATTACTATAAATTATGTGGGACCCAACCGTGGGCTTTTCCCAAGGTGGCGGCGACCATTACAGTTCTTTCTACGTCATCTACCTGCCATGTCATGGCCACGGAGACAGTTCACGTCCTGTCTATGCCCCACGAAGGCCGTTCAAGAACTGTCTATGCCAGGGGTCAGCAACCTTTTTGTCACGAAGTGCCATTTTTTCTGAGTGCCACAATTTTGCAGGGCGAAAATTGTCTATTTTCGAAAGTGTAGTTCTTTATGAAGCACTGCTCACAGTGACTTTCTGTTGGTCAATACAGCATTTTTGCACAATAAACTTTAACCTGTTGAGAAACTTGCATGGGGAAATTTTACGCAAAATTCCCGATCACAAGAATTCCAATTGAAATGACTGGATATTGATAATGACACACCTTAATACCACAAAACACAAGGTTGTTTTGTACTTTTTTCTGGTAAATTATATTGGTTTTTTTTGTTTTTTTTTGGACATTAATAATCTCCCCCTCAGTAGATATTAATGTAGAGTGAATTCACCAGAATCTAGTGATGCCTTTGTCATGTGTGCAGAGAGTTGTCAAATAGGGATAACCTCTGATACATTACCCACTGCGGCCACACTGAGGAACTAGAGCTTGTTTAATGATCTGAAAAAGGAAGCATGTCTTTTTATAGGGGTTTAAAAGTGTCCCAAACATCAAAAGCTCATGCTCGGTTTCATTTTTTTTCTCCATCTGCATCACACATGCACAATTCTAGAATCTAAAAACTCAGAAAAGACCTACATAAATGCTTTATGCGATCTCTTTTTGAAAATGCAGCTACTTGTTTGTTTTATTGAAATTGGTAGGCCTAGTCATCATACTTCTTTATAATATTCTGCTCCCAAAATATGGAACAATTCAAAGTAAAGTCTATACAATATTTTCTTCCATTTTATCAACTGCCAAGACTGATCCTGATCTGTTCATTGCATAAACAGCGCAAGTTTTATGCGCTGCAGTTTAATACTTGGCGACACGTTGGCCGGAAAGGTCCGTTGTCTATCGTCAATAGTGTAGTGACACACGAATGAAGCACAGTTTACCAAACCAACACGTGAATCCACATCACCAACTGGAAACTACGGTGGCCCAGTAGTGCACAACACAACGGAATCGCCACAACACAACAGAATCGCCACAACACAACGAAATCGCGGTGGCCCAGTAGTGCACAACACAACGGAATCGCCACAATACAACGAAATCGCCACAACACAACGGAAACAAGCCGCAACACAACGGAAATAAAGCCACAACAGAAATGCTCCCGACCACTAGGGGCAGTGTCGGCAACAAGAGCAGAGCTAAGCTGTCCAAATCGAAAATAATTTAATAATCTTCTGCACGTTTCATGAATTGATACATTAAGATAATCAGGATATCCAAACATTGAATAAAAAATATTTTGTTCATTTAAAAAATAACTACACATATTAAGCTTACATTACTCACATTGAGAACGTCTTGTAGTGTCCCTACTTTCAGTGCCGACACTGCCCCTAGTGGTCGGGAGCGTTTCCGTTGTGGCTTTATTTCCGTTGTGTTGCGGCTTGTTTCCGTTGTGTTGTGGCGATTCCGTTGTGTTGTGCACTACTGGGCCATCACGATTTCGTTGTGTTGTGGCGATTCCGTTGTGTTGTGCACTACTGGGCCACCGTGATTTCGTTGTGTTGTGGCGATTTCGTTGTGTTGTGGCGATTCCGTTGTGTTGTGCACTACTGGGCCACCGCGATTTCGTTGTGTTGTGGCGATTCCGTTGTGTTGTGCACTACTGGGCCACCGCGATTTCGTTGTGTTGTGGCGATTCCGTTGTGTTGTGGCGATTCTGTTGTGTTGTGCACTACTGGGGGGTATTCCAGAAAGCAAGTTATGTGACATACCCAGGTATGTTTAAGAGTAAGTAAGCTGATAACCTCAACTTTCGGTTCCAAAAACTGAGGTAACTTTCAGGGTATGTAAGTAACCATAGCAACTTACTCTCTGAACATAACCTGCTCCGAAGCAGGTTAAGTTTGAGGGTTAGTTTTCTTAAGAGGTATTCAGATGTGTATTATTTAATTAATATAGTTTTATCACGGTAACTACATTTCTAAATTTGTACATAGTTACTGTTATATATATATATATATATATATATATATATATATATATATATATATATATTATACAATACATACGTACATATATGTATAAAGTATAAAGCACTATTATAATGTTTAAATGTTTATTCAATTTATATATAATATAATATATGTAATTATTTTATTGTAATCACACACATCTGATGTGCTTTTTTTCCTTTTTATAACAGGACGTTTTCTATTCTATAATTTCTATAATAAAATACATATGTAATATCTTATTAAATATTTAGCATCAAACAAACAATATAAGTCTTATTCTCAGTGAATAAAGATTACTTATTCAATAAAAAGATTGAAAAAATTATTACACAATCACCAAATAGGTGGCGATGTGCACTAAGTAGATTTTGTAAATCGCCATTAAACAAAAGAAGAAAGAGGAAGTGTAATGGCGCGCTTTTTCTCAGCGTCTGTTTCCATGGTGAATCATCGATTCGTCGCTCGGTTGAGAATGTCTTGTGTGTTAACCGGGAACATACTCTCGGTTGGCTGAACTTACTCCCTGATGCGTTTTTGGAACCAGCATACCTGGAGTAAGAGAGGTTTGAGTTAATCAACCTTGAGTTCAGGGTATATGTGACGGTAAGTTAACCTTGCTTTCTGGAATACCGCCCTGGGCCACCGCGATTTCGTTGTGTTGTGGCGATTCCGTTGTGTTGTGCACTACTGGGCCACCGCGATTTCATTGTGTTGTGGCGATTCCGTTGTGTTGTGCACTACTGGGCCACCGCGATTTCGTTGTGTTGTGGCGATTCCGTTGTGTTGTGCACTACTGGGCCACCGCGATTTCATTGTGTTGTGGCGATTCCGTTGTGTTGTGCACTACTGGGCCACCGCGATTTCATTGTGTTGTGGCGATTCCGTTGTGTTGTGCACTACTGGGCCACCGCGATTTCGTTGTGTTGTGGCAATTCCGTTGTGTTCTGGCGATTTTGTGTGTTGTGCACTACTGGGCCACCGCGATTTCATTGTGTTGTGGCGATTCCGTTGTGTTTTGCACTACTGGGCCACTGCGATTTCTTTGTGTTGTGCACTACTGGGCCACCGCGATTTCATTGTGTTGTGGCGATTTCGTTGTGTTGTGCACTACTGGGCCACCACAATTTCGTTGTGTTGTGCACTACTGGGCCACCGCAATTTCGTTGTGTTGTGGCGATTTTGTTGTTTTGTTGCGATTCCGTTGTGTTGTGCACTACTGGGCCACCGTGATTTCGTTGTGTTTTGGCGATTCCGTTGTGTTGTGGCGATTCCGTTGTGTTGTGCACTACTGGGCCACCGTAGGAAACCAATATGGATAGGGAAATCTTTCCTCTGAACATGAAATTCCCAATCGTGTATTTCACCTTACGGGTTAGGGGTTTGTTCAAATTTTTAACCAAATACCATTTATTTCCAAACAGGTTTCCCTGTTTACTTATATCCTGCAAATTAATCTGGGATAGTGACATCCTCCACCCCATTCTAAGACAACAGACATAACCCTAACAGTGGAATACACTTGCCATAACTTTTAAAAACTCTTGAGGACCCCTTAATGTGTCAGTCTTGAAGGCAGTCAGGCATGGGTCTACACAGCGTTTATGGTTTAGTGTTTAATTGCTCCCCGGTGATCACTCTACGGGATGCATTTACTTGAGTCTCGAAGGGGTCTTAGGAAGGCGAGACTGTAGGCATTTCCTGGCTCAACGGCATGATGTATCGCAGTACGTTTCAACCAGGTAAATCTTCACCTTTCCTACTGCGGTTGTAACAGCTCTCTGATGACACTTGATTAAACTTCTAAAATGATTAAAGGCATAAATAACCTTGGCTTGGTGACATTTCTTTTCAAACTCCAGCAATCTGAGTATACAGCAAGTCAAGCATGATTAATTAAAATGTGTGGCTCTCACCATCAAGGGATTAATTTATGAGAATTTAACTGTGTGAATAGTTTTAGTGACTGTGTGAAAGTAATGTTTCAACATCACACCCCCTTTAGTGAAGCCTCAGTTAACTTCAGGTTGTTCATCATTAAGTCCACCCTTATTTTCCATCATGCCAAATAACATATGGATAAACTGTAGGTTCCAAAAACTAGTGAGCTTCTTTAAGACAGAATTCTAGCTGAAATGTAACCTTACAAATTTTGAACACTTTGCAAAGGCAGCAACTCCAAGTCACACAAAACGGACAGATCCCTCGACTCGCAAGTCACAATTTATTCCAGTGATGTTAGCGTTTTATGCTGTGTAAATGTTATTGTAAGGTGTCTTCAATTATATTCACTACATTAATACTGCATCGATTCAATTTCTTAACATTGACATAAGAATACATAACCATCAAATGAACACTAATTTACCATCAGGTTGAAGGTTTAGTTCACCAAAAAATAAAAATTATGTCATCATTTACTCATCCACATGTCAATTGCAAACGCATGAGACTTTCGTTCATCTTTGGAACACAAATTAAGAAATTTTAATGAAATGAGCGATCTTTGTCACTCTATTAATAGATCTAAAGCGTCCTTGAGCCCTGGAAAGGTGCTATATAAATAAAACTTATTATTATTATCTATACGCATCTACCATTTGGACGCTTCAAAAAGTTCATAAGAATATAATTCGTAAAACGAATCCATATGAATCGGGTGGTTTAGTCCAACTTTTCTGAAGAGAATTTGATGATTATATGATGAACAGACTGAATTTAGGTTTTATTCACATATAAACATTGATTAATGAACATAAACAAGCTTAACCGACCCTGCTTGACGTGCGAGAACAAACCTCATTGGTTCTTACGGAAGCTCAAACGTGATGCGTAACACGAGAATGAACCTCATTGGTTCTTGCACGACAAGCAAACATGCTCAAGCTTAGGTTTACCATAAAAGTTGTGTGTGTTGAATGCTTAAATTAAATTTTTCATCATATAAAGCAATTGTTTCTCTTCAGAAAATGTGAACTAAACGAATCGGTTCATATTTATTAACTTTTTGTCTCATGAGTTTGGAACAACATGAGGGTGAGTAAATGATGACAGCATTTTTATTTTTGAGTGAACTAACCCTCTAACATTACATTAAAATTTAATATGTTAGAATGAGAGGAACATACGATTAACATTAAAACAACCTTACAATAACATTGACACATTATATGAACACTACATCAATGTAAAAGCAACAATTTATTAACATTGGCAAGCAATACTTAACTCGTTTGGTGGTTTTCAGCATTGAATGAAATATTTCAGTCAACATTTGATCTTGCTTCATCTGCCAGCTTGCTGCCATGAGATACACATGCAATTCTGAGTTTTGGCAAATAATTCACCCGATATTCCCACATAATGTTGTTTCTGACCTGTTTCTACTGTGTTTGCATCAGGAGTCCTGCTACAGTATAATGCCTCACTTTTAGAAAATAAAAAATACAATAGCTTGTCAACGGACGGTACTTTTTTAAAAGGCACACGATTATTTAGACCCAAATGGTTCATATTAGTACCTAAATTGTATGTTAATAACTTTGAAAAGGACCCAGAGACAACTTTTGAACCATTTTCGTTTTTCTGAAAGTGTTAAACATTGAATAAGCAGGACACTTACTTTTGATAGAGAACTGCAGCATCTCTGGAAGTATTTTTTGGTCTTTTGGCTTTATTTCATATAAACAGTGTGAAAAATAACATCTGTTTCTCTAAGAGCTGCGAGACGAGATTTAGCGCCGTTCTAGCGAGACATCTCAAGCTGCTCCAATCAGTAGAAATCGCTGGAGAACTATTAGGTTTGATAGAATGATTACAGTTTCTGCAGTTTCCATAGCTGCCAAGATTTCTAACACTTCAGATTTGAGACGATACAACATTTGTTAAACATTGAACATGAAAGTACAAGTACTACATTTGACATGTTATCTTCGCTACACTATCGTTACTTCAGGTTTAAGCCAATACGGTCCAACGTGAGTTGGTCTTACTTTTGGCAGACTTGTGGAATATCACTGTCTGCGGACAGAACCTCAAGACCTGGAATAAAAGTATAATTTATTTAGTTATCCACCATAAGAACCATGATTAATCCTATGGCGAAACGTCTACCGGTTGATATATTGCATTTCTGAAGGAAGGTTTACCTTTCAAGAAAGACGGATGTTGAATTTAGCCTCATAAATTTAATAATAACTTTTCCCTAGGATCGTATAAATCTTTTTGGTGGGAAGGGAAATGTATATTCAAGCACATTTGCCACCAAGTTGCATGGATTCCAGGAACAGAAGATTACCAGTCAACTTTATAATGTCCCATATGTATAATCTGACTGTTGATGCACGCTCTAGAATTGCTTCGGAGTTAAGCTTTGGTGAGTTTTGCTGAGTGTAGTCCCCTCTCCTGATGCAAGTTATCGTAACTTTGCAGAGAAACTTATTACTTGAGGCATCACTCGCTTCTGTTTGATTGCAGCAGCAAATGTCATTTTGGATGATGCAGCACAATAACTTTGCATGTTAATTTAGAAAGCCTGGGATTTTTTTTTTATGTCTCTGCAATATGAAGACAACCCATCAAAGTAACTCTAATCACTGACAGAGGCCAGGGGAAGAATTATTTTTGTGTGTATGTGTGTTTGTCCTTGTACTGTACGTTTTCACACAACATTTCTTCTCTGTCCTCAAATGTCTTAAGAGAAGCTGATTAAAGAGTAAGAAACGATTATTATTCATAGCGAACCACGATTATGAAGTTAGCACATTTTAATTAAAAAAGGACAAATCTGTTTCTCTGTGATCTCAGAATCTGATTGAGACAGATGTCAAAGTCCAAATCAAGCATGTTATTCCAAAGAAAATGTTTGTCTTTATAATGTTTAATTTATTAATAATATTTAACAAAAATGTTCATTTTTCTTCAACTGATAATTTTTCAACACAAGCTACTTGTCACATTGAGACCATCTCAGCAAATCTATGAATATGGCAGAGCTGGAGCTCAAGCGTTTGCAGAAGTTTTGCTGCATTTGAAAGTTTGGGAATGCTGACCTACGAATTTGTGAAGTTAAAAGATGTAGGATCCACGGCTTACTCTTTACTCATATTCAAAGCTGCATGGTTGCAGTGTTGCTGGAGTGGTGGAGTTTATACTTTTTAATTTATTTTTTTTTAAATATTTAAAAAATTTTAATTTATGAAATGCAGAAGCTCTACGTTCTTAGAAGAAAACGTTCCATATAGAACATGAAAGAGTTCTGTCAGGCATTTCATGTATAGAACCTTTTAGGAATTCCCACCATGGGATAATTTTATTGATCTGGTTTTAATCAAAGATAGACTGCAACTTTTGGCCCTCTAAAAAACAAAACTGCATGAATTTTGCGGACGGACATTGTTTTGGTTGTGCTTGGGCACTTTGTGACTCCGACTGAATTCGTTTCTTTTTCATAACTAAAAAAAAAGAGACTACACTGCTGCTCATAAAACATTCACTAGGCTTAAGAGATATAACCAGTTTAGATGGAAAGGATCTCAATCTGAGTATCTGAAGACGTTACTGCAGCTTTACCCATTAATAGACAAGATACACTGTAAAAAATTACCATGATTTTAATGGTAAAAGACTGTAAAAATGCTACGTTGAAAAACAGTTAATTGGTTTACAGAAAGTTTCCATACTATATATGCTGAAAAACTGTAATAGACCTAATGGTATATGTAATGTCACGGTAAAAAATGTTTACGGTAAAATACCGTTAAATTTACAGTTTTTTTAAATGAAAAATAACAAGTCATTTGAAAAACCGCAAATTGACATTCCCACAATTCCCTGTGTGACACTTCACATTTGATGTATTTTTGCTGAAATAACTCAGTATAGTTTTTCTTATTTTTTTTTTTTTTCTGTTTCTAATCAATTATGTACATTAGGGTTCTATTTTACTTCTAATGTTGTTAAATTGCATTTTTAAAATGTCATGTGTGTTACCAGGATGGTGTTTAGTGTTTGTGTGAGTGACACTGTGTGCACCTTCTATATATTGGTATTGTTATTCCCAGCTTGTGGAAAACCTGCTTGTGATGAGCTTTGATTCATCATCTGACTCTCATCACCACTGTATTACAAAGGTACACCAGATATTAGTACTTGAATAGGTTGGTAAATTAGCATTATATAAGTTAATAAAATACTTTTTATACCGTAATTTTATTTTTTTTACAGTGTCTAAAATAAACAGCCATGAACCGCAATTATTACAATATAAACCTTTAAATTATACGGTTTTGAACAGTAAAATAATTAGCTGTCCCGTAAAACCTAAAATGTTGCTACCGTATTTTTTCAGCTGCTATTTTTACTGTAAATTTTACGAGGATTTTTTTTTTTACAGTGTACTTCCTTGAAAATAAATTCCAGCACAGCGCTACAACAACCATAATGAAATGAGCTTCACAACAGGTAATGCTTTACAATTATGAACTCTGTTAGAGAGATACATATGACAATTTATCTGTTCAATAAAATACCTTACTCACCTCTTGAGTAATAAAAACACCATCTCCATGTGGCATTTTATAACATTTCAAATCCCTCAATTCTCGTCATCTCAGTGAAGCCAAACCAATATTGATTCCAATGTAAAAGAATATGATTGTGTACATCAAGATAAAAATGCCTACGTGTCATAATGGATAGTCATTGCATGTATAAGAATTACATTTTTGCAGTAATGGCGAATGAAATTGGCTAATTATTTGAGCAATCATAGCAATACACACATGCATTTAAACTGACTCGTCAGGGTGAGGGTGTCTATATTCCACCATTTGAAAATAGAGAATCCGTCATGGTTTTTAAAGGGAATTAGAAGTGAGACTCTGATTGGTTGCACATTACGCCCAAAACACACCCATGACTCATGAAGAGTAGCCGGAGCAAATGTTCTCCATTTACGGATATGACGTGAGATATCGCAAAATTTCAAAAAACATAAAATATAAACACTTATAATATGCTTACCATAGTGAATCAGGGTAAGACAAAAACATGTTTTGGAAGTAGGATGAAGTATTTACGCATTATTTAAATTTTGTTCATTTTGAACAAAAAGTTACGTAGTGTACTTTTAATTTTGTTTTAATTTTCAATTTGAATCACTTCAGTTTTGAAACACTTTATCAATAGAACATTTTGAAGTCTATACTTATAGTCTATAAGTAACCCATTAAACATGAAAGCTTTCATTTAAGACATTTCTCCTTACATAGAACCTTTTTGGCATAAAGGGTTCCTTAAAATTTAGTCAAGAACCCCAGTGAGCCTTTTTTTTATATATAAGAGTGTAGAGTGAGTGGCTGACAAGAATTTAAAATTGTAATTCGGGGTAGTCGTGGCCTAGTGGTGAGGGAGTCGGGCTTGTAATCTGAAGGTTGCTGGTTCGATTCCCACGCCGGCAGGAATTGAAAGTGGGGATTGTGAATAAACAGCACTCTCTCCACCTTCAATACCATGACTAAAGTGCCCTTGAGCAAGACACCTAACCCCTAATTGCTCCCCTTGTAAGTCGCTTTGGATAAAAGCGTCTGCTAAATGATGAAAAATGAAATAATTTGTAATACCTTCCGTAAACTGTTTGATTGACAGGTGATCTGACCAATCGTAACCCTGAATCCGCCATTTTGTCCGACAAAGCAGTCAGGGAAGTTAGTAGATTAACGTTAGTGAACTTGAATAATTGTGTGTCCTCACGTCTTTCCGCGCTTGAAACAACATCCCTTCTGATGTTCATTCAAGTTTATTTGATGCTATAAATGAACTAGTATGAAGAGATGATCGGTTCAGGAGGAGCTACAGCGATCTGTCACCACACATTAAAGACACACTAGACGCTATTTAAACTAGTTAAACTTCTTTAAAATGTTTCATATGTTGTCAGTGTCCTCTTTGCTCCGTGATATATTTTTCACTGTGTGAGAACATGATGTGTGGCATGAGAGCGCATGGCTTGTCGGACATAGCAACAGGGGGCGGGTTTTGCGAAGAGTCAATTGGATTAAAATTGGATTGAAGTGAACATGAAAGGAAATCTCTAAGCTGAAGTTCTGCTGGGAAGACTCAAATGTTACATCACTATTAGTTTAGATTTAATCATTATCTAACACTCGGAGTATATAAGATCGGTACTTACACATGTATGATGCAGATGCTGACGCCAACCTTTACCTCCATCCTCATCCTCCCCACCACCACCAGGATGGTTCCTGTCCATACCACCCCAGGCGTCGGCTACGCCCCTGCCTTCATCTTTTGGAAGGAAATGCAGAGTCCGCATCCCTCAGGATGTAAGCTACGCCGAAGAACTTTATCTTGCCACATTTTGTTTGCTGATTGTTAATAAATATCATTGTTACATTATCTTGCCTCCCGAGTCTTTCTGGCAGAAATTTATTTTGTCTTGCATGATCAATACCTTTATTGGTATTCACATTTTTGCAATTTATAACAATTGGGTTTATATTATCCCATTAAGAGAGCACAGATGGTTTATCTGTCTGCGTAAGAAATGTTCACTCTGAGCTTGTATACGTGTGAACACCCAGTAAATATATAATCACTGCCAGTCAATACACTGCCACATCTGAGAAATGCTGATGAAGCTTCAAGAAGATTTAAAGTCAAAACTCCAGCGTGAACTGATGTCTGATAAGTACCCCTCACCTGTTAATTTAGTCTAGATTTGCTTTGTTTCTGACCTGATTTTCTAGAAGACTTACATGATTTTGCTATTTTAAATGACATTTCTAACACAATACTGTCATTACTTTGGAATGACTGACGTTTTTTGCTCAAGGTTTGATCTTTTTGCTATTATTTTTATCTGACATCTCTCTGCCTCCCAGGCAGGTCTGTCTATATTTGTCGACTGAAGGCAAATGGGACGTCTTACTCCTGTGCTATCTCACATCGGCCCAACTGCCCACGTTGTCGGTTTAATTTACAGAGGGTTGAGGAAGTAAAACCTCAGACAGTGTCAGCCCTCTGTGATCTTTCACAGGACAAAAGATGAGTCTTCGGGCGCAGGCCGTGCGGCTTAACTTGTGGGATTTACACAATAGCCTTTCTTTCATTTGTTCCTAAATCTGAGGCTAGCTTTGACAGGCAGACAAGCTTTGTTCTGTGTCTTCAGTCCTGTTTAAAGCTAACACAACCCTGGAGACGATTAGGAAATCTTTTCCCATGCCCCTACATGACATCCTTGTACGTTTTTTGTACTTTTAATTAAGATTTCGTACAGTCGTTCATTGAAAACATTATCACATCATTCATGTTTTAATGCTTAATTGCAAATGTTATTGTTCACATCAATTAAGCTCGCTGCAATCGTGGCACTCTAAGTTGTCTAAATGTTTACTACCACCATCTGCTGTTCATATGGAGAAATATTATTTTTATAAAGATTTTTATTCCTTTCTTATGAAACATGTGGTTGTATATCCAGCACAAAGCATAGCTAAGGTAACCATATCACATTTTTGCTTTCCGCTTGCCTGTAAGCATTTGTATTTAATGTGGCAATAGATGATATATCACTTTACTCCATTTAATCAACCATAATAAATGGCTCTAATGTGATCATTAACACTCACTTAGAAAACACCCCCTCTCGTCGTATTATCTGCCTTTAACACAATAAAGGATATTTAACTTCACTTTGAAGCCATTTGGAGCCATTTTTATTTGTTGTTGCTAAGGATACCCTGTCACCATGGCAGTAAAATCATCTCTGATACTAATATCACTGCGTTTTCTGCCTGAAGTAGACCGTAGGGAAAAGAAAGCCGTTGATAGCTGAGGAGAATATCTCGGTCCACATTCTGTGGGTGGTTCAAGAATTCTTTGTCATATTTCTTTTATAATGCAGGCCACCCTGTCAGTGACAATGTTCTTCTAGTATGGAAGTCAGGGTGTCAGTCCCATCAATATAAAGTGACTGATTATGGAAAGTACTCTTTATTAGTTAAAGGAATACTTCACACGAATATGTAAATTTTCCCATAATTTACTCACCCTCAAGCCATCTGTATAGGGCTTTCTTCTTTCAGCCAGACACAATCGGAGTTATATTAAAAATATCCTCGCTCTTTCCATGGCTTTGAATAACGCCTGAGTTTTTGAAGCTCCAAAAAGTGCATCCATCCATCATAAAAGTAATCCTCCAATAGGTTAATAAAGGCCTTCTGAAGAAAATCGATGGGTTTTTGTAAGAGAAATCTCTGGGTCCTTGATCATGATTTCACTATTTTGACTTTAGTTAGTATGTAATGTTGCTGTTTGAGCAGAAACAACATCTACAATGTTATGACGCTCAAAGTTCAATGCAAAAAGAGATATTTTCTTTTACAGAAATTGCTTTTAAGGACTACAACAAACAAAAGAGCTTCCTCCTGGGATGTGACATCACAAACCCCAAAATTTACATAAACCCCACCCCTGAGAACATGCAAAAAAGAGAGTGAGGCCATGTTGAGCTGCTTTAGAGAAGAGGAAGAGTTGTTGTAGTAGAGTGTTGTTGATGAACTGCTTCACAAACGAGGGTCAATTCAACACTGGATTTGCACAAAAGATCAACATGACGACACATGCTAGTGATGAGTTGAATCAACTCCACAGCAACTACATAAATTTATCCACTAATCATTCAGAAACGTCCAGTTTCATTCTAAAAGTTGTAACTTCTTCCTGAGTCTCTCCATCAGTGTCGACTCCGGTTTGAACAATGTAAGTCTGAACACCGTTACTGACAATCCTCATTTTGTCTGCGTGAGATTCTCCAGCTTTGTTGTTGTTGAGCTGTTAAAGCTCTGCCCTCTTCTGGAAAGGGGGCGGGAGCAGCAGCTCATTTGCATTTAAAGGGACACACATAAAAGCAGTGTGTTTTTGCTCACACCCTAATAGGGGCATATTTGACAAGCTGTAATAAATGATCTGTGGGGGATTTTGAGCTGAAACTTCACAAACACATTCTGGAGACACCAGAGACTGATATTATATCTTGTGAAAAGGAGTTTTATTATATGTCCCCTTTAAAACTCTCTAAACTCTAATCACCGGCTTTAGGCAACAGCCTTCTGCACATTTACAAGATAAAAAGAGGAAGAGGAAGGGTGACCTCTGACCTGACGTATTAAGTAGGTGTAGCAGAATAGATGCCTCTCGCAAAAACTCTCATAATGTGTATGACCATTGCCAGAAGCCAGTTATTATAGTTTATGAAGTTTTAAAAAGGTATTTTTCTTATAAAAGCCCATTACTTTGCTTCAGAAGGCATTCATTTTAATTTAAAAAAAAAATGTCAATAAGATCTTGAGATATTAAATGTAGTATATATAAGAATTGAAAAAAAAATTATTTATGCTAAGTATTCCTAATATTAATATATAGATTGAAAAAATAAAGATAGTTTGGGGTCAGTTTTTTTTTTTTAAATAAATTATATTTAAATTTATATTATTCAGCAAGGACACGTTAAATTGCATAATCAGCATATTAGAATGATTTCTGAAGGATTGTGTGACACTGAAGACTGGAGTAATGATGAAAACCAGGGCTTTGCATGATTTAAAATATATTCAAATAGAAAACAGAAATATTTCACAATTTTTCGGAGCTGACGAGGCAGTGTCCTTGGGTATTTGACTTTCAGTGGCCTCTAGCTGAAGCCCTGACTCCTGGACACGACTCACTGCAAATGTAAAATTGATGTAGACAGATAAACAGAAATGAGTGACATAATCTGCTCTTGGTCCCACTGAACACCTTACTGCAGCTTAGATGTTGTATATTAGTCACTGATGTTCATTCATTGTTCATTCTTGCAACTATTACTTTATTTCTTCTATTTGTGATGTAATTTTTTGTCTTTTGGACATTAAACATGCAATTTCAAGAGGGGGCCTCCAAGGACTGCATTTTGTTTTTTTAAAGACTATTATGCACCAGATGGAGTTTATTCATCAACTTTTTTTGTACATATTTGCATTTGCATCAATTTTTAGATTCAAGCTGAACTGATTTTGGCAACAATTTATTTTACAGTGTACAGTATGTTACATATGTTACTGCAGTAATGACAGTGAATTGTGCACAATTACATGCAACTAACCTTAAACTAAACCCTATTGCTAACCCTAACCCTAATAATTACATCTTAATAAATCAGTCAGTACTTATGTGCAGGGTTGGGGAGTAACGGAATACAAGTAACTTAGTTGCGTATTTAAAATACAAAATTTGAGTAACTGTATTTCATTACAGTTACATTTTAAATGGGTGGTAATCAGATTACAGTTACATCTGAAAAGTATTTTAGATTACCAAAGTGATTACTTTGAATTTTAATGTCATTTAAACAGCAATTGTTGATTCTCTGACTCTGACAGTCCAAAAAAGCGGAGTTAAGTTTCATCAACATTTTAATACTTTTAAGAGGGATCATAAAAATGTTGTTATTTTTATTTAGTACTGTCCTGAACAAGACAAAATGACTGAATTTATATAAAAATTGTCCAACTGTCAACTTAACTGTCCTGTCATGACCTGATGATCCACGACTGTTTTCATGTTTTGAGAAATTCACTCGTCACTGCAACTTTTTCTCACAATCACTTTTTTTCCCTCACAATTCTGACTTCCTTTTCTCAGAAGTGCAAGATTTAAACTCACAATTGCAAGTTATAAAGTCAGAATTGGGAGATATAAACTTGCAATACTGACTTTTTTTCTTGCAATTGTGAATTTAGTATGTGAGTTTATATCTCATAATTCTGACTTTTCTCAATATTTTCAATTTATATCTCATATTTTTGACTTTTCTCAATATTGCGAGTTTATATCTCATAATTCTTACTTTATAACTCACAAATGCAACTTTATATCATGCAATTGTGAGATAAAAACGTGTAATTACCTTTTTTCCACACTTATTAGTATTCCAATTCTAAAGTATTTAGATTAAGTTACTAAACTTGAGTAATGTAACGAAATACGTTACAAATTACTTTTTAAAGCATGTATTTTGTAATCTGTAGTGAAATACATTTTAAAAGTAACCTACCCAGCCCTGCTTACATGTCACACTGTAACAAAACGACCTTAAAATAAAGTACAACCCTGTGTAGTGTAAGTCCACTGAGACGAGTTGTAGTTGAGAACCCATGTGCACTTTATTAAAAAAAAGGGAAAAAAGACAAACATATACAAAGATGTGGCTGGACTTTTAACAAACATAAACTCACCAACAGCAGGGTACAGGGTAACTTTCAGGTATGTAAGTAACCATAGCAACTTACTCTCTGAACATATCCTGGTCCGGAGCAGCTCATGATCCAGGGTTAGTTTGCTTAAGAGATATTCAGATGCGTGTCATTTAATTAATATAGTTTTATTAATGTATATATAGATAGTATATAACTAACCCAATAACAAATTTAGCATGCTATAATTTCAATAAAAAAATACATATGTGATATCTTACTAAATATTTAGCATCAAACAAACAATATAATTCTTATTCTCAGTGAAAAAAGATTACTTATTAAATTAAAAGATTGAAAAAATTATTGCTCAACCATCAAATGGTGGCGATGTGCACCAAGTAGGTTATGTAAATCACCATTAAACAAAAGAAGAAGGAAGTTGAATGGCGATCTTTTTCTCAGCATCTGTTTCCATGGTGAATCATCGATTCGTTGCTCGGTTGAGAATGTCTTGTGTGTTCACCGGGAACATACTCTGGGTTGGTTGAACTTAATCTCTAATGTGTTTGTGGAACCAGCATACCTCAAGTAAGCAAGGTTTTGGTTAATCAACCGAGAGTTCAGGGTATGTGTGAGGGTAAGTTAACCTTGCTTTCTGGAATACCCCCCTGGTAATGATACATGAGGTGTATTTATACAACTGACACAATCGAACAATAAAGCAATCATAACGTGACACATAGACAAGGGAACCAATCAGAAAAAGATACATGAACAAAAGGAGCACATGATAGGATCACATAAGGAGCAGGGGAATCACATGACAACAGGAACCAGAACATTATTTTTTTCTTTACTTACTTACTATTAACCAGAATCAAAGTTTTTTTTTTCCCCCTTTATTTTTCTTTCCTTCTTCCAGGGTCACATGTGAATGTTTAAGCTGTGGGGGTTCTGACAGTCCTATTTGTGACCTATTTATAACCTATTTGTGATTTGATTATAGGCCATTCAGTGTTCACACCAGAGGAAAAAAAAAAGAGAAGGAGTTTGCATTGTAGTCTGTCTTGTAATCAGTGACAGGGGAAAGGAACTGCATTAGAACAGCGATCACATGTTGTGAATCACTGGTGGGGCATTCAAATGCAGCTATTATGCAGAGTTTCTTTTTACTTAATTTAATGTTTTTTAAACTAACTTTTTTGATCTTATGGACCTTAAACTTTTTACACGCACTAGTTTTTGCTAACTAACAATGTCCAACAGAATATATTTTTTATAATGCATATACATTTTCTCTGATCCACCATTTCCAGTAAAATACAACATTTTTGCTGGTGTTACAGAGCTTGAATTTCGGAGTGGGATTGCGCAAATTGTGCATAATTTTACTCATTCCCGCAAAATGTGCGCACATGAATCCTCTTCTCACTACTAAATTGAGTACTTTATTGCACTTAAACAGTCAAATACACACTAACTAATGTCAAAATGCCGGTCTTGGCAAGTATTCACAAACACAGTCAGTTATGTTTTAGGTGAACGTAAACAGCTGAGAAAGAAAACGCATGTGTAACAGTATAATGGATCTGTGCGTCAGGTCTTAAAGTGACAGCAGCCTAATAAACCTGCTGCCAAATTATGAGATAATATTAAACATATCTATATGGCAGTTTTTCCCCAAGGTATCAATGTCAAAATTGTGGCCAGTGGCAAGTAAATGTCAATTACATTACATTTCTTGCTAAAGCTAATTATATCTTAAGCACACACAATTCAAAAACATTTTTCGCACTTTTTGCATAATTTGACTTTTACAGTATGAGTGGAAATGACGCACACAATATTGTAAAGGAAATTAAACAAACTCTGTTTGAAAAGAAAAAAAACCCCCTGAGACATTAGAGTGCCTGAAGTTGAAGGAACACCCAATTAGATCTACGGCACTATAATTTTAAGTCTTTTAAAGCAATTTATTTCTTCTTTTTTTCCTGCACCATCCAAACAAGGTAATTTTATAAGAATCATTATTTAAAAACCTTGCTTTTAGCGTTAAAAGAACAGCTTTGACATACTAAAGACACAAGTTATGTCTGAGTGAATGCGTCTTATCTGAAAGCATCATCCAAGCAGAAAATGAGAAAACGTTTTATAGTTTCACAAATCGTACAAATGAAACAACAATGCAGGCCATCTGTTGCCGGCATCAAATCAGTGAGAGAACACAATGACCTTTTCTGATGTCACAGACAGCATATGCTGGACCTCAGAGCCGTCCGGAAGCATGTGTGAATTCTGCCAACTTAATAAACAACAGAATTATTACAATACAGCGCACTAAATACTGCACTTGAATTCCTGAGGATTTACACACCAGGAAAACATATGGCACAATCAGTGTAGTCAAAATGAAAAAGACATTAGTGGGGGGAAAAGGACAAACAAACAAATACAGACGACTGTAATTTTTTTTTTTCTTCAAATCCACCCATGAATGCAATCTGCAGCTACCTTGCATGCTCCCCCCTTAGTAAATCCAGGAGGGAAAAAAGACATGTTCCTGCTTAACTCCTGTGGAGTGTCAGGCAGGATATTGGTGAAGTGGCTTAAAATCGTGTGCTTACGTTTCTCTCTAAACTTGTCGAGCAGCTTCAGATGTAGCCGTGCTCGGAGGAAGTGGTCTGAAGGATTACTGTCGGCCCGTAAAAGAGGCAATTAATCGCAGTCTCGGAAATACTGCGATATACAGTGGAACTTCAAGGACTTGTGGAGTCTTTTCATAAGATCATCCAGTATTCGCTAATTTGTGCCGAGTGGGCAGAGGGAGAGAGATGGAAAAACTTTTTTAATGTGTTTGTGCTAAAGATATGTGACTAATTGAAATATGCTGGGTCATGCCATCTATAAGCTTGTGAAAATGATCTACAGTGTGGCATCAAACATTTCTCAGAGCTTTATGAATTACCAGGAGACAAGTGATAGGGAATTGAACGAGATGAAAACATACAGCACGCACAGTTTTGTCACTTGCTGTATGTGAAGGGTTAAATGAATGTCTCAGTATAGCTATTCCTTCTGTGGAGATAATAAAACATATATTGTTAGATTCATAAATTAAATCAGGACATGGTATATATTGGAAAAAAAAAGTTTTCTAAAAAGAAGTTTAAATCAGTGTGGCGTGCTTTATGGTGATTTCTTTTGATTTCTGCTAAATATGTGATGGCATTAAATAAATTAGGCATCATTCGAAAGCTTAAACACTCAATATTCATCCTGTGAAAACTATTGTGAAATTGCATTAACATGAAAATGGTACGTTGAAACTTGAAAGTTGAATTTACTGCAGTATTTTATAATAAAATCTTTTTCTTATCTAGACATATCATTTGGAAAGTTCTGAGACTCAGGTGACTGTTTCGTGAAAGAAGTGATATTGTGCCAGAAATTGATTAATTTGTGACAGGAGAATGCATAAAAAAATCAATGGAATGTGGTTTTCACCTGGTGGCTATTTTTGGTAAAGCACCTAATCAAAATCTCATTGGAACCTAAATTTTTGTGATATCAACTTCAAATTTGGAACACAACTCGGTTAGACACAGGGCTTTTTTGATATATATATATATATATATATTTCACTTTCATTTTTTGAAGTACGTTCACTCCAGCAATTATCTGCTGCTTTAAAAAGAGATCTGTATTCCAAAGCATTCATGAACTACAACCTGCTAACTGTCTGCTTTAGTTGTATGGAAAACAAACACAATCTCAAGGCAATTACTAACTATTTTACGTTTTGTCTAATTAGTGACTAATTTGTATGAGTTTGTACAATCACCTTTGTATGATCTGCTTACGCTCCCGAGACGGGTATGTTTAGGACGTTCATGCTTACTTTTCCTAAGACTCGTTGTCATACAACACTGTAAACCCGAAAAAGTTGGGCTAACTCAAAAAAATTAGGTAATCAGTTACATAATTTTTTTGAATTATGATTGTCCCAATTTTAAGTAAGCAGAACTGTCAAGTTTTGAGTACTCATGCATGTTAATTACTTGTTAAGTACTAAGTTAGCTAACTCATACATTTTGATAGCAATTATGTTTGTTAAGATAAAGATTAGTTAATTGACGTTTTTATTATTTTGAGCTCTTGCAAATCAAGTTATTTACTTCACTGTAAACCCTAATAAGTTGTTAGAACTGAAAAAAGTTGAATGAGAATTTTTTAACATTAAGAAACTCAAAGTTTTTATTTTGTACTGTAAGGAATGATTTTCCTGCTAAGACAAAAGCTGAGATCAAGCATCCTGCAATAAAGCAATAAAACTCATCTGGAGAGAAGATTTCAAAGGAATAGGACAAAGTATTGCCCAAACTGTCCTCACTCATCTATGCAACCTACCTCCACTCCCTTCCTTCCCCCTTCACTGAAGTTCTCTAAGAATGCATATGTACTACTGTGACGAGCAGGACGGGCGAGAGCTGTGAGGGAACGATGCGAGGCCGGTGACGCGAGTGATAATAAGCGTCAGCTGCGTGCTGCACCGGTCTCGTATCTCTCACGGAGGAGCTCCGGAAGCATAAAAGAGGAGTAACAACAGTGAAGGACGAGAGAGGACCAGGCCTGGATTTTATGTTGTGTTTTATTTTGTTTGTGTGGGCGGCAGTCTACGTGAGGAAATTTTACTTTCGTTTTGTTGTTTGTTTATTTTGGATATTAAAAATTATGTTTATCGTTCACCGGGTCCCGCCTCCTTTTTCCCGTTCTTAAGAACTTAGTTACATTGGTGCCGAAACCTGTAACCTGCTAGGACCCTGTGCGACGTCGAGACCCGAATGAACAAGTACAATAGGTGATAATAATTTGAAATTGGAGTCAGATTAAGCGAGCATTTAAAGTAAAAATTTAAACCAAATCCTAAAAATTAAGAGAACTTCACCTGGGCGCTGAAAAGGCATACACGCATTATACCTTCACCCCAGGCCGTCAGATTCCGTCCTTGGGCTGACGGGTGGTCCTTACAGTACTCATACATTTTTATCATTCTTAACTTGAAATATTTTAGTAGACTAATTCATACATTTAACTAAAAATTATCAGGTTATCTCAATGTAAATATTTTGCTACATAACAAACTAAGTCAGAAAATGCCAACTTCTAATTTGCTAATATGTTAACAATAGCATGGTATAGCACTTACCATGATGGAAACTCTCCAAAAACATAACATCTAAAAACTCTTCTAAATTAGCATGACAAAACATGAATCACTAAATCTCACAACATTATATAACACTTCGTTTTAGCGTTTACTCTCCCTTTCGAGTGTCATGGGCAAAGCATGCTGGGAAATAAAAATCCCAGCCCAGTTTTAAGTAAACTTAAGTTAGTCTAAATTAAAAGAAATGAGTTAATTCAGCTCAAACAATGGTGGCCCAGTAGTGCACAACACAACGAAATTTAAAAAGCAAACATAAGTTCACAACACAACGAAATAAAGCCACAACACAACGGAAACAAGCCGCAGCACAACGGAATAAAGCCGACAATGGAAATGCTCTCGGTGCTCAGTGAAGTTAGAGTTCCTTGCCACTGTTCTAAGAGTCCAGTTCGTTGTGTTGTGGCTCGTTTCCGTTGTTTTGTGGCTTTATTTTGTTGTGTTGTGGCTTTATTTCGTTGTGTTGCGGCTCGTTTCCGTTGTGTTGTGGCTTTATTTCGTTGTGTTGTGGCTTTATTTCGTTGTGTTGTGGCTTTATTTCGCTTTGTTGCGGCTTTATTTCGTTGTGTTGCGGCTTTATTTTGTTGTGTTGTGGCTTTATTTCGTTGTGTTGCGGCTCGTTTCCGTTGTGTTGTGGCTTTATTTCGTTGTGTTGTGGCTTTATTTCATTGTGTTGCGGCTTTATTTCGTTGTGTTGCGGCTTTATTTTGTTGTGTTGTGGCTTTATTTCGTTGTGTTGCGGCTCGTTTCCGTTGTGTTGTGGCTTTATTTCGTTGTGTTGTGGCTTTATTTCGTTGTGTTGTGGCTTTATTTCGCTTTGTTGCGGCTTTATTTCGTTGTGTTGCGGCTTTATTTTGTTGTGTTGTGGCTTTATTTCGTTGTGTTGCGGCTTTATTTCGTTGTGTTGTGGCTTTACTTCGTTGTGTTGCGGCTCGTTTCCGTTGTGTTGTAGCATTATTTTGTTGTGTTGTGGCTTTATTTTGTTGTGTTGTGGCTTTACTTCGTTGTGTTGTGGCTCGTTTCCGTTGTGTTGTGGCTTTATTTCATTGTGTTGCGGCTTGTTTCCGTTGTTTTGTGGTTTTATTTTTGTGCTGTGAACTTATGTTTGCTTTTTAAATTTCGTTGTGTTGTGCACTACTGGGCCACCGTATCAAACCAATAAAACAGTTAATTCTACTTGAAATATGTCAGTGCCGTGAACTCAAAAGAAAAATTGCTCATAAAAGTTAATTTAACTGAACTATTTGTTTAATTTAAGTTTGTCCTACTCAAACCAATTAATTATTTTGAGTGTTAGGGCTTACAGTGAATTCACATCATACTAATTTATACAAAATCACCATTTACAAAACAGAAGCTTCAAATTATGCTAAACATCTCCTGTTGTGTCATATTTGCTAGCGCATTCCTTGGCGCAAGAGAGATTCAAACCTGTAACTTTGTGAGCATGCAGCTCTTACACGTGTATTACCCACTGTGCCACATCAGCTCTGACAGCACAGAATATCCATCAGAAACATTTGCACTGTACCTGACAGAAAGCACTAGAAAGGCACAGACAAACACAAATGCAGTTGTACAGCTCACCTTCACCAGCACGGGTTGGTGTGATTGGAACTGGCACAGCCGAGGCATTACCTCAGGACTTGCTTTTACAGTTCTCTGTGCCCTGCTGTCACGCTGGATACGTGCTTCAGTAACGCCTGACACAAGCGGAAGGGAAAAAGCAATTTTATACACTTTAACGACTCATGAAGTCGCCTCATGTCCCCCAGTCTCAGTCTAACCCTTCCACTTTCTTGTAAACGTAGATATAATTTATTTTCCCATCCTTTTTGTTTCACCTTAACTTTCCTGTATTTCTGTGATAAGCTTCACTGACCGGAAATGCACATAATTAGTCCATTATGAAAGGCCAGTGAGCTGATTCAGTTCGATGACATTCAGGACACCCCTGTCTGTTTCTATTCATGAAGGGATTTAAACAGGGCCGTTTATTCAGGCTAATAGCAGCTTGTTGTTAGTGAATTTTAATCATGAGAATGTTCAGTTGCGTCGCGTTTTAAAGGGGTCATGCCGTAATTATTTATAATTTTATTCTTTCCCTGTGGTCTCTCTCTGACAATTTGAAGATTTTAAAGGGTTAGTTCACTCAAAAATGAAAATTATGTCATTAATTACTCACCGTCATGTCGTTCTACCCCCGTAAGACCTTCGTTCATCTTCAGAACACAAAGATATTTTTGATGAAATTCGGTGAGACCTCTATTGCCAGCAATGTTATCGTACTTCTCAAGATCCAAAAAACTACTAAAATATATATATAAAACAGTTCATGTGAGTACAGTGGTTCAGTCTTAATATTATAAAGCGATGAGAATACTTTTTGTGTACCAAAAAAAAACCAAATGAATGACTTTGTAACAATATCTAGTGATGGCCGATTTCAAAACACTGCTTCATGAAGCTTTTGTTTCGAATCAGTTGTTCGGAGCGTCAAAGTCACGTGATTTCAGCAGTTTGATACACGCTCCGAATCACTGATTCGAAACAAAAGATTTGTGAAGCTTTGAAGCTTCATGTTTTGAAATTGGCCATCACTAGATGTTGTTGAAAAGTCGTTATTTTGTTGTTGTTGTGCACACAAAAAGTATTGTCGTTGCTGTATAATATTAAGGTAGAACCACTGTATGTTTTAAATATGTTTTGAGTACCTTTCTGGATCTTGAGAGGTTCGGTCACTTTGCTGGCAATAGAGACTCACTGAACCATCGGATTTCATCAGAGATATCTTAATTTAAGTTCAGAAGATGAACGAAGGTCTTACGGGTGTAGAACAACATGAGGGTGAGGAATTAATGACAGAATTTTCATTTTTGGGTGAACTAACACTTTAAGACACAGCAACAAAATGCAAAATATGCAATGTACGATACGTTAAATCTGGGCAAATTTACATTTCATAATATTATAAATGTATAATTGTTTTGTTTTTGTTTTTTAATTAAAGAAATAATGGTACAATCCCTATAATTTTCTATAATATTACAATTTTTTTAACCCTTTCGAGAAATCGACATGACATGGCATTTGTAACCTGATCTTGTTATTGTAAAGTGTTAAGTCATTTTCAATGTACACAAAAAGTCCATTTAGAATTATTCACATTGATTTAAGGCTAAATATTATTGATGCACTAGTGTTTATTACGCTTTTGAATCAGTTTTCTAATTTCATTTTAGTTTGTTGTGTTTTTGTCATTTATAATAGTTATATATATGTCAGTTTCGTTGTACAGTCTTAGTAGTTTTAGTTATTTTAGTACATCAGATCAAACTATAGATTAAAATGAGAAATGCTGCTTTAGTATCTAGCTGAAAAAAAATTGATTTTACATTTTAACTTTTTATTTCAGATAAGAAATATTTCAATTGAAAATGTATTTTATGGTTTTAGTTTCAGTTTTAGATAACTATAATAACACATGCATCCTTGGAAACTTTAAAATGTCCTCATCAAACCTCAGTGTTGTTCTTGCATAAGAATGCTTGTTCTTATCAGGATGAATATATCATCTTCCTCTGTCTTCTTGCAGACATACCTTTGGCTCTTCCAGTCTGCAATGTTAAGTCCATATTGTGTTCGGGGACGGCCCCAACCCCCAACCTAACCCCAGCGACGCCAGCTCCATAATAACAGTCATTTTGAATTAACCTTAGTCCTCCCAGAATGCCCCACTGTCAGTGTGATTATGCTCCGCCTCCACAACCCCCTGCCACAGGAAGTCAATTGTTTTGTGTTTGTGACTGTGCATATGTCTGAATTTATGTGCCTGAGAACAGACGGAATAAGATGTGATATTTCGGCACTGCCAATTTCCCTTCATTTTCCCTGTCTGTAAATTTTGCGTTGAATTTTTATTGTTGCACATCTGATAATATTAGTGTAAACATAATTACAATCGAGCACCATTTGTGCTATAGGCACACTGATGGTACCTCCAATTGTTTAGTTCTCTGAACAACGAATTTTAACCAGAGGATGCTAAAATAAATAAAGAAATCAGAGTCATATGTAGACATCAGAATATCATTGAAACTTGGATCTTTTGACTTGTAAGCAACCACCCTAAAGCAACATAACAGCAAAAATCTCTGAATAATTTACCAACTGCATAGTAACCCTATATTCATTTATGCATATATTAATAGCTATGCCAGCAACCACATTTACCCTTTTGAAGTAGTAAATGTAAAGATTATTATATGATTGAAATATTTTATAAGCTTTCTGTGTTCAGGTTTTTTGAGCTTGGAGACTGTGACCTGTGAAGGTGCTGTTTAATTTTGAAGATGGAGGGTGAATTTGTGCTTCAAGCATGTATGTGTGTTTTGCCTGACGAGAGGATTTTTAGAAGTGTGTGTGTGTGTGTTGGGTGAGACATCTATGGCGGGCAGATGAAGGCAGATCTTCAGACCCTTCGCAAACCACATGTGAGGCGCCTCAGCACAAGATAAGACCTAATCCCACCCAGAGAGCCGAAAAGTCAATATCCACACACACACCAAAGAGGCTGCAAATCTTTGTCCACAGCAACTAGCAGAACCGAAGTATTTTGTACATGCAATGTAGAAAAATGGCCAAAGGTTTGACGAATAGCTTACCCAAAAATGAAAATCATGTCGCTTAGTTATTCTCAAATTGTTCCAAACCTGTATGGCTTAGTTTCTTCTGGGGAGCACAAAATGAGATATTCTGAAGAATGTTCATGCTGCTGTTTTCCATACAATGAAAGTAAATGACAAAATGGAAGCACAAAAGTAGTCCATACGTTGAGTTTCAAGTCATTTGATAGCTTTGTGTGAGAAACAAACCAAAATTTAAATCATCATTGATTGAATATATGAAAATGTGAGTTTTTCAAAGTTTGTAATTGGCCACCAGAAACGTGAGAACCAAAGGAGCTTTGCATCACTAAAATCAAGTAAGGCATGATTCAAGTTAAAGTTGTTAATGTTAGTTTTGGTCCTGGACACTGATACAATGCAAAAATTCCCCGGACTTGTGTTAAAGGGATGGTTCACCCGAAAATGAAAATGATTTCACTCACCCTCAAGACATGTTTATAACTATCTTCTGTCAGACGAACACAATCAGAGATATATTCAAAAATATCCTGACTCTTCCAAGCTTTATGGTGGGAGTAAATAGTACCATTTTTTTTTTGAAGCCCAAAAAAGTGTATCCGTCCATCATTAAAGTAATCCATACGGCTCCAGGCTGTTCCCTTCTGAAGCAAAACAATGTGGGGTTTTTTTTAAGAAAAATATCCACATTTATAACTTCATAAAATATAATAACATAACTTCGGGTAATACGCAAGTCTAGTTCCAGTCAAAGAGTGACCTCTAATCCAATGCATGACATATTGTCAAACACGGAAGTGCAGAGGATAAAGTAAAACAAATCTCCAGTCAGGAAATAGAAGTCTAAAACAAGAACATTTAAAAAGAAATGTTGGAGGAGTTTGAGTTGAGTTTGTTGCCCGGCCCTATTAGTTTGAACCGTGAGAGGCGTCTGCTTTCACCTGAGCTTACGCTAAGCCAACATTACACGCCAGAACGTTATCGGAAGCTAGTGATTACAGTTTATAAGTAATTATAATTTATAAGCAATATAACTTATAATTTATATTAGTTCTTAGAAAAACACATCATTTCTCTTCAGAAGGCCTTTATGAACCCCCTGGAGCCGTATGGATTACTTTTATGATGAATGGATGTGCTTTTTTGGGTTACAAAAAACAGCACAATTTACTCCCATTATAAAGCTTGGAAAACCCAGGATTTTTTGTTAAACATAACTCTGATTGAGTCTGACTGAAACAAGAGAGTCATAGGATGGCTTGAGGCTGAGACGGAGAGTAAATTATGGGATAATTTTCATTTTTGGGTGAACTATCCCTTTAAAAGAGGGATTGAGCCAAATCTAGAGACCGGAACATCGTAAGACCGTGATTTAGCAAGCCAGTGAACAGTCGGCCAATGTCGGATGTGGTTGATCATCTGATGCTCCACATGTTGTAGTTGCGGCCAGTTGAGCGTGTTGAATTGGTGGCGAGTGATTTCTCAACGACGTGACTCGCTGCTTAACTACTATAGTACGATGCATCGATGAGGAAATCAACTAGCTAATCACGACTGTTTTGCCGAAACTATATTGTCACAAATTTCAACCACATTGGTTTATGATTTCACGCAGGTAGTGGAGTAACAGCTTCTTTAAATGAATCCGTTTGAGTTCAAATTAATGCTAGAATTTTTGCTATAAATTACAGATGAGAACAAATTTGCATGTTTCTCATGTCACTCTTCGAAAACGGTGCTTTAAATCTCTTGACAAACAAAAAGACGTAAATGGCATTTGTATTAATTCAAAATAAAAGATATAGATTGTTCTGAATATCAGCTCGCTTATTTTGCTCAACATAAGGATTTATTAAGTCCACATGTAAAGCCAACAAGAAACTATTCGACTAACCGCAGCTCGAGAGCTGTTGTTCCAATCACACAACTTTGCCATTGTTTGTTGGAACGGTGGCTTCAGGAAACGTTAACTATATTTCCTTCCAAAGTTGCGAATTTAACTTTTACGCAAATTAGGAATGTCGCATAAAACATTCGCAAATAAAGCACTGTTTCCATCCAGTGAGTCTAAGAGAAGAAAACCGTCACTTCCTGAAATTGGCTCTAAGAGAAATGGAAGTTGCTGTAGTACAGGGGTTTTCAAACTCGAAGACAGTGGGCCTCCCTTTTGACACAACTGACCCAACGGCGAAATATCAAAATAACACCAAAACAAAATAGCACCAAAATATCTTGACAGACCACACATAAAGGTCATGGTTCATCAGCTGGTCCTGTCCACGTAAATCCTAAACTTAAATACTGATCATCAAATCGTCGTCTTTTGGGTTTAAGCCCTGAAGTTGAAGACTTTAAATCGGGTGGTCTCAGCAACCACTCCATTGCATTAATAGGCATATACCTATATTGGCGGGCTTGCAAAACAGCAGCGAATTCACAGCTATTGCCTTCTGGGTGAACAATGTTTCTCATATTTTTGACTCATTTTTGAGTATAGTTTCAATTAAAAACATTTAAATATTTGAAAAACCGCTGCTGTAGTAGAAGCCACTGGATATAATAATTTTCGCAATTAAATGACCTGCGCCTCAGAGCATGCAGATGAAATTGCAATAAACGCTGTAATGTTTTCTTGCATTCAGATGACTGGTGTAGTTTATGAAAGCAATCGTGTGACGCTTCTGAGAGGGAACTACATCGAACCACTTTAAAAACGGACTTTTCTCAGGTTGGTCCAGTTGCGAAGTCACATGTGTTTTTTGATGCGCATCAAGGAATTTATCCAGTACGTGTTTCCATCGTAGTTTATAAGCATGTTTTCGTATCACATGAGAAATTTATCCGACTCATTTGAGCGCATGTGTTTTTTAGGCACATTTTTAGAATCTATGCGTATCTGGCATTTCCATCCAGTTTTTTTATTTTTTCTACGATATCCCAAAATATTTAAAAATAGGTGGATGGAACTGACTCGTTGAACTATACTGATGGCTCACCATGCTTTCGGGAAATGCACCCCTGATTGGCTGTTTCGCTAGGCAAACGAGTTCCTGAGATGAAAAAGGAAAGCAAATGATGAAGACGAGGACGCAGACAGGAGAAGCTAAATTATGAATCTCCCATTTGTTTTATGCTGGTTTGATATGTCTAGACTATAGAGATTTTGGAGTTGGATCTTTTGACTTGGGAAGCAATAAACCACCTTTCAACCACCCAAAATACCCTAAATCAGTGTAACAGCATGCTAAAACTCAAATCTGACTACCTTAGCAACAGCATACCATCGCTAAATGCTATGCTAGGACCACCCATAGCAAACTAGCATTGTGGCCACCGCTGCTAAAGTGTTTCATTTTGAATGGATCATATCAAATTTTCTTGAACAACTTAGGCTTTTCGAATAGCGTAACATGGTGCTTTCCTCACACTGAGCGGAGCACACAAAATATATTGTTTTGATTTTTCTCTTTACTACCGCTAAATGCTACGCTAGGACCACCCACAGCAAAGTAACATTGTGGCAGAGTTTTGCACAGGTTTTCTTGAGAACCAAAGGACTTGACATGATGTCGAAGTCCCATGTTTGCTTGGAAAAGAGCCGCTTGAAAATTCTACAAATATCTCTCGTGTTTGACAGAAAAAGGAAACGTCTTTGGGGTAACACGAGGGTGAGGAACTGATGAGAGGCTTTTCTTTTTGGATTTTGGAATGAAATTTTAATTAAGCTGCTACTGATAATGGCTGAAATTTCGCTGTCATTCATGATGCTATAATACTTTATGTTTATGAGAAAGCTGGTGGCAGGCGACGGTCCTCATCTCCCACGTCCTCCTCTCTCGCTCTCTCTGTCTTCCTCTGTTACGCTGAGAGTATATAGAATCTAACGAATGACTAACATTCCCCCGGGGAGAGTGTTAAATAAATAGACCACCAGGCACTCTGACAAAATGGAAATGATCATATCATTAGACATAACGCATCTGTCATAAGAGACAAGACGTTGAATTCACTGCACAATCACAGTCGCACTAAATTTGATTACCGGCTATATAAAACACCACATTAGCAGCCTAGTAAAAATGGGCATCTCTCATAGCATACGATGTTTCTTATGATTCACAATGGCATCGCTGCTGAAGTGTTTCATTTTGATTGGATCATATCAAATTTTCTTGAACAACTTAGGCTTTTCGAACAGCGGTAACATGGTGCTTTCCTCACTCTGAGCGGAGCACACAAAATATATTTTGTGTGATGATTTTTCTATTTCCTGTTTTTCACAGGATCAGGTGAAGTAGCGTTGCAAGTTCCCAAGAGTGGCAATGACAAGAACTGAAGAAGAAAATGAAGAGGGAAGAGATAAAAATATCACGGTGGCTGTTAAAATGACGAGGGACTATCCTCAGTGTTTTAAAGGAGGAAACAGAAATTTGTATGGTTACTTTGGCTTGGACAGAATACCTTTAAATGTTTAGAATTACTTTTATAAACTGCGTTTTAATGTTAATCAAACAACAAAAATCGCCCACTACTCTTGACTAAATGTAACTTTGATACGGATTAATGTATGGAAGCTTGTTTCTGCCATAGAATAAAACAATTTAAAAGATCATTTTTATCTCACAATTCTCGCAAATCGCAAAAATTGTGAGATATAAACTCGCAATTCTGAGGATAAAAGTCAGAATTGCGAGATATAAACACAACTGAGAGGGGGAAAAGTTGTGAGAGAAAAAGACGCAGTTACTTTTTTATTTTTTATTCAGTGGTGGAAACAAGCGTCCATATTTAATTTATATTTAAATCATATAATGAAGAATATATTTTACATGATTTCTGTTCCTGACGACTGTTAGACCCACCGGAAAAACACTGTTTATTTCATATGCATCTTTTTTTCTGTTGTATTTATGTGTTTATGTTGGTCTGTTGAATGTTAAATGGATCCAATCCATGTTCAATAGAAATTATTTGATGATGCAGCAATAAACTAGCTAGTATACCGTGTTTTTGAACTGTGCTAATGATCAAAACACAAGCAAGAGCAAATGACAAATATCAGTATCGGACAATAGTTAAAATCGGTATTGGTATCGGCCTATCCATGCATCCCTAGTGAGTATGTAGCCAAGGTCCCTAAAGGCCCAGGTATTATTCAAGTCCCACGTTCCTCTCTGTCTCGTACACAGTCGTGTCCACAGCATTTAAAGTATACTCAACAAGTTTGACAAATGTGCAGCCCAATTTCAACATCAGAGGGCAGCACTGAGTCGTGACATTTTCAGGACATTTTCTTGGAGGGATAGAAGAAGAAAAGTAACGGATCCGCCTTTGGCTGGCTTTTATGCCCTTCCATTCGTTACCTCTCCCTCAGTCTTGTTGACTCGGATGTACATCATTGCTTAAGTTGCATGAGTGCCCTCTACTGGCGGAACATTTGCAATGAGCTGAATTTAACGTCCAAAGCCCTTATAGATTTATTATTATTTTTCCCCCCTTACAAAATTGTTTAATGCAGCATTCTATATGTAAATAGGTGTGTTTGGGTTGTATAATATATCAGAGTGACGTCACAATCATGTTGCATTGTGGTATAAAAGCTGCTTTCCACTCCACTTTTAGACACCCACTCTCTATCTTCCTTAAGCACTTTCCCCTCAGGGAATCCCTGCCATTTGGGTTCTACTTCAGGAAGTGGAAGAGGGAAGTTTATATGGACAGACCCTCAATTTTGGGTCTACTTCATATGTACACTTCAGGCGGCTCCATATACCACAATGCAACACGATTGTGATGTCACTGCATAACACGTTTAATCATTTATTTGGATATTGAAAACAACCCAAACACACCTATATGCATACAGAATGCTGCTTTAAACTAATTTGTTAGCGAGTGAAAAAATTAATTGGAACGCAGCCGTTGAGCTGCCTGAAGTGAACATATGAAGTAGACTCGGTCAAAATCGAGAGAGCGATGGTCTGTCCGTATAAACTTCCCTCGTCCACTTCACGAAATGGAACGCACTTCAAAATGGTGGCAGGGATTCCCCTGAGGGGAAGTGCTTAGGGAAGTTTGCGAGTGCGTGTCTAAAAGTGGAGTGGAACACAGCCATTGAATGCAAAGTTTAGAATGCATTCTCGATGGAGAATGATGGCTGCATCCCAGTTCGTTTTTTTATGCCCTTCCCTCGCTAACTTCACTCAGTCTCGCTAACTCGGATGCAAGTCATTGCTTACGCTGCAAGAGTGCCCACTACTGATGAACCTTCGCAACGGGCTGAATTAGAACGTCCAAAGCCCTTGATCACTCAGAATCTGATATGGAGTTGATTTATTATTTATTTTTTTCCCTTATGGATTTTTTTAATGCAGCATTCTATATGTATATATTTGTGTTTTAAATATTTAATTAAAAAAAAAATCGAGGTACTTCACGAGGTGGAACACACTTCAAAATGGCGGCAGGAATTCCCCCGAGGAAAAGTGCTAAGGGAAGTGCGAGTAAAAGTGGAATCTGCACTCTTCGTCGATTACTGCACAATACAATAAATCACAACTGCATATTGCCACCTAGTGGACCGTTCTGTCTCAACATTCACCGTGTGCATGTGCTGTTGTATGTGCATGTGGACAGTGTGACCGGATGTCCATGGATCCTCCTGATGACGAAAATTACATCTTGCAGGCAGTTCGTGGACGATCGTGGAACGGTGACGGCCGAAGTATACTTTGGTCAGATTTTATTTTAATTTGCACAGGATGAACTTCAAAGGTCAGAGGTGCCCAGGAGAGATTATCTCACACTGTATGCGCTAAGGGCGCTATTTTATTTGTCTGTAAGAGCAGGAATTGCACTCATACTGTAGTTCTGCCTTATGAAGTTACACCCAAAGTTTACCCCGTGGACAACGATCAGTAAGTGAAAACTTTCCCCAGCAGTCCAGCCTGTCTGCACAGCAAATTACAATCAATATAAGTCAGACCACATGTTTACATCTATAAAGCTTTCTGCAGCAAGAAGAAAAACCTAGAATAGCCTGTACTAGCAGCTTGACATTAACCGATATATGAGAGGGAGAAAATGTTCGCCCGAGATTATATATTATTAATGGATTTTTTTTGCATCTTAGCAACAATGTAGAGCAGTTCAGACTGTTTGCTTTTCTCTTAATTATTTGCTTTACTTAATTGAAACCTGCAGGTTTATCTGTTCTAATCCCTAACAGTGGTTCTTCTTTGAGTCACCCCTGAAAGTACATGAACATTTGGCTAAGAGAGCAATAAAAATAATCTCTCTCTCTCTCTCTCTCTCTCTCTCTCTCTCTCTCTCTCTCTCTCTCTCTCTCTCTCTCTCTCTCTCTCTCTCTCTCTCTCTCTCTCTCTCTCTCTCTCTCTCTCTCTCTCTCTCTCGCTCTCTCTCTCTCTCTCTCTCCCACTCTCTCTTCATTTTTCAAGGCATTTTCATTGACATGAGTGTGTTTACATACAATATTGCCAAAGCATTATACATGTTATGACAAGAAAAAGTAATATACAATATTATAATGACAACTAAATAGCATTAAACAAGGTGCTAAGTAGTGAATATATATATAATAAAAATAGCTATTTACTGTATATAGATATTATGAACAACAAGAAGAACAAAATACTGTAATATATGTACGAGGATAGTATTTGATTATATTAATCAAGTCAGCTTTTGGTCTCTGAGGGTGTGCAGCTGGAAGATGAATTTTGCAGCAATTGATGGATAATTGTCTTTCCCAGTAACATCTGCATTTGATCTGTGTCTGTTGAACCGCCTCTCTTTTAGGAACAGCGCTTAGTGTGCGGTTCCTTTCCTAAACCGGTTTTCCTAAACCCTTTTCAAGTTGTGTGGGTCTCAACTCTTGTCTCTTGTTTACCTGTGCATAAAAGGAAGTCTTTGTGAATAGAAGAGCTGTGCTGATGTTCTTTCTTACACACACACACACACACACACACACACACACACACCCTATAGGGTTATCAGGAAGCCGTTTGCCTCGCCAAACGTTCATTATGTCCCCAGATAGTGGCATTGGCAACTTGTCACCATCATTGATTTCTCTTAAACTGCAATTTACATGGATATTTGTGGGTGTCCTCCAGGCAACCAGTGTCCCCCACAGACCACCCAACACCCTTACCCATCCATCCACGCACACACGTACCCGACACACACCCTTTCCCTATAGCCCTCATGGAAATGTTCCAACCGCACAAAGGAATCTCAAAGTGACTTTTCTGTCAGCAAATATGCCGTGTTTTCAAATGTACTTCCATTCGCTCTCCATTTTTTTTTTCTGCAGTAAATGTCACCAAGTAGTCGCACTGCTGGTATTTTAGACGAAGTCTAATGACATTTGACAGGGGAAAAAATGCCTTTTGTTTTGTTAGCAAAATGTCAACATCAATGCATGTATGTCTACGATTATTTCAGTTTAGAAATCTGTCGATCAGCAGATTGGAGGAAGTATTTGCTTTAGGGGGAAGAGTAAGGTTGGTTCAGAGAACATCTTATCTTGGTTATTCTTCTGAAGATTTCTTTTGCTCCTCATATCGATATGAACATAGATCAACCATCTCACACCTTCCGCATTCTGATAACTAATTTGGAGTGAGATCTTATTTATTTTAGTGTGATCAAAAGATTAACATTTTTAAATCAAATTAATTGCATGATCTTCTGAAAATGAATCCCATTTTGCCTTTAATCACATATGTTGAAAAAAGCCATCAAATAAAGACATTTCAAAGGCATTAGATAGAAGCCAGTATTTTCATACTTAGTCTTTTTTTAAAGTTATATTTCTGGGCTTTTTGTGCCTTTATTTGGAGAGGACAGGAGAGAGCACACAGGGCTGGATCAGCAAAGGACCTCGAGATGGGATTCGAACTCGGGTCGCCGTGAACGCATTTGGCTGTCGGTGGCGGCTTTTTAAAATCAGTGCTGAAGTTTAAAAAAAAATGAACCCATCTGACCAATGCTTACAGGGTCACTAAAAATGTAGTACTATTAGCACAGGAAAAAATCTCAGTTATGATTGTAACCCTGGTTCCCTGAGAAGGGAACAGAGACACTGCTTCACTCCGCAATATTTCCTGCAGGCCTGAGAGTGACTTACTTCAGCCATTTAGGAGCTGATGACGTTTGGTCCAGGTATCCTTCCGGATGTGCCATCATATGTCAAGGGACTGTTGTTTTCCAGTAAGACTGGAGTGATTTCACACATGCTTCACACACCGGTCACGCATAAGAATGTCAAAATTCTGAAGCAACATTTTTGAAAGAATTTCACAGGGGCAACTTCTGCCAAGATTTGTAAATGTCATAAATGTCAAAGTATACTTTAAAAAAAATGCTGGGTTAAAAACATTCCTAGTTGGGTTAAAAAAAGACAAATGTTTGCCCAACCTGCTGGGTAGTTTTATTTAACTCAACTATTGATTAAAAATGACTATATTGCTTGCTTAAAATGAACCCAAAATATATTGAAACTTAACATTTATTGGTAAGTTTAATTAATAATAATTTTTAGCTAAATTGCTTATTATTAAATATTAACATTTCGATTATTATTTGATTTGATTGTATTTTTAATTTCCAAAATATTTTTGGTTCCATTTTCAGCCATATAATAATTTTAAACAATAGTTGGGTTTAATAAAACTGCCCAGCAGTTTGGGGAAACATTTAACCCAATCTCTGGGTTTGTCCATTTTCAACCCAACATTTTTTAGAGTGTAGCCTCATGAATATTCTCTGAAAAGAGAGGGCTGTTGAATCTATTTGACAGGTTGGACTCTGATGGACAATCCATGGATGTTTGAAAAGTAGTATAGTTATATTTAATGGAAAAACTATATGAATTTCAATGATAATGTTTATATTATATTTACTTAAACAATTAATGGTTTCATTTAACGTGGTCAATTACACTGAAAATAATTTCAGCTTGTCCTTCAGCTTGGAAAAACAAAGACAATTTGTGCCTAAAGTAATGCACTTAATGACAAGGCATTCCACTGGAATAGATCTCAGAATAAAGTTTTGAAAGTATAACCACAAGATATGCTTTAACACAAGACTGATGGAATAGACTCACTTAGTTCCAATACAACCATGGTCATTTTCTCTCAATACCAAAAGGTGTGAAAAATTCACAAAGTATTGTTTACAATTAGCAAACTCCACCCACAGGAATTCCATCCACTTAGTGCTACTGATAAAGGAACTGTTTAAACAATAAATTACATACTTTCCGTACACTCTAAAAAACACTGGCTTAAAAATGACCCAAGTTGGGTTGAAAGTCAACAAACCCAGCGGTTGGGTTCAATGTTTTACCAACGCGCTGGGCAGTTTTATTTAACTCAACTATTGTTTAAAAAATACTATATGGCTGTCTTAAAATGAACCCAAAATTGGTCGGAAATGAAAAATTACACATAATTACTAGAGGCAATAATAATAATTAAAAGGTGAACATTTATTAATAAGCAATTTAATAAATGTTCATTTGATTATTATTCATTAAACATATTAATAAATGTTAATTTATTAAACATATTATTAAATATTAAGTTCCAACATAGTTTGTGTTCATTTTAAGCAAGCAACAGTAATTTTTAAACAATAGGTGAGTTAAAAACTCAACTGCTGGGTCAAAACAACCTAATCGCTGGTTGATTTGTTGATTTGTATGTTCAGTAAATTATTAATATATTTTCATTCTGAATGCCAGACTTTCATTTCAGTTTATTTATTTTTTAACAAACTGAGTCAAAATTGTTTTATATGAGTACTGACAACAAATGCTGTTCGCAACAGTCCTTTAACCCAAGGCTTTTTAACCTTTACAGGCTATTAAAAACTTTCTCAGTGCCGCTTTATAATAACTTTCATGAAAAAACTATATCACATACTGTACATTAACACTAATAATCATCATGAAGTTGGAAGCATAACACGAATCGTGAGCTTTACACAAACTTGTGGAGTTCAAGTCCAGTGGTTATTTAAAGTAAAGGGAGCAATGTTTCCATTATATTTAGTAATTTTAATATTTCAATTTTTTAATGAGCATTTTAATAATAAAAACGAAAACTCTCCAAGTTTGAAGCCACTCCAGTATTTCTGCAACTTTTGCTGTCCCAGCCACATCTCATCCTTCCTGTCTGTCCTTTCATCCGCGCGCATCAAGTCATCACTCATTCAGAAATGAAGGCTGAGTTCGCACGCCTGCATGGGATGGGGGGGTGTGTCATCGCTCGTGATGTCAGAGCGCAAGGACTCTCATGATTGGCTCTAATTAGAATCTGCGGCAGCAAATAGACACGCGTCTTGCATGATTGGATTCAAAGTGGCTGGTGCCAAAAAGCGCAGAGGCGCAGGAGCTCCAGACGCGCTCTCGCTCGGGAGGAGGACGCGGCGGTCCGCTGAGCTCAAAACACAGTCACATACACGAGCAGCACTTTTAGCTGGTTATCAAGAGCTTGTTAGAAGAGTGGGAGACGGAATAGGGCGACGCTGATATTCCCGGAGCGTTCCGCGTGCGCAACTGCAGCAGAGCAACTTCAAGCAGAACAAGTTCTCCAAAATCTGAGCGCCATGGCATCGGTCCCCAGCAGCCAAGTCAAATGCAAGTTCAAGAGGAGGAGGAGGAGAAGGTCCAAGCGAAAAGGTAAAGTTTCTCCCTGTCGTTATTCGTTTTCTTAATAAACGCTTTCCCCCGCTGAAGCCGAAACACCGGAGAGGTTGCGCGCACACTGGTTGGAATATGCAGCATTAAGTGCCGAGCGTAACTGCGCAGTCTGGATGTCTGTACACGTGTGTGTGTGATGCGCGCGGTCGCATCAGCATCAGCATCAGCATCGCTCCTCTGTCAAGTTTGTGTGAACATATGACAGCTCGGTTCAGATGCGCGAGGGGAAAGACTCGCTCTCACCGTTCATTTCTCGGTCTGTGCATCCTCGCACCTGCCCTTGACTATCAGATTTGACCTCATTTACATGCTGCGATTGTAATATTATTTGACCTTTTCAGTCTCTTGTGACGACTGCTGCGCATTAATGGATTTTTTGTAGTTTTTGGGAATTTAGATAAACTAGAACTAGTTATTTCTATTCGATCTGACCTTTCAAAATGATTTCTGGTGCTGTAACCTACTAACCTTCAGTCGTATTAAATCATAAAAATAGATGTCAGCACATGAAGTGAATTTATTAGGTTATCTGACAAAACATTCTTCGGTTTAAACTAATTATGTGTAAACTCACTGGCTGTTACAGCATTTTTATTTCCATCCATACTCAATCTCTCAAATTAAGAGTTTAAACTCGATTCTCGTCATCATTAATTCAATTCAAAGTGGTTCAAATGCGGTGTGAAGTGTAAATTATACATTTGGCAACACTGTTTTAAAATTTACAATTTTAAACTGAATTCAAATTGTTTACAGTGTGTACAATTCGAGCTATATAACATGTACAAAATAAAGTAAATAAAAAGGGTAACACTTTATTTTACAGTGTCGTTACATATGTTACATGTATTTACTATAGTAATAACTAGAAATTATGCATAATTACATGCAATTGACCCTAACCCTACAGTAAGTACATATAGTTAATTTGTATTACTCAGTACTTAAATGTATAATTACACTAATACTGACACCTTAAAATAAAGTGTAACCATAAAAAGAAAAATGTGACAACTTCCAGCAAGCTTTATTTACAGTTACAGATACACCATTGGTCAGGTAGCCAAAAAAGCATCTACATTCATTATTAACATGCCTGATGCAACTTGCCTGGTTACATGACTAAATTAAAGTCGTTTTCAAAGGTCAGATTGAATAGAGAAGACTACTTAGGTTAACAACTGCACATTTTCACAGTAATTTTTTTTTTATTTGTTATTAAATTAAATTACCTGGATTTATTCAAGTGAAAATGTTGTTTAAAATGACCAAATCCACCAACAAGAGTTATTTAAACCATCAGATCATATAGTTCTATAATTCTGCTGAAGGATTGGCGTTTTGTATACATTAGTACGTTCTTTTTAATGCATTCTTAATAGCTCTAGTGTAGTCTAGAATTTACAAAAGTGCTTAATTTAGTCTAGTAAAATGATTTTTATGCTGTAAATATATTAAGCATGGAAATACTCGTCTGCATGGCTCTTTTAGAGTTAATAAATATGATAATGCGAGTTATTTTCTATTTTTCATAAATGCATTTGTAGGAAAATTAGTTGCACTAGCTCCATTTCCATTATCAACTCTGAAATTTCATCAGAATGTAATGAGACCCGCAGTGTAATGTGATTGAATGACGGCAGGCATGCTTGCTTCTCATCTTACTTTGGTGGCTGGTAATAAATAAAGGTGTGTGATGGCGGTCAGGTTCAGAAACACCTCTGCCTTTGCTGTGACAGGTTTGCGTGGTGCGTTTCACCCCATCAACGCTTATCGTGTGACCCAAGAGACTCACGGGACCGTGGGCAGGATGGGCTGATAGCGCGGCATTGATCAGCCACATTGCTCGCGGTCAGTTTTTGCCTTTAACTGGCAAATGGACATGGATTTACCTTGAGTTTATTATCATCATCTGCATTGCACTTTGAAATTTGCAAAACTCACACTGTAAAAAAGAATTGTTGGTGTAACTTAAAAAAGTAAGTTACCTTTGGGTCCCACTTTATATTAAGTAGCCTTAACTACTATGTACTTAAATTTGCACTTATTGTGTAAAAACATGTACTTACATTTAAAAAAAATACCTGGATGTAATTACATTTATAAATATTTTCTATAATTACATTTATAATTACACTGTAAACCCATCTTACTCCTTAAACCTACTAAACCTGCCTCTAACCTTACCCGTATCCCACCTCAATAGCAGCAAAAGTGTTTGCTATACAGTATGAAAGCAATAAGTACACTGTACTTACTTTTTGATGTAAGTATATAGTGGTTAAGGCAACCTAATATAAAGTGGGGCCAAATTTTGAGTTCATTGAAATTAATAAATTGAGTAAATGCAATGAAGGCGATTGGTTTAATGAAAAGAAACTCAAAATATCATATGAACCACATTTTTTTTATTGAAGTTGATTTGACAAAAGAAAAACAATATTTTTTTTATAGTAAGCAAGAACAAGAGTTGTAAATAAATCATTATTATTTCCAAACTGAAATATTGAATCGTTGTACATGCAATTAAGGAATTGCTCCTGGTTTTGCTTTCGAGGACACTGTGATGGAATTATTCTTGCGGCCTGCAGTGTACAATCATTCCATAGCGTTGTGCAATACACACACTGATGTCTGTCGACAACTGCGGTCTGACCTGTAACCCGGAGTATTAATAGCACAAGCAATTGTGTGAACGTAGACAATAGTTGTAGTGTAACATCGAAGCAAATATATTTACATAATGGAAATGGCAGAATTGGTCACACAACATTAAGCATTGCATATAAACATTAGAGGAGAGCGTAAGAGTGTGTGCGTGCTCTTATGTGTGTTTGAATGGCTAATTTATCAGCTGAGGTAATGGGAAGTGATGGCGTTGGACAACTAGGAAAACACGCTAGAAAGTGTACGTCCTGGTCAGCGGCGGAAGGTTTAACAGGTTGATTGTTTAGACCAATTTCTTTTTTTGTGTGTTTATCTTTTTCATCATCATTATGATTATAATGAAAGATTTTCATTTCCCCTGGGACAATACACTTTACTTGGGGGAATTCAGACACAATTAATCACATAAAACCAGATAACGTCAGCAGATTGTTTTAACTTCTCCCATCTAATCTCTCATAATGGAGATGAAAACATAATACAGTTTCTCGTTCTAATAAACAGTCATTTTTCTGAAAGCCGAAACAATTCATTTTATTGTCTTCCTGGCAAAAGGGCGACGTTCCGGGATTATATCGACATGGTCTAATCCTCAGCAAATGCTTCAGATTATTACAGAATGTCCAGTGCATTAAAACCAATGTGTATTCAAACGCACATAAGAAGATTTAGCTCCTGATGTCGTTTTGTTTGCGCGCCATTGTGGCGTAGCGGTAATGTTAGCAGAGGTTACTGAGGTAACACACATGCAAACAATAGAGATTAATCCTTCAAACTGGGGCAGTTGCCATCAAGTATGTATTTTATTTTTAACCTCACGTACTTGGTACTCAAATCCAACACACACGAGAAAGTGTGTTCAGGAATTGCTTCGTTGTTGACCTGCTTACCTCAAACTTATCAGCAAACATGACGGACGCAAACCACAGCATATGTGAGGTTTTAAATAATACAGTATTAGAGAAGTCAATGGCTTGGTGAAGTTTTAGCTCTGAACTTGTTAAAGGTTAGTCGTTACTGAAGTGTACGACTGCCCCGCTGTGGCTTGTAGTGGAGTGGGTCGTTCTGTTAGTTGGGTCTGGTGTGAATTAACCATGCCCAGTTACTTCACTCCTGAATCTCTTTTGCGAAATGAGTGTAGTGAAACCTCACCTATCTTTACAAAGGATGGTGTGCTTTCTGTGAAGGGTACCCTTGTGAAAAAGAAGTGCGCTTACTTGTATTGAATGTGCTCTAGTAGTGTACTTAAACTGTACTTGAAGATATAATATTAATTAAATAAAAGGCCACTTTGGTGATTAAGAAAGTACACTTTCATGGCTGTTCATGTAATTATGTCAAATGTTTTAAAGTACATTTTTAATTGTTTTAATAATCTTTTGTTGTGCTTTAAAAGCTTATTTTGATTTGTTGACCAACATATTAAAGCCCATACTAAAATAGTTGATTATAATTTTAACTGTAGTGTGTTATCTGATAAGTTATTATATTTTAAATATACTAATATGCAACTTTACCAAAAAGGTGTAATTAGAAATATTTAAATAGATGAAAGTAGGGCTGTTCAATGATTAATTAGCATTAATTGCATCACACACACACACACACACACACATATATATATATATATATATATATATATATATATATATATATATAAAAATATTTATTGATTTTTTTATATTTTTTCATATACCATCGTATATGTATGTGTTTATAAATTCAAAATAAATATACACAGTACACACACACACACACACACACACACACACATATGTATATATTATGTAAACAAACTTTTATTCTGGATGCGATTAATTGTTAAACACATAAAATATAAGTTTCAGTATAAATTGCATAGTATATTTGGTTAAAAAAAGCACTCTAGAGTTCAACTAATTGCATTTAACATAAATTTATACTATAATACACTTTCATTTAGTTGCAATTGACATACTACTGAGTGCCTGAAAACATTACATTCAGTTCCCACTTACTTGCACAATACATTCTTTTAAAGTTTTAGGCATCTTTCTGTAATAAGCACTCTTTTTTTTTCTCTTTACAAGGGTAGTGTGCTTTCTGTGACCGATTACTTGACTGAAAGCTAAAATCATTGTTTTGTTTAGTTTCTTGAAATGCTACAGCCTTAAGTTTGTAACGCAAACTGTCTATGAATGTATCTGTTTTTACTACGTAGTACTGTATTTGTAACAGCGTGTCCTGATGTCTGTAAATGTTGATAGACACGGTGTCAAATTGGTGCAGTAATTGCCACACACATCTTGAGCTGCAGAAGGTCGAGCGGTTGTGGCGATACGGTCAGAGGGCAGTAACGCGGCCAGCGGAGAGTCAAACCGGTCTCCATTGTGACACATATTCCCTGTAGGCCAGTTCAGAGAGTAGTTATGCAGCTTTTCTCGCTGTCACTCTGTCTTTTTGTTGGCGTTGCTCATTGTTTATGTGTTCCGTATGAATTTTGGCCTTGATCTGTCTGAATTTTAGGCACACAAATGCAACTGTCCATCTGATTCTATACCTTGTTCTCTAATTCAAAGCGATGCGAGGTGTGGTTACACTTTATTTTAAAGCGTCCTTGTTAAAGTGTAATTGCACATTAATTACTGGGTAATAATAATTAACTACATGTACTTAGGGTTAGAATCAGAGTTTGGTGCATGTAATCATGTATAATTTATAGTTATTACTACAGTAACTGCATGTAACGTGTAACAAAGACATTGAAATAGTGTTATTAAACCGTATAGCAATTAATGACAACATATTTACATTGTTTTAGTCTATTTTAGCCTATTATAATATAATATTTACAGAAAAAATATTCTCTTCTAGGCCGATATGATTTGATTGAGGATGAAGATTTAGCTCGGGCATAATCCAGACAGCCCGAATCGGTTGCACCGGAAAAGGAAACGCATTTAGCCGTAATCAGATGTAAACACAATTTTGTCCCGAGTCTACTTCATTACACTCTCCTCTTTGTGTGCGCTGGTGATAAGGAATTTTTTGGTGAACGCCGGTATAACACTGCTAGCATTTATGAAGTTAATGAAGGTCGTCACCAGCGGCAACCAGAGACCTGTGTGACGGCAGCGTTTCAATTCACAGACACTTCCCTGATTAAGCGTGAAATATTCTGTGGTTTAGGACACGGCGTCCTCCACAGTGCGTTTGGCTGGGGAGGGGGGAAAAAAAAAAAAGAAGATATTAACACTGAACGGTTTCGGCTACCTCCAGAGGGACTGTCGATAAAATGTCCGAAAGAAAGAAATAGCACAACTTTACAAATTAGCATAATTAGTAATTATCTCTTAATAGGCCCTCTTGGCTTTTGAGACTCGCCTCTTGAATTTCTGCTTAAAGTTCATGGAGTGAGAATAAAAATACGAAATTTAGTCGGGAAATGTCTCAATACCACACATGAGCTGATAAGATAACCGTCTAATTGAGGTTATCCATGTCAGACCATGTCAGAAACATTCATGGGACAGGAAGAACTATCTAGATTTTCATTATTAAACAAATCAGGTCCCACTTTATATTAGGTGGCGTTAACTACTATGTACTTGCATGAAAAAATAAGTACGATGTGCTTATTGTGTTCATATTGTATAGTAAAACACTTTTGCTGCTATCGAGGTGGGATACGGGTAAGATTAGAGATGGGTTTAGTGGTATGGGTAGGATTTAAGGTGGGTTAAGTAATTATATGTAATTGCTGAAGTTAATTACAGATGTAATTACATGCAGGTATTTTTTAAAATAGAAGTACAATGTAAAAACATGTATGTAAACAATAAGTGCATTGTATCAAATGATTCATTTAAATGTAGTTCATATCATTATACAACAATAGTGGTTGATGTTATGTCCCAACATATTAATTTACGCCATTTTATTTATTTAATAACAATTTAACTGAAATTAGGTTCGTATTATTTCATGATATCATGTAAATGTACTTTTTGATGCTGGTTTCCTGCTATTTTGAACCATTCAGGCTGTCAAAACCACCATTTGTGATGACCTTTGACCCTTAAATATCATTTTTTAACTTCTCTTCATATATAGTACAATTCAAACATTTGTGGTCAGAAAGATTTTTTTTTAAATAAAGAAATGAACTTTTATTTAGCAAGAATTAATTAAAAGTGAAAAGTTTGCTATTTAATTAATTAAATTAATGCTGTTCTTTTGAACTTTTTATTCATCAAGGAATGAATGAAAACGAAATAAAACATATTAAGGTTTCCAAAAAAAAAAAAAAAGAAGAAGTTGCACAACTGTTTTCAACATTAATGGTAAGAAATGGTTGCTTAAAATTCAGCTTTGCCATCAGAGAAATAAATTATATTTTAAATATATGAAAATAGAAAACTGTTATTTCAATTTGTAATATTATTTCACATTTTTTTGTATTTTAGATCAAATAAATGCAGCCTTGGTGAGCATAAGCTTTCAAAAGCATCTCCGCAACATGCATCTTTTCCATGTGAATTGGAGTTTTTGTCCTAACTAGCTGCGACGGCGACACGCAGTTATTCTACTTTAGAAAATAGTTTCTATTTTTCTGCGACATAGTGGCTGGAACAGTAACAAAAAAACGATAATGAGCTTTATGTGCTTTTGTTTAATGTAAAAATCATCTAATGCAAGTTTAAATATTATTTTGTGCATCCTTATAGCCATACTGAAAGCAACAATTGACAATTCAGATCTTCAAAATAAATAAAAGGAAACAAGTATGTATGAACAGACACGTGATAAAGATTGTTTCAGTAACTCAGTATGTGTTTTCAATAAAGGTGTAAATTTCATGAATTTGATTATCCATCTCGTCCATCCAACGCCCATGCGCTGTTCTGATTGGCTGCGATTTTTGATTGACTTTATCGCATCTCACAGTTGCGTGGACAGACAAATTGTTTGCCGCTGGAATCTTATTGCATGGCGTCTGGTTCGGACACGTGTTAGATCTAAATGTGTAACTCTTTCAGAATGCATGATTTTGAGAATTAAGTAATGATTCTATTCTCGTTTAGAAGTAAAAAGAAACATCCTTTCCTTTGAGTATTCATGCATCGGGTGGTTTATTATGGTTATATATGGCTGAGATTATTAACCATACTCTTGTCCTTCACAATAAAGTGAAACATACTGATAATCAAAATACATAAACATGTTACTGGCATGCGCTGCTCAGCCTGCCCACTCGTGATTGTGCTGCAAGCAGTTATCAGATGATCAGAGTAATAATATTACAGGCTATGAGAGCTGACAGCACAAGCACATCTCCATAAATACCTCCTGCCTGGAAAACGAGCACCGCGCTGCTATGTGGGCCACAAATCAATTAACAATGCCCACGAGCGAGAACTACCGACACGAAGACTTCTAATACTGTGAAATCAGTAGCTTCGCAATAATAATAATATTAATTCTAATGCTGAAACTTTTTATTGTTATGTTTATTATTATTATTCTTATGCATGCGTATGATTTGTTTTGCTACAGGACCCAGATTTTACATGGCGACATAAAATTGTTTATGTGCCAGATATCAACATGACATGGTGAAAATGCTTTCTAAATGTGACTTTTGATGGTTTAATGCTTTCAGCAGCTAATAATTTACCACACAAAACGCATTGTATTCTGCACAAGCCAAGCTGCAAATGATCCCCTATTTAATGCAGTGTAGGCTGTGTTTTCTTTGGCTTTTTGTAGTTTTGTTCATGTTTCTGAGGACGCGACCATGTCATACTGGCATTTTATTTGGATGGCTGCTACCCAGTGATGGATGATTTCGCTCTGAAATATTGTGGGTTTTTGGTTTGATGCACATCTTTTGATGTCAGCAACAGAAGATATTGGAAGCATTTTCTTGTCCCTTGTAAACATTTTCCAATGGACTACTGCATGTAGAATTATATGGCTTAGTGCTGCAACGACGCGTCGACGTCATCGATTACGTCGACTACGAAAATACGTCGACGTGCGTGAAATGCGTCGACGCGTCACACTGTTTACATTCATCTCGCGTAATGGCGAGAAAGTTCCATTCTATCACAAAAACCTAGACCACGATTATCAAAAGTATGGGAATACTTTAAACAGAGGCCAAATAAAATGGTCCTTTGTTCCCTTTGCAGAACCGAAATGGCGTACCACCTGTGGAATTGGATCTCTGCGAAATTTTTGCGCGTGAACTGAGTTGAGGAGAAAATCTTCGTCTCGCAAATAAGAAAATATTTTGAGCGAACGAAAATCAGTTTTGCATTTCAAAGAAGTTTATTTGGATGTGCGCGGACGTTCTCTTTCGCACGTGCAAGGTTTCAGTTGCTCACGCTCTTGCACGCTCGCTAAGACTCCCTGCATTACAGACAGCGCAAGATGAAAAATACATTGTAAAGGACTTGAACACTATCAAAGTTCCTTTAAGACTGTATAGAAAGTCTTTGACACTCTTCATTTTAAAGTTCAAATGTCAACCACTGGACGAGCACACAGAAGTGGCCTATTTTTAATCAAAATCAAATCGTATTATTACATAATGGCGTGTCCCAGTGTTTCTACACCTCAATGAACTGCTAAATTAGTTCTAACTTCTTACGTAAAAAAAGATCACTAGATTAATAAAAAAAAAACCTTAATAAAAATAATCGTTAGATTAGTCGACTAATCGAAAAAATAATCGCTAGATTAGTCGACAGAAAAAATAATCGTTAGTTGCAGCTCTAATATGGCTAGTAGCACTTTATTATTTGTATTTAACATTGTTTATTCACAAGAATCTGCAACTTTTTTCTGGGTCACTCGCGACCCACCAGTTGAGAAACGTTGGTTTAGAATATCCAGTATTGAAGGGATCGTTCACATAAAATGTTGGCTGGAAGCGATGGTTTTTAAGGGGTCCTATTATTATAGGGGGCCTTTTAAGAAGTCTTGATTTTGTTTTCGGGGTGTACTAGAATAGGATTTCATGCTCGATTGTTCCAAAAAGGCATTATTTTTGACATTATTGCAGCACCTTTCTTCTCAGTCTGTCTCAAACGCTGTGTTTAGTTCCTGTTTCAAAGAAGCCCCTCCTTCTGAAATATGAAATGTGTTCTGATTGGTTATCTGGCCCAGTGTATTGTGTGGTCATGCCCCTTTCCAGTTTCATCAGCTCAGGTGTAAATATTAACGATTTGGCCAGACCAATATAGAGCGCGATTCAGAGAATGTTTGCAATCGTGGGCATTTACAGGACGTTTCAGAGTGGTAAGCTCCTAAGAATTGGTGAACAGTCTTACAAAAGCGAGAATCCCGTAGCTAAACTACATCAACACTGTAATGTTGCAGGATAGCGGAGCCAAACAGTTTTGCCCTTTGTTTACATAGTAGCAACAACATAAAACTTGAAAATGGTAACTGTTATAGTATAAATAATCAAACTTACTTGCTACATAAACAACTGATTGTCTCGATAAAGTCGGAACTGCTTTGTCTTTCAGGAGAAGCTATTGTGTGTAGCCAGCATTGATTCTGGAAGCTGCTGTCTGTTCCTGAACATTATACACCCGACCTTTATCTATGAGTGCTCAGTTTACAGTATTAAAATAAATTTTATCCACTGTTTTCGAAGTTCATCCGCCTTAGGAGGGCCAAACAAAGGAGTTTCGGAACCGGGGTGGTGGGAAAAAAAGTGTTTCTTTGACATGGCAACAACATGCTAGTAAAGCAGGCCATCTTTGTCTTCTCTAGCTCAGCTCAACCAGGCCACGGCCCCTTTTTGTGTATTCCGTTGGTGGGGATTATTTAAATGAGTGACTTCACAAGCTTCGGAAGAAGCTCGTTGTAGTCCCAATGAGCCGTTCGACGTAGTTCCTGAGAAGTGTTTTCTTTTAAAATGAAAAATCCCTTTTTTTTTGCTCATACAGCAACATTACACATAAAAAATATTGTTATTAAAGCTTAAACACACCTATCGTTTCACTTCAGAAGACACAGATTCATCCACTGAAGCCATGTGGATAATCGTCAACCGGCATTATGTGAACTCACAGAGATGGATTGTTTTTATAAAAATCTTCATCGGTGTTTATCCGGAGGAATAAAGTTGCGTACGTTGGTGAGTCAATGATGGGAGAATTTTCATTTTTGGGTGAACTATCCCTTTAAGCTTGTCAGGATACGCTTTTAATGTGTTGGAATGATTTTACAGATTTAGACGATCTATTCGGTCTATTATTCCAGTAGAATGACATATTTATGTTCAAAATATAGATCAGTATGGATTTAGATTATAATAATTGTAGGCTTTATTTTTCTGAACCTCACATGAGAGCAGTAATCCATGACTCTCAATAACAACATTCCCCATAAAACGCTTATTTAGCACTTAAGCACAGTGACCACATCCCTGCTCGTGCATATGCCTGTCTTGGTTGTGATATTATTTAGATATGATTATTGCGACAGGCATGAGTGAATGCAATATGAGAGATTTGCTTTGTCTTTGATAGCAGCAATGAAAATATATGACGGTACTTCATATTCATCATTCCACTCGCCGTCGCCTTTAAATAACGTTTCCCTTCCTCATAGCCTCCAGTAAAGCTGCCTTCATCCATCGATTTCAGCGTGCTTTAGGGGCCACGCGCCGAGACTGGGCTTATCTAGCAAATCCTTTAAAAGGTGTTTAAAAAAACCTTGGTGTGCATTAGCTTTGTCTAATCTAATGCTTCTCTCTTACACTCTCTGACTGTCGCTCTGTCTATTTTTCCCTTATTTTAATTTTTGCTCTTCATCCTCACGTTACTGTGTGTTAGGCCTGTTATTTTCCAGGCAGGTCCAATTTGAACAGCTTTCTGGGTGTATTTGTATTCAAACACTATGTTCGAATTACTCATCTATTTCGTGTGATAGCCCAGACAGTATTTGGTTTTCACACAGAGTGAGACACTGACACTCTCTCTGGGTGAGATTTGCTCTCTCGTTGTTTGCGTACCGGCTGCCAGGAGTTAGGAAGGACGGCTTTTATGAACTAGAGAGCAACACTTTCTTTTTTGTGTGTGCGTCCATGGTTGAATTACATGGTTTTCTCCAAAGCTGTGTCTGGTCAGCCGATGGAGGTTGATGGATACGCCGAACCCCAGGCGGCATGTGATATCAGGCTTATAGGAACGAGAGGATGTGTTGCCATAGAGAGAGATTGCAATAACTTCTGTAAAAAAATAAATAAATAAATAAAAAACTGTAAATTTCCCCAATTATCACCTTCTCAGGTAAATGTGTTTTTTTATTCTGTCTTTTTTGGGTGGCGCTAGCAGGTTTTTGCTTATTAATTTAAAATTTGCATATACAAATGAAAAACAAGGAACCTTGAAAATGTGTCGGATTCTGTGTTTATAAATTCTAAGACCGTAGGTCTCATTTACTAACCTTGCATATGTGTGTGAAATCTGCATACAAACATTTTCACCATCTATTTTTATAAACTCACATTGTGCTTTCATTCCCTCGATTTGCTAAATCTTGCGCATGATTTACTGATTCGTTGCCTCAATTTGCTAAATTGTGCGCATGATTTACTGATTCATTCCCTCGATTTGCTAATACGTGTTCGCAATTTACTATTTCGCTCCCTCGATTTGCTAATTCGTGTGCATTATTGACTGATTCGTTCCCTTGATTTGCTCAATCGCGCGCATGATTTACTGATTCGTTCCCTCGATTTGCTGAATTGTGCGCATGATTTACTGATTCGTTCCCTCGATTTGCTAAATCGTGCGCATGGTTTACTGATTCGTTCCCTTGGTTTGCTAATTCATATGTATGATTTACTGATTCGTTCCCTCGATTTGCTCAGTCGTGCGCATGATTTACTGATTAGTTCCCTTGATTTGCTAAATTGTACGTATGATTTACTGATTCGTTCCCTCGATTTGCTCAATCGTGTGCATGATTTACTGATTCGTTCCCTCGATTTGCTCAGTCGTGCGCATGATTTACTGATTCGTTCCCTCGATTTGCTCAGTCGTGCGCATGATTTACTGATTAGTTCCCTTGATTTGCTAAATTGTACGTATGATTTACTGATTCGTTCCCTCGATTTGCTCAATCGTGTGCATGATTTACTGATTCGTTCCCTCGATTTGCACAGTCGTGCGCATGATTTACTGATTAGTTCCCTTGATTTGCTAAATTGTACGCATGATTTACTGATTCGTTCCCTTGATTTGCTCAATCGTGTGCATGATTTACTGATTCGTTCCCTCGATTTGCTAATTCATGTGAATGATTTACTGATTCGTGCCCTTGATTTGCACAGTTGTGCGCATGATTTACTGATTCGTGCCCTTGATTTGCACAGTTGTACGCATGATTTACTGATTCGTTCCCTTGATTTGCTCAATCGTGTGCATGATTTACTGATTCGTTCCCTCGATTTGCACAGTCGTGCGCATGATTTACTGATTAGTTCCCTTGATTTGCTAAATTGTACGCATGATTTACTGATTCGTTCCCTTGATTTGCTCAATCGTGTGCATGATTTACTGATTCGTTCCCTCGATTTGCTAAATTGTACGCATGATTTACTGATTCGTTCCCTTGATTTGCTAATTCATGTGAATGATTTACTGATTCGTGCCCTTGATTTGCACAGTTGTGCGCATGATTTACTGATTCGTTCCCTTGATTTGCTAATTCATGTGAATGATTTACTGATTCGTGCCCTTGATTTGCACAGTTGTGCGCATGATTTACTGATTCGTTCCCTTGATTTGCTAATTCATGTGAATGATTTACTGATTCGTGCCCTTGATTTGCACAGTCGTGCGCATGATTTACTGATTAGTTCCCTTGATTTGCTAAATTGTACGCATGATTTACTGATTCGTTCCCTTGATTTGCTAATTCATGTGAATGATTTACTGATTCGTGCCCTTGATTTGCTAATTCATGTGAATGATTTACTGATTCGTGCCCTTGATTTGCACAGTTGTGCGCATGATTTACTGATTCGTGCCCTTGATTTGCTCAGTCGTGCGGATTACTTACTGATTCGTTCCCTCGATTTGCTCAATCGTGTGCATGATTTACTGATTCGTTCCCTTGGTTTGCTAATTCATGTGAATGATTTACTGATTTGTGCCCTTGATTTGCTCAATTGTGCGCATGATTTACTGATTCGTTCCCTCGATTTGCTAAATCATGTGCATGATTTACTGATTTGTTCGCTCGATTTGCTAAATCGTGCGCATGAATTACTGATTCGTTCCCTCGATTTGCTCAATCGTGCGCATGATTTACTGATTCGTGCCCTCGATTTGCTAAATTGTGCGCATGATTTACTGATTCGTTCCCTCGATTTGCTAAAATGTGTTCGTAATTTACTATTTCGTTCCCTCGATTTGCTAATTTGTGCGCATGATTCACTGATTCGTTCCCTCGATTTGCTAAAACGTGTTCACAATTTACTATTTCGTTCCCTCAAATTTGCTAAATCGTGTGCATTATTTACTGATTCGTTCCCTCGATTTGCTAAATCGTGTGCATGATTTACTGATTCGTTCCCTCGATTTGCTAAAGCAGGTTCGCAATTTAGTATTTCGTTCCCTTGATTTGCTAAATTGTGCGCATGATTTACTGATTCGTTCCCTCGATTTGCTAAAACGTGTTCACAATTTCCTACTTCCTTCCCTCGATTTGCTAAATTGTGCACACGATTTACTGATTTGTTCTCTCGATTTAAAAATCGTTCGTATGATTTAGGCTAATACATTTTATACATAGATATTTCATTTTTAAACTATATTTCATCATTATATGATGTGAGAAGTTCTCATGAGTTTATAAATATGAATAATCTATGCAATTATTAGTAAATGAGAGCCATTATTTTGACTCTTTAAAACCCATTTTCTCAAGGGCATTTCCTAATGGGCTTTTTTTCATGTTTAGCTAACTTTCCAATTTTGTTCTGTCACACACACACACACACACACACACACCCACACAAACACACACAAACAAGCGGGCCTATCATCTCTGACCACCTCTCAAGGAAATTCAATGGCTGTCCAATCATCAAAAGATGAGTTCTCTATCAAGTGCAGGTGAAAAGAATACTTTATAACACTGGTTTTGTGTGTACATGTGTGTATGCAAGAGAGGGACAGAGGAAAGCAGTGATAGTTAGTTGTTGAGTCCATAAATAAAGGCCGGTAATCCTTCTCTCTCCCCACAGCTGAAAGAGGGTCATTGTCCTATTCTCCCTAAAGTGATGGAGGTTCATTTTAATTTGAATGGACCGTCAGAACAAGAAGAGTCTTGAATGTGTCGCCCACATGCACGCCCATATCATGATACACGTGCACGCACACATACATGTTCTGTTGAGATGCCTTGCTGAGTACTGTCTGCATAGGCAACATCTTAACTTTATTGGAAACTTATAAGTGACATTTTTGGAACTCTTGGCTTCTAATTTCCTTCTCGAAAATCTCAATAGCATTAGCATGTTGCTAAGCTAAAAACACAGTTCGCACAATGATTGTGGCTTTGAATTATTGCATTGTGTTTTTAGCTTAGCAACATGCTAAAAACAGAAATAAAAAATAAAAATCGTTCACATTGTCATGGAAAATATATAGTTTTATAATATATAGAATTTTAAAACTGGGCCTGGAAATGGAAGTTAACAATTCCATAGTGACTAAATTTTATGCTCCGCTCAGATTTTATGCTCAGCTGAAATATTCATCAGCTACTCTTTGTGAGTGCAATCTTTATGAAATTATTTTTAAAAACTGTTTTCCAGTAGATAATTTATTAGTGGATTTATGAAAGTTCATTAGTCAATCGGTGCAGACCCTGCAGACAGACAAATTTTTGTTTACATAAAGATTATGTTGATCTTGAATTAATGTGACGGTACTGAAATTATGATCAGATGCATGAGCGTTCAGAATTAATCACAATAAATACAAATGTTTAAAATAATTCAAGCTTGTTTGAATGCATTATGGGATTGCTTTTATGTATGTCGCATGCAATGCTGCCTTAGATTTTGGATCTTACAACAGTGGTTCTTCTTAAAAACACACTACTTATGTTTTTCTTTTAGACTCTGATTTTAAAAGCAATGCATTTTGTTCATTGTACAAAAGTAAACAAATTAACATTTGCATCAGGCACGTGCCTACGATGCTTTTAAATGTACCCTACTTTGGTTTTGAAACAGAGCCATGGAGTTTTTCTCAATCAAACGCACACAATGAAATACACACACTCTCTCTCTTTCGCTATAAAACTCACCAAACACACACTCTCGAGACAGGCCAGTGTGATGAACTCTCGGCAGTGGAAGCTATTATCTTGTTGTCACCTGTTCCCGCAATTCTTCCTGCCTGCCACTCTCAGCTTGAGTTTAAAAACTATCGAGAGGCCAGGAGAGAGAAAGAGCGAGAGAGACTGCTGTGCGGAGCACTTTGTACAGCAAGGTAGCACTTAACTTTCTGCTCTGTAATATGTACTTAACTGAGTAAATTTTGAGTGAAAGTCAAGAATGGAATAAAGAGCAAGATCTTAACAACAGTGTGTGTATGTTAGCTGGAGGGTGGTTGGAAATGGTGGATCATCGAGGAATGGGCAATAGTAAATCAAATGGTGGCCAGTAATTATGAAGTATCTTTACTGTTGAATTCGAGGCCCTGGTACGTCGCCCACACTGGATTTGAGAAGCGCGTCGCATGTAATACACGACTCGCAATTGAGAGCGTACGGACCAAGCAGACGCGGCGCACAAAAGGACCCCGGTGGGGCTGTCCACCCGTCGGCCTGCATCCGTACACCTATCTGGGCTTAGCTGAGGATGAATGGCCACGGAGTATCAGAGGCTGAGCGAGACAGCGAGAGAAATGGGAGACGGGGCTTGCTGCCAGATGGGGCTTATAATGTTGCTAATCTGTGTCTGCTTGTTTGTGCGAGTGTCTCGGAGAAGAACTTCTGACAGGAACACAATTCACTCCTGTGGCTGGATCACACTGATAGCGATTCAAGCTTCGTTTTGCTGCTTCTTATCGAGAGCCCGAATCTGGGCGATTAGCGGCTACATAAATATTCGTTTTCCCCTTTTTGCTTGCTTAGTGGTTTTGCTTATTTTACCCAAGTTGAACTTTATGGCATGTTTTCAAAAATGAGGACAGTCTTTGTTTGGTTAATTTGCAAATGACAGAGCTAGTGGTTGGCATACAAATTCAAGGTGTGTCATACTTATGCACTATTCTCTGCCATTTTGTAGTAGAAATAGTGTGATTTCACACTGAAAAGAAAAAAGTGCAATTCTAATACCTGGATGGTTCATTTAATTATTCAAAAATATTAATAATTGTGGAATGTTGGACACTTCATGCACTCAACGGTCATAGCTTTCCTTGCGTAGCAGACAAAACAAAAAAAATGATCAAATTTATACACTTGACTGTTGAGTGCATTGTAGTACGTTTGAATCCTATTCCTTGCCATTTCTTCATCACTTCCTGTCGTTTTTGTCCTAACCGGGCCTAAATGACCTAATTAATGGTATTAAATGCTGATTAATAATCCAATTAATTGTAATTATTTGAGTATAAAACCCTTAGTTGAGGAAAAACCCTTAAATGAAGATAATTTAAAGGCATTAAATAATTGTGGCAGATGAAATTTGGTGTGGCTCATTTCCTGGTTGTAGCAGGTGGGATACACTGACTGCCGACTCATGAATGCGGTATTTGAAGTTTGAACTGTTCAGATAGTAGAAAAATGCCTTTTTACAGAATTTACACTTAGAAAAGGGGACATGATAAATTGCATTAATTTATTACACACACACACACAGGTTTGTTTTGCATTCTATTGGCGTAATGATTTATACTGTACAAACTGTACATTCTCTACTCCTAAACCTACCCATGCATTTTTTTTTTCATTTTAATAAAACATTGTTTAGTATGTTTTTAAAGCCATTTTAAATACGAGGATTCATGAAACGTCCTCATATTTCATGTTTACATCGTAATACCAGTGCAATGCCCATGTCATTACACAAATGCGTCCTCATAAATCACAAAAACGCGCACACTCAGACACATACACACACAAAAGAAAAGTCAAAAACCATGGCCAAAATGTCACTATCTTGTAGCACAAGTGCTGATGTACTGTATTGCTGTGTGTTTCGGAGGCGGGCAGAGTGAAGGTGTTAGGTCCATCCCCGACAGAAGATGGATTCTGCTCTGGTGTGTGGGTCATGATCTATTACACACGCAGGGCTAATCGCTCTCACTATAATTCCACTCTCTTGCTTCTCTCTCTTCTTGCCTCTTTGCGTCTCTCTTCCTCTGACACCGCAATACCACACAGGCCCGAAGGTCAGGATTACTGAAAAATTGTGGGAAATGAGAAATCTTGGTTTGAGGGTACTTACTGAGAATATGAAATGTGCAAATGCACAATAATTTATAAACAAGTCTGTCTTTTTGATTGTTGTATCCCTCGTATTGTGTCAAAAAAAACTACACCCACCTGTGTTCATTAGTTCAAAATTGAAGTTATAGAACTTTGTAGCAGATGAAGTCAAACTTTGTACAATTTCTTTTCTTTTTAGTGTTACAGGTGGTTAGGAAAGTTCTGATTTTGTTGCCATGTAGTTTTATTTAGAAGAACATAACATCCGAGGAACTTTTTAACCTGGAAGTGCCTTTAGCCCTGTCATACATCATTTGTTGTATTTGAAGTATTTTAAGGTCAGATTTATTCACAGCTTTAAATAGCTATTATTATTATTATTGTATATATTGTGCTCCAAATATGAAAGGACATAACTATAAATGAAAGACTTCAAAAATGCAATAGGACATGTCTCTCAGAATTAGCTTCTGAGGTTGTCAATTTTAGCCACCCAATCATGGAGTCCTCCGATGCGGATTATTTGGAGATCACCAATCAGTCCTCGGCGGACCATCGGTGTGGTCTGAATTCAGAGCAATCTTCAGGAAACTATCAGGGGACCTGTGGACTGGCCCATTGTTAAAAGGCTGAAATGCAATATCATTAGGTTTGGGACTCCAGAGCCGACGAGCCAATGGAATAGATTTATTGTCTAATTTTCACTCATTAGAGTTCCATAATGAACACCCTGTTCACCACACAGAAGAATTTCACTCCATGATTGAAGACATCCTGTCTGGCCCGGCTTGTCTATACCTACAAATTCCTCTAGCTCTCACTCCATGGGCCGGCGAAAGATTGCAATTTGATCCTTTATTGGCAATCCACAGGGGCTAGCGGCCAGCCGTCGAAATGCCCATTATCGCCTCCTAAGCAGGTGTTGCGATGTATTGCACCTTTATCACAATGCAGATTTGTGGCAAGTTGGGCAATCCATTTTTCAATTTGGTCTCCTGCCTGAGATAAATGAACAGATGTCCATTGATTTTCTTCCCACTGCAGTCACACGCCTTGTTTACACCTGACAGCCACGACTTTATAGCTGAGTGATTATTTGAAGTAACACGCATTATAATTAGCCATTTTTAATTAGTCTGACAATTGGCAGGCCATTTACCGAGGCTCTAATTGTACACGTCCCTAGCATCTCTTCTTTCGTTAACCTCCAGTGAAGTGAGTCAGCTGAATTGCTCTGCAATGCTCAAGCTAAATCAATGCGACCCTCCACCCTTGCCAAGGGCCTCTCACCACTTATCACACGGCTCTTTAGAGGGAGCGCCTTTTTTTTCGCACACTCTTTCATCGACTTGCCCTGAGCGCTAACACTTTAGTGGAAAAAACATCCATTTCAACTTAATTTGATAGTAGTTATAGTTGCTGCACATTACTACAATTGTTGCTCATAAGGCCTACATGGCTTTCCATGATTAAACATACCACTTCGAGCTAAAGTGCAACAACTCTTTCTTCCAGGACTGGATCGCGTTTCAACATTCGAAATCCCCCATAGTAGGGTTCTGTTCGGCAGTTATTTTTGTCTCCTTCTGAAACAACATGCAAACTCCCCAAGCACTTGTCATCTCTTTGTGTCTCCGATTCTATTTGACAAGATCACAAAGCCCAGAGCGTCTTCACAGGATTCTGTTCACCAGCTGGTTATTTAGCTATAAATATACACATATAAAACAAGACTTGCTTGGTACCATCTTGTACTAATGAATGGAGTCAAGTGGCGCGCAGCAGCTATGCCCTCAAATGCATGCTGTCACCAGCGATTTAATTGTGCCTCTGAAAATGGTCCTATTGTCTTAGTGTCAGCATCCCATCAGCCCTCAGTAATGTGCAGCTCTTACTCCCGATGGAGCTCTGGCAGCTATGACAAGGAGCATACAAGCTCTGGTGGGGGGTTAGGAAAGGTGGCATCAAACTCTTCAGGTGGCATAGGAGGAGAAATTGCAAAAGAGTGAGCCGCAAAATGGGACATGCAGCGAGGCTTTATCAGGAGAGCCAGGAAAGTGGAGCAGTAACATTCGGTTGGGGTCGGTGATGAGAGAGCACAAATGTAAGCGTGGATGATAAAATGATGGATGGGGAAACAGGGACACTTGTCACAGAGAGGTGGGCAGGACGCTGGGATGGAGGGACAGCTGTGACGTCTGCCGTACAAGGGTCAGTGGGCCTGGTCTTCCCGAGCCAATCCGCTAAAGACCAACGGTCTACATTGGAAAGGACATACTCTGCAGGTGCAGAAGAAAGATGAATTCCAAGAGCCAAGATAGAAGAGGAATGAAAAAGGGGTTAAGCACTAGGGTGACTGGCTGTCCCAGTTTAGAAAAAGACAGGATGATGGATGGAGTCTGAAGGTGGAGAGGTAAAAGGAGGTTGTGGAGACAGGTGATAGCGCGTTAAAGGAAGGCCTAGCCGTGAAGGCCGGCGAGTTGAGCCGGAGAGTTGCTTGGGTTAAGTGCAATGCACTTGTTTGTGTCAAGCGCCTAAAGAAAGGCAGTGCTCTTAGGCACAAGGCGGAGAGAATGAGAAGGCTTAGAGCAGCGAGGAGACACGGGAGAGTAGATCTCAAGCTCCATTGAGCACAATTACAAGGAAATGACAGGAGGATTGGGACAACAAAGAGGGCCGAGAGGCGCTGTTATTTGACAGAACGATCCAGAGGATGGAAGTTAGAAGGTTACGGCCTTTCTGTTTGTTGCCTCTCTCCTTTTGTTCTTCGTGTGGCCGCATCCAGTTAGACAGTGGTGGAGACAGGAGCCTGGGAGTGATGGGATTAAGTTTGGCTCGTTTGAGGCAAATTGGCAGTTTCAGGGAGCCAGAGGAGAAAAGGAGGGAAGCTGGCGTGCAGGGAATGTCAGTGATTATTATGGGGTGGGCACAAGTTGCTGCTGCCTTGCTGTGAAGGGGCTGTGAAGCGCGGCTCTGCCTCTGCTCAGCTTGAAGATGACAAGCACACAGTCTCTGCAGTCTGGTAGTGCGCTCATCACAAAGCCTCCTCTGCTTCTCTGGCATCATGCCTTCCAACTGTCCCTCACAATGCTCTGAATGTGTGTCAGAACAAAGACACCAATGAACTCTCAGATATTCATCTCTCTAACCTAGCATCTCGTTAATAGGTCGAAATACTGTTGACTTGTCTTCATGCTTAAGTTCGAGATGGACGAGCAATCCAAACTGAAGTGTGATTGGGCCCCAATACAATTCCAACAATAACTTAAAGCTTTATTATTAATTAAATACAGTTTAGAGGCATTTCAGCAACTCTCCAGAGGTGGGAATTCCCTGGTCGGGAAAGTTAAGTCTTCTAGAAGAAAAGAGCATTTGATATCTGGAAAACTGGTGTTCTCTGAAATGTTGGCCCCTCGTTTCTGATGCTTTCCATCAGTCTAAAACCTGATTCTAAGAACTACATATTGGGGAAAAAAGGGTCATTAAAAAAAAAAAAAAACATTTGTGCTGGGCCAGTATTGAGGGAAAAAAGCGTTTTGCAGAATTGGTGACAACTGAAAGTGGGACAGTTGCACAGCTGTGGTGCGTTGTCGAGGGACACTTACATTGGTGCCACTGTATCTCATTGTCACAGAGAGTAGAAAAAAGTCACGACAGGGAGACCCTGTTGCAGGTTGTCTGTTTTTGCCTGATGAGTGTTTCTGTGATTTGGGAGTCAGGGATGGAGAGAAAGGCAGCGGGGAAAAGGAGGAGACACAAAAGGAGAAATCTTGTTAATTTATTGGTAAATTCCAATTAAATTGGGACTGGAGCTTTAAGATAAAAAAAAGGATGTAAACATACCATAAAAGTATAATAAAAGTAGTCCACACACTTTCTGTAGATAAAAGTTTTCTGAAGTCATGAACGTCATGTTGTCGTTCTCTGATAATCATCACCTCCAGTAATGTTAAACATGAACATGCCAAGGAGTTTTTCAGTTCCTATTGACTTTTGGTCTGTTCATCAGACAAAGCTTGGTCTAATGACTCAGATGACTTCTCATATATTTTAGGTGTTTTTATGATACTGTTATGGTGCATTTGTATCCTTTTTTGTCTCCATTTATTGTAATTGTGTGGAAAAAGAGTGAAGTGCAGCTCTGTGAATTTCTTCTTCCCCTGGATTCACAGACAAGGCTGTTTTAACTGAAAGAAACTTGCACTGATCTATCTTAAAATGCCATTGCCATTGTTTTGTCTCAAGATGCACACCAGTATTTTTTTTTCTAGTGTATGTTTATAAAAGCAACTTAAGTGTTAATTTAACTAAGGCCTAATCCTGGCTTAGTCTAAGCCCTGTTTGTGAAACCGGGCCTTCGTGTGTTAAGCCCAAAGTATACTTCACTTTTTACGCGTATGCGAGGGCTAGCGTATAGTGCGCATGAATTGATTTTCGTCATCAGTAGAGTACGTGCATACTGTACGCACACTGCCGGATTTTTGTAACCACACGTACTTTGTACACGCAGGTAGAACGTGCATTTAATTTTTTTGCAGTAATTTCTTTATCCACAAGGTGGAAATTGTGCCCTGTGGCCGTCGATTCACAAGGTAGTCAAAGAAAAACTGAACAGACCAGAACGCATGCAAGCTACAGGGACAAAGGAGGCCTACATAGATGAGAGATTGTGTGAAGAGGTTAGAAAGTACCCTCATTTGTACAACTCTAACATGAAATAATACAAAGATGGGTTGTAACCAATGTTCCCTCTATTCCGCGTGCTTGCGCGGACGTGCAGAAAGAAAAAAATGTTGCGAAATGTGTAGGTAAATCCATTTAATTGTAATTTTAAATGAGAAATAATTGCAGTTCTCTGGTCCACCACTATAGAGTTAGAACTGGTAAATGTGATTTACAGGCTTCATAGAAATAGAATGATGCGAGCGCATGTGAGCAGGCCTGAGCTAAATCAGTCGCGGTATGAATACTGTCATGTTTGCGGACTAAACAGCTTAACAGGAGAGGCAACGCGTAACGCAAAAACGTGACATAAAACGTCATCATGTTTTGAAGAAGAATGGATAAAGCAGTGGAAATAACAGATGATGGGCACAGAATGCTAACAAAACGTATATGTGACGAGCAGGGCGGGCGAGAGCCGTGAGGGAACGGCGCGAGGCCGGTGACGCGAGTGTTAACGAGCTTCAGGTGCTCGGCGCACCGGTCTCGTATCTCTCACGGAGGAGCTCCGGAAGCATAAAGGAGGAGCGACGACAGTGAAGGACGAGAGAGGATCAGGCCTGGATTTTATGTTATGGTTTATTTTGTTGGTGTTCCTCACGGCGACTGCCGCCCTTCTACTTTCGTTATTGTTTGTTTATTTTATGATTAAAAACATTGTTGAACGTTCGCCGGTTCCCGCCTCCTTCTTCCCGTTCTTACGAACGTTGTTACACTGGTGCCGAGACTGGCCCCCGGGGGGAGTAGGCGCAGCCTCGTGGGTACCCCCCGGCCTGCGAGGGGCGATGGGGGTATGTGACGAGCAGGGCGGGCGAGAGCCGTGAGAGATACGAGACCGGTGCGCCGAGCACCTGAAGCTCGTTAACACTCGCGTCACCGGCCTCGCGCCGTTCCCTCACGGCTCTCGCCCGCCCTGCTCGTCACAGTAGATATTACGAATAAACACCCATCACAGGTTTTGCGTGCAAACTCAAAATACTTCAGTTTAAATAGATTTTTTTGTGGGTGTGGATTTCAGAGATGTTTATATAACTATTAAAGAGTTCACGTTCACTTTTCTTGAAATATTTTTTTGAGCTACAAGCATCTTTACTGGACTGAAGTGGGTAATGCTGTCTATAGGATTAGTTCATGTGTTTTAGTTGGTTAAGCTCAACAGAAGACGATTGTCAGGACCTGTTAACATGTTGCTTATGAAAGCATTGTTTTACACATCAGGATTACTCGCTTCTAATACGTTTACATTTATTGCTAGGTTGAAGTAGGCGACACTTGTGATGAACTGAAAGCTGTATGTTTTCCTTTTTCAGAAATGTAACTGCGGATTGGGGGTCAATAGCTCATCCCATTGACCTTTAATATTCTATAGTATAATTCACCCCAAAAGACCTTTTGTTTAGTAATTACTGCTTGCAGAGATAATAAAATGCCTCTACACTTTTCCACCGTCTTCTGTTCAAATAGATCAAGTGAGTTTATAGCCTTGGTTTGGTGTTTATCCCTACTCTCATGTCATATAAATTAAAGCCGTGTTACTGAGGTTGATTCTCGCAGGCAGTTGGCACTAGAGAGCCATGAAGTGAATGATGGTGTCAGTGAATTGCATTGACTCTCTGCCTGAATATATGGGACAGCTAAGGTGATGACAGATAAACGGGGCCCGGGAGAGAGCGCACAGAGAGCCACTCCAGATTCCCATCTCCACGTATTTCACTCTAAATTATTGTTCTCCACTACCGCAGAGGGCCCTCTTGTCTACTCGAAAACCTTGCTGGCAGGATACTACAGATGTGTGTTCTGCTTGCACAAACATGTATGTCAAAACTGCCATAGGCATGTTTGGAGTAGCCTACTTCCTACTTTTTTTGAAAGTAAGGAGTGTGGAATTTACACAGTAAGCACATTTTCCATGTACATGGAATGATTTACTATATTTGCTAATACTAATTTGAGAACACTGCATGGAATACTATATCCCACAATGCAATGTTCTAATCTTGATGTTCCATTTTCTGTGTGACAAGTTATCTGGAATCCTTTGCAGTTTTTCTCCTGAGTGAGTCTCTTGACTCATTTTTTGATTGGACTTCCCACATTTGGGACACAAATACTGTTTGAAATTTGTGAAATGCATACAGTTTCTCATTAAAACATCCAGTAGTGTGCATATTATGCCATTTATTCCACATAGCCTGGAAAATGTTTCACAACACAACCAATTTATTTGAGCGACGCTGTCTTGGCATTGGCAGGTTTTGTTGGTATTTCTGAGGAATGCATTTGATTGACTCAGTTTGTTTAAGCCCAAAATGTTTCCTAATGGAGTCATCAGGCCCCACTCATTGGCTAATAGTTTAATTGAGTCCATCTGGAGGTGGCTGTGATGGGGAGGCCACCGCCGTCTGAAGGCGCAGGGAGGGTAATTTGTCATCCTGTATGCAGTGACTGGCGTGCTGTTGAGGGAAAAGCGTAGGGAAGCTTTTTGGCAGATGCCCAGCCCCCCCCCCCCACCCACCCACCCCCCAACCCCTATCAGGAGTATATAATGAATGGAGGATTTCAGGTTCACCTGGGAATTTAAAGGGGTCCAGATGCCCTCCATGTTGAATCATTCACTATGTTTGATGCAAAGTAATAAACAGAGATTACCAAACTTCCAGAAAGCTGAGCACCATGTAAAACTGTATTATATGGAAGAACACATTTTCTCACAGTCTATTATACACTTTTGTGGAAGCTTGTTTCCGGCCACTAAATTAAAAAAAAAAATAAATAAAAAAGGTCATTTTTATCTCACAATTGCGAGCTATAAAATAAAAAATAAATGTAATATAAAGTGACTTTTTTCTTAGAATTACGAGAAATAAACTCATAATTGCCAGTTATAAACTTTATATCTCGCAGTTCACTTTTTTTCTCAGAATTGTAAGTTTTTATAATGCAATTCTGACTTTTTTTTCCCAGAACTGCGAGATATGAACTCATATTTGCGAGTTATAAAGTCAGAATTGCCACTTTATATCACACCCCTCAATTGCGAGTTATCACACAATTCTGACCTTTTTTTCTCAGAATTGCGAGAAAGAAAGTCTTAATTGCAAGTTATAAAGACCGAATTGCATGATATAAACTCGTAATTGTATCTAATGAAGTCAGAATTGTGAGAAACGTGCAATTCTGAGAAAAACGTCAGTCTTTTTTCCCCTCTCAATTTATAGTGCGGGTTTATATCTGTTATATTTCACAATTCTGAGAAAAAAGTCAGAATTGTGAGAATTTTTTTTTCATGGTGGAAACAAGCTTCCATACACTTTATATGCCCATATATTGCATAGAAAAACTTCTGAAGAGCCTGTAAGAGAAAAAAAACAACCTAGAAATCTTTTTGTATATTTGTCTGTCTATTACTGTAAATTCTTAGCATCTCGTATATTAAATAAATAATCATGATGGCAATATTAATAATAATTACATTTTTTCTTACTGATAATATTAATTGTAATATTTACACATCAAGACATTTTTTTTCAGTATGTCGTATGTGTTAAATGCTTGTCTCCAATAATTTGTACGGCTTAAATTGTTCATATTTGGTTGAGACTTTTTTTTTTTTTTTTTTTAAGAGCTATTTGATTTCATAAAAATTTTAAATTATTTTTTTTTATTAATGATATGAAAAAATACATCTGATAGATAAAATAAACTGCACATGGCCCATTTTTATTTGAGCATCAATAGAATCATTTTTGACACTTGTGAACTGCATGTCTAAGTTTCACTAATGGTTGCAAAACAATTCTATTTGCATTAATATGCTAGATTGTTTTACCATGACACCCTTCAACAGTGCACTTTTATCATGCTACAAATATTATACACAAGCGTCATTTGACACCCTTTCTGTTTTCACATGCCATTTTTAAAAGCCGTACACCTGTGTGACATTGCCTAGCATGAGCCTTTCACTCGTACTCAAAATCTCACCCATGTCACAAGCTCTCCGTATGTCCCAGCACCCAAACAAAACACATTTTACTGGCCTGCCATTGTCAGGGATGAATGTCTGAGGTTAAAAAGCAGTTTTAGCAGTGTGCATAAATGGGAATCCAGCCAGGGAACCTGCATCCGTGGGATAATACAGTTACTACATTCAGTCGTTTCTTCAAAGCTTTAGTTGCTGACACACAGGCGATGAAATATCCCTCCACCAGAACATGGCTTTGAACTGTCAGTGTATTCCCTTCTCTTGTCAACTAATGTCACGTTACCTCCCTGATTTTTTAATATTTATTTATTTCCCTGCAAAACCCATCTGACAGCTTTGCTTTCGCATTTGGTTGGTGTGGTACAACATGATCTGTATAAAAGGTGTAGAATCTCATTTGGTAGATGAATGGAGCCACTTTCCATTATAGCAACGCTGTGGCCACTCTTAAATGCAAGCTGTATGCTAACTAGCCCAAGGTCGGCCATGCGTTGTGACTGTACTATAACAGCATGACAATGCCCACGAGTCTGAACCTCATGCACAGAGTTAGTGTGAACTAGTTGTGTTCCCGGCTTGGACGCTCAGAGACCAGCAAGGTTGAATGCACAGTGGCCACGGCCGTAAAATAGAAGTCAATGTTTCCATTAGCTTGTAACAAAGTTGGAGTCACTGGGCCAACCTTTTTCCATTTCTGCAGCAGATACCTGTGAAATGATATCTGAGGTCGACAAAGTGTGCTCCCATTAAAACAATAGAGGACATTAGTAGTGACACGGTAATATGTGAAATGCTAATGTGAAGTACTGGCGCTTCATAACGTGACCTAGAACTAACTATGACTTTTCATGTTTCCAATCTGGAGTTACACTATTATGAAGAGTGAGTTCAATTATATATATATATATACATATACATACGCGCACACACACACACACACACACTCACAGGATCATATGACACTGAAAACTGCAGTAATGATGCTGAAAATTAAAAAAAAAAACAGTTATTTAAATTTGTATTATTGTTACATAATATACGTTTTTACTGTATTTTTGTTCAAATAGATTCAGCCTTGGTGAGCATTTGTTCCTTCATTAACATTACAAAAGTTTACCATCTCCTAACTTTTGAAAGGATGTATGTGTTTTTATTTAATTTAATTTCCTTTCATTTCATTTTATTTATATATATTATTTTTATTTATATATATATATATATATATATATATATATATATATTTTTTTTTTTTTTAATTTCTTCAATTTAATTTTTTTATTGCATTTTATTTTATTTTTTATTATGTTTTGTTTATTTTTTTATGTTTTGTTGTTTTGCTTATTTTAATATTTTTTTTTTTTTAAATTTCTTCAATTTAATTTTTTTATTGCATTTTATTTTATTTTTTATTATGTTTTGTTTATTTTTTTATGTTTTGTTGTTTTGCTTATTTTAATATTTTTTTTTTTTTTTTTATTTCTTCAATTTAATTTTTTTTTGCATTTTATTTTATTTTTTATTATGTTTTGTTGTTTTGTTTTGTTTATTTTAATATTTTATTTTAATAAAGTTCTGATTATTTCTATTTGCAAAGTTTGACATGGAATATAACCAGCCAGAAGTAAACAATTGAATGAATTCGAATGAATGCGTTTTTAAATTTGAATGAAGAGACTCAAAAATTTCATGTAGACTCAAATATGCTCTAAAACTAAGCGTAATATGTTGAACGTGCATTTGGAAGAATGAGCGAAAGTCCAGTCCCTGTTTACCTTAACGGCGAGCATGCGTGCCATCTGAACACAGATGTGCTCTGATTAAGAGGATGCAGAGGTTGACAGAACTGCATTAGTGTGATGTATGTGCTGTTAGCTAGTGAGCAGCTAATTCCAAATTTAGCACCTGATTCGCACATGTAGTCACACCTGAGTGTGAGCGAAGATTTAGTGCTTGTGTCACTGATTTTGATGGCTTTTAGAAGTCATTTTTCAGAGTTCTGATTTATTTGTTTGGTATCCACTAATGAATTATGTTTCTAGGTCAAAAACGAGCGAAAAAAGCTAAATTACTGTCATTTGTGCTCGACCTGGCGTTTTTTTGCGAGTCTGCGTGGTGGAAGCACGGCCGTTTCCTAGGAGGCCGTCACAGAAACACCTGACACACAATTGTGAAGGGAGAGATTTATCTTCATTTTACTGACGATGCACTCACCACGCATTAACTCCTGGAGCAGCGGCGAGATGAATATGATATCAATTACTGCTGATATGTGATAAAAGCTTGCATAACACTCTATTTGGATAACAGACAACAAACAATAGTATCCTGTGAATGCATTTGTGCTTTATTCTTTAGAGGTTTTCTGGCTAGGAGCGAGTAGATATCAATGTGCTGCGCGTACTCCCATGCATATTGTCCTGAAAAGAACTACAGCTTAGTAATTCTAAATGATTAAAGTAATAATTAAATACTAAACAGTAGCTGTTCTCTGCATGACAAATAGGTTCTGTCTAAAAGCCCAGTGAGCTAGATATCACCGTGAGCATGCTCCTTCTGTGGAGGCTATTCTGAAATCATGTTGCCTTGATACGATACTGCAGGATTTGGCCTAAATCAAGGCAGTAACGCACACATTTAGTGGACAAAGCAAATCCAGAATGCATCGCAAGGAAGACTGTAAAATAAATGAATAAATCTTTGTAATCTTTATTCAAAAGGTTTTAACATTCTCTGTCTCTGACATCAGAGGACCAGGAAAAACCTTTCATATTTTTTTTCCCCTCTCTTTGAATATCACTTTTTACTTGGACGTATATCAGGTTTTAGAAATAAAAAGAATGCTGTTATCGTCTTCATATGCAATTATTCATTGAACAATTCCATTTATTAAAAAGCAACTTTTTCCAGCAATACTAGTTTGTATTGTTTTTATCAGACTCATTAGGGTAGAAGACACCACTGTATGCACATAAATCTGGAAAGCAAGCCAAAGTTGATTCTGTGCGTCTATCCATCCGCAAAAATATTTTGAGGCAAAGGTTAATGTTAACAGTTTTTCAATAACTGAAGAAAATAGTAGTTAGGGTTAAAAAACCGACCATACTGTCTGGGCTAAAGGCAAGTACTGACAACATGATTTGGATTCAGATGGTTAATTTCATTTATTAAGTTGGGTGTCCTATGGCAAGCCATTTTGACTTTTATTCATTCTCAGGATATGAATTTGTGATATCAACAATTACACATCATCATTTTCATTAGTTAAAATATGAATTTCTGATATCAGGAGTGAAATCACTAGTAACAATGGCAATTTTTGATATCAAGAATTACATTTCCACTAGTGAAAACTATACTTCTTGATATCTGTAATTGTATTTTCACTAGTGAAATCTCACCATAGGCCTCCATTCAAACTCTATTGTTGATATCAACAATTGAATTCTTGATATCAACAATCGCATTTCTGATATCAACAATCAAATTTCTGATATCAACAATTGAATTCTTGATATCAGCAATCGAATTTCTGATTTCAACAATTGGATTCTTGATATCAACAATCGCATTTCTGATATCAACAATCAAATTTCTGATATCAACAATTGAATTCTTGATATCAACAATCGCATTTCTGATATCAACAATCGAATTTCTGATTTCAACAATTGAATTCTTGATATCAACAATCGCATTTCTGATATCAACAATCGAATTCTTGATATCAGCAATCGAATTTCTGATATCAACAATCAAATTTCTGATATCAACAATTGAATTCTTGATATCAACAATCTCATTTCTGATTTCAACAATTGGATTTTTGATATCAACAATTGAATTCTTGATATCAGCAATCGAATTTCTGATATCAACAATCAAATTTCTGATATCAACAATTGAATTCTTGATATCAACAATCGCATTTCTGATATCAACAATCAAATTTCTGATATCAACAATTGAATTCTTGATATCAACAATCGCATTTCTGATATCAACAATCGAATTTCTGATTTCAACAATTGAATTCTTGATATCAACAATCGCATTTCTGATATCAACAATCGAATTCTTGATATCAGCAATCGAATTTCTGATATCAACAATCAAATTTCTGATATCAACAATTGAATTCTTGATATCAACAATCTCATTTCTGATTTCAACAATTGGATTTTTGATATCAACAATTGAATTCTTGATATCAGCAATCGAATTTCTGATATCAACAATCAAATTTCTGATATCAACAATTGAATTCTTGATATCAACAATCGCATTTCTGATATCAACAATCAAATTTCTGATATCAACAATTGAATTCTTGATATCAGCAATCGAATTTCTGATATCAACAATCAAATTTCTGATATCAACAATTGAATTCTTGATATCAACAATCGCATTTCTGATATCAACAATCAAATTTCTGGTATCAACAATTTAATTCCCGATATCAACAATCAAATTCATGATGTCAACAATTGAATTTTTGAACTATAGTACTACTACTTGAACTATAGTAATAACAGTAAATTATGCATAATACTAACCCTAAACCAAACCCTAACCCTATAGTAAGTATATGAAGTTAATTAATATTTCTCATTACTTAAGTAATTATAATGTTACCTTGAAATAGAGTGTAACCCAAATTTGACCAGTTAATTAGGTTTGTTCTTCTGTCAACTAGCATTAGCCAAAACCATCAGGCTGAGTGCCACCAAATAATAAACGATTACAGTGAATCGACAGGATTTAATGCATTTATAATCACTCACTTATAAGCACTCTCAAGTGCCATTCCATCTCCAGCTCATCAGTCATCGTTCAAGTGATTTGGATGTGAGAGAAAACACTCTAACCAGTTGCAGTCAGTTTCAAAGTTCTAGCGTCATGAATGCCGTAAACAAGGACTAGTTAGTTTCAGGCCTCGCTTTTTCAGTTTCAGTTCCTGCTCCCTACAGTCACCGGTCCAGGCTGAGAACAATCTCCTCGCTGCAGTGAGTTTCAAAGTTCTGTCTTCTCTCCACTTCGATTAGTTTTCTTCTATTTTCTATTGTCATGAGTGCCGGTACTTATCGTGAACCGATCATCTCTTCATACTAGTTCATTTATAGCATCAAATAAAGACGTGAGTACACACAATTTTTCAAGTTAAAGTTCACCGACATTAATCTACTAACTCCTGACTGCTTTGTTGGACAAAATGGCGGATTCAGGGTTATGATTGGTCAGATCGCCTGTCAATCAAACTGTTCGTGAAGGTTCAATTTCACAACACACTAACTTCACACTCATGAATGTGTATATTAGTTTGATAAGATGAAGATATCTCAGGAGACAGGAAGTGAACTTTGGATTTGGACATGCCTTGATGCCTTCCTACCTTGGAATTCATCCTCCGAAAGCAGCATTTCAATAAATCACTTTCTTTATGGTAAAGATGCTGCCTCAGAATACAGCATTACCTACAGACGGTAGACAGCGAGACAGCTTTCCAAGTTTTGGAAACCCCAGACTACTCCTGGTTCCCTTATTATAACCAGGTGCTTTCCTTTACTCTGCCCAAGCTAGTATTTATCCTAATGAATGCTGTTTAGGCAGTCAGACCTCCTCTGAGGCCCTGAGGTTGAATCAGGTCAGCGGCGTCTTGTGAAGGCTCCTCTCTCCCTCCCTCTCTGCTGTCCTCTATGCCTTTCCAGGTCACCGTCGCACAGTGTGATCATGGCAGTGTCAGCAAGCCGCCCGCCCATTACAGACACCTGAATGAAGCTCTGACATTGACACTGTTGCTCTTCCTGAAGGGACCGGTTTGGCAAGAGATGTATGTGTGTGTGTGTGTGTGTGTGTGTGTGTGTCTATGCATGAGTATTAAATCACATTTCAGGCCAACAAAGGTTCAAGACTGTTATAATGCTGCACCTGTTTGGAAAGCCTGGCTGTGCAGGCTGATGGGATTGACTGTTAACGTCTGTGTGGAGCTATTATAGGATGTTCATGTGTTAATCCTCATGTACACAAACTGAATAAACTGAAATTAGAATTGAATAAACTAGTTGCATAGATTTATTTGCTATGTTTCAAATCTTTAATTACTCACTTATTTGGTTCCCAACCTGTATGACTTTGTGTGTAACACAAAATAAGTTAATGTGTGGTGATGTGACGTTCTTATCCATGCAAAAGCCCACAACAGATTTCTTATATAGTCTGAATTGGCGAGTAATGAGGAGATTGGAAATTGATGCATTTCCAATTTTTTTTAGGGTTGTAATGGTACATGTATTCGTACCGAACCATTTCGGTACAGGGCTTTCGGTAAGGTGCACATGTGTACCGAATGCATTACATTGCAACATTGTAGCCTGACCACCAATAAGCGGTCACCAATGAAGGGAACGTCTGCCAATTCCACCAAGTGGTTAAAACGTATAATTTGTTTTCATTACAATGACTTTGTTTTAACATTTAAAAATTATTTATTTATTTTTAGTGTAATTCACTTAAAGGATTTTTTCATGTCCCAATGCGTGTAGTAGTTTCCTATTAGTACGACTGATTTACTGCAGGTGAAATAATACCTCCCTGTATGTATTGTCAAAATAGTGAGTCAGTCTTACGAATAGAAACCTAGTACACGCTTTGGAATTTGAACATGTCTGATTTTAAATGTTAAAAGTAATTTTAATGATTCAAATTATGCGTTTTAACCACTTGGTGGAGTTGGCAGACGTTCCCTTCATCATGCGTCGTGGTCGTGCGTCAAATCATTCACAGATGCAAATATGAAGCTCTTGTGCACAAATGTGATTTTTAATTAATATTTCATGTCGATATACAATGTTTACACATTTAAAACTATGGTTTTATGGTTTTGTAAGACTCTGGACTCTTAGAACAGTGGCAAGGAACTCTAACTTTACTGAGCACCGAGAGCATTTCCATTGTCGGCTTTATTCCGTTGTGTTGCGGCTAGTTTCCGTTGTGTTGTGGCTTTATTTCATTGTGTTGTGGCTTTATTTCGTTGTGTTGTGGCTTTATTTCATTGTGTTGTGGCTTTATTTCGTTGTGTTGTGGCTTTATTTCGTTGTGTTGTGGCTTTATTTCATTGTGTTGTGGCTTTATTTCGTTGTGTTGTGAACTTATGTTTGCTTTTTAAATTTTGTTGTGTTGTGCACTACTGGGCCACCGTAAGTAGAATCTGACAAGCAACAATTATACAGGATTGAAAAAAAAAAAAGAGTCGTTTTTTCTGTTCTTTTTTTTCACTCAGAATAAGGAATAGTACAGATGTGAGTGGTCCAGTGGTGGTAATTCACACCTCCCTGTTGTGCCTTCTCCCAGCTCGGTTTGATTCTCGAGCGTGTGGGGCTTGTCGACACGTGGCTGGGAGGATTTGCTTGTCGAGGCTGGAAGTCATGCTAGATTAATTAAGAAGGAGCCTGCTGACTTTCAAGTGGCACTGGCGAAATTAACCTCACATCTCAGCCCCAAATTCAGTGTTATTCCAGCTCTGATTACGACTCTTATTGCTTCGGCTCAAATGAGCCTTACAAGCCAGCACACAGTTGGAGACGGCCAATTCCTCAAATCAGAGCGCTGGAGATGAGGGGACCTTTTTCAAAACCCCATCAGATTAGAGAGGGTAATCATAACACAACAAAGACACGTCGATATTTGCAGTCGTTTGTGGAACGGCTGAAGGAGGCAGGTGTTACGTTGAATCACTGATTTCTTATTCAAAATGCTTAAAATGTGCTACTAAATATTGTTTTTATTGAGTTCCACATGGTTAAAAATCATAAATATGTTTCTTTTGCTTTTAAGAGTTTGAATTAAAGATGTGCATTTGCTAGATTTCTCATGAAACTAACATTTCCTGCCAGGCATTGTGTCTTAGGATAATTGAATGTTGATCTCATTTCACTTATAAGAGGCAAGAATCTTTGGTGTGTAACATGTCTTAGATCGGTTGTTCTATGACCATGAAACATGCAATGAAATTGATACCACAAGGTGTGATATTACTTTTCTAAGTGATTGAACTTTCAGTTTTGATGGAGGTTGATGTGTGAGTGTGTATGTGTGTCTGTGTGTGTGTATTCCCTACGTTATGGGGACCAAATG